>CM037878.1:240825276-242025276 GCA_021292165.1 Shinisaurus crocodilurus | reverse complement strand
TGTAGCTAGTGGTGTCCACGTACCTGTCGGCGGGATCGCCTTGCCACCGCCTCGCCTCTCCACAGTGGTGCCCCCGCCGCCTCGATCTTCTGAGCAGCGCGGAGCAGTTCTCCGCACCGCTCAAGCCGCCCTCGCCGGCCGCGCTGGTCCCAGCGCGTCACTTCCGGCAGGCCGGAAGTGACGCGACGGGACCCTGCACCAGTGCACTGGACCTCCGAGCTACATTTTTTTGCGGGGAAACCAGGGCAACAGGGCTTAAACAGAGAGAGAGAGGCGAGCCGCCCCGGGGATAAGGTAAGTCCCCACGAGCCTACGCGGGTGTGAGCAGGGCCGATTTCGGCCCGCTACGCTCGCGTGAGGCGAGACGGTACACCTCTAGCAGATAACATCTTTTAAAGAGCAGCCAGAAACCAGGTAAATATTTGTGCATGTAAAGGTGGAAATAAAGAGTTGAGACACAAGATATGGTGTAAAATTAGGGCCACATTTATTGAATAATCAAAGATCTGCGAAGGGAAAAGTGTGGATACTAACTAAACCGGCCATTGGCCAGTGGAGCTGTTTACAGGCAAAACATCCAACCCCGAGTGGTGGTGCTGCAACTCCCCCCCCCCCCAGTTTTACACCACCATGGTGCTGGGAGGCCTTCCCAGTGTCAGCTCCTCACAGGGCTGCAAAACACCAATGCGGGTAAGGTGAGTCAGCCTCAAAGGCGATCCTTATCTCCCATAGACTGAGCTGCATAACAGCCATGGGGAGCCTCAGGTCTCGCCAGTCACCTAAAAGGTGCCACTGGATGATCACTGAACCCTACCCACTGCCTATTTCTGCACTTACCAGCCAAATGTGACCAAATTAAATCAAAATAAAAGGAAGAAACCCAAACTAAAAAATACCCAACCCCAGATCACAGTGTAGAGTAGGCGAAACACGCACACTGCCCTTTAAGCCAATCTAGGCGATGAGCCAGAATTCCTACTCAGCCCCTGAATGGGCAACCAGAGGAGCCTACACTGCAAACAGGGAGGGAGGGAGGGAGCCGCAAAAGGAAAGAGGCCAAGGGTGGGGCAGTGAGGCCTAATATTGGCCTTGGCGCTGCACCCTGTGTGGGGTGAGATCCCCTATGGTGGTCTGACTCCAATTCCCCCCCACATGCAAAACTCTCCCGCAGCCCTGCGTGGTTGGGGGAAGGGGATTCTAACAGGAACTGTCTCTTGCTCGAATTCCATTTCCTACATAAAAATAGCAGATTTCTCTAGAAGATGGTTTCATCAAAGCATTGTTTATTACATTCAACCTACTTTTCCCTCTTGATATATTCTGCCTATTAAAAGGTGGTTTTGGAAAGTTGTTTTTCCAGATTGTGAGCAGTTTGTTGCTAAGCTTCATGGAGACAAATGGGAGGCACTCAAGCAAAGTGCACCATGGTGTAAGGCAAGGTTCAGCAATAAACAACTGTCTCTTATTTTAATTCATCTGCTTGCCCTCACCATTATCTCACCACATTATATTGTTAAGCCGTGTGCATGCTTTGACAAAATGAAGACCTCGCAGGTGCCCAAAGACTAAGCTGACCAGTAAGAATGAATGTAAATGTGTAAGCACTGATTTTCACAGTGGGCTACAGCCAGCACTTATCTATCATAATCAGCAATCAGAGGGCAACAACTGGTGTTGCTACATCACAGCAGATGCAAAAGTCGCGTTGATTGGCACTCAGGGAGCTTAACTGCTGCTTGAAACATTGTGCGTGAATGTGGCATACTTTTGTTTTCATCCTTACTTTCATCCCTGCTATGTTTGCTGGCTCATTTTGGTTCAGATTATTAGGCTTTTCATTTAGTGTGCAAGTTTTCCTAAATGCAAATAGCAGCCGCTGGAGGGGGCTGATAATGATTGGGATCACAGCAGGCCGAGAGGGAAAATGTAACCCTTTTCTCCCCTGCTGTGATCCTAATGAAAATTACTCCTCAGGGGTTGCTATTTGCTTTTAGATTTTTAGTTGCTCAATCCTGAAGGCCCAGAATTCATATTCAAAATAAAGGGCAGTATCCAATGGTGACTGCCCATGAGCTGCCAGCCCCGCCAACTCCACTGTGCAAACGGCACCCACCGCTTGCACAACAGAGATTTACTGCTTCCAGGGAGAACCTGAAATGAGCAGAAACACTCATTTCTGGAATGCGGCAGGTCAACAGAGCTCACATAAAGGAGCTGTGGCAACCTGCCCCATTCCAGAAATGAGTGTTTCTACTTGATTTGGGGCTTGCCCTTGTAAATGCTAAATCTCTGTGGTGCAAACAGTGGGTGCTGCTTACGCCGTGGAATCAGTGGGGCTGGCCACTTGTGGAATGCAAGCAGTGGTGGGCCCTGCTTTAGATACTGTCCAATAGCATCTACCTGGTTAAAAACACACATGCAAGACTGGATCCAGACTTAGTCATACTTAGAGTAAATCCATGGAAATCAATGGGGCTAGTTAGTCATGACTTAGTTCCATGGACTTAAGCCAACCCATTGGCAGCAATTAAAATGGCCATGCTTCCAAACAAATACAATTAAAATACAAAGAGAGCAAATATTAAAGAGTCATGTATCTTCCACCATATCTGACCAGCTTGCCTTTTGCAGCCGAGTAATATAGACCTCTGCTTACCACTGTGTGGACTGAGGTGGGTTTCCAATGTGACAACGTAACTGTGCTTTTGTCCCTTGCAGGCGGCCTAGGGATGTACCAGAATTTCAGTTCAGTTCGCAAATCATTCGAAGTTGCCCTGCTCGCAATCCTGAACATGACTGCGAATGGGAGCCTATTTTTTGGGGGGGGGATCCCAAACTTGGGACTGCATTTGAAAAATGTATATTTTGAAATATACACATATTCATGCTTTAAATAAGGGAATGGGGAATGCACACTTTTGCAAAATGTGCACAAAAATGTGCCCTTTTCTGGTTCAAAATGCACACTTTTCCAATTCAAGCAAAAAAAGAAAAAAATCAAGTTGCAAATGAGAATGGGAGTGAGACAAATTGAGCTGCAAAGTGGGCTTCAGAGAATCTCGGCAAACTTGAGCATCTCTGGTTCTCCTATCCCTAGAATCCCAGGATTTTTCTTGAGAGTCAAATCTGTTGGAATTTTGGATCACCACTTCTCTTAAGCCCTTTTCAGGCATTTTCCCAGTACAATCACATGAGGTGAAAGTGGGGCCATACTTGATGGCCCTGCCTCCTCCATCACTGCTCTATCAGTCCAGCCCTCACTCTACATCCATGCACTGGGGGAAGGCCTGAAGATGGGAGCCAGTTCTACATGTATATGGTTCTAAACCATGTGGGGAGAAGCCTATGAGTGTAAAGTAGGCTCCCCTCTTCAGGTCTCCCCCCTCAACACATGAATAGCAGGGGATGGGGCTGACAGAGAAACAATAGAAGGGACAGAGCCAGAGATCATGTCCACACTTTCTTCCTCATGTAGTTGGAATTGTGTGCAGGGAGAACGCCAGAATTTTATTTTATTTTTAAATTCACAATGGGTTGGATCCAGGCTAAATTAGCTGAATGTAGGTCCTGTTTAGGATGTATGGATTGTGTTTAATCCAGTCTGTCTGTGTTTTGTGGATTTTCAGGCATTATCCGCTCCACTGTCCACTCATTGATGGATTCGGATCTTACCCCCACCCCCACCCCTTTGGAAACACACACACACACACACACACACACTGCTACAATTTACAGAACTTTTGCTGGTATGTAACATTTTGCATATTTTTCCTAGCTCATTGTAAGATCAATGAGAGCAGAGCGCAGAAAAAAAACAATTGCTACACAGTGGAGGCTGAAGATAGTTCAGAGATGCATAAAACATAGTGTTTTTTTTTTAATTTTTTAAAAAATGGAATATACATTAGTGTATTCTACAACAGCTTTCATAATTGTGCATGACCAAATTTGCGTACAATTCCAGAAAGTAATTAAAAATATGTGGAATCTGTGTGACTTGGAAAAGCTGGTCTGCTGCAGATACCACAGGTTGGATTCATAGAAATCCGATGTCATTGTGATCCATTGCAGATTGCTGTGACATGACATCCCTAGATCCCACTGAAATCAGTTGGGCAAATTAGCCATGACTTAAATCCCACTGGTGTCGATGGGAACTCAGTGCAACTAATCTAGTCTGGATTCATGCCGATACCAGCACTAATCAAATAAATTAGAGAGTACACTTCCTTTTTTCTTTTAAGGGAGTTTCTTTTCTTTTAAGGGAGTTTCTTTTTAAGAGGATTGTAGAATATGCACATCACATCACAGCATAACGTGAGAGTTCCACTTTTGACTTTATGGAAAACATTGTAGAAAAACAGGAAGCATGAGTCACTTCTGCTTCTTACTCCCCCTGTTTTGACATAATGTTAAAAGCTTTACTAAGACAACAAAGGCATGAACAAGAAGATAGTTTCCACGTTTTCAGGACTAGGCAATATTCTCTAATAGAAACATTAAATGTCAGTACGTTTTGCCTTGAGGCCCGTGCCTTCTGGGAGAAACTGCGTAGGTAAATAAAATCTCTATCCTTTGGGAATCATGCAGCTACAGTGACATCTATAGCTAGGTAACTAGGCTTCATCTTTCTCTTAAATATACTTGTAGTGGGAGTCAAACTGTGGCCTCCTGTAGAGATACTGTGCCTGTGGGAGAGAGCCAGAAGGGCAAGGAAACAAAATTAATCTCTTGGTGTTTCACTCTAATCTTCTCTCCAGAGAGCAACAATTTAAACGCTATAGACAAAGTCCGGGTATAGCTGTGTATAAGGCAGATTGGAATATATTTTTTCCCAGCTCCAAGTATCCTTGGCGATGCAGAGAAAAGAAACCCCAATTCATAGTCCTTTGTCATGTTCTTGTGTGTGCCAACACAGCCCTTTTCATGCCATTTCCTGGGTTCTTTGTGCTTTGATAAGTGGTGCAGGCATTAAGGTTTAGTGGCTGCTGGAGGAGAAATCCACCAGCATCAAATTTAACTGTTGTCAGTGTTCTCATATTCTCACCATTGCAGACATGTGGAAAAAATTATGTACTTAGGTTTAATTAGTAAACTTTGAGTAAGAAATTGCTTTGCCAGAGGCATATATCAAAATTAATAGCCATTAGCCCTCACTGGGTCATCTCACCTCCCATCCATTGAACAGATAACTAGTGGAAGGGGAACTCTGTATTGTCAGGGATGTTGAAGAGTCCTTGGTCTCGAGTCACGAGTCGAGTCACGAGTCTTTGGACCCGAGTCTCGAGTCCGAGTCCGAGTCCTTGGTCCAAAATGGTGACTCACGAGTCACGAGTCATGAGTCACTCCCAAAGCTGACTCCACGAGTCCCTATTAAAATCAATGGGGGTTTTCCCCAACAAAATAAGGCTACTTCACACTCAGAGCAGCCACACAGAGTAATCTCAGGTCCTTCTTCTGCCTCTCCCAAGTACGCAACACATCAATCAAAATAAATCTTGACACACTGTTGGGGCTGCACTCCTGGTAGCCGTCCATAGTGGGCGAGCAGCGGCGGGCCTAGCTTCCATGCGCTCTTCGCCGGCAATCACGCTCCTCTCCACTCCTTCTGACACAGCCCAGGGATGTTGAAGAGTCCTTGGTCTCGAGTCCCGAGTCGAGTCTCGAGTCCCATTAAAAATATTGGGACTCGAGTCCGAGTCGAGTCAGAGGGGGGACTCAGTCCGACTCACGAGTCGAGTCCTCGAGTCCGAGTCCCCATCCCTGTGTATTGTTGCCCCATTTGTATAAGGGGGAGCTCCAGAAGCATAGAAACAGTTGCACAGACCATTTACACTTGTGGACTTCTGGAGCAGGACTGGAACCACCTGCACAAGTTAGGCAGCTAGATAGATTCCCTCAGTATTTCAACATAATACTGAATGTGCCTCTGATATTTACTTTTCATTGGACCAGAGCATACATTTTAATATGTATGCATGTACTTCCCTTTAATTATGATCTTCAGCATTGCTTAGGAGCATGACAACAGTCTGATCAATGAGCATCACTGGAATCCTCAACTAAATGAGACTAAGGGTGCAATCCTATGCATGTTTAGACAGAAAAAAAAGTCCTACAATTCCCAGCTTGCCCCAGCCAGCTTGCAGGAAGGATACTGGGAGTTCTATGACTTTTTTTTTTCTGTCTAAACATGCATAGGATTGCACCCTAAACCACCATTTAAATAAATAAAAAGCAATGTCCGTGTGATTGCATCAATATTCTTTTCATGTGCTGTTTTACCACTGTAACATCAGTAAAACACCACACAAAAAGAAGCTTGATGCAGTCACATCAACATTGTGTTTTGTAGTGTTTTCTTAATGCACCTGTGTGCACCACTAGTATAGAGGGGAGAACAGCAAAGTGCCATGGATGTGCCACAAAAAGGTTGGTAGCCCAGTCCTCAATGTGCTCAAAATGATTACTGGAGAAAGTGACTACGTATTTCCCCCCAACAAAAAAAGCAAAAGCTGTCTTGTATTGGAGCTGCAAACCCCAGGTAATTAAGCATGTTCCATAAAAGGTAATTAGGAATCCACAGAATTAAATAAATAATATAGTAACTGGTAACAATAGGGAAAATATAAAGTAAGTTTACAATGTCCTTTAGGCAATTGTTACCAAAATGCAATCGGCAAAGCAATTTGGATAATATCCAAAGAGAAAAGGCTGAATTATAACTCATCCCTAAAGATTATGTTATGGAGATATGGAGAGACATCAAACTGTATTATTATTCAGGGTCAAAGTGAACTTAAAGTTTTTGCTTAACAATTAATGAGTGAAAAATATTGTGTAAGGTATAAACATTCAAGAGTCTGATATATAGATGTCTAGAAAAAAATTATGTACTTAGGTTTAATTAGTAAACTTTGAGTAAGAAATTGCTTTGCCAGAGGCATATATCAAAATTAATTGTATCTAACTTAAAAAGTGTGGGTTTAAGTTTGTGTATGTGTGTTTTGATCATAAAGAATACTTTTAGAAGTCAAGATTGTGAACCTAGATTTATGAAACAGAAATTAGTATTGACATATTGGCAGTGACATATTTTAGAAACTGTGTAAATATGGTGTGATTCGGGGGTCAGATAGCTTCTTTGATATCGAAGCTCCTTGCCTGTGATACTGCCAGACAACTCTATGAAGTCTTGGTAGGTAAAATGGGCTCAGCAATGCTCTCTTTATAACAACAAGAAATGCTTAGGAAATACAACTTTAGTTGCTTTTAAATACTTTACTACTTGTATTTTAATTGGGAATTTATATTTGTATCAATAAAAGAAAGAAATGGATTTCAAGATTCCTGTTCTATAATTACTGTTAGTACTAAACCTGGATTGCAACCCGCCAAAAAAACTTAGGTGTACACTTGTTTTTTATCTGCTATAGGGAGTACACAGGCAGCCAAAGGATCCCAGAGTACTACTGAACTATAAGCAGATAGCTCAAACAAAGTAAAACTGTACTCAAAGGAACTGGTCAAACCAAAGTGGCTCAGTTTCAATTCCAGAGTTCTTCTAATTGAACTGGAATTCAGGGCAGAACAAATCCGTGGAAGAATAAAGGATGAAATTGGGGGAGGGGGGAGGTGTGTGTGCGGGTGGGGGTGTCTGATTGTCAGGAGTATAAATTGCCAAAAGTAAAGCAACTAAGGGTGCAATCCTATGCATGTTTAGACAGGAAAAAAAGTCCCACAACTCCCAGCATTCCTTAGCCAGCCATATTGGTTGGGGAATGCTGGGAATTGTAGGACTCTTTTCTGTCTAAATATGCATAAGATTGCAGCCTTATATTCCCTGAAGACCCATTACTGAATTTTCCAAAATTAAGAGACATGACTATCTTCTTGTCATATATTAAAATGAGCTCTAGAGGTTTGTGACTTTAGCTTGACACACAGACAATAGATTTTCCCAGCATCTGCCCTAGCAATAATAATAATAATAATAATAATAATATATTATTATTATTATTATTATTATTATAATATTTTTATTTCTGTCTATTCCTAGTTAAGTCACAATGGGTGGAGAGGTTTTAAAGATATCTTAATAGGATAGACTTTGTCCCCTTTTTGTTGGGTTCTTGTGCTTCCGTTACTTGCCCTGAGCTTTCAGTATGGGGTGGGCTATAAATCTAAATGAATAGATAGTATTTATGGAGGATAAAAACTGGTAGGCACTGCAACATTTTAAGAACAGAATTAGGATAGAAAGTGTAGAGAAATATGAGACTGGAATGGGAAAGAATATAAGAAAATTCCGTAAACCTGGTGCAGCAATGCATGGCTAAATCCAAAATGGAGAAAACTGTCTTGCAAAAAGTGCTTCCAAGAAGGGAGGGATACTTGAAAAATTAGTTATTTGTGTATATCAATATAAACTGACTTGATCTGCATCTGATCCAGACTAATGTGTGTATCAGAACACTGTTATTAGATTTTGCACTTCACTTTTTGCAGTGCAGTTCTGTGCTCAAAAAATTTACAAAAATGTGCATTAAAATTTTAGGATAAAATGCATTTAGAAATGTGTACTTTGAGAGAAAATACATTTAGGGTACAATTCTATGGCCACTAGATGCTGCCTAGAAGGCTATAGAATAGGTCGGAGTTCTAGCTCCAATCTTGGAAATGCGTTCCAAAGTCAGAGTTGGAACTCTGACCTCGAAGGGCTCTCCCTCCACCCTCACAACGTGGTTCCTTCCACACTGGCTGAGACTCTGAAGTCAACTTTGGAGCCAGCTTGGGGGGGCATTCTGGGAGGGACGGAGGGGAAAAGTGAGGCTCCACTAAGATATGAGATATCCCAGCGGTGCCTCAGCCCCTCTTCCTCACGAGCAGGGCCAAAACACTTAGACAGCTGAAATCACGTCTGTCACTTCTCCCACCCTGCTGGCAGCAGCCTGGCAGAGCCTTGGACACTCAGAAGCCTCCAAGATTGGACACTTCCTTCTAATGGGTGGCAACCAGTAGGGCTACACCCTGAATTAGTTTAAAGAGCCAGTACAGTGGGTTGAGTGTTGGGCAGGGGAGACTCAGGTTCAAGTTCCCACTAAGCCATGAATCTTATCTTACTGGATGATCTTGGGCCAGTCACACTACCTCTCAGCCTTACCTACCACCAGGGATGTTGAAGAGTCCTTGGTCTCGAGTCACGAGTCGAGTCACGAGTCTTTGGACCCGAGTCTCGAGTCCGAGTCCGAGTCCTTGGTCCAAAATGGAGACTCACGAGTCACGAGTCACGAGTCACTCCCAAAGCTGACTCCACGAGTCCCTATTAAAATCAATGGGGTTTTTTCCCAACAAAATAAGGCTACTTCAGATGTGTGGCTTAAATAAATTCTAGGCACAACAAGTGTGCCTTTTTATCTCAAAACTCTGCCACTGATTTTGACAAGAACAGACCAAGCAGACAAACCCAAAATAACCAGGCAGGCATAGGAGGCAGGGAACCCCAAAGCAGGCAGGCAGAGGCCTTTGTCTTGGACAATTCAAACTGTGGAACTGGTTAAGAAGAGACCAGGCAGGCAGAGGAGGCAGGGAACCCCAAACAGGCAGGCAGAGGCAGCCTAACCCAAAATGTCTGAAAGGTTGCATTAGGAAAATGATTTTTAAAAATAAACTTGGATTGTAACTAGGTCCAGACAGCACCTGCAGGTGGCATCAAGCAGGGATGTTGACGAGTCCTTGGTCTCGAGTCCCGAGTCGAGTCTTGAGTCCCATTAAAAATATTGGGACTCGAGTGCGACTCGAGTCAGAGGGGGGACTCAGTCCGACTCACGAGTCGAGTCCTCGAGTCCGAGTCCCCATCCCTGCCTACCACAATAGGGATAAAAATGGGGTGGCGTGTATACTGCTGAGCTCAGGAGGAAAACTGGAATAAAAATGTAATAAATAAATAGATAGATGATAATATAAAGGAGATCAGAATGTGTGAAGAGGAATAATGTAAAGTAGCCATCATTATTCCCATGGAGAGAGCAGCATATGACCAAGGCTGGCACCGGGTTTACAGGACTATAGTCATGGGTCCCTCTGGTGGGCCCTCCAAACCAGGGAACCCCATGATACAGGCAACCTGTCCTATTTATATCTTCCAGGTATAAAGGTGTATAGGTGTGCCCAGGGAAGGAGGGGGAAGGCAGCAGAACTCTTCTGATAAAAGCCAGGTGGCCACTGTTGCATTATCCACAATGCTCCTGAGCAACATAAGTCATTTGGGGCAATTACAATGGTGGCCACCCAGTGCTCACTGGAGTGCTGTAACGGGGCCCCAAGACAGTGGTGGCAGCATCACTGACCCCTTGGCCACTGCCCAAGGATGTCTTGATGACTGCTCTGAATGATCCTCTTATTATGAAGAGGTGCTTCCACATAATTATATTATAGGATTCTGATCTGACCTTTGCACTCTAGCATGCTTCACCTTCTGGTTAATTCTGTTTGGGTGCCAGATCCTCATTTCCAGTCCACTGTCTGGATACCAATTATGGATATCAGTATCATTTTATTTTACCATATATCTCTTGTACGGCTTTTGTACAGTTTGCTTAAACTGTATCAGCTCATATCATTGTTTTGCATGCATATCCACACAACACAAGAGCTTACAAATCAGAGTGATGGCATTTCAAACTATAAGCCCTAGTCCACTTGCTTCTTCATCCAGATTCATGGAAGTTTTGTTTAGTCAGCAAGATAAATGCAAGGCACTGCCACTATCTGGAGCCAGCCTTTTTGTAAATCTCATTGAATGATGATGGAAAGGCAGGGGCTGTAATTTGCTTTTACTCCTTTCAGAGAGTAGTCACTGTAATGTGCATACTGCTCCCAAGAAACCATAATAAAAGCATGTTTGGAGGAAAAATTAGATCTCTGTTGCTGGAGGTGCTGGTTTTAAGGCTGTGAATTAAACAAATAGGCAGATCAGTATACAAGATGAGAGTTGATTTATTTACCTAGAGGCTGGTAAATCACATTTATAATGTTGCCTAGTTTCGAAATTAGGAAGGGGGTCTGAAATTAACTTCCCCCATTCAGGAACAAGAGGTTGTAAAAGGATCTAAGCCAAAATCCCTTTTAATTTCAGCTTGGTTCATAAATAAGGTGAGCTCCCCGTCCCCTTCCCTTTCCCCCAAATTTACCATCCAGCAGAAATGATGGGGAGTAGGAGTAGGATGGAGTTCTGATTTGGCCTTGATTAAGACTGAAAACCTTAATAAGACGACATCCCAGGAGTAGTGAAAGTATGGTTTAGTATTCAGGGGTAAGGCCTGCGTCTGTAGGTCATGCATAGGGAGACACAAGTGAGACCTGTTCGCAAGTAGGGACGCTGGAGAGGTGGGGAAACTTCCTTCACCATGATTTCCTTATTGCAGGTGTAACACTTAACCAAAGTTAATGCAAACCACGGTTTGTAAAACTACTTCCCATCTTGGTTTGTGGTTTAGATATTCATGCTTATTAAGGAAAACAAATTGTAGTTAAGTGTTCCTGTCTGCATAGGGTCTTAGTCAGAGAACCTCTTGAATTAAAATGAGGCCAGGGTTTAATATGTCAGTCACAGAATTCCTATGATCTTCAGCAGCCTTCCCTATTCTGGTCCCTCCAGTTGTGTTAGATGACAACTCTCATCATCCCCACCAGCATATGGTGGGAGTTGTAGTCCAACACATCTGGACAGCATCAGGCTGGGGAAGGTTGATGTTTACCTAAAACTTCAATTTGCTTACTTGGAAGTAAGTTCTACTGCATTCAATGGGTGAACTCTTTAGCAAGACTGCAAGCCTATATCCATTTACCTGGAAGTAAACCGCATTGAACTCACTTAATGAGTTTTAGTTCAGAGTAGAAAATAGGCTTGTGCTGTATGTGTGTTTAGGATTGCAGCCAAAGACAGAGTTGTACGCTGATCCCCTTGAACCCACTTACCATTCTGTTGGATTACTGGGAAAAAGAAAATATTCCTAGTATATAATGTGAATTAATAGGCCTTTTGTTAATGGAAACCAAATTATGGACAAAGTATATATGCAAAGATATGCAAAGTAGGGCTACTTGGAAAAAATGGTTCCTGTTTCTCATATTATACATTGACTCTAAAAAAGGAGTTATGTAAAAGTTCTGCTAAACTCAATCCTGCATTATTTATTTATTTAATTCATCAAATGATTCATAAATTCATTTTCTCTGGGCATTGCACAGTACAATTTAAAACATAATAATACCATAATAAAATAAAACCACAATTAAAAAAATAACACAATATGAAGCCAATAAACACATTGACACAGCATAAAATGTAATATGGATGCAAAACTTAAAAGCACCATCCAGTACAAGAACTAGAACCACTCTGCAGGGACTAAAATAGTGGATCTTTAATACTAAAAATACTAAAATATTTCAAAATACTTATATATTTTGTTCTTATGTTTGTATGTTATACTTCCAGTGAATTTAATCTCTGGTGACTCAGAAAAGAAAAGGTGTAAGTGAAAATTGGTGGTTATGTTTGAAATGAGTGCTTAATGAAACACTTGTTAAGGTTCTTTTGTAATTCAAAAATCTTTAAAGACAAAATCCTACTTTATAAACATTGATGTCCTCTATCAGAGTGCCCTTAAATGCCCTCACTGCCAGCTGCATCCTTACAAGTCCCCCAATCATTCACAGATGACCTGAATAGGATTAAACAAAAACCAAAGCTAGCAAGAGTGTGATTGTGCAACTTGCTGAGCCTGACAGACTGGAATGGAACAAGTCAGAACCTGGCCACAGTGGAGATGGGTTTGAAGGTCTTCATTTATGAGGGGCAAGAAGTAAATGCAGAGGTAGCCTGAAGTCTTTGCTCTATTTCCATAGTGTTGCTAGCATATATTTTGAGAAGATTCTTCCAGCAAATTAAACCCCCTCTAGAATGTTCTGATAAGCTTACTTACTTTCAGAATATTAGTAGAGACAGTTTTCTAACATTTGAAGAATATTTCTAAGCAGGATGCTATATAATACATTCACTATTCACTAAATGAAACTATATTCAATATAAAATGTTCAGATTAACCTGTTGTGTTGAAGGTTTTCCATGTTCACTCAAGCTCCAAAATGCTGGGAAATTACATATGTTTAAGAGCCACCTCTTTAACAGATTTGTTATTTAGACAACATCACCACTACCTTGGAGCTGGATGGCTGTCATTGGCAGAGGGGTAGACCTAAGTCTCAGATTTCTCTGAATTGAGGTCGTGTGTACAGTAAGGAACACTATCACACATAATGTGATCAGCAGAACATTTCATTTGATCCATTGTGTATCCCAGCAAGCGCACTGCTCTCCAGACAGCTCATGGGCTGTCAGAGTCTCTCTGAATTCAGGGGTTTAAGGCTGGTTATAGTCTTAGAAAGACAAAAAATAACAAAATGAGATGGCAACCAGAAGATAGTTTCTAGTTGTACAAGAGGAAAGTGTGAATGTCTATCCTCCCACACCTCTTCTTCTCAGTTTATTTATCACTTACACATATAGCAACAATGTTACAGTTACAAAAATGAAATAATTAGAGCCTATAATAAAATAAGAAGGAAACAAAATCTGCAGCACAGACAAAAAAACAAATAAATCAGTGCCATACCCTTGAATAAAGCAAGTTATGAACCAACAATAAATAAGGCATGGCCTGGTGATAATGAAAGTAAATAAGTAAATAAATAAATAAATAAATAAAGTGCTGGTGATAATGAAAGTGACACTTTTGATAATGAAAGTAAATTGCAAAGCAAAGTCAGGGTCTGAAATTAGTATACAGTGTATACTAGTAGTACTAGCACTAGTAAATACAAGTCTCTGGCAGGGATGGCTTCCTTGCAACATTTTCTTTAAAGTTTTTGGATGCCCTCTTGCCCTATTTACAGCAATGAGGTCTTGCAATCTGAAAAAATCTCAGACTTCTGGAAACAGGCAAGAAAAGTTATTATTTGAAACCAAGTAAAGATCCTTTGAAGAAAGGATCATACAGACCAATATCAATTCTCAACCAGGATATGAAGATCCGCCCCTCCTCATTTTGGTTTATTTGTATGCCATTTCCCCAAGGTAAAACCATATTTAAAGTGGCTTACAGCAACACCAGATACAACCACCCCCATAATAAAATACAGCAACATGTTCAGAAAAGCCACTAACAATTACAAATAATAACACAGCTAGATGAGACTCAATACATTTATTTAATGTTACATCCATAAAGACCATCTATCCTTCTTGATAAAGGGGGATGATTGAATCTAGGTGGGTGTGTTTCTTTTGGCACGAATTCGAAAGTTGCCCCAAAGCTCAAGGCTCTCAATAGCTAATTGAGAAGTGGTATAGTGTGGTCTTGATAGAAGCTTTAGAGTTCTCAAGCCAGTATACAGAACACTGGGAAACTCTTTTCCATTTCAATACATGGTGTCAACGGAACCTGTAAAATACATTATGTTCTAATTTCTTAGCTCTTGCAAAAAAAAAAAAAAAGTAGATATAAAGCAGACTTTTGAGACAAGTTATAGTATGGGACAAAACGGGGCTGGTGGGGGAGTGAACTGGTGCTCTCCGGTAATAATGCTCCTATGAGGTAGCTCATAATTATTCCCATTTATTTACAGCCAGAAAGTTGATGTTGAAGACAATACTTTACTCAAGACCAGTTAGGTCCAAAGCTGAGAAGTTGTTTGAAGCCAACTGAAGTTTATTGGCTTCCACGCTAACATTCTAACTTGAATCTTAACTATGATTATCTAGAAGAGGGACTTGTTCTGATTATTATTATACTTAATAGATTTATACCACACCTTTGGGGGGGGGGGCTCCCAAGGCAGCTTACAAAAATGAGAAAACAATGATATGTACACTATTTAAAATAGAATTAAAACCAATCAAAGTAACTATAAAAAGAGCAGTAGCTAATACCCGCACACATAACAAATCAATAAAACGCTGAAAGAAACAGAAAATTTAATGTGTGCTTGAAGGTAAGTAGTGAAAAGGGCCATACATAATTATCTAGGCCATACATACTTCTCTGGAATTCCAAAGATGTAGGCCACTGCTGAAAAGGCCCTGTCTGCTTCCCCTCAATCTGATATTATGGTAGATGTTCCATCTAATTCCTATAGAATCACAAATGAGCTATATGAACAATAGGATACTTTTCCTTGCCATTGGCTGAGTGTCCTGCCAGTTGTGCTCACTCTCAGCCCTGAAGACAGCTCATGATTGTGTTTTGATGTTTCTGCCGACCTATTACTGTATTGACTTCATGGCAGCCAAAACATACATTTGTGATCTCATTTCCCCCCATGCACTTCTTCCACTCAATCAAACATGCACACAAGCTTCCACAAAACAGAAGAATGCTTTTAAGCCTTGGTGCTGCTCTTGGGAAATGTGTCACAGGAAATTCCTATTCCTTTTAAGCATAACTGGACTTTCCCCCTCTCTTTTGGGATGTAATGCAACACCAAAATATAGATAGGCTTGGAAAATAATTTTTGATAAGAAAAAAACACCCTCTTTTCAGCAATTCCTTTAGAACATGAAATATTTAGTGGGAGTAGTGTCTGTGGTGATGCAAAAAGCTGGATTTTTAATTTGGATTTGATTGCTGGCCATGATTTTTTTATAAGGTGCAACTGTCACTGTGAATTAGCATCAGATGACATTTCTTGCTGCAGACACGGAAGAGCCAAATGTGTTCCTCTAATGTTTGTCCTCCTGAGGCGCATACACAAAATTAGACCTAAATTTGTCTACATTTATCTGCAGCCTCATATATAGACCTTTAATCTCACTTCTGCTTAAATTTTTAGCACTTTTCACTTTTCCTCATTATAGTTACACTAGCTGTTGCCCGCAGCTTTGCTCGCGTGGATTTTAGGATTTGGTACAATTGTTTTTAAAGGAAACATGATGGAATCACAGCTCCCCCGGGAATCACAGCTCCCCCAGGATTACTCAATGAAATCCCAGCTCCCCCAGGACTACCAGCTCCCCCAGAATGGCACAATGAAATCCCAACTCCCCCCCCCGGACTACCTGCTCCCCCCCCGAGACTACGCAATGAAATCCCTGCTCCCCCCCCCAGGACTACACAATGAAATCCCTGTTCCCTTTCCCCCGGGCTGCACAATGAAATCCCTGCCCCCCTGGGACTACACAATGAAAACCCAGTTTCCCTGGGACTACACAGTGAAATCCCTGCACACACACACCCGGGACTACACAACAGTGAAATCCCAGCTCCCCCCTGGGACTACACAATGAAATCCCTGCTCCCCCCCCGGGACTACACAACAATGAAATCTCTGCTTCCCCCCCTGGGACTACACAACAGTGAAATCCCAGCTCCCTTGGGTCCACACAACAATGAAATCCCAGCTCCTCCCCCCAGGACTACACAACAATGAATTCCCTGCTCCCCCTTCCGGGACTGTACAATGAAATCCCTGCTTTCCTCCCCCCCCTGGGACTACACAATCAAATCTCTGTCCACTCCCCGGGACTGTACAATGAAATCCCTGCTCTCCCCCGGGACTATGCAACAATGAATTCCCTGTGTCCCCCCCCCCCCGGGACTACGCAACAATGAAATCCCAGCTTGCCCCCCAGGACTTCACAATGAAATCCCTGCTCCCCCCCCGGACCACGCAATGTAATCCGAGCTCCCACCCCCCTGGGACTACATAACAGTGAAATCCCTGCTCCCCCCCTGGGATTACACAACAATGAAATCCCTGCTCCCCTGGGACCACACAATGAAATCCCTGCTCCCTCCCCCCGGGACTACACAATGAAATCCCTGCTCTCCCCCCTGGGATTATGCAACAATGAAATCCCTGCTCCCCCCCGGGACTACACAATTAAATCCCTGCTCCCCCCCCCGGGACTACGCAACAATGAAATCCCAGCTTGCCCCACCTGGGACTACACAGCAATGAAATCCCTGTTCCCCCTCCCCCTCGGGACTACCCAACAATGTAATCCCAGCTTGCCCCCCCCCCCCCCGTGTAGGCCCTGGCTGCAGTGTATATGAACATTCTGTTTTGACGTAGGAGAGATTTGCATATACGCTCCTGATTGGGCCCCTGTGGTGGCAATTCATACGAACATCATTGGTGTGATCTGCATAACTGCTCCTGAATGGCCCCAGCGAACATTCCAAGTGACGCCATTGGCTATCATCTATTTTGGGCCATACAGGTGCAGTGATGGCTTTTTCAGATATTTGAACCCGCCAGTCTTTGTCCTTGGGTGATGGAGAGTATGTCTGCCAAGTTTGGGGCGGATCCGTCCAACCGTGTAGGAGCCTATGCGATGCACACAAACGCCCATACACAGACACATGGACACACAAACACACAGGATTTGGGATGCCCCACACACAACAGTCATTCTCTGACTGAAAGTGGAACGTTTAGGTTGGGTGCTGGCAGCAAAAAACTTTTCTGACAGAAATATCTGATCTTAAAGAAAAATTGGGTTAATCCTGAGAGTCTACAGGTGATGAAGAGTGACCGTGTCAAATTTGGGGTAGATCCGTCAAAACGTGATGGAGCCTATGCGACGACGCCCCACACACAACAGTCATTCAGTCATTTAAAAAGTTTCCCTCCCTTTTCACCCCCTCAGAGAACATTCTAAATGGCCTAGGGGAGATTTGCATACCCAATCCTATTGGCCCCTGGAGGAATTCATACGAACATTCTAAGTGTCCTATGGGCTATTTGCATAACTGCTCCTATTGGCTCCTGCAGCAATTATGAGGTGAGGCCGACTTGCATAACTGCTCCCCTGTTGTTTTGCCCATAGGAGATATGAGAGTGGGGCGATTTTACCCTCTTTTTTCACCCCCTTAGGGACGGAATTTCCAAAAACCCTTCCGTAGTGGATGTCTACGTCATAAAAGCAACGTTCCTTCAAAATTTCACGTTCCTCGATTAAACGGTTTGAGCTGGGCATTGATGAGTCAGTCAGTCAGTCAGGACTTCTTCTTTTATATATAGAGAGATTATTCATCATCTTGTTGTATATGAACATCTTAGCTCAGTGGCAGAACATTTGTTTTGCATGCAGAAGGTCTCTCAGCTTCAGTCCCTGGCATCTCCAGTTCAAAAGATCTCTGTTAACTGGTGGCAGGAAAGACTTCAGCCTGAGGTCCTGAAGAGCCACTGCCAGTCAAAGTAGACACTAGGCCTGTGATCTAATTCTCTGAAAGGCAGCTTCATATGCACACGTCATGTCTTGGGTGGCCACTTACGAATCGCAAAAAAAGAGGAAATGTGTCATCAAAAAAGAGGACACTATTTTGTATCAATTTGCATATGCTAATTTATATATACAGCTGCAAATTTAGATATAATAATTGTTATATTTTATATGGAAATACAGTACATCTCACTATAGTGGGGAAGTCTGTGGTCAGGCGACTTGTGTGCCTTGCTCAGTCTGCTGTGCAGGTGTTGTTAGTGGGCAACTTCAAGGCCCTGCTCTCCCTTCTTATGGTTCTTTTACTTTATATACCAGTCTTGGACTGGGCAGCCCATCAAACAGAGGACAGGTTCAAATAGAGGTCTGTCCTCTGGGAACCCTCCCAATAGAGGACTGTCCTCTGTAGAAGAGCACACATGGCCACTCTATGTCTTATGCTTAACTGCCCAGTATAGAAAGTTGGTATAGTATAATAGTGAAGATAATAAGGCAAGAAGCTAGAAATTTCAAATCCCAGGTCAGGTAGTAACTCTCTAGAAGGCATTGGGAAAACTGCCATCTTCCACCACCCTGCCCCAATCTGTGAGATGTGATTTTGACTTGAGAAGGGAGGTTGCTCTTTATTGGGCTGCCTGGTTCCAAAGAAAGGAGATAGGAAAGGCTGGCCCATGCCTGCTCCTGATATGTCTCTGCTTCAATAGCTATTGATGACCCAGGCTTCAAAATGGAGGTAAATTTATTTATTTATTTATTTATTATATTTATACCCCGCCTTTTTTCCTGCAAGGAACCCAAGGCAGCTTACATAATCATAAAGTAAAGGGGTAACTTTATCATGTTGTTGTTGATGATGGTGAATTTGATGGGTTTTTTCCTTTCTTCCAGCATTTGGTGACCATAGGGCTTTCTCTTTGGTTTGCCCTACCACTAGGTTTCCCTCTACCCATGTCCTGTGATCCTATGTAAGACCAACATGGAGGTGCAGCTTTCCAGTATTTGAAGATCACGAGATTTTCAGGTCAACATTTTGCCTGGGGTTTTCATGAGAATGTCCAGTAAACTTAGTGCCAAGAAGCTTCTGTTGCTATCATACTTACAGTGTCCCCCCCCCCCATATGGATAGAGGGTGAGCTCTCCCAAGCTCACTTTGGATTAACTTGGGAAATTACCTGAGTTCTTCTGACAAGAACAACAACAAAATTCTGAAGAACTCAGGAAATTTTGCTGAATTCATCTGAGAGCTTGGGAAAATTCCTCCACCTGTCTCCACAAAAGATCTCTCTGCCATCAACCCCAAAAAGACACCTTCCCCTTCCCATTCCTTAAGTAGTGGCATCATGCTCATTCTGTCTCCATCACCCTGACATAAGAAATGTGTAGCCCTGCCAAGGGCTGCTGCAACTGCTGGACCCTACTCTTCCCATGTCACTAACCTTCTCTTAGGACAGTAATACTGACTTGCCTCATGCAAAAATTGTGAGTGTGTTTGGAAAAAGTCAGAGTGAGTGAGAATGAGTGACCTGAGATTTGGAGGAAGGAAGGCATCTTGTGTTGCAGAGTATCTCTCTCTGGAATCTGAGGAGGGATAGGAGACCTGCTGTTTGACTCATGTTTGCCTCCATCACAGGACCGGTGCAAGGCAGTTTGGTGCCCTAGGCAAGATCAGATATTTAGTGCCCCCCTTCCCACTTGAGCGCACTGTATTTTTTTTTCAAGGCGTTTCTGGTGCCCTCTTTAGCCCTGTGCCCTAGGCAGCTGCCTAGTTGGCCTAATGGTAGCACCAGCCCTGCTCCATCATGTACGTTTTATATATATATTTGTAAATGAAGTAGGTATTACAAAAATGCCAAATGCTGATGCTCTCTGACCTCCAAAGGGTACTAAAGACTAGTAGCACTATCCCTAGAATTTCTCACTGCACTGGGAAGTAGAGCATTTTTCTCCCTCTCTCATAATACTAGAACCCGAGACCATCCCATGAAGCTGAATGGTGGGAGTTTCAGGACAGATAAAAGGAAGTACTTCTTCACACAGTACATATTCACTTCCACAAGATGTAATGATGACCATCAATTTGGACAGCTTAAAAAAGGGATTGGACAAATTCATGGAGAAGGCTATCAATGGCTACTAGTCCTGATTGGCTATATGCTTCCCCCAGTATCAGAGGCAGTATGCCTATGTACTCCAGTTGCTGGGGAACATGGGTAGGAAGGTGCTGTTGCACTCATGTCCCTCCTCCTGCTCATTGGATGCCGCTGCTGCGCCTGCTGAGCCGGGCTGAAAGTGGATATGCACCTCACTGCTCGTCAGACTTCTGGGTTCCCAGCAGGCTGTTTTTATATAGGAAATACATAAGATACGTAAAAAGCTGTCGCAATTTGCGCAAGTTACGCCAATTGCAGCCACTTTTGGCCAATCTTACAGCATTTTCTACATAAAAAGTGGCCCGCTGGGAACCTGGAAGTTGCTTGCCCAGCTTGACTTGGGAGAATGCGAGTTGAGCCAGGGAAGAAGGTAAGTGAAACGGAGTTCAGGGGGTCGAGCCCGGCCAGTTTGCTGGATTTCCACCCCCCGAACGAAATCCTTGCACATCCCTAGCTAGCCACTGTGAGAACAGAATGCTGGACTAGATGGACCCTTGGTCTGATCTAGCAGGGCTCTTCTTATGTGCATTCTATGTAGGATCATTATGCCAATGAGAATTTATCCCTATGCTCCTTACAATGCTCCTTACTTTCCTCCTTTAAGAACTTAGTTTGATTAGTATGGAAGACTGGTTTTACAACATTATCCTATGAATCAACATTCTGTGATGCTGTGTGCTTCGGATTCAGCTGAATAGATGGTTTTACCAGGCCTTTCCAAGCCCAGTGCTTTCAGGCAGTGATGCTGACATAATATATCGCAGGACTGTTTCAGGGTTAAGTGCTCTTTGCTCATTCTCTCTCCCAAAAACAAGAATGTTAAAACATTTTTTGTAGAGTCTGTGGGACTTTGGAGGGTGTGGCATTGGTTGCTTGCTTGAAAAATGCTGCATGTTCCAAGTCCTTCTGCCAGTAACATTGTATTTTCCATGCCCATCATCTGCCACTTTCTTATTGCACTTTCTGTGACTTTGGTGCCAATTTTCATTTATCATACTCCCTAGCACCTATACTTCTGAAATGTTTCAGGTTTCCTGCCTAGGGACACCTCTATGACATACATATACTATTTTCTTAACAATTACTCATGAAGAACATAGGGGGATATGAGCATTCTTATTTTAGGCCCCCGTCCCCCAAACTGTAAAGTCTGCTCGTGCACAAAGCCCTGAACCTATTCATCTGAAACTTGGCAAGCTCAATCCACTCGGAAGGGGCAAGTATGCCAGCAATTTTCATCCAGTTCTGCCAAGAAATTAGCAAAGGCACTGGCAGTTCACTTTAAAAAAATAATAATCCAAATTTAAGGGCATCTAGCACAACTCTGCCTGCATCTATCTGTCTAAAATCTGGCATGTTTCATCCCCGCATAAGCAGCTACCACGCCTGTGAATTCCATCCAATGCTGTCAAATATAAAACATGTTATAGTCATTTGTTGATTTCCACTGATAGTCAATGAAAGGCATGAAGCTTTGGATTTCTGGATCAAGATTCGGATTCAGACCTGAGTCGAACAGGGCAGCCTCCAAGTCAATCCAAGTTGAATTGGGCTATTTTCCAAATCACCAAATCAGAGTCTGAAATGAATCTTGTGGTTAGTGCGCAGAACAAGAGAACATCTGCACTGTGGAATCGCAACTATTCATACCAAATATGAAGCAGAGCCGGCTGCCCCCATCTCATCATCTTCTCTGTTAATGTTTTATTTGGATGCTACATCACATACAGTATTGGTGCCAGCTTCTGTGGCTGCTATGGGTCATAAAGATGAGTGCACTGTTCTTTAAGGGGAGAGTGTCTCAACTCCTCCCCGTTCCCAGCAGAGCGGAGCAATCGTCTTATGCCTTGTGGTTGATGTGAATGACCTGACATGTTACAGACCTCTGGATTCATCCCACATCTTGAAGGAATTCCAGGAGATAATGGTGAGCTGTAATAATTTCACCACTTGTCTGTGGCATGTCAGACCATTCACATGAATGGTCATATAGATGTCAACCCCCCTCCACCAATCACCTGTTAGGTGGATGGCAACCCAGGAAAGTTTCATTTCATTTTAGCAGGTTTGTGAGGGATCAAAAGCAATGTCCTTTAGATGTCCAATCATGTTAAGAAGACTTTGTTGTTTCCCATGGCTTTTGAAGTACTTGATTTGCCTTTTCCTCCTTTTCTCTGCTTTTATTTGATATTATTCTTTCTATTGCTTTATTGGTTTTATTGTTTCAGTTGGACTGATTTTTAAATATAAAACAGGGTATGAATGTTTTAATTGTACAATAGATGAACCAGCTGTGACTGCAACTTAAGACTGACATCTTATGCACACTTGAGAGAAAGCTCAAATTACTTCCAAGTACACATGCTTAGGATTGGGCTTCAAGACTGCCATCAATGTTCCTTATAAAACATACGAGCATTTTAAAGCAATCAGGATTATTTCACGGAAAACAAATCAGATTCCATGGTCTGATCACCAGTGAACATTTGTCCATGGTTCATTACTACAGGCTGCAGGTCACATCTGCGTGCATAATGCTTCTAATAAGCGTTTACTCAACATTTCCTAATGGGACTTTATTAATACAGATGCATCTGACTGTATACTTTCATATGTCAGACATAGCTATGGGCACAGAGAAGCGAGTTCAGCACTGTTAAACAAATTTATGCTGTCATTTAATGCCTCCAAGAAATCACACAGGGAAAGGGAGATCACCGTGTTGAAGGAGATGGCATAACTGAACTGTGGAAAGTTTTGCACAAAAATAAAGGATAGAATTTGTGAAACATAGATGCCTTGATATGTTTCCTGTGAGTTGTTAGTTATGTTTTTATTCATATATTCCCTGACCCCTCTGCTCACTTGCTTCACTTTGCCATATCTTAATCTGATCTGCATGAAATGTTTAGAATAGTAATTATTCAATAACGTAGTCTAATAATGAAGCCTTCAGCAGAGGCAGGTCCTCCATCTGTATAGCTCTCCATTTCATTTATCCAAAACAGAAGGGCCACAATCATCATGCATTCTACACATGCACACAGCATGCTGCAGATCACCTTATACAGAGCTCTGCTGTAACTCCCACCTTCCCTGTAAAGCTGCCATCATGTTGGGCTTCCACCATTAGATCAGAGGTAGACAACCTGGTGACCTCCAGATGTTTTTGGGCTACAATTGCCATAATCCCTGACCACAAGCCATGCTGGCTAGAATTTATGGAGGTTGTAGTCCAAAACAAATGGAGGGCATGAGCTTGGCTACCCCTGCATTGGATTCTAGAGAACAGCATTGCTGGAGAAATTATAACATGAAAACTAAGATCCTGTGAATTTTTGCTTTGGCTGCAATCCTGCACCCTTATTACACAGAGAACCAGAGTAAGGAGCAGACCCATGCAGTGTTATTATAGAACCCTACTCTTCTGTGCAAGGGAGCCACTGTACTAGGATTAGTATTGTACTGAAATCTGTCCTCTAATTTCTCAAATGTTTTGTTCCCCCATGAAAGAAATGCCTGTTTTTCTGCCTCATTCTGCCTCAAGGTGCTTTAGAATTTCTTTTGGTAGTGTTCTTGAACTTATCCTATCATTAAGGGATGGGTGAGGGTTCTTCTGTGCATGTGTTTTGCTTTCTATTATACATATCTCCATTGCTCTGCAGCCTCCCCAGCTGCCTGCACTTTCTGACCTGAAAAAGCTCCATGGGATGTTGCCACAATGTTGCCTCATTTTATCTTTCCCTGGGCTTCAGCTGAATTGCAGGGAAGCCAAAGAGGCTGCAGTGCAGACCCCAGGAGAGGTGGTTTTATGTCCAATAAAAAGCAGGACTCTCTCACACACCCCAGCCACTTCATAATGAAAGTAAGTGCAAGAAGAACCCTGCACCCCACTGATTTTTTTCTTCTCATTTGAATTTGTTTTCAAAAGCTATTTCTTTTCTATCAGATTGAATAAGAATGGTTGAAAAGATGTGACAGAATTTTGAAGCACATGCTTGACTAGAATTGCTGCCAAAGTGAACATCCAGAATTATCCACATTTCACCAGTACTACTATTATTTGGAGTCATGGTGTCTACAAATATTCCTTACTGAGTATATTTATCTCAGCACTTAAAAAGCAAAGGCTGTTGCTCTACTGTAGACCACTTGATTTGCAAGCAAAAGCAAGGTTCAAACCTGGTCATCTCCAGGTAGTGCTGGGAATGATGCCTCTCCAAAATCTTGCAGAGGTGCTACCAGTCAGTGTAGACAATACTGAGACAGATGGACCAACTATCTGTCTTGGTATATAAAGTAGCATCTTCCTTTGTTTCACTTACCTTGCGCTACTGCTCAGAGGATCTATATGACACTTTCACTTCAACTAATTTCTGTAACCATCTTCTTTAATGTATATGATAAATGCATATGTATATCATAAATGTGTATATGATAAATATTCCCTTCCCCCAGCCATGTGTAACTGTGGGTGGGGAGAACTTTGCGCGCGAGAGAGAAGATGAGTGGGACCATCGGGTGATCTTTCACCCACCAATCAGGCACAGTGAGTGCGGGGCACCATGGGGCCAATATTAGGCCTGGCTGATCCACCCGCGGCCTCTTTCCTCTTTGCAGCTCCCTCCCTCCCTCCCTGTTTGCAGTGTAGGCTCCTCTGGTTGCCTGTTCAGAGGCCGAGTAGGAATTTTAGTTCATATTGCCTAGATTGGCTGATGGGCAATGAGCGTGTTTTGCTCTACACTGCAGTTCAGGCTTGGGTTATTGTCCTAGTTTTGAATTGTTTCAATTCGGTCACATTTGTCGGTTAAGTGCAGGAATAGGCAGTGGGGCCAGGCTTCAGTGATCATCCATATGGCACCTTTTAGGTGATTGGCGTGACCCGAGGCTCCCGGCACTGTTTTGTGGCTCGGTTTAAGGAGATAAGGCACGCCTTTGAGGCCAACCCACCTCACCCAAAACGGTGTTGTGCGGCCCGTCAGTGGGATGACTGTGGGAAGGCCTCCCAGCACCATGGTGGTGTAAAACTGAGGAGTGGTGAGATACAGCACCACCCCTCAGGGTTGGATAATTCACCCATATGCAGTTCACCAGCCAATGTCCGATGTAGTTTAGTACCCACACTTTTCCCCTTTGCAGATCTCAGAATATTCAATAAATGTGGCCCAATTTTTTCACCATATCTTTTGTGTCTCTCAACTCATCATTTCTCCTCTACACGCACAATATTTCTCGCTGTAAGGTACTAATATGGGAACCAGCTTGCTTAGTGAAAGTAATTGTTATTAATGATACAATAGTTTGTTATACCCTGGAAACTGAAGCAGTAACATGGTGGCACTTAAATTTTGCACAAGGAACACTAATTAGTGTATTAGAACTCCTGATTTTATGCTGTAATCCTATACACTCTTACTTGGCAATAGTCCCACTTGATTCCATGGCACTGACTTATTTCTGATTAAACATGCATAGAATTGTGTTGAATAATACTTTGACTACACAGATATACATACAAAAGCTTTTGGAACACTTCTCTGGAGTCCCTTAAATTTTTTTGCAGATGCCACTTTTGTCTTTAAAAGATGTTTTAAAGGGGGATTGCTAGAAAGATTATGTGTGACCATCAGAGCTACAACAGGGATAAGCACAGGCCAGTCAGGTTGAGATAGCAGGGATATGAAGAGAAGCATTCTTGATGGCTGCTCCCTAGTAATGGAACCCTTCTTCCAATATATAGACTCACAAAAATGCAACCTGAGAAGAATTACCTATTGGAATAATGTGACAGAAATGACACCACTCCTGAGAGTTTTCTAGTATGGGGGGGGGGAATGTGCCACCACCCCAAAATTACAAGGGCACAGAAGAGACTCACATTGCCATTACAACTTAGGTGGCTTGTATGACATACAATGAGTAAGGCCATAGTATGAACTCATCCAAGGACCAGTATGCTCTACTGTCAGACCTACACTGGGGACACCCACGTTCAACTGCCCATTCAGCCAGGAAGCTTATTGAGTGGACTTGGGCCAGTCACCATCTCTTAGCCTCACTACCCCATTTTGTGAAGCTAAAATGAGGGGGGGGAGAATAATGTATGTCACCTTGAGCCCCTTAGAGCAGTGTTCTTCAACCTTGGGTCCCCAGATGTTTTTGGCCTACAACTCCCAGCATGCCCCAGCCAGCTATGCTGGCTGGGGCATGCTGGGAGTTGTAGGCCAAAAACATCTGGGGACCCAAGGTTGGAGAACACTGCCTTAGAGAACAGATAGGATGTAAGTGTAGTAAACAGGTCTTGGGCTCTTGATGCACTCACATTGATTTATCTGATGCCCCCCAAAGACATACATAAGTACAACCGGAGAGATACCCCATTTGAACTACACCCTATCTGTTTTGCACTGCAGGTGGATGGAAGCTTGGTTCAGGGTAACTCACATCTCTTACAGATACAAATCGTAACAGAGTGTGTCCAATGGTCCTGAGACCGGGTAGTACAGGCACCACCCTGGCCATCTCCTTAAGGAATAGTAGTAGAAGAGAACGTTGCACAAAATCATCACAACAAACTCACAATTCAGCTTCAAACTATGTGTCTAAGATGGCAAAATGAATAGAACCACAAGAACAACTCTCCTGAGCTGTCTATTTAACTGGTGTCCATAAAGAAAGATAGCCAGGATACTGATGGAATAGATGGTACAATGATCCTCACATGTCTAATTATAAAAATAGGTTTTTCCAACATTACATTTAACAACCTGCCATTGAAAAAGAAATTCAGTTTGTTGACATATGTTTATTCTTATGTAGCAAAGGCCTCTAGCCAGATACCCATTCATTTTGCTTAACTTAGGCTTTCATTTCAAATGCAACTTTATCAATCAAACGTGATAGCTCTGCAGGTTCTGCTTTCCATCCAGAGGCCTCGGGGAAGATTTCATCTTGCCTCACAGCTCACTAGCTTGTAACATTCTTCCTTGCTCTGATTTGCTGAAACCATAAAAACTCTCATTGACTAAAATAGCAAGTTTATATAGACTAGCTATCATGGGAGAACTGAAGAGTCTCTTTCATGGAATATAAATCAAATGTGACTATAAAGATGTCTTTATGGCCTTTATGAATGGATATTCATGCTAATATGATTTCACCTGTGACAGATAAGGCAATGCTTTCCTATATTGCAACACGTGTTATATTAAGGAGGTTACTATATCATAATGCTGTAGTACAGTCAGCAAAGGCAAGCTGCTTTCTAGAGATCCCATCTCAAACTTAGGGATGGATTAGAAATTCATTTGGTCCACATGCTCACAGACTTACACAGTTCACATCCCCCAAACCTATATGCAAACCAAAACACACTTGCACCATCGAAATCCACACTTTTTCTAATTTTGCAATGCAACTCACAACTCAAAAAATATGCACAGAAATGTGTATATTAGGGGAGAGTATGCACAAAAATGCATTGTATTCGGGTAACATCAATGGCAAAACTGTACACACTGATAAAAGTATACAGTCATGCCTTGGATTGAGAGCATAATTCGTTCCGGAAACGTGCTTGTAATCCAAAACACTCTTATATCAAAACGAAATCCCCCCCAAAAAATGTGTACAGAGATTTTTAATTTAAGCCATACTACAGTACTTGTATTGCAAGACGTCGCTTGTATATCAAGTAAATATATATATATATATATATATATATTTTAAAAATTGCTTGTCTTGCAAAATGCTCTCAAACCAAGTTACTTGCAATCCAAGGTATTACTGTATACAGAAATGTGTATATTAGAACATGCATGAAAATGCATATGACTTTTTGTGCCGACTCTACACCCACCCCCCGCAAATTTGCAAACTGATGCGGAAACAGGCAGAAAGGAATATATGGTTGGGAAACTGGGTAAAAACAAAATTGAAAGATCCGTTCATTCCCTACAAATAATATACCAGTGCCTCCATTCTTGGGGACCTTTTATATCATGCATGTCATTGTGTATCTGCTTGTATAATGTGTTCTATCCATAATACAGTATTGCTTTCTACATGGCCTTTTTGTGGTAAAATCATCAGACACATCTATCCTACTGAAACTCCCCAGAGAACCAGAGCTCATTTGGCTCTACTAAGTAGGAGTGGCTGCTCGGGACTGATTATGTCAGCCACCCAGTCCATTTCTCTGAGATTGGCCAGGCTTTGACAGAATCACTTGTCAAGGTGACAGGTAAATCCCCCAAAGTAATCAGAAAATCATTTGGATCTTCCTGGGATGGACCATTCTAATCAACCTTCCACCCTTGCAGAGGTTCAGCAAGCCTAAAGCCTGCAGGCAATGATCTGACCATGACAAGGGAACTACCAAAAGTTCCAACATATCCAGAAGGCTATCCACCCAACTGGTGCCAAAAGCCAGATCAGGAATGTGATCCACTGAGTGACTGGGGCCAGAAACCACTTAACACAGACTCATGGAGCCCAATCCTGACAGAGTGGTCTTGGCATGAATATTAAAGTCCCCCCCCCCAATGCCGCAAGCCTAGAAAACTCCAGCTTCCCTGTTGAGACCATCCTGGCTAGCTCAAGAAGGAAAAAGGTGGGGCAACAGGGTGGATGATACACCACCAGAATCCTTATTCAATCTAGCACACCCACTTTTGGGAACACACACTGGAAGACTATAGAATGGGGCACCTGGTCGGGGGATGGAACCATGATAGACTGATGGAACTCCACCTACCTGCTTCCCAGGTCTTGTCTGCTGCTGCACAGAGAACCAGTGAGGAAAAGCTGGGAGAGGTTCACCCCGCTCCTGATTCATCCAAGCAAGTTTCTGTAAATCAAGCCAAGTCAGAATAAAGTCTTGGATAGCTCTTATTTTTCCATTCAGCAACAGTGGGACTGTCACCAAGGCAACTCAGTTTCCATTGGCTGAGATAAAACCAGAAAGGAGAAGAGCTGGGCCATTACATGGGAAGGGGCAGTTGGAGTCCCTTCCCCTGAAATGGCCCAGCTGCCTCCCACTGCCATTTGCCCCTCTGTCCCCAGTCCTCAAATTGGCTATGTCCCTACTTCCCTTGCTTCTACACCCCCTATGGGAAACCTATCCTTCTTGCAACTAGGGGTGGAAGATCAGTTTCACTTTTTGCCACATTCAAATGTTAAAAACCTCAAATTCATTCCATCTTGTCTATGAAGAAATGTGTGAATATTGGTAAGGTGGTTTTTTTTTTTCCAAACAATGAAATGTATAAAATCCTCACCTAACTGCACCAGCCAAATTCAGCAGGAATAGCTATTCCTAGCATGGAGAGGACCAGGTTGTACCTGCCTGCCATATAGCTGCTGAAGATGGGGAGCCCATCAGAAAAAAAGGAGAGGTTGCAACCCTCATCCAAAACTACAACAAACATGGCTGAATATGCAGGGATCCACTCCCAGACTTTTAAGAGATTGGCACGCAAAGCCCCCGCCCCCGGCCTGGATGGATGAATGTCAGTTTTTCTTTTTCCCACATTTGAATTTTTAAAGATCCTTCTGATCTGTATATGGAGAAATGTGCTAAGTTGAAATGATATACGGTATATATATATATATATATGAAGTGAACAAAATTCTCACCATCCAGTTGGTCACACTTAAATTTCTCAGAATCAATAGGGCTTAAAGTTAGTCAGAAGTGGTTGGTAAGATGAAAAGCCAGATGAAAGCAAAGCCAGATGGAGGGGGAGGGGACGGGACAAAATCACCCGATATAGCTGTGTTTTCGTTGAAGCTTCAGCTGTCCAAAACTTCAGAGTTGTCTTCACTAGAGCTCTGCATCTAAATAACAGCACAGAGATATATTGAGAAGCTGATTAAAGCCAAATCCCTACTTACTTGTTACATACTTTGGATTGGGGGTTAGAGGCTCCAAATACCAGCAGCTCCCATATATGGTCAGTGATATCACATCAGGGGAAGAAGCAATTATGCCACAGGATGCTCATTACTTTACCAAGCCTCATACTAGAGCTCAGGGGAGTGGGCAGACTTTACTTTAGGCTTGTCGGGATCTACTTTGTTTTTCATTAGAATCCTCAGGTCCACCAACCAGACCGGATGCAGGTGCAAAATAGAAGGCAGTCACAGAATTACAGAACAAGGTGCCTCTGAGCACATGCTCAGCCCAGGAATATGGTTTCAGTACCACTACTGGATCTCCACAGAAGTCCTTTCACACACAAATCTAGCCAGCTTTCTTGATTTCAGCAGCCTAATTTAGAGAAAAGCAAGCCTTTTTGTTGTTGCTATTGTTAAACCATACAGAGACACTTGCTGATCTACTGCAAATCATGAGTTGTTGATCTACCAGGGGATCCTAATCTACCTTCTGGTTACTCCTGCTGTAGCTGACAGTCACAGGGAAATCTGGAGGTCTTGTTTACTTCTAGCAGACAGCTCCAGTGCTTAGTTTTTTATTGCTCCTGTAAAGGGAGGGGATCCCAAAATGGACAGTAACACTCCCTGACTCTTGGAAATTATGCCTCCAGCCCAGAGCCTTCAAGCACCATGACCCCCCCCCCCCAAAGAAAGAAAAAGAAAAAAAAAGATTTGGGAGAAGGGAATTCAAATATTTGGAACATGCTTTGTGTGTAATCTCAAGAGTTAACAGATAAAATTCTGGAAAATAGCTAGTAAAAGACAGAGGAAAGAAGCAGTGCTGCACCAGAATAACAAAGGGAGCTTAGTAGAAAGCTGGGTCTGTTTGAACAGTGCAGACTGCAGACTATTAATATAGTACAGGGATTTCTTAAAATCAGAGTCTGCATAACATGACGCAGAGTAATATTGATCAGAAATGGCTGTATGTTTAAGAAGCCCATGAAGTCCCATTGTGGTCTTCGTGCTGCAGTGCAAACCTTTGTATTGATATTATGATTACAAAGTTTATATACAATATTGGAAATATCTACAATATTGAAATGATCAGATGCAATGATTAAAAAGGATTGGTTCTCGGCTTGGTCAAGATTGGATATGGCAACTTAATTCAGAGATCAGGCTTTGCCCAAAGCAGGTGATAATGGTGTATCTTACGAAGAAGACAGCACTGTCCCTCAGCAATAAGTGGAGCAAAAGGTCCTCCTCCACCAAACAGAAGAGTATGTCACCCACATGAGTTCTCATAAGCACTGACGTTATTTGAAAAAGGATCTGAAATAGATCACAGGTCTTCTCCTGGTCTTATGTGATTATAGTTGCTACTCTATAGAAGAACAATATTGCTTCCCCATATGTGTTCTTTGCTATTGAGAATGAGTTAACAACAGATGTCTACCTGCTCCCTAAAATACCCTCCATGGGATGGAGTCTGTAATGTGGTAGATCCATGCATGTCCGTTGTCATTTAATTGGTATTTACAGTGGTATTTGTTGCATCATGTGATATGAGTCCTCCAGGATAAAGTATTGCCAGTACGAAGTGCCTTGCTGATAGTCCCTTGCTATTGTTTTCCCACGTTGTTTGCCTTCACTGCAGCTGAAGGCCAGAATGAACAGTATCTTGTTTAAGCTCTGAGAATTGTGTGCAAAGGCTACAAAAAGCAGTAGCTGAAATTCATATGCAATGCATTTCCTTCATCTCTCCAGAAATCTGAAGTTGACAAGTTACTTCTACAGCACAGTGGCTTCTGACTGTCTGTAGAGGTGAGGGAAAAGTCTTGCCAGTTTCACCACCCTGGTCTTTGAACCTTATTATTGTATTATTTCTCTGGCTCGAGCCAAAGTAAAAGATGAAACACAGTTGCACACCATTTTCAAAGTTTAAGCAAGGTGCTGTGCACACAACTCTTGCTATTTTCCTTCTATTTTATGTGCAGGTTTGCCCATCCAGTCACCAATAATGTTATTTCCTTAGGGGAGCATGTGGAGAAACCACCTGAGGTTATCTCACCCCTAGAATACCACCTCAATGAGAATTAGTAGTTATAAGGCTCACTCCACTTAGCAATTATATCTTATCCAGTTCTGCTGCCACCATAAAATATAAACCTTTTATTTACCTGTTACCTTCTTATCCCTACAGTATAGGGGTAGGGGGGAAAACAGTCCAAAAGTTCAGATAAGTAAAACAAAGATAGCAGATTTTATTTTAAATAAACAATATAACTATAGCAAAATATGTTACTGATTCTTTCCATGGATCACTCATAAACAGCAATGATGTTACTGTTGCTTCAAGAAGTTTGTTATGTGTCATCTCTAGTTCCACTACATATCCAACCTTAAGTCAATTTCTCTATTAAACTCCACCTCAGTTAACTCACAGACTGTCACTGTACTGAGGAATTGGTTTGCAGTCTTCCCTCTGGTAAGGCTTATCTGCATTCAGGTACCTTCAAGGCTTTCTTAAGACTTCACCTGCAATCTTCAGTTTGATCCAAAAACTGCCATTGCCTCAAGTCCACCACACCTCACTGTCACTTTGGCTTCAGCTCCTTTACCAAAGGCTGCCCCTGGAGTCACCCACTCCTCATTTGCATACCTTCTCCAGCTCTTGCCTCAAGTGACTTCAGCCTCGGGGGTCATCCTCCAGTTTTCCTTCATCTCTTCTCCTGGCTTCTGTTGCTGCTCACTCTGGACTTAGATTGCCCATTGATTCCCTCTGCCAGTGCTGAACCTGTCCTTAAATTCCCTTCAGTCAGGACCTTCCAGCCAATCAACTCATTTGGGATAGAATCCCCACCACACACACACGACTCTAATTATGGGCCAATAGATTTGAATAGAATGTCCACAAGTGTACCAATCATATCTTCCCACATTTAGATCCCATGTAGAGATGAGTGCAGAGATCGATTGGGGGGGTGGAAGTCCGGCGAACTCACCGGGCTCAACCCCCCGAGATCTGCTCGACCTACCTTTTCCCCGGCTCAACTCGCATTCTCAAGAGCCAGGCCAGGGAAAGTGACTTCCAGGTTCCAGCGCTACATCGTTTACATAGAAAATGGTGTAAGATATGTTAAAAACAGCCTAATTTGTGCAAATTGCGCTCATTTAAAAAACATTTTACACTATTTTCCACATAAACGGTATAGAGCCGGGGACCTGGAAGTCTGGCGAGTGCCTCAGCTGGCGCTTGCACTCAACTCATGGCTTGCACAGCGGGAGCGCTTGGCTTGCACATCACGAGTCAAGTGCCGGGCGGGTTGCCCATCCCTAATTATTAAAAGGTAAGAATTTCACATAACAGAGCCATCTCCTTGGTAACAACAAGAAATAAAATGGCAGCTTATCAGTTGGTTGGCATAACATTCAGACTTTGTATTATTTCTCTGGCTCGAGCCAAAGTAAAACATAGTATTTCCCCCTCTCTTTTCAGTTAACCTTTCACACATTTCCAAAATGAAACACAGTTAGGTACTTATGTAACTTTTACCACAGGTAAATACTGTGTCTTCACAGAACAAGGTAAAGATTCACCAGTTCCTGAGGATATAGGACAAATGAAATATAATTTACCAAATAAAAATTAATGTATTGCATGACACAAACATTAAAGCAGTCACAACAACACAACAGGGCCACTGAAAGATCACAGTGGTAGATGACACTGCTGTCATTCGACTAGTAGAGCCTTAATAGGGCAGTACAGAAATAAACAGCCTCAAGAGATGTTAGGATATGTGGACAGGCAGGACGAAAAAACAGCCCCAAAGTAACGATAATTGACAGGAAACAGAAGGAAACAAAATCAAATGGGAAAACATACCAGAACAAAAAATATATATAGATGCACAGAATGTCAGAAGGGTCTACACAGAATATATCCACTTGGATCACTAACCCCAGTGCAGGCGAATGCATATGTGTGTTGTGCTTCTATAAATGCTGGCATGTAATAACACTCATGATGACCCAAAAGTATGGCTGGGAGTTGAACCTGAGTTTGTTCCACCATTTCTAGTTTACAAAGTATGCTGGGCATTTCCTGCACACTTTTGTGTGTGTGAAGTCTCCCACTGGGTGGGTAGATAATGATTACTTGCTATTGTTAACATGGAGCTATCTGCTCCTTGAGCACTTGGATGAGATGTACACTGGATGCAACTTTTATGTACTTATGGTACACCATGATCTAGAATAGTTAGACTATTCTAATTTCACATGCCACTTGGATATTTGTATTAGGCATTCATAATTTTTACACACTTGCATTTAAAATTTCAGTTAACATTTTTTTTCATTAAAAAAACTTCTAGCTCTGTGACTATGGAGGGAGTTTCTGCACGCACATCAAAAGTGTGCAGAGGAGCCCTCTGGAGCCCCAACCAATAGAGCACTGAAAGCTGCAGCTGTAAAAGAAAATGGAGAAAGTCCCAGTGCAGCACTGAAGTATCTGAGCACAAATATGTGGGGATTTGGGATCCAGCAGGTATACAAATCTACTAGGAGCCTTTGCTAGCCCAGTGCCCTCAAGATATTTCGGACTACAACTCCCAGCATTCCTGACCATTTTGGCCATGCTGGCCGGGCCTAATGGGAGTTGAAATCAAAAACATCTGGACGGCACTAGGTTGAAGAAGGCTGTTATATAGAGTTCATATCAAGATTGCTGGAAAGCTTGAGATTTCCAATGGGATGAAGAGATGTTCTGAATAAACCTTAGATTTTCAAATGTCGTCTTACTGCTGGGACCTACATTTGCACTTCCGATATAAGGAGCATGAACTAAGCTGTCTAATAAAATTATAGTAATTTAATGCAGCATACAGTAATGTTAATAAAGTGCACATCAGCCAATTATGGTGATTAACTTAAATTCCAGAAAAGTTGTATCATTAAAGAGAGAGCATAATACCTTGTGTAATTGGTTCTCACTCTCTTATAAAAATTATCTTTTAAAACACAGAGACTTACATTAAAATGAAAGGCTCAGTTAAATGAATGCAAAAAGCAAGAGCAGCTTTCACTTTCAAGTACATCCCTTGAAGAACTAATTTCCTAAAAATAACCGCCCACAAAAAATCCTTGCTACTATTAACTAAAATTAATGAATATGTACAATGTGAATTTGGTTCTCTCTCCCCCCCCCCACTTTTGATTCCTTTGGCTCTCTTTTTCTTTACTTGAACGATGCCAGTTTATGCCAGATTATTCAAGAAAGGGATTTTAAAGAGCTCCTTGTCCTTGTGATGAATTTGTTTATTTGAACCTAGAATGACGAGTCAGTGTTTGTCCTGAACCACACTGGAACTGGACTCTCCTTCCAATCCTTTCCTAACATCAACAGATTTTCTTTGTCATGAGAAACAGCCTAGGTAGGGCAGGAACTTGACACACAAGCCTGTGGTTTTTACAAGCCCATTGGAGCCACACACAGCTGTGAAACAGACAGTGAAGTAGTCCTCGCTCATAACAGGTAGCTGGAAGGAGAGTTTCCATGAGAATGAGCAGAGCTGAAACAACCTAGATCAGGTTCTTACACCCACTCAGTGGCTCATGCACTCTTATTTATTATCTACTAGCTTATTTACCTGGCGTTGCCCGGGTCGTCATTTTCTTTAGGTACTATTTGTTCAAAATTCCTTACGTAGCTGACCACTTTTTTGAATGGCTCCATAGGAAAGGTGAAATGAAAAATTCACAACACCTTTCAATAATTTATTGTTTTTAAAATGTTTTCTTAGAAAGCCTGTTTTTCTGAAATCCCAGTTCCCCCAGGACTACACAATGAAATCCCAGCTCCCCCGGGACTACACAATGAAATCCCAGCACCCCCGGGACTACCAGCTTCCCTGGGACTACACAATGAAATCCCTGCTCCCCCGGGACTACACAATGAAATCCCTGCTGCCCCGGGACTACACAATGAAATCCCTGCTGCCCCGGGACTACACAATGAAATCCCTGCTCCCCCAGGACTACACAACAATGAAATCCCAGCTCCCCTGTGTAGGCCCCTGCAGCAATTCATAGGAACATTCTGAATGACGTAGGAGTGATTTGCATAACTGTTCCTAATAGGCCCCTGTGGCAATTCATAGGAACATTCTAAATGACGCAGGAGTGATTTGCATAACCGCTCCTAGGTCATTTTGCCCATTCGCTGAGAGTGAGCCATACAGGTGCAGTGATTGTTTTTTGGAGATTTAACCCTGCCAGTATTTGTCCTTGGATGATGAAGAGTATGTGTTCCAAGTTTGGGGCAGATCTGTCCAACCATGTAGGAGCCTATGTGATGCACACAAATGCGCGCACACACAACAAACACGTAAACTAGTAGATTTATCATTATACCACCTTATCTACTAAAAAGCCATCAAGGCAGTGTGCAACAATTTAAAAATAATAAAACCTTAAAACAGTAAAAACAAGAACTTTAAAAACAGTAAAAACATTAGAAATTTAAGACTATACATTCTGAAAGGCTAATTTGAAAAGATGTATCTTTACACCCTTTCTAAAGGCCAAGAGGGGGCCAGTGGCAGTCCCTTAGCGAGCACATTCCATAGTTTGAGAGCAACAGGAGAAAATCCTTTCACGTGTTCCCGACAAAAGGGCCTCTGTGGACAATCGTGCCCTCAAAAGAGCCTCTTCTGCAGACCTTAATGCCTTGGCAGCTTCATAGCAAGACAAACAGCCCCTTGAATAGCCAGGCCCTACGTTATTTCGGACTTTAAAGGTTAAAACCAACACACTGAATTGAGCCTGGAAAGTAATTGGCAGCCAGTGCAGGTCTTACAGGTCAGGTGTAATATGGTCCTGATGCCGTGCACCAGTTAGTAGCCTAGCTGCTACAATTTTGCACCAACTGAAGTTTTGGAATCCAGGTATACAAATCTACAACCGTATAAGAGCAGCCCCACATAGAGTGCATTGCAATAGTCTAAATGTGATGATAACCTGGAGACTGCCCATGTACAATTCCTTGCTAATTCATCTGACACTTCTGGCTTGCTCTGTCCTGACTCTCTCTAAATGGTACTTGGTTTGCTTTCCTGTTTGGTTTCCCCTTAGGTTTCCTTTTTGTCTGATTCTGCTATGCTGCCTTCATCTCAGCTTCCTCTCCTGCCCTGACAATCAGGCACTAGATTGGAGCTAGCACTAAAGATACTTTCAGGTATGCATACCTTCCTGAATTACCCCTACCTATGGTACAGATTGTTTGACATGATACAATATAATCACCAAAACATATTTTAAATCCAAAATATTTGTGCCACTGCACACACAGAAATAGCTGTTACTTATGCTTGATGCCCATTAGAAGATTGGAAACATGTCATTTGTAATAGCAATACAGACATCAGGTGAAAGCCAAAGACAGATTTATTGTTGATTGCATAGTGGTACAAATTAAATCTTCTGTTGACACATTCATACAATATAATCACATGTTTACTTTGGTCTAAGCTGGCAAGACTGTGGTTATTTCCTTATCTGTTTGGTTAAATGCTTCTTGCTGGAAAAGGACCTATTAACGCAGCAGGGAGAAATGCCTGACAGTATCCTGTATAAAACATTCTAGCCTTCTTTGCTCCATCAGAGGTGGAAAAAACTAATCTCCCCCATTCTCATAACTATTTGAGGAGGGGGATGACTTTGCTTTTTTTTGTTTGTTAAACAGTCACTTTATCATCAAGATAATTGTGAAACCTGTTCTTGGGAAATGCCTTCTTACACACTTGACTGCCATGTGCCTAAATGACTTGATAGTTTAGATCCAAAGTTCCTTTGAGTTCTCTTCTTGTCCATGTGTGGAGGTGGTGACTAGTCCTGCTAGCAGTTACATACAAGATGGAGAGTATGAACCAGGGTGATCGTGTGGGGACAAAATGGAGGGGAGCTGATGCTCTCTGATTAGATAGTGGAAGGCTTGTGGCCAGCAACTATCTCCATCTACTGCTCCAAACTTCAGGGCGTAGCTGTAAGTCCCCCTGACCCTTTCCCCTCTTACCACCACCACTGCCATTTATGAACCACCGACATACTGTGCCATGTTGTGCGTGTGGGATACTCCTCCACTACATTAAAATGGCTTTTATACACAAAAGGAACATCGTTTCTCTCTGATTTCAACTTGTGTTTATGATTGGGCTTTTAAATCACCATACAAACCCATATATTCACTATTTTATCTGGATTATGGCTGATTCAATCAAAGTGGCTTAATTGAATTATGGATTGGGCTACTGCTGTGGCCCTATGCAGGCATTTAGCCTGCTCACCTAAGAGCTAAAGGGGTGGGGTGTGTGAAGGCACTCACACAAACACTGCCCCCAACATGTCCATGCCTGCCCGGCCCGCTCAGTCTCCAACTTTCCCATGTTGTTGCTGTTGTTGTTGTTGTTGTTGTTGTTGTCGTCGTTATCATCATCATCATCATCTTTATTTGCATCCCGCCTTTTTCCCAACACTGGGACCCAGTGACTGTGAATGCGGCTTTTATGCATGTTCTCTTGAACTCTGATGTAGAAGCCACCTCCAGATCCCAAGCTCAACATGAGAAGGTCAGAAACTGAGTGGGCAGGGATGGGGATGTTGAGGCTGGGATTTGTTGTGAGTGTGTGTGAGTGACCTTTGCCCTCGCAACCTATATAGCACTCACCTGAGGCAATGTTAGTGTGCAGCCCACTAGGGCTGGAGCCCCGAATCTTATGTTTGGAGCCCCAGACCTCTGGGGAGGCAATTTGCCCCACCACCCTGCTGCTGTCTTTCAGCACTTGCTGAAATAAAGGTACAGGGTCCTTGATGATCTCTGTTGCATCTGATCCCCCTGGATTAGCTGGCTTTGTGCTTCACCTCCTTCTGCCCCCCCCCTTGAATCTTTCTGCCTGAGGTTTTTTCCTGAAATCAAATGCCCTCCTCTCCCCTGTCTACACATGCCTTTTTACAAATGGGGGATAATCTTAGGAGACAGGGTCCTTTAAAAACACACACTGAGAGAGACTTTAGACCATATGTAAATTAGCATCAGCAAATGTGTGCATATTTTGTCCTGTGGGCCTGAGCCCCAGATCCTTTCAATACCTAGCGCCGCCCCTGGCATTCACATGAGCAGAGCACATGTGGCATTCACTCAAATGCTCCCCCCCCAAATCTCTTTCAACAGAATAACAATTACTTCTAGACTTGAGAGAGTTTCATGTGCAATGCAGGGGGAGTCAGTTTTATCTTGGGTAAAATATTATGCTGTTTCCCACCATTATGGCATTTGTGCCATTGGATTCCTGCAGGTTTTTATTTCAAATGTCAACTAAGAATGTTTAATTTTAGGGTCAAACAAACTACATATTACGCTAATTGCAAGTGTTCATGGCCCTTATTCAGATCAGGACCAGCGCACACCAAGAGGGGAGGACCTGTTTGCTTTCCAAAACTCTACCCCCCTGCACAGGGATTTACAAAAAGGGGGGAGCCTCTATTGACTCCGCAGGGGCTGGGGGGGGCAGAATTTCAGAAGTAGACTGGTGTGGGTTAAGGTTTAATCCTCCCTTCCCAATGGGCACTGATGACAGTTCATACTCGTGAGTAAAAGAACAACAACAAACAACCCCGCCCAAACCCCTAAAAAGGCTAAGCTATGCAATTCATGTCATGTGTAGTGTAACCTTTAGCCATCATGTATTTTGCTACTAATGTAGAGGAATATGTTTCACAGAAATTTTTTATGTATTAAAGACAACTAAAGGAGCAATCCTATGCATGTTTAGACAGAAACAAGTCCTACAGCACCCCACCCCACCCCCAGCATGGCTGGCTGGGGTATGCTGGGAATTGTAGGCCTTTTTTCCATTTAAACATGCATAAGATTGTGTCCTAACACTGCAATCCTATACATGTCTACTAACAGTAGACATGTATAGGATTTCAATAGAACTTACTCCCAGGTAAATGGGCATAGGATGGGAGTCTAAGTTAAATGCACTTTCTGACAAACCCTCTGCATGGGTAGGTGGTGTATTTGATAAATGTAATTCAAAAAAAATGCCAGGGTTACATATCTTTTATTTTTTTACACATCAATTTTAGCTGTTAGTTTTTCAGAGGTAAGAGGAAAGATTCACATTTTCTTTTCTTTTTTTAATGAAACAGGGTGATGTGGTGAAATGTAGTCATTATGATTATATGAACTGTGATGCCTTATTAAAGATTTTTTTTGGTTACAGCTTAATGACCCCAAAATAATTAGCACTAAGTATCATTTAGGAAAATTGCTAATCTATGGCATTCAACATGGGGAAAAAAAGATTTATTTTTTTTTAAAAAAGACCTTCATGATGAATCACAAAGCTTTGAAGTTTTCTTCTTTTAAATATCACACAATTTTCCACTCTGCCTGCCAGTTATCCAGGAAGCTAAATACTGGACTTCTTTTCTGATGCTTTTGACATTTCTCTTCCAAAATTTCACATGGAGTTTTATGTGCTACCAGGCATATATGCTACCATGGAGGATAAGGCTTTTATCATGGAAGATAAGGCTATCGATGGCTACTAGAGGGCTGTGCCTTACTTCTGCTGTGGGAGGCAGTATGTCTCACCTTACCAGTTGCCAAGGAACATGAGTAGGAGACTGCTCCCTATTGGGGCATCTACGTAGTTGGCCACTGTGGGAACAGAATATGGGACTAGATGGGCCTTGGGTCTGATACAGCAGGGCTCTTCTTATGTCAGTGTTCTCCAACCTTGGGCCCCCAGATGTTTTTGGCCTACAACTCCCAGCATGCCCCAGCCAGCATAGCTGGCTGGGACATGCTGGGAGTTGTAGGCCAAAAACATCTGGGGGCCCAAGGTTGGAGAACACTGCTTTATGTTCTTTGTCAGCACATTCCACAATGGGATATTTTTCAGGGTCAAGCTACACTTTACACTAATTGCATGGCATATAGCTGAGCCTGATAGTTTCCTTTACTTTAGTGTAATTGTGCCTTGCCCTGATTCTGATCAGGACCAGTGTGTACCAGAAGGGGAGGATTAAAACTCCCCCACTTTCCCCAAAATTTCACACACACACACCTGTGTGTGTGAGTGTTAAAAATAAAAAAGTGTCAATTTGCACCAATGAACCCCTTTTTAAAACCCTCCCCTCAATGGGGGGGGGGGGAATTGGGGAAATAAACATGTGGGAAAGGTGCATGCTGGTCCCAATCCAAACTGGGCCTGCCCACTGTTATACTTAAATAAATAAAACAATCAGGCTCAGCTACATGCTATGCAATTAATGTAATGTGCACTTTGGCCCTCATTCTTAGGCTGTAATTATATACATACATATGTAGCAATAAGTACCATTGTATTCAGTGGGGCTTACTTCTGAGTAGACACATAAAGGATTGCGATGTTAATCCCTTACCTTTCTTGACTACAGTGTACACTTGATCCAGAATTAGGACTTGGAAATGTAAGCAGAAGGCAAAGAGAGAGAGGGAGAGAAATAGAGTCCTTACAGTTCAAGCTTTTTCTTGTTTCTATGAAATTTACTTTGACCAGTGGCAAATTAGATGTCAATAGATGATGGTATTCTGTGATAGATGTTCAAAACAAGCCAGATCTTCTTGAATAATATAAAAAGAACTCATTAAGTCTATATGTAGGTTTTATGTCTAACAGAAGCTAGGAAGTATTATGCTATAGCCTAAAGAGAAACATAAAAATGTTGAATGGAGAATGTTAACTTTTTTCTCTCTACCTGACTAATCTTGCAGGTGAAAATCTAATATAGGAAAGCTCCTCTAGTTCTGACAAAACTTTATTGGAACTACCAGGCCAAGGGAATAGAGCCACATGGCTGTAACAGAACATGGCCATATGGCTTAACAGAACCATCAGTATTACTCCATTGATCTTGAAACAACACAGAAGAGTAACTCTAATATATGCATCAACTAGATCATCAGAACTAGATCATTCTCTGTGACAGTAGCTTCTCACTTTATCTTCCTGTGGGCCTAAGAAGCATCATCCCTAATTTCCTGAATGGTGCCCCATTCCAAGTGACAGTGGTGCATTAGAAACACCCAGGACAACACAAGGCCAAAGCACTGGGCCTGGTCCCAGGTTCTTTTGGCACACTGCAACTGGGCTTAGGTGTCAATAACTGCGACCCTCTGTAGGATGTGGGATGATGAAGCCTAATCTTGACAATTGACTAGTGACAGTTCATTATGCGTAAGGTAACAGTTCTCTAAAGCAGTAGTAAACCCTCAAAAACAGCCTGCAGAATATTGTCAACATGTTTTCAAGTGGCTGATAACCAGTTACTGGTGTGTGTGTGTGTATACATATATATGAATGTATGCTTCATGTCTGTCAGAGAATAACAAGCGGGAACTGTAACAAAATGATGTAGTGTATCAGGAGTGCTCCTCTTTAGGGTTCCCACTACCCAGCTCACATGCGCTCCTCCAGGGTAGTATAAGCATCCTGTTCCTTCTGCTCCAGTTTTCTAGTTTTCTTTTCCAGCTGGCACTCAACATTCCATGGCTACAGAGCATGCTCATTGGGCTGTTTGAGGGAGTTTTTGCCCCATTGGTGTTTTTCTTTTTTTATTGTTTGTACTTCCTCAAACCACAGAGTTGTCCTGAGCATGCTGATACCTCCTCTTGTTTCTCAGTGGCCCTATGTGGGCTCCAGTGCTGTCTGCATTCACCACTTGAGTTCAGTATTAGAGGAAGAGATAACCTTGACAACTGCTGCATGCTTGAACAAGACAATTACCGTATATTTGTTTGGCTATTCAATGTCCTGTTGTAGGCAATCAAGGCAGCAGGAGTTAGGCTGCAATCCTATGCATGCAGCATACTTACCTGAGCATAAGCCCAAAACTAGGGCTTACTTCCCATGCATAGGACTGCACTGTTAGTAATGCTGAATTCTCTTTGACTTACATTTGGGCTCAGAGAAGCAACAGTAAGTGATCTCCTCACCTAATGAGTAGTAGCTCTAAGTCAATTTCAGTTTGGGTACAGTGAAGTGGCTATCCAATGGTCAATTGTGCTACTGTATTTTGCATTTACCCAGGAGCAACTAGTTTTTATATATAATAAAATTAGCTCAGGTAAGCTGCTTGTTTATTGAGGAAATTGTTCACTTGAGCCAAGTTTATGACATCTGAAATAACCTTTAGGTATTTAGGAAATATACACAACAGCCAGCTGCATCTCTAGAAAGATATATTCTTCACATAAAATGCAATCTACATCAGAGATCCATCTTCAAAAGGATCCCAACAGGAAGTCAGAACTACAGCTTAGAGAAATGTCTGAGTTACTAATCTCTCCATCCCACAAAGGGTGCCAGACCTTTTTCAAAGTCATCAAGCTTTCTCCAAAGCCAAGTTGCATAGTATACCCTTCAGCTGCAGTAATATGTCAGATTCCTTGGATTTGTAATGCCTCCAATGGGAAGGATTCAAAAAACAAGTCTCTGTATAGCATGCCGGTGATCAACTGATGGCTTACTGTGCCCTTGTGAGTTGAGGGAGGCAATCTGTATAGCCTACAACATACTGGGGGGGGGGGGGAGTTACTGGTAACAGAAGGAAAGAAACAAGCCTTACCTTTTTGTTATGATAGAAAATACAATCTTTCTCTCTTCTCTCTCTCTCTTCCCCCTTCCCCTCCCCCCTCTCCCTCAAAGAAAAATCTTCATGAATCTATGTGCCACCATTCTTCATGCTGCCTGTGCTCATCTTCTTCAAAATTCAGCATTACTTTTTCATTAAGGATGCTATTCTCTTACATAGTTATCTGGAAGTAAATCCCATTGAACTCAGTTGGATTTTCTTTCATAAACATTTTTAGTGTTGGGCCTGCGAGTATGGAGGGACGAGGGACAGGAGGGCAATGAGCTAGTGGCGGAACGAAATCGATAGGCAGGTGAGGGAACTTTGGAAAACTAGTAGCCAAGTGATGTAGAGCAGTGATTTTCAAACTGTGTTTTAGGGAACCCTGTGGTTCTGTATTAGAGTATGGAGGATTCAAGATCCGTAACTGGAGTTTATTCATCTATTCCTATCTGAAGCATTTTTATGATCCCACTCTTCAGGTGATAAAGCTGCCAGAGTGGCTTACATAAGGTCCATATGAACAATAATACGTCACAAAACAGAAGACTGCTTAAAGAGGTGGCAATGATGCCCGTTCACTTCCTCAGTCTCCACTTAGCTGGGTCCAAAGAAGGATCCAGTCCCAGGTTGGTGAGGCAGCTGCAGGTGGAAAGGGTGATGATGATGATGATGATGATGATGATGATGATGATGGCAGTTCACCCCTCTGGCATCTTCTTCCTCTCTTGCTCACAAGGCAGTAGGTCTGGAACTTTGAATCACTAGTTGTAGTTACTTTGTACTAGTTGTAGTCAACTCCAGTAACTCTAGCAATATGATTGCCAACTTTTGAATTTAAGAGCATGCCCCCTCCTGGGTGTGACCAAGCAGTGGAACCAAGAGAGAACATGGTGGATTGTGGTTAGAGAAATCTAGGACATTCTGGATTGGAATGCAATATACAGTGCTTTGATTTTTGGAGCATTGTTCTCATTCTCCATTTGTTCCTGAAAAAAGGCAAAGTACATCTCTCTCTCTCTCTCTCTCTCTCTCTCTTGCAAGGGAACTGTAAATGTGAAATATATCTGGAGCTGCAAGATTAATGGCTGCAAGATTATGAGGGGAAGGAGCTATAGCTTAGTGGCAGACAATACGCTTTGCATGCAGAAGGTCCCAGGTTCAATTCCTGACATCTCAGAAGCAGGTTGAAGGTAATGGGAATGACTTCTGTCCAAGATCCTGGAGTGCCACTGCTAGTCAGAGTAGACAGTATCAGGCTAGATGGGCAAATAGTCTGGGAAAAGGAGTTTCCTATGTTCCTCGATGGGATCAGTAATTATGGGCACATTTCCCTGAAGGAGAGCTTGCCGATGCTGGATTATCCCCTAAAATGCACAACCATAGGAGCAGGCAAGTTTGCTCAAGGGTGTGCTCTCAGTTCATCTGGAGCAATAGTAAGGCCCAGCTGACTTAGCCAGTATCCTGAACGTGCACCATAGAAGACTTCCCCCAAATCCTCTACAGTTCCCAGGGGGTTCCATGATAGATGTGCAGTGCAGTTAAAAAAAATCACAGATCTAACACCTCATTTAAATGACTCTTCAACTAATTCAAGATGGGTAGAGTAGAGGGTTGAAAATCACTGGCAACAGGGCAAATACTTAGCTATTTGAATTCCCAAAACAGTGAGTGTCGCAAGAAGAAAACTGCTTGTTTGGCACAGGGAATGTATTCATTAAGGGCTCTGGTGATCCCAATAGTACCTACACAGAGAGAGGAGGCTGCTGGCCTCATCTCTGTATGGTTCACTGTTCTGGCTTTAACCCCTTCCAGTCAACCTTTGCTGGAGGACAGTAATTCTGCTATCTGCATTGGATGAGATTTCTTCCTTTTACACACTCTCAGAGTAAACTTTGAGGGTTGTAAGAGGAAAGTGTTAATCCAATTTTAATTGAGAAATAATGTGCTTCAGATCTCAAAACTTTAAGAAGACTTCATTTTGTGCATTGATACTTCCATTCTGGGACTGAGAAACATCACACCTACGGATCCACCCTTGACCACCCCATATATCGATGAATTATTGTGCATTTTTGAAGGGTACAGATTATGTTTACAAATTCTACATGTGTACACCTTGCACAATCCCCCTCCCTGTCAACTCATTGATATTGTCATCAGCCTGCCCATCAAGGACACACTGTGGCATTCTGACACAGGACACGCCAAATCAATGAGAATCTTTTATTGCAGCAACTCCCACAGTAAAAGCTTAATGGTTACCATTTTCAGAAACCATATAGCTGCTGATAATTAGCTATGGGTTTCTTAAGTAATTCCACAACAACCCAAAGTGAATGACTATAACTGTGTCATAGATCTAGACAACTTGGTTTCCCCATTGTAATCTCTATGGCTCAGAATACAGAGCCAGGGGGAGAATGATTCCTGAGGTCAGCCTTCCCAGGCAATTAAAGACAAGGTTCTAGAAAAAAGACCTAAACAGATCCACACATGCAAAGGTTTACGGCAACCTCAAAGTCTTCGTTGGAACCTCTGTGTCACATGGATCAAGGCCTATGGGTCAAGGCCTATCACAAGAGTCAAAAAGAGTCGTAGGTGTGAGGTTCAAGAGTTAGTCCAGAGGAATGCCACACACAGAGAGACTTTGACAAACATGGTTTCCACCTTGGTATCTCCACACTACATGGGTCCAGGCATAGAAAAGTCCAAGAGTCCAAGCCATCTGGAAACTCTGGGCTATCGATGATGAAGATCCAAAATCCATCACAAACAAGAATTCACGTTCTATGAAAAGTATAGCAGTACTTTTATCATCACAACAACCCTGTGAAGTAGGTTAGGCTGAAAGTCAGTGATTGGCCCAAAGTCACTCAGTGAGCTTCATAGCCAAGTGGGGGCTAGAGAACCTGGATCTCCCAAGTCCCAGTCCAACACCCTAACTATTACACCTCACCACACTGGCTCTCTTAACAATACAAAGCTCAAGAGACAAGAGTCTACATTAGAAGGAGAGTCCATGTGAAAAGGGCCTCAAGAGGCTCAGATGGTAGTAAGTACAAACAGAGAGGATTTCAGGCAGTGAAGATGATAATGTTCCTAGCAAAGGCTCCCAGCCTGGGCACTGGCTTAAAAAGGAAGGTATGGCTGTGAAAGCCCTTTTCCTAAACAACTAACTGACAAGGGATTGTAGCCCATCAATGAGGTCCCCTGCCCAAACAAGGTGTCTCCCTTCTTCCCTTCAACCTGTGTGACACCTACAAAAATCACTCCCTCTTCTGTTGGATTCTCACAGAGGGGCTGCCACCTGCCAGCTTCCTTCCCTGCCAAGGCAATAGCTGGCAGCTGGACTGGAGTATTTTACCTCCCATTTGCTTTTCCCTTGAGGACACTGACAGAGATAAGCTCACACTGATTCTGACATTCCACAGGCTGAATAGGCCCAAACCCTTCGGAACCACTCCTGATAAGATCCTGGCTACAAAGTATAAGGGCCATTGCTGCACTGGAGCTGGGCCCCAACAGATATCTGTGAGAGCTGGACTGACCCGGGTTCAAAAGTTTACCTAGCCAGTGACCTTCAGTCCCAGTCACGCAGACGGCAGGAGGAGATAACAGCAGTTAATAAAGATTAAAGAGTTTATTTGTAAGACCCAATTACATGGGATTAAGGCAAGCAATGCATCTCTTACACAGAAGAGATGATCCCGGCCATCTCGCTACATCTTTGTAGATACAAGTCCTAGTTCCAAATCCAAGTGAGAAGTGGCAAGGCTGAGATGAAGTGAAGTGACTGATTTGAAGTAGAAGTCTGTAGTAGTCTAAGCAGTAACATGTGTCTTACCCCAACTTATATAGGAAGAGCCTGTACCTATAAATAGGATATTACTCACCAGTTATATAACCTATTCTTCACAACATATTGACTGACTCCAATTGTCCCATGGTTGCTGACTCATAAACCTTGAGACTATGTCTGGTGACAGGAGACCTTGTGTACTTCACCTCAAGAGACATTCTCCATGTCAGGTGACAATCTCATTCTGCTCACCATGCAAAACCTAACAATATCCCCAACGTCGTTATCTTTCAGGCTTGAATAGTGAGCGCAAAGTAGACATATTTTTTGAGGTTTTTTAAAAAATATACATACACAAATTTGTCTATAGCAATGAATACACATGAAATGAATTAATATTAAAATACAACTTACTAGCAATTATACATTGGCTTCAACAAAAGCAGACCAGATATCCCAATAAGTATCCATTTGAAAGTGGCATATTTAATACTGAGCAACAACAAAAGCATGTGTGGCCCTGCTTCTTCCTCTTAGAGACATAACTGCCGTAGAGACAGACTGGATAATGCTCATGTAGCCTCTGAAATATTGTCTAGTTTTCTACTCACGGGCCATGACTACTACTTGCCCCTAGCAAGCAGGTGAGTGGTAAATTACAAAGCTGATCTCAACTATCTAATTGAAATGGTGCTTCTACTAATTAGAGATAACCTGGGGACACAAGAGTGAATATTGGCTATAGGCTGCATGGCAAAAGTCTACCAGTCCATTATTGTCATTCTTTTTGTGTGTTTCTAAAATAATTCTTATATTGAAACACATCATGGATTCTGAGATCAGGATTATTCTATAATAGGCTTTCTGTTTACAAACCAGGTTGTGCCTTTGCTGAGACACAGTGGCTGAATGTCAAAACTTGCCAATTGTTTAAGGGAACATTATCCTGCCCCCTGCATTTTTCATTGTATGTCACCATATTACTGTGAATTCAGAGTTAACATTGTAAAGTTACCTACCCCAGAAGGAGAGTTCTTCACTACAGCCAATTACAGCTATATTAACAAACATTAATGTTTAATTTGCTACTATTATTTCCTTAATAGCTCCTATCAATACATTATTTAAATTCCTTGTGGTCATTAACAGATTTTTTTTACTTACAATTCCCTTGCAAGAGGGGGTTGTACTTTGCCTTTTTCATGAAAAAAATATATATGGAGAAAGAGACCAGTGCTCCAAAAATCAAAGCATGGAATTATCACATTTTCCAACCATGAACTAATGTACCATCATAGAGAATGCTAGAACTCCACAACCACAAGCACTTTAAAGTTAAGAGCCTAAAGTTAAAATGAATCCTAATATCAGAAGGACCTATAGATCAAATGTTTGTTCAAACTCTTCTTATGGAATGTCTCCACTAGCCATGAGACGTAGGGATGTATGAGAAATTTGTTTCAGTTCATTTTTTTTATCAGGATTACCCAGTTTGCACCTTCCAAACCGAACACAGACTTGGACACAATCTGAGGTTGAAGTCCATACATTGCCAAGCTTGCAATGTGATTCACAGACCAAAAGAATGCATTTGACAGTATGGGTACATTTGAAAAATGTGCATGAAAAATGCATACTTTTGAGAAAGAAAAAAAGGACACAAATACACTTTAATCAATGGGAGAAGAATGCATACATTTCAAAGATGCACACAATTGAAATGTACATTTGGAAAAATGCACATGGATGTTCATGCAAAAAGAAATAAACAAAGTTCACAATTTGATACGGACTCGAATCGGGACAAGCTTCAAGATGGAATTCGGAGAACTTCAGCAAGCTTGAATTTTTCTGATTTGCACATCCCACAGAAGAAGCAGGAGCAGGAGCAGGAGCAGGAGCAGGAGCAGGAGCAGGAGCAGGAGCAGGAGCAGGAGCAGGAGCAGGAGCAGGAGCAGAATTAAGATTATTTCCCCCTTAATGCATTTTAGCCACACTTTCATACTCGCTATGGTTGTCAGGTTGTCACCTCCTTTTCTGGCAGGCTTTATAACCCTGTTCAGGTGTTATACCCAAACAGGGTATATAAACTAGTCTAAGGGATGTGGGGCAATGTGTGTTGACTCCATCCTCAATATCCCTGCTTTTGCTGGCCCCACCTGCTCAGTCCCTGACCTCCTCGCCTTGAGCAGGGATGTCAGAAGGGAGCTTCTACTTGTGTTCACTTGAAGCCCCCGTTACACCTCTCTGTTCAACAGGAGGAGGTTGTGAACTGAGGAGTGGGATCAGCACACACAGAAATGTTGTGGGGCTTAGGCAGGAACCCTGTGTAAGCAGGACACCAAAGTACAAATAGTTTTGGAGTGGGATCGGGGGAAAGACACACAGAGACTTGTGTTGATGTCTGGAAGAATCGTATGGTGCTGGCGGCCCCCTAGTGAACTGATGGGGGAGCAGTGCCATTTGGAGTGGGTTTAAGCTGTGATCCTCATCCTCTATCCTTGTGCGCTCTCTCTCTCTCTCTCTCTCTCTCTCTATATATATATATATATATATATATACACACACACATACACACACACACACACACACACACACACCATATACCACAAAAACACCATAAACCTCCAGTGACTAAAGTTTAAAGGAAATCCAAACCCTGGGTAAACACTTGAACCCCTGGAGTTCTCATCACTTGGAAATTGGAGTGCAAACTTGTAACAATATCCATAATGTCCTGGGATAAAAGGAACACTATGCTCATTCAACATAATGCTCTTCCAACGCCCACAGTTAGAAGCCTATAAAGTGTAAGGATACAGTGTGTTTTAAAGTGTAATTGTGAAAGGCTTTTTGAAGGAAACAATGTGACTTTAAACAATACATGAATAAACACCATCTTCTTCCTGATGATGAGTTTTATTTATATATTATTCTTTATTTAAAAGATTTTTAACCTGGCTTCCAGGATGCGCAGGATTACAAGGCTTACAGGCATTTTGAGATGGAGTCATAGTTCAGGGGGGAAAAGTCTACAGAACAAGTAGAAAACTTTGAATTTCCCATTAATGGTAAGGATCACATATTTCTCACTGGCATTGAATTCAGATAAGTCAATACATGGCTCCGTTTCAAGCAGTCATTTTCTCGTAATTAGCAATTTATGGGCAGGTAACCTGCCAAAAATGGGTAATTTATTTAATACTTATGGGAACAGGAAAGCTGCTGACCCTAGCTCACCTTTAATTGAGCAGGAATTTTTTTGGTGCCATGGAAAGAATCCTTTTTGATATCAATACGGGGAAGTTCCACTGAGCCTGCTTGGATCATTTCAAGCTTAAGGAGAGGATCTGAGCTTGTAGCAAATCTCATACTTGGAAATCAGAAGCTCAAAATGACTGTATAAAATAGAAAAAAAACATTGTAGCCTCTTGAAGCTTATTGTTCTAAAAATATCAGTAATATTAGGATTGTTAATGAAAACTGGATCCTCAGAGCATTCTTTGACTTCTTTGGCACCTTCAGATGGACCCAAATATTTACAGATTTGTATGAAATGCAACATTGCTCTTGGGATTTACCTGGCTGCAGAGTGCAGCACAGGACAATGTGCCAAGGGAGTAATTATAATGCCATGAAATATACCACTTAACATATTTCATAGATTTCATAGATCATAGATTTGGAAGGAGCCTACAAGGCTATCGAGTCCAACCCCCTGCTCAATGCAGAAAACTAGAGGAGGGGTCTCCCATTGTAGTTGTTGCTTAGTACTTGGGATGAGCAGATACTGTTCATGGCCTCACTCTGCCCAACATCCCAGTCCTCTGGAACTTTTGGTATGACTGGAAGGATTTCTAAAATTTAATTCCAGAACCAGAGCATGCACTGTTTTTACTGAGGGTCACATGCATCCTCATCAAGAATGTCTTTTCTTGAATGATAAACTAACTTGTAGTATCGAATGCAAAAGGGGACAGTTAAAGAAGAATAATTTTATGGATATATGGAATCATTTATTAGACACTGGGCCAGTTCGCACGACCCAGGCTGCAAGTGGAGGAGGCATCACGGGGCCGTCTGCGGGGTCCGGCGGAGCGCCGCAGATGACCTGCGCCCTGTGCGCATGGGCGGACCCCGGTGGAGCCGGCAGTCCCCGCACCTCAGTGCAGGCCTCCCAGCGCTAGGGGGCGGGGGCTCGGAATGCCCAGAGGGGCTGTTTGCCCCTACAGGCTGGAGCAGCCACAGCTCTGGCCGCTCTGGGCAGCCGCCTCTGTGCGGCCCCCGTGGGATGGCCGCCAGCTGTTCACATGGCACGGTGGCCACACGCAGTAGGGGCTTACCCCTCTACCGACCATGGTCATTTTGCTTGCGTCCCCCGCGCGGCCTTCCTGTGGGGGCACCCCCTGGTCGGCGTTCGCATGACACGGGAACCGCGGGGGACTTCTGCTCCCCCACGGTTCCCATGTCGTGCGAACACGCCCTATGTATTAATAAAGGGGAAGGGGAATATGCCTTGTCAGGACATGTTATATTTTTGGAATGTGGAATTTAATTGATCAAGGGGATGGAAGTACATTAGTTGGTCCCTAGGTGGGTGGGGGTGCACCTTATGATTTATTTATTCTAGTTATATGTTTCTGTTTTACAGTTTTGTATGTAGTTCATAATAACTAAATAAAATTTATTATATAAAAAATAGAATGTCTTTTATGCAGTGTTTAACTAATGCACAGGTGTGCTCCTGCATGTCCATCATTAAAACATTGCACAGAAAGAATTGCTATGCAACAATAAGTACAATCTGTGAGAGTTGGACTAACCCGGGTTCAAAAGCTCCCCTAGCCAATGACCCTCAGTCCCAGTCACGCAAGCGGAAGGAGGAGATAACAGCAGTTAATAAAGATTAAAGAGTTTATTTGTAAGACCCAATTACATGGGATTAAGGCAATCAATGCATCTCTACTCACTACATCATAGCAGACTCAAAACCTATACCCCAGTGGTAAGGCTAGATGAAGTGAAGTCCAAGACAATACATGTCGAGACGAAGCAAGCAGCAGAGAGAGATGAAGAGGAATGACGGAAGCAAGCTATCAGCAAGTGTGCTAGCTTATATACCCCAGACCCTGCACCTATAAATAGGATATTACTCACTCCAGTGTATAACCCATTCATCAACATGTTTACTGCTTCAAACCTGTTCAAGGCTGCTGAGTCACATCACCTCGAGACCATGTCTCCTGACCAAAGGCCTTGTATACTTGAACTCAAGTAACACCCACCAGGTCAGGTGATAATCCCGATGTCAGGTGGTAATTTCGTTCTGCCTATGCAAAACCCAACATCCCCCTGCTTTTGCATTTGTCCAGAACGTGGTCATTTACCTCATACAACAGCAACAGCTTTGTTGACATCTGATGCTGTTTTTTCATCTATGGACTTTGATAAAAAACTTTCTTTTGCAGGAATGACTTTACCTGCCAGAAATTTGAACCACCATCAAATCACTTCTGATGTATCCCTCCTTATGACACAGTTTTATCTGCAAACCCAAAACGTTGTGTATTGCTATCTGCCTGCAGCATAGCAATCCTGCCTTGGATTCCTGAAAAAACTGTAATAGGTTTTTCACATCAATCCCAGTATCATTTAAACATTTTTAACAATTTAAACTATTTAAACAAATGCAATAACTATTCAAGCTTTACAATAGCATAATAGCACAATACATAATACAATGCATTCAGTTCAGCTTCAGTTGAACTCTAACTTCTAGATGATTGTTTCTAACAAAATCAATCAAACAAAGTATGGTTATAAAAATAACAAACTTCAGGTGTGTTCTTGTTGTTCTTACTATCACAACCACAACTGGCATTTCTGTGAATCTGTAAGCCACCTGTGCTCTGACTTGTAACTCTTAGTCTGAAGTGTGATGTTCCTTCCAGATAACACACAACCCCTTTTCAGAGCTCTCCAAGCATGTCCTGTTGGTCTAACAGTCTGCCCATTACACTGACAGCAATATCTGGCCTTGTTGCTTGTACAGTAAAGCTCAACAGCCCAATGCTTCTGTGTAGCATTCAAACTGCTTTTCCATCAGCATGTGCTTGAAAATCCTCAATTATTTGGAGTCTCTCACTGAGTTAACAATCTCCAAAATCCTCAATCACATCCATGATATTTCTCTGGTTTGTTGCAGTAAGTACTGCCCTCTTGGTTCTCCCTCAACTTCTATTTACAAATAAAACAGTTGATCCACCACCAAGCAGTTTCAATTCAATGAAATTCCAAACCCTGGATCAATTATATCATATTGCTTTTATCTGTCCAGAAAAAACAATAGATCACCCATCTAAACAAAGTACATACAGTCTATGTCCCTGTTCCTCCTGTTCAACAAACAAACATTGATCTGCCTCTCTGTGCAAACCTCAGTTCAACAATGTTTGAGTTCAAACAGAATTCCAGCCTCCAGCTGATTTCTAACTTTTCCTAAAGAAAATTCTCAGACAGTTTTCCATTTAAAGACTTCCTCTCATTTAAAATGCTTATGTTCCAATATTTCAACTTGTGAAATATTCATACATCTATCCACATTCTTAAACATCAGTCTAACTGTTTCAAAAGCAAATTGTTGTTGCACTCATCTCATGATTATCCAGCTCCTTTTACTTCAGCAAAAATCACAAGCAACCAATCTTGCTATTTGTCATGTAACCTTTTCCAATCTGGTTAGTTTTCACTTAAAAAATCTATCTGGTAACAATGAGTTCCATGAACTGCTGTTTGTTTCACCAGCTTCCATGTTTTGTTCTTTATCCAAAGAATTCAACTCAGCTTGCATAGCCTGAAGCTATGGTTCAGCTTCCTTAACAGACAATTTTTCACCTCTTTGAAATTTTGAAGTTTCAAATGGCTTTTCCTGCAAATTCATCCTGATCTCTCACAGGTTGTTTGACTCACCTGTTCCTTACCTCATTTGTTATCAGGTTCCTGTTCCAATAAATTTGCACCAATGATGAACAATCATTTGTTTAGTCTCCACCAAACCAAATGTGTATCAGTTTGTCAAATTTACCTGACTGTCCTTCAGCAAATGCTTTTCTATTCTGACTCTGACCTTGATGCATCCCCTGCATTAACAGAATTAATTTTGAAAAATGATCTCACCTTTTCATTCAGCATTATACTCAACACTTCTAGATAATCTCACTATCCAAGTGTTGTTCATGTGAAACACAATATTCTCATTTCTAGAAAAATCTCATGTAAGCTCCCTTACAGATTTCTTCTAACTTTGAGGTGTATGTACCTACATATCAGATCCAAGATCCTGAAATGTTTCTCCAGAAGATTCCTCCTTCTACACTACTTTCTATAAGGTGTACAGTTCAATACACAGAACTAAAACTTCTATCATGTACATAATCAAAAACATTTAAGAGCTTCTACCCAAACCTCATTATCCAAATTATTATCACCTCTTCTGAGTGTTTGTTTACTCTTCCACACAATCCATGTGTTCAATATCACATCCTGTTAGAAAGTCATGAAAAACATGCACTGAATTGAACTTCCCCAAATCTGAAAAGAAATAGGTAACATGGGTAATATGCTTGTTTCCCACCCAAGCACAAAACACCTTGACTCTGTTCAATACTTCAGTTTTCTATCTAACATGTACACAACCTGTACCTCGTGTATTGATCAATTGACATCATGAAATAATGTGCTTTTCCTCTAAAAACCATCAGAGTACTCACAAGATCACCAAGAACAAACTGAATTAAATGACATGTGTTCAGCTTGCCTTCCAGTTTACCTGTTGAAGCTAGCATCCCTTGTTTATGTGCACAAAATTACCTTTCATATGAAAATTACAGTTTCCCAAATGCTTTCCCCAACATAGTTTGCATTTTCTTTCACAGGCCTGTGAATCTAAATGATCAAACATTCATGTGATATGCATGCATGTACATGTCATACATATAAGCATTTAACCTTTTATAGTTGCATCAGTACAACTCTCCATTTCTTTATTACACCATTACAGTATGAAAGAAATAATCCATCTCTTAGCTTTGCCATATAAACATACCTAATTATTCAGTATTTTACATTTTGCTACAGAAAAATCCACAATATACTCAAGTCATATATACATTCAGTACATTTCCTGACATTTCAGAGCATATATTACACTTTCTTGATTCCAAGTTATCCAACTTTCAAGAAATACATTTTCAAAACATGACTGTTAAACTCTTGACCATTTGCATAGTCCTCCCTGTTTATTTATGTCCAACACAGAAAGCTTAGTTTCAACAATCCACTGTTTTTGTTCACAACAAAATAATGTCAATTTTGTTATGTCCTGGGTTAAAACACAAAGGTTTTTCCCATCAGCAGCACCCCTGCTGATTTCAAGCTCCTTCTTCTGTGATCCCACATGAAGAAAATGAAGAACAGCTTCCCATTTTAAGCACAGCTTTCTCTGTTCAAAACTGCCGCGCTGCTTTTCTCTGTTGTTTCAAAACCACGCCTCCGCTGGTTTGATACAGCCTCCGCTGTAGTATCAGGTTTCCCAGATACGTTTCTGTCACACGTGACTTTGCTTTGCTGCGACATGACACTCCAGACGCTTTACCCACGTCAGACGTAATCCACGCATTTGTAATCCAAGCCACTTGTTGATACAATGCAAAAGATAGCTGATCCGCTGCTGTGTGAAGAAAACTGTAAAGAAATATGATCCTCCTGCCTGTAGCCTTGACTCAAATGAGTTGACACACAGAGCCTCCTGGAAATTATTTCTTTGCCCGATACAGCTCCTTGACAATCACTCCAGCAAGCTGTGGAAAACAAATCCTTGTGTCCAGCGTCGCTCACTTTTCAGCCTAGTAGCTGCCCGAACTGGCACCCACGTTCACAGTCTGTAGCCTTGGATTTTGCCAAGCCTGGCACCTCCGTTTCAGCTGCTTTTCAAAACGAAAAATCCTCCGTCTCTCTGTTTTGCATTCCAAGCCGCTGTTATCAGCACTAGCAACATTGCCTTTCCGGTTAGTTTACAAACCGTTCTTACAAATAGTAAACAAATTCCTTTAACTCTATAACTGCTGAATTTTTCCGAACTGCGTCTCTGTGGCTTATCTGCCCATCTAAGATAACCATCAGATCGTTATCTGGGCCCATAACCGATGTGAGAGTTGGACTAACCCGGGTTCAAAAGCTCCCCTAGCCAATGACCCTCAGTCCCAGTCACGCAAGCGGAAGGAGGAGATAACAGCAGTTAATAAAGATTAAAGAGTTTATTTGTAAGACCCAATTACATGGGATTAAGGCAATCAATGCATCTCTACTCACTACATCATAGCAGACTCAAAACCTATACCCCAGTGGTAAGGCTAGATGAAGTGAAGTCCAAGACAATACATGTCGAGACGAAGAAGCAGCAGAGAGAGATGAAGAGGAATGACGGAAGCAAGCTATCAGCAAGTGTGCTAGCTTATATACCCCAGACCCTGCACCTATAAATAGGATATTACTCACTCCAGTTGTAACCTATTCATCAACATGTTTACTGCTTCAAACCTGTTCAAGGCTGCTGAGTCACATCACCTCGAGACCATGTCTCCTGACCAAAGGCCTTGTATACTTGAACTCAAGTAACACCCACCAGGTCAGGTGATAATCCCGATGTCAGGTGGTAATTTCGTTCTGCCTATGCAAAACCCAACACAATCGTGTCATGGTTGCTTTTGTATATGTGTATGTGTGCGTGTTTTTGTATCTTAGCAATGTACACTTCTGTACCAGTAATGCACAGGGAAGGGGCCAGGGTGGGCAATAAACACAAATGAACTAAAGGAAAAGAAAGCTGTGGGCAAATTGCTCATACACAGCACTTTGAAAGTTTGAACCAACATTCAAAATAAAAAGGTAACAATGACCAAATTAATCAGTCCCATGCCAAAAGGATTACTAGGGCTGCCATCCTGTAGCCACTTAACTGGGAGTAAGTGCTATTGAACACAATGGGGCTTACTTTTGAACAAGCCAGCTGTTGAACAAGCCAGCCTTCCCCAGGCAAGTTCACCTGGCACCTATGTTGTCATCTTTTTGGCACCAGGCAAAGACCTTTCTTTTCTCCCAGGCATTTTAGAGACTTAGTTCTATTCTACCTAGGTTGTTATGGCTGTTTCATTGACTCCTGTGCTGTTTATTGTTTTGCATTATATTGCTTTTTATTCTTTCAAATATTTGTGTTGTGTTACCCTGGAAGACGGTTCGGAAGCTACAGCTGGTACAGAACGCGGCAGCTCGCCTGGTTAAAGGCAACCGCCGGCGGGATCACATCACTCCAGTGCTCAAGGAGCTGCACTGGCTACCAGTTGCTGGCCGAGCCGAATTCAAGGTGTTGGGTTTGACCTTTAAAACCCTATACGGCTCCGGTCCAGTTTATCTCAAGGAGCGTCTCCAGCAACACCAAGTAGGCTGCTCAACAAGATCTGCCACAGACAGCCTTCTCCTTGTCCCTTCAGCCAGAGCAGCTAGACTGGTGGGGACTAGGAAGAGGGCCTTTTCTGTGGCGGCCCCCATACTGTGGAACTCTCTCCCTAGTGACCTCCGCCATGCCCCCTCTCTGCTGAGCTTCCGCTGTTCCCTAAAAACATGGCTGTTCAGGTGGGAATATGGGGTGGGCTAAGATTTTAAAATTTTATACTGTTTTAAAGGTATTTTATTTTGTATTTTATCATGTTGTACATCTCCCAGAGTGGCCGGGTTGCCGGCCAGATAGGCGATCCATAAATGGAACAAATAAATAAAATTTTACATTTTTAACTGTGTTTTAAAATGGCATTTTAGTTTTTTAACTGGCTGTAATCCACCTAGAGAACATTAGTTATTGGGTAGATAAGAAATGTATAAAAAATAAACAAACATGTATTGTATTGTATTGTATTGTATTGTGATGTGAGTAATTTTAAATGAAGATAATTTTGGAAGCATCTCAATGTAGTACTATAGCAATCTGTGCATTTATAACAGAGATCCAATCCATCTGTTCAGCAACTCATGTGTGTGCAACACTGTTCCCTACATAATGCATTTCCTGCCTGATTCATTAACTCTTCTGTGTTCTCTTCTCTTTGGGCTTCTCTACAAGAGGCTTTTAACCTGCCACTTTACCAAGGCTTCTGCTTCCATTTTCGTTGTGGGACTAAGAGCAGGTCCTTTATACGTGTTCCCCCCCCGGGGGGGGTTCTTTCTCTGCCTTTCTATATATTCCATTACACAACCACAAGGGGGCACTGTGGTATAGCTGTGATATAGTGGATTTGCGAAAATACATGAGCTTTTCATAGTGTCTTTTCATGAGATTAGGAAATAATACCCGACTTTCCTTGCTCTAAAAAAAAGTCATGAAAATGGCTGCAAAACACAGGAGAGGCCCTGGAGGATGACATAATCATGTAAAGCTCCTGCAAACCACTGTGAGTGAGGAATTGCAAGTGCACAATAAATGCATTGTGTAGAGGAGCCCTTTCTGTCTCATGTGGGTGAATAGCTGTGCTACACACTTTATTATTTGAACAACAGCTCCATTGTATTATTTTATAAACTATTTGGAAACTTAGATTCATAGGATTCATAGGATCATAGAGTTGGAAGGGGCCTACATTGTATTGTGTGCCCTGGGCCTGTGTGGCGTAGCAGGGATGTTGAAGAGTCCTTGGTCTCGAGTCACGAGTCGAGTCACGAGTCTTTGGACCCGAGTCTCGAGTCCGAGTCCAAGTCCTTGGTCCAAAATGGTGACTCCCGACTCCCGAGTCCTGAGTCACTCCCAAAGCTGACTCCACGAGTCCCTATTAAAATCAATGGGGTTTTTTCCCAACAAAATAAAGCTACTTCAGATGCGTGGCTTAAATAAATTCTAGGCACAAGTGTGCCTTTTTATCTCAAAACTCTGCCACTGATTTTGACAAGAACAGACCAGGCAGACAAACCCAAAATAACCAGGCAGGGAACCCCAAAACAGGCAGGCAGAGGCCTTTGTCTTGGACAATTCAAACTGTGGAACTGGTTAAGAAGAGACCAGGCAGGCAGAGGAGGCAGGGAACCCCAAACAGGCAGGCAGAGGCAGCCAAACCCAAAATGCCTGAAAGGTCACAGTAGTAAAATGATTTTAAAAAATAAACTTGGATTGTTACTGCAACTAGGTCCAGACAGCACCTGCAGGTGGCATCAAGCAGGGATGTTGACGAGTCCTTGGTCTCGAGTCCCGAGTCGAGTCTCGAGTTCCATTAAAAATATTGAGACTCGAGTCCGAGTCGAGTCAGAGGGGGGACTCAGTCCGACTCACGAGTCGAATCCTTGAGTCCGAGTCCCCATCCCTGTGGCATAGTGGTGAGAGTGTTGGACTGGGACTCGGGAGATCCGGGTTCTAGTCCCCGCTTGGCCATGAAACTCACTGGGTGACTTTGGGCCAGTCATCGACTCTCAGCCTAACCTACCACACAGGGTTGTTGTAAGGTTAAAATGGAGGGGGGGAGGATTATGTAAGTCACCTTGGGTTCCTTGCAGGAAAAAAGGCAGGGTATAAATATAATAAATAAATAAATAAATAAATAAATAAATAAATTCAGCAGGGTACACTTTGGATCTGGTTTTCTTTGTAGGGTATGTAGTGGTGGGCGGCCCACCAGGGACCCGCCCTGCCTCTGGCTTGGTGGACACTGCTGCTGCATCTGCTGAGCTGGGACAAAAGTGGACCCGGAGGGCTTCCACACTCACTTGAGAACAAGGATCATCCACCTCATCTATCTATCTATCTATCTATCTATCTATCTATCTATCTATCTATCATCTATCTATATGTAAGCTACAGGAGAAAGAGTCCCATGGTTTCCAGCAACCCTAGTTCCTGTGTCACATGCTCCGGTGCTGTCCAAATACATAAAACTGTAGGAAGTACACTTCACATGGTGCCTAGAATCTCTGGAATCTGCTGTGGGCACTATAGTTTGTCATTGCCTACAATATGTTTTACAAAGAGGGAAGGCAGTGGCCATGACTTCAGTGAATAAAGTAGATAGGATTGAGGCCTCTAGGCTCTGGCCATTGGGCTGACAATGTCATCAACATGCACTAGGGCCTAGGAATCTTACCTGCCACTTCATACCCAATCTGAATTCTATATCAGTTATCCAGACATCCAACAGACATCTAGTAAATTAACCGAGGCTGCTTCCATGCTAGGCGTTCAGTGTGGAATTGCCATGACACATTAAGAACATAAGAAGAGCCATGCTGAACCAGACCAAAGGCCTCTCTAGTCCAGCATTTTGTTCACACAGTGGAGAACCAGATGACTATGAGAAGCTGACAAGAGGACATGAATGCAATAGCACCCACCCACTTGTCTTCCCCAGCAACTGGTATTCAGAGACATGCTGCCTTTGTGTACCTTGTATAAGTAGAAGAACACTTGCAGATTTTTGTTAACCTTTCTTCTTCATTATTATATTTTACACCTACCCTTCCTCATAGGAGCTCAGGGCAACAACCTTGAGTGATAGATTAGGCTGAGAGACCACAACTGGCCCAAGGTCACCCAGCGAACTTATTTGAATGAAGATCTGGACCTGGGCCACCCTAGTCCTAATTCATAACTCTGCCCAATGAACCACATTACTGACACTTAAGCCCATGGAAGCCAGCAATACGCATTTTGTACTTGTCAATGGAGTCATGTTTTCCCAATTTGTTTGTACTGCAAAATGACATCATTTCATTAAAACTGTGCCTCATTCCTTCCCCCGCCCTCCCTTCTCGGAATTTCCCTCTTTTATTTCTTTAAATGGTCCATTCTTTCCCATTTCATTTCTAAAGTGAGTTTTCAGTCTTGCATACATAAATACAGTTGACAAGAACAGTGTGAATGTTCTCCCTTTGATAAAAGGACATCAAAGGGGTGGTTTCAGCGACACTGGTTTATGTCATATTGATGTTATGGGAGAGCTGGCTTCTTGACGGATGCAAGTTTTTAAATATGCATAATGAGACTTAATAGGCTAAAAGAGCCATTCCTATACTTACTTCTGTATTCGTTCACATCACTGTTTGTTTCATTCACATGCTGGCGGGAGGCAGTGGGTTTTGAGGTGCCACTAAGCTTTGAAAACCCTGGCTCTGCGGCTCTTTCATCGTATCATTACAAGGGTATTGGGTGAAGCATGGGCCACAAGGGGGAAATACTGCTAAAAGATTCATTCTGTCTCATTTCCTTCCTTTTTTTTTTCTTTGCCACTGTTTGATTGAGTTATCATCCTTGGAGCTGCTCACTATTTATGATATGCACAAAATACATAATTAATTGTCCAATTCAACACCACTAGCACTGTGGCCTCTGACAGCCTTCCATTTATCTAAATTGTGTGTGGGTTTTTTTTTTTTCCTTTCCATTTCTTTGGAGTTCTGCTGTTGCTTAAGAAATTAATTTGGTCAAATCCCCCCAGAGGTTGAAGAAGGCAAACCATTCTTTCATTGCATTGAAACCATTGTTATTGAATTTGAAAATCTCCTTTTTAAACAAAGAATTCATTTACATACATTAGCAGTTAGCAAGTTCTAAAGTACGGAGCTTATAAAAAGGCATCAAGGCACATTTTTGAAATTAAAGCTCACTCATTTCTTCAATGTACTTCATTTCATACAATGGAAACCTTTACCTGATAACCCATTCTTAACTTCAAAATTGCAATGTTTCCATCTCTTCTATGCAGTTAGTTTTCTAAGCCGGTTTTGGGTTTTTTTTCCTGTTGTAATTACATGTAAATGATATTAACTCAGGACCAGCCCTGCCATTAGGCAGAGTGAGGCGGTTGCCTCAGGTAGCGGATGCTGGGAGGTGACAGCGAAGTGTTGGGGGAAATAGCTGTGAGCCACACAGCCTGCCTGTACCCTCTACATGAATCTGCTGCTTTCAAGTATGGTGGAGCACAGTTTCCCATAATCAGGGCTGAAGAAATATCTTCAACTGCCAGTCCATTTGCCTGTTGTACATGGAATGGGAGGGGGCATCATCTTGTTTTTGCCTCAGGCAGCAAAATGTCTTGAGCCATCCCTGTATTAACCCAATACATAAATACAGACATGTATCTAGATCAGGCCTGAAGACTGTATGCAGCCCCATCATCCCCTTCTGCCCCCGCCACTCCACCACAGTGCTGCTGCATCACTGAAATTCATGGTGGTAGCAAAACACCCAGTGGTTTGCAACTGAAGGTCTTGAAAACAAGCTTAAGTCGTCCTTTTTGCCCCTCTGTACTGCCTCCCCCCACTTTTTTCCGGTTTTTTTTTGTTTTTTTTTGCTGCTGCTGCTTCTGCTGTTAAATTCAGTGGCACAGTAGCAGCAGGAGTACAGCTCTAGTCTATGGGTGGATCAAAAATGTTCAAAAATGGCCCCAGGACTGCCTGAAGTTGCTCAGTTCTGATCTCAATAGATATGCACATGCACATGGAAAATGGGACAATGAAATGTATTTGTTTAATCCATGTTTTGCCCCACTATCTTTCAGGTCCATCCATACTCTTCTCAAAGGTGGCTTACAGCATGAAACAATATTCCTAGATGAATGTCAAAACAACAGTCCCTGATGAAAGATGACTATCCAAGCAGGAGATCAATCCATGGGGGAGGCAGATGAGTTTGCTGAGATCACTTAGGAGAGCAGGCAGGAACAGCACTGGAAGAAGTCCAGGCTAGAGCAAGCCTGAGGCATCGGAGAAATAAAGTTGAAGGTTGGACTGGGCTAGACACTGGGACAGGAAGACAATGGCAAGAGGAGTGCTCTTGGCAATGGCAATTGCAATGGCAAGGTGGTGCTCCTCTTAAGGAAAGAGGAGACCTGGGAACGCTAAGTTGCACAGCAGCAGAAATATATCTGGTAAGTTATTGCATATGCAATGGAGTTGAGGAACATAATCATTTCAATCAGGGATCAGTTTGCACTTGGATAACTGGGAGAAATCATGTGTGGATGGGTAACAAGCTCAAAATCCTATCAACTTAGAATATTTACCCCAAAAAATCCCTAAGGAGATCTATTCACAAACACTGGATGATACATCTTGCTCATGTTCTGATTTGGCCATTTGAGATATATGTCATGGGAACAATGAGAAATGATCTGAGATGTGTCTTCTTCCATTCAGTCTGTTGTTTTCCATTTAATAAAGACACAATGTAGAAACTGAGCTAGAAACAGAGGTTGCTGTGAAATGGAGCATGCTGAGCATTTAATATATTATTCTGATGTCTGGGTGGGATGCACTGAACTGTTGTGCTGAATCAAAAATAAGCTGCTCATCTGTGAGATGCCTCAGGAATTGGTCATGATTCTCTACTTGTTTTGCTGGGAAAGGTCTGTTTTTTCAGGGATGAAGCAGTTTAGAGATCACAGTATACTAAGGGAGCTGAGATTACATACAATAATGATGAACATATAGAAATATCATGGCTCAGCTCTCCCTATGCCATAGTCTCCTCTCTCACCCTGATGCAGCCTATTTGTTAAACAAAAGTCAACTAGACTGAACTACATGACAAACATCGTATCCAGTTTGGCCATTAGGATCCAAGCCAATGTTTTTTGCCTGTTGTTTGGGTTAGAAGAAACCTCAAGTTCAGGCCAAATTGTGAATAGTGCTGCCATGCCAAATCTCTTATTTTATTATTGTCATCTCAGTTGATGCAGCTGGTGCAACTGAGAAATATTACCTCCAGCCATTTATGAACCCAAATTGAACAAAAGGAAATGTTCATATTGAAAGCTGTTTTATGGATTACTGAATCACAACGGGCTGGGCTCCGTGCTTATATGGACACTGGACTATTGGGACCACCCTGAGAATCTAGGAGACCTGGAAGAAAGTTCTTTCTCCTGGAATATCTTCACTAGCATAAACAACAGAGTATTGTGGCACCTTGAAACCTACCAGATTTATTATGGCATAAGCTTTCATGAACTACAATCCACTTCATCAGATGTATGAAATGTTATCCTGAGTTACAGGTATATATGCAGATGGTTGTGGGGGATTGTAACCAGTTGTAAAGATTAGACCCATTGCTCCTGCTTAGTGCCTTCAAGGGATAAGGGAATTGATTCTGAGTCATAGGAGGAGGAGGGGTTGGAACCGCAGCTGAAATGCCAAGGCCAGGGGACTCAGGGATAAGCCAGGAAGTATTTGGGAGTGAAGCAACTCCAGACTCCATGGGAAGGCAAACTGGGCATGTTAATGAGGAGGAGGGTGGATCAGGTGTCATTAATCCTAGGGTGCAGCATCAGCTAAAGCAGGCGGACCAGCTGAGAAGTGTCAGACATTCCAAGCGATTGACCCTTAAGCAAGAGGATCTGCCTTACAGGCTGAGTGCTAGTAATTTGAGTTTGGAAGAGTGGAGAGGAATTCAGTTTGAAATCAATTTCTTACCTATAAGTCACACTTCTTGAATTTTTTTTTAAAAATTATTTAATACATTTTTATACCGCCCAATAGCCGAAGCTCTCTGGGCGGTTTACAACAGTTAAAATCATATAATATAATATAAAATATAAAATTTAAAACCACAGATTAAAAACAAACAGCAGAGCTAGCAGCAGCAGTTACAATAACGGAATTAAAAACTACAAGATTAAAATTATTAAGATTATTAAAATGATTAAAATGCCTGGGAGAATAGAAAGGAGTAAGATTGTATTCCAGGATAAAATTACAAAAGAAAGTTATGTGAAGAGGAAATTGTATAAAATTGTGTAGACTCTAGCGATGGGTCCGTAAGTGACTGTGGAGGCCAATTCTAGATCCACACAGCTTCCCACAGTGAGGACACTGTTACCAGATAGAAGATAGTGCTGTAAAGGATTTGTTTGACGTGCTTTTCGCTTAGCATGTTTCTCCCTTTCACCTTGCACTCGGGCTTCTACTTCAAAGTCCATAGAACCTTTGTGAAAGGCCAACCTCCAGTTAAAACGTTCATGGGCCAGAGCTTCCCAGTTCTCAATGTTTATATTGCTTTTTTTTTTTTTAGATTAGCCTTAAGAACATGTTTAAACCTCTTATACTGACCACCGATATTCCGCTTTCCATCCTTGAGTTGGGAATAAAGTAACTGCTTTGGGAGACAGGAGTCAGACATTTGAACAACATGACCATTGACCAGTCCATTGAAGTTGGCATTGAAGGATCATTTTTTCAGCACTAGTAGTCTTTGCTTCTTCCAGTACACTGACATTTGTTCGCCTATCTTCCCAAGTAATTCGCAGGATTTTCCGGAGCCAACGGTGATGAAATCTTTCAAGGAGGTGGAAATGATGTTTATAGATAGTCCATGTTTCTCAGGCATACAATAAAGTTGGTAATACAATGGCTTTATAAACCAGTGTTTTGGTCTCCCTACAGATATCCCGATCCTTGAACACTCTACGCTTCATTCAAGAAAATGCGGCACTTGCGGAGCTCAAACGATGCTGGATTTCAGTGTCAATGTTAGCTGTAACAGAAAGAAAGCTGCCAAGATAGAGAAAATGATCGACATTTTCCAGTATTGCCCTGCCAAGCTGGATAGATGGCATCACCAAAGGGTTAACTAGCACTTGCTGATGAAGCACTTGCTGATAAAAGCATTTTGGGTTTTTTGATGTTAAGTGAGAGACCAAGTTTTTCATATGCTTCTGCAAAAGCATTTAGGATAGTTTGGAGATCATCCTCTGAATGTGCGAAGACCACATTATCATCAGCATACTGACGTTCCACAATGGAGGTTGTAATTACCTTACTTTTTGCTTTCAGCCTACTGAGATTAAAAAGCTTTCCATCTGTTCGATATATAATTCCCACACCAAAGGGGAGTTTCCCCTCAACAAAACGAATGAATAGCAATGAAAATAGCAAATACTGTTGGGGCAATAACACATCCCTGTTTAACACCTGATCCCACTTTAAATGGAGCACCATGAGAGCCATTGTTGTCCAAAACCGTTGCCGTCATGTTGTTATGGAGAAGTCGCAAGATATTCACAAATTTATTGGGGCATCCAATTTTCATAACGATTGTCCAGAGAACCATTCGGTCTACAGTATCAAAGGCCTTAGCCAAATCAATAAATGCCATATAAAGGGATTGATTTTGCTCCCAGCATTTTTCTTGGAGCTGACATGCAGTAAAAATCATGTCTACTGTCCCTCTAGAGGGGCAGAAACCATATTGAGATTCAGGGAGGATCTCTTCTGAAATAGATAGAAGACAGTTTGCGAGAATCCTAGCAAATATTTTACCTGCAGTAGCTAAGAGAGAAATGCCCTGATAGTTTCCACAGTCTGTTCTATCACCCTTCTTAAAGAGGGTGATAATTATGGCATCCCTGAAGTCTTCTGGGATCTCTTCTCTTATCCAGATTTTTTTGATGAGTTTATGAAGATGTTGTACAAGTTCGGGGGGGCCCTCTTTAAAGATTTCAGCAGGAATCCCATCTGGTCCACTAGCTTTGTTATTCTTCTTTTGATTAATGGCTTTTATAACTTCATCCAAAGTGGGGAGTATTGCAAGTTCCTCTCTAATTTGTTTTTGCGGGATTTGCAAAAAAGTCTCATTATCCACCTTAGATTTACGATTTAAAAGATCATAATAATGCTCTTTCTAATGCAGAATCATGCAGGAAATGATTGGTTACATTTGCAAGATAATGAGTCCTTGATATCTTTTCAGATGTTGCTAGAAAATGAAGAATAAGGCAAGGGGTTATCACTTGTTACTGAAGTAAACACAGGATGTTAAGTGTTTCTATATGAAAATATGGGAAGTGTTATTTGGCCAACATCCAACAGAAGAAGACTACTCAATAATTGGATCTGGTCTGGTGTTTTTCGTAGCTTATTTACAGCATCCTGTAAAAATGCACTATATGTATCACCCTGGAATTAAGTTGTGTTGGAAATGCTTTTAAAGGCAGGCACATATTTCCATCTATGGTGGACCTGACCTTGTGTTCAGCTTTTTTGGCACATGATGTGGGCATTAGGAGGGTTGAGAATCTGTTAATAATATCTATGTATTTATCTGTTAACAATTTTGTTAGGCTATACTAATGTTATGTTATACTAATAATAAAAACAACAGTTGTGATAAATTGGCCAGATGGGCGATTAAAAAAATATAATAAATAAATAAATTTTTAAAATAAAAAGTTCATCCAAAATTGGATCTGGCCATATTGTTCTTGGTCACAGAGCGAAAAGTGGGGGGGGGGGAATCTGGATCACCTACAAGTTTTGCATAGATACAAAAGTCTGAGATATAATAATTATGAATAAACTTTCACACAGATTAAGACTCAATGGGGCAGAGCAAACAAACAAATAAACAAACAACCCAAAGAAACAAAAGAGACAAAAAATAAAATAAGAATGGTGGCCATTTATTATGTTTCTGGAAAGGGAACATTGAACTGGAATAAGTCTCACAAATGCAAGAGCCATATAAATGCAGTGATTTATTATTTCACTATATCAAAGTAATATTTTGTAATGGATGAGTACTGTGGTAGGACTCTAGATGGGGAAAGAGGTTTTGTTTTGTGATGTTTGTTTATATACTACTTTATTTTTTAAAAATGTTCAAATACCAAAAAAAAGAAGAAAAAGAAGAAGAAAGAACAAGAGACGAAAAGCCTTTTGGACTCAATTTGTTTTGTTTAATTAAAACACATTAGTGTCACTTCAGCTGTGTTCATGATCCTTCTGCATTTGCTTTCTTTTAATATAGCAGCAGTGATTGCAGCTCAAATTTTGATTTTCAAGCACTCTAAACGATAAGCCATTCTCAGCCTCCTCTGTGGGCCAAGAATTATCTGCAGATGCATTCAGGCCATTCTTAGTAGCGGATAAAGCCGTGAAGAAGAAAAAAGAAATAAGTTGTTTCCATTTATTTAAAAACAAAATCCTTTTCTCCTTACTGTCTCTCTCCTGTGGTTTTTTTTTTTTTTACTGTGGAGATTCCCCCCTTTTTTAGGGTGCAATCCTATGCATCTTTAGACAGAAAAAAGTTCTACAACGCCCAGTATTCTCCAGCCAGTATGGAGAGTTTATTGTTATAAAATAATTAGTTTATTTTTTATCAGCCTTATGTCACAGGAAGGTTTAGCAGCGTAGTACCCTCTCTCCTGCTTTCCTCTAACAGTGCAATTACCGTACATGACTACTCAGAAGTAAACCCCATTGAGTAAGTATTTTGTTGATTCTACAATGTCCTATCCTGCACAGTTTTAAAAGTGCAAGAGATATTTGTTCTTTAGGTAAAAGACCTGCTAGGAAACCAACAGTTTAAATTTAAAATAATCTATCAAAGTGGCATTGCCGGGCGGGTGCCTTAAAGTTTCTGCATGTGCATTTACTTACATGGGCCCCAGATACAAAACACACCCACCCTCTTGCTCAGAGATTTAGGCTGCAATCCTACACTTACTTACCTAGGCGCGTAAGCCCCATTAGTTTCATGGGATGTACTTCTGAATATACATGTATAGGATTGTATTCTTAATTTCTAGAACCCAGGATGGGGAGTTGAATCCTAAATATGACAACTCCCTCGTTACTGTCCTTCCTCTGGCAGGTAGGGAGGGATGTATGAGGAATTCATTTCAATTTTTTTAAAATCAGGATTTACCAGTTCACACCTTCCAGAGTGAACATGGACTCAGACACAATCTGCGGTTGAAGTCTGTACGTTTCAGAGCTTGTAATGTAATTTCTGGACCAAAAAAAGTGCATGAAAAATGTGTACTTTTGAAAAATGTGCATGAATATGCTTTAATCAATTGGAGAAGAACGTGTACATTTCAAAGATGTGCACAATTGATGCTTACATTTTGGAAAATGGACACACAAACACGAACGGATTTTCATGCAAAAAAAAAAGTTCACAACTTGATAGTATCAGAGACAGTATGCCTATGTACTCCAGTTGCTGGGGAACATGGGCAGGAAGGTGCTGTTGCACCCATGTCCTGCTTGTGGCCACTGTGTGAACAGAATTCTGGACTAGATGGACCCTCGGTCTGATCCAGCAGGGCTCTTCTTATGTTCTTATTTGAGTCAGGATGAGCTTCAAGATGGAATTTGGAGAACTTTGGCCAGCTCAAGTTCTGCTGATTCGCTTATCCCTACTGTCAGGCCAAGAATGTTTCATTCAAGAAAGCCTTTGGCCTGTGAGTGGGTTGGGTGCTGGTTTTTTGTTTTTTTTAAAAAAAAATCTTGTTCTTTTATGTTTTTATTCTACCTTAATTTATTTTATTGTTTTATTTGCAGCCTCTCCAGCCCTATGAAAATGCTACACAGAGATTCAGGAGACTCTGCTGAACAGGGTATGCTGTGGTTTGGGGGAGAGGTATCCCCCAAAACAGGCAGAGGGACCTTACATGAACAGAGCTCTTCTTCTCATTGAAGGCAGATTCTTGATCTATCTCAGAGTGTACAGAGCAGTACAGCACACACCCACACCCAAAAAAAACCCCCTGAGCCTGGAGAGCTTCGAATGGCAACACTGCCTATGTTTCCAACATTTCCCCCAATCTTTTAAAAACTATAAATCCACCTTCTCAAGCCTGGTGCAGCTTCCAGATGTGTTGGACTACAACTCCCAGTCGTCCCCAGTCAGCATGGCTATATTGACTAGGGGTGATGGGAGCTGTAGTTCAACAGATCTCCAGGGTACAGAGGAATGATGGGAACCATAGTCCAACTGACGGGTGTGCCAGGTTAGGCAAGGCTGTTATCAACTTTAACTTAACAGAAACTTTCCCATGGATACAACAGCAGCTTTCAGTGCCATCCTATGCTAGAAAAGCAGGATATAAATCAAATTAATAATACATAATAATTACAAACTCTATCACTCTCTCTTTTCAGAGAACCTGATTTGAACAGGCAGCTTTGAACTTCCCACTGCTTAGAATGGAAGGGTCGAAAACCATCTTTTATACCAACCCATTATGCTTGTCTCAGGCAGTTATTTGGAGCTGAAGAGGGAGATCAAATTCTGGCCTGCCTCTTGTTTTAAGGGACTTTAAAAAAAACAACCCAAAAAACCAGCAGCTGTCACTGCAGATTTGTAGCATTTTGTCTATGCACAAAAAGGTGTTTCTCTGCGTTTGCTCTGACTCCTAGGCTACTGATCTCCCATCAAGGAAATACCATGTCAACGTTTCCCATGAGAAGAGGAACAGAAAAAGTCAGTGGAACTTTTTCCCCCATCCTAAGCTTTACACTAAACTTGGCAGTAGCCCAGGAATTGCAAGCTCCTTCCTGAGTTACTCTTCACTTACAAAAAATACAATGTCCTTTTGTTTCTCCTGCTGTCACTGATACTGCTTTTTGAAGAAATTCAAAGGTTGGGGTTTCGCTTGGGAATAACATTCCAAGGTAATCCTTTATAATCAAGACTGCTTGGGGTCATTCATGCTCTCTTTGTTTCAGCCTAACCTATTTCACAAGGTTGGTTTGTGATGATGATGATGATGATGATGATGATGATGATGATGATGATGATTTTTATTTATTTATTTATTTATTTATTATATTTATTATATTTATACCCCACCTTTTTTCCTGCAAGGAACCCAAGACGGCTTACATAATCCTCCTCCTCCTCTCCATTTTATCCTCACAACAACCCTGTGAGGTAGGTTAGGCTGAGAGTCAGTGACTGGACCAAAGTCACCCAATGAGTTTCATGGCCGAGCAGGGACTAGAACCCGGATCTCCCGAGTCCCAGTCCAACACTCTAACCACAAGGCCACACTGGCTCTGATGATGATGATGATGATGATGATGATGATGATGATGATGATGATATTACTATAATATATTATATTAAATATATTATTAATATAATTAATATATACCACCTTAAGCTCCTTGGAAGAAGTACAAGGTAAAAGTTTTCTTGTTATGATAAGTTGTTATGGATTTAAAAGGTAGCAAATAATTATTTCTGGACTTTTAATTATCCCAAATCATGAGGTATACATATTCAAAGAGTAAATCTGCAGAAGAGTAAGCCTTTCATACACCATGTTGTATGGTATATGTGTGTGTTTGCATGCACACAGATGTTCAGTTATGATTAAAGTTCTCAACTCTGGTTAGACATTGATGATCATTTGGGTAATATTCCAGTTGGTAGAATGATTGTCTTCCAACAGAAAGAGTAGCTCTCAATCCACATAAAGTTCCACCTTCAAGGAAGTAATAAGCATGACTTACTTTGCAGGACTCTGCTGAGTGCAGATGGTGGTGGTGGGGATATAACAGTGCAATGTCTACTCAGAAGAAAGTCCCCTTGAGTTCAATGGGGCTTACTCCCAGGTTAGTGAGTACAGAATTGAACATAAGAAGAGCCATGCTGGATCAGACCAAGGGTCCATTTAGTCCAGCATTCTGTTCACCCATTGGCCAACCAGCTGCCCACGGGAATCCCACAAGCAGGACATGAGTGCAACAGCACCCTCCGGCCCATGTGCCCCAGCAACTGGTGTACACAGGCATACTGCCTCTGATACTGGAAGTAGGATATAACCATCAGGACTAGTAGCCACTGATAGTCTTATCCTCCATTAATTTCTCCACTCCCCTTTTAAAGCCGTCCAAATTGGTGGCCATCTCTGCAGTTTGTGGAAGTGAATTCCATAGTTTAACTATGCACTGTGTGAAGAAGTACTTACTTTTATCTGCCCTGAATCTCCCACCAATCAACTTCATAAGATGATCCCCCGTTCTAGTATTATGACAGAGGGAGAAAAATCCCTCCCTATCCGCTTTCCCCACAACATGCATAATTTTGTACACCCCAGGACAGTACTAGGTACTGAAAAGATCTGGGGCTCAGAGCCATAGGACAAATTTGCATATGCTAATTTGCATATGCTCCAAGGTCTCTCTCTCTCTCTCTCTCTCTCTCTGTGCCTAAAGGACCCTGTCTCCTAAGGACACCTGTATTTGTAAAAAGGGATGTATGAACAGGGGAGAGGATGAAATTTCATTTCAGAAAAAAACCTGGTGGCAGCAGGAGGTGAAGCACATGTGGGCAAAAAGCCAGCTAATCCGGTGTGTGTGTGTGTGTGTGTGTGTGTCAGATGCAACAGAAATAATCAGGGCCCCTGTACCCTTATTTCATCAAGTGCACATGGGCAGCAGGGTGGTGGGGCAGATGGCCTCAGAGCTCCAAATGAAAGATTCAGGGCTCCAGCCCTAATGGGCTGTTCCCTAACACCACCTCTGAGTATACCTCTGTCATGTCTCACCTTACTTGCCTTTTTTCTAAGCTAAACAATCCAAGATGCTGTAACCTTTCTTCATAGGGAAGTTGCTCCAGTCCCTTGATCATCTTAGTTGCCCTTTTCTGCATTTTTTTTTTCTAACTCTACAATATCCTTTTTAGCTGCAGTGTCCAGTATTCTACACAGTATTCTTCTAAGTATGGTCACACCATAGATTTGTATAAGGTAGGTATCATCTTGGCAGCTTCATTTTCAATTCTTTTCCTAATTATAGCTAACATCTTGTTTGCCTTTTTCACAGCAGCCACATACTGGGTCGACATTTTCATCGAGCTGTCCACCACAACCCCAAGATCTCTTTCTTGGTCAGTGACTGCTAGCTCAGAATGCAAGCATTGCAGCCTTAGTACTTTTCAAGTTAAAATAGCATTTTAATTATAGTAGTAGTAGTAGTAGTAGTAGTAGTAGTAGTATTACTGCAAGTCTTCCATCTGGAGGCTTGCTGGCAGGATTTACCTCTGTAAATTACATAAATGCAGTTATTACATCATAGCTGAAACCATTATATAACCACCAAATATGGTGGTTGAAGACCACTATTAGTTATTGACCATGATTGTATCTCCTTCTCTCTGTCCCAAGGGTGTGAAACCTCATTCAGCCCAAGGGCCAAATTTTGGAAAAGCTCTCAGGGGACACATTCCAGTGGTGTGTGGAGCTGAAGGCAAAGGGTCGGGGGAAATGCCGAGAGTACCAAAATATTTTAGCTTAAAGCTCTTCCTGCCAGTAACTCAGCCTTAGCACTTCAACCTTTTCGAATGGGGGGAAAGACACACAAAAGGCCTCATGGAAGCACAAGGCCCAAAAGCTGGGAAGCCACCAAACAATCAAAGTTCAGGAAAAGTGGGTGGGAGCCAGGAGAAGGGGTCATTCATGAGCCATTTAGGGAACCTTGGAGGGCTGGATTGGGATCACAGCAGGGGTTCCAATCCAGGAAAGATCATCCATTCTCTCATTATCCCCACAATTGGGGATGGCCTCTTTGTAGAGACCTCGGTGCAGCAAATATGAACCTGCAATAGCATACGCTATTTGGCTTTGTGTTTTGCCCCATCTCATGCTGAATTGTGGTGCTGAATTTTTAGGATGGCCACCTCTTATTTCTGACAGGCTCATCATCTCTAACATCTACATGACAGGCAGGTAAAACATGGTCCCTTCCATGCCGGGAACAGCTGCACTTATTGCATTTGGCCAGTGCAGATGAATGAGAATTTCATTTTGGTTTGTATTTACCAAAATTCTCAAATTTCTTCATAAATGGCATGGAAATTACTTGAATTATTACTTTTTAATTGAATGCAGGAGTCCATGTCTAGTTAAATCACACATTGCCTTCTGTAGAAGCTAAGCAAAATACAATTGGTTGAGGGCTGTTGCCCACAACTGCCCTTCTTATGGCAATGGCTTTTCCATCTGCCCATGTTGGCTGAAGTGGTACCCTCACCAGGAGTCCTGCACAACTGCAGTGTTATACACCACTGCACGCACCCTCAGTGAGGCTGAGCTGTGCCATGCAACATTGCACCTTCTACTCTTGGTGAACAAGCCAGTAATCCTGTGCTTCTCAAGATGGCAGCTGGCATAGCCATGGAAAGTAGTCGCCAGCGCCAGGGTATTTTGGCTCTACCTCTGGAGTCTTACCGCCCACAGGAAGTAAACAGTTCTGAAGATGTAAAAATTAATGTGTCTGTTACTTAAAGGAACAATCCTATGGGTTGTGCTCCCAATAGACAGAGGTCTCCAAGTTTGGAGCCCTTAGCCTATCCTATGCCCTGCTGGCAAGAGCCAAGCAGGGCAAGGGGAGGATGGAGGGAGGCAACTTCGCCTCCATTCCTCCGTTTAAAATGCAGAATGCAGCTAGATGGGCCTCCACGCTGACTTACCTTTCACTTTCAGTGGGCAGGGAGCGGACTGGGGAGGTCACTGGATTCTGCATATCATGGTCTCTCCTCTACCCTTCCCACCCTGGACAGCAGCCCACCCCCTTTTCTCCCTCTCTAAATTCTCTTATGAGGTTGCAGTTGTGTGACCCTGTAAGAGAAGCTTTCTGCAGCAGCTGGGAGCAGGGAGGGGCTGGCCGGGTTACGGAAGATCCACAACCAGATCTCCTCCTCCGTGCTCATAGCTCTGTCTATGGGTGCAGAGGAGGTGATCCACAGCTTCCTATGGTGCCCCAGATGCTATCTAGAGGCCATGATAGGCTTGCTCTCCCCATAAACTTCCAGAGAAATTCTGTTACGACTTGTTTGTAACCTTTCTTTCAAATAGTTCTCTTTTGATTTAATTTGCACATGTAGCTATCTGAGCTATCCAAAGCTGTTTGAAGAAAAATTGCTTTGAGATAATGAAATAGAAACTAATAAGAACATTTGGAGTTTTAAGGGGAGAAAACCTGTCCGCTATTTAATGGTGTGAGCTGATAGCAAACTGGAAGTGGAAAGATTTGTTTGAACCAGATGTTTGTTCAAAAACCATTCAACCATTATATAACGGATGCCTTTTGTATACTCAGCCAATATTAAAACTGTAATACTCTAATAAAAACCTTATTTCATTCTGATCCTTCCCCCCACATGTCTCAGATACTGACATGACATAATGACTTTCGCCCAAGGTGCCTTCTGTGTTCACATTCCCCAACAGTTTTTGTATTTGGGGCAGAACCAAATGGCAACTATCTGTATCCCCAAATTGCTGCTTCAGTCTTTTGAGACAAAAACATAAGCCAAGGACATTTTTGACAGTCTTTACCAGGTTGCCAAGGCAATGCTTGAAGATATTCTTCCTTGCCCCCATAAGATGTATCCAATCTCCAGCCAGCAGTTTTTCCTCATGTAATATGACCACACTGTTAGGAAAATGCATTTTCTTTTGATGGATCGATTATCAACATTTGTGTTTCTTACTGAACTGGGCATTTGATCCATAGAGGTGGTTCCACCATCCCGGTGATTTGGGGTCGAAGGAGATGTGGCAGGAGGAGGGGACTGGGACATCAGAGTAGAATGGGAGACAGATGTTTATCCACTGTTCCTCTTCTACCCCCCCTCCTCTAGCTCTCACATATCCAGTAGCTTATCCACTGAGTCCTCCTGTCTTGCAGTGCTGGTATTAATGCTAGATCGGCCCACAATAAGACCACACTCATTCACAATTTAATTGTGGATGACAAGGCCAATCTAGAGTGTATTACTGAGACTTGGGTGGGTGAGGTCGGTGGGCTGGACCTGACTCAGCTCTGCCCACTTGGGTACTCGGTGCAGCACCAACATGGGCTGGAGGGCCGGTGGTGGTGGTGGAGTTGCCATGATTCACAAAATTTCTATATCACCAGGAAGCTACTCCACCTTGGATCAGGCCATGGGGGGTTGCACTTGGTGTTGGGCCATAGAGACAGATTGGGGTTGCTGCTGATGTTAGGGGTGGTGTTCTTTTTGAAAGTTTCCCAGAGATATCTGGCTGGGCATTGTTGGAATTAGAATGCTTGACTGGATGGACCTTTGACAGGACTCTTATGTTCTTATTAGTCTTCTTATTACCTTTCTTCAGGAAAGCTATACTCAAGGTGATTCAAGGTGATATATCATAACATATTAAAACAAAACTGACACTCTAAAGAAATTAAAATATTTTGGTAATAAAAACAAACCAGTAAATATGGTGGCAGCAGAGAATTAATTTCCCTCTGCAGTTGAAAAAAATTCCTCCCCCTGTCACACACACACACACACACACACGATGGATATTTACCTGTCACAGGAAAAGACAGGAATCAAGTAGTCTTATGATGTATCTTCCTGGATGGGGTATTGTACAGGGTAGATGCCTCTAGAAAATGTTCTGCTGCATGTATCCATCCATCTTACTTCACTACCAGAAGGAACATGGAGCAAGGCAGCCCCACCAGATCTCCAAACACAGGGAGAGACATATGCAGTGAGTGACTTTGAAAGAAGATGTGTGGCGAAATGGCCCTGTAATCGCTGTACAATGGTACTCATGAGGAAATCCTGACTCCTGTAAAGCTGATGAGACACAAGAAAGGAGCTGCTTATATGTGCTAAATCATCCAGAATGGAGCTGTGCAATACTAAATGTGCCATGAGCTTTCCTGTCATGACGGTGGGGGTGGGGGGTATTGAGGTTCCAAACTTGATCATCCTGAGTGAGTTGTGTGATGCTCCATATTAATTATGAAAGTGTTTTGCATGTATTCTATTGGCCATATTACAACCTCTCTACTTACATTGACTAGCTTGAAAGATAAGAGGAAGAATCTACCAGAGAACACAATTCTCTCATGCAAACCCATGAATATTAGACGCTCAAGCGCATAAGGTTCTTAGCTTAGTGTAATCGAAATAGATTTTATTTTGAATGCAAGTGCATGTTCCATTATGCGAGTAAACAGAAGGAGTAATCTTAAAATGGTGCCTTGGGTACACATTTGAAAGTCAAAAACATCTCTTGTTGTTCTCACAGTACCATTCACTGCTGAGCTTGTCTTCATCAGTTGCTTCAGTATTATTTTTTCCTTTGTGTTTACCTTCTTGCTAAGGAAAATTAGAAGTGTTGTTACCTCCCCGATTCAAATTCAGATGAGACAAACAGACAGCAGACATTATATTGTAGTTATAATGAAGGTTGCCACACTGCCAGCATTACCAAACTGTGTCCAAGATAGGGATGGACAAACCTGCCAGTTTCAATTTTCACCACATTTGAAAATTTTAAATCTTAATTTCTTTCTGTCTCGAATATGAAGAGACGTGTGGATTTTAGTAAATGTTTATCAAAATGCACTGAAATGAAATTCTCATCCAACTCTAGGAAAGATACTCCCCTTAAATGAAAGCATCATTTGGTGGTTACTATGTGGCAGTGAACAATGTTTAACCTATTAAAGTTGAACATAGTTTCATCTTTAGGGAAAGAATACTGGCAACCTGATCTTGATAGTATTCTGATTCTATGACATTAACTTGCATGCAATTCCCATTGACTTCTGGAATCATGGCCCTAGAGCATCTTTAAGTTCTATATTAGGACTGTTACCAAAGGGCTGTTGTCTTGAGGTAGCAACCCCTGCCTACAGGAACAAGGAAGTCGAGAGTGTTTCAATCAACAGCCCCTTGCTGACTCTCTTGGGCTATTTACAAGGCACTGTAGAAAACTTGAGCTATCTACAAGGAGCAAGTCATAGGCCCCTTGTCTTGCACTGAAAGCACATGGGGTCATGCACAAGTGTATATGCTGGCCATGTCCCCCATGAGCCATGTAATTGGTGCTCTGTGAAGGGATTCTATGCCATGTGAAGGGGACCTACGTTGACTGGGCCAGGATCCCCCATCCTGTGGAGGAGCCTTATGTGCATACATTGGTACGCATGTAGAGCTCCTTCAAATGGCACCAACTGCATGGCCAGCATTTCACACTGATGACAGAGGCAGGACTAGCCAGCGTGACCCTGCAACCCACACACGTGTGCTTCCAATGGGAGAGGGAGATTTTGTGGCAAACCCCCCCTCCAGTGTGTCTCTGGAAATATGAACTAGGGATATATCAGAAATTTGTTCCAATTTATTTTTGACTAGAATTTACCTAGTTCACAACTCCCAGACCCAAGTGCAATCTGCAGTCAAAAGGCCACACATTTCTGAGCTTGTTGCGATGCCTGCGATTCTTGTTGGAACAACAAAAATGTGTTCGCACATCCCTGATATGATTTGCACATCTCTATAATATGCACCCTGCCCACTTTTGCAACCCAGACATAACTATTTCACATACGAAAAAGGTGAATTGATAGTGCCTCATGATACCAGAGGTTGTTGAACTGGAACTGATCTACACACGCAGCAGGATTGTGTGATGCGGCTTTTTCCTGGATGCAACATTTCAAACTGCAGGTTCGGCATAGGAAAGAATCTCATGTTTTAATGTCCCCACTAGAATATATCTCCCTGCACACAAAACTGAATTCCTATTGAATGTAGTGCTCTCTTAGGAGCAAGCTATTCTGGTATCAGGGAAATGTTTTTTTTTAGAATCGGGGTACATTTTGGACTTCCGCCTGCAAGCAAATTGGCCACTTTCTGAGGTGTCCAGAAATAATTATTCAGCATATTACAATAGTTCATAGCAAATGACTGGATTTTAACTGAACAACATTTCTCTATATGGGGAGAATTGTACAACTTTGAAAGTGCTGCTCAGTGTGAACAGAGCTTGTGTGTGTTGGGGGGGGGGTGTCAAATCTTAAAAGCCACAGAATTTCGTGAAGTGTGAACATAAAAGCTGTAATCAGTTGGAATCACAGCCTCAATTAATGGGCCAGATAGCACTAACTGCTGGAAAACAATTTTCTATTTATGTTGTGATGGCTGAAAGGGAAGTTGTAGAATCTTATTTTCTCATAGCTGACATAATGTATGCATAATCAGCAGCAACCAGTATGCATAGCAACCTGTTCTTTAATCTGTTTTCTCTCCTGGAACATGTGAAGTAATAATGAATGAATTTTAGGGCCATTTCGCACATCATACAGGGAAAACCCCAGTCTGCCAGCAAATCAATTGAACATTCTAGGTTTACAGCCTATAATCTGTAATGTGTGAAGATGTCTCCATCAGATTGCAAGCTTTGTTTTGGGATTTTTTTTCCCCATGTGTATTTTCACACATATTTTTCCAAATGTACACATCAATTGTGCACATTCTTTCCCCATTGATTAAAGTGTATTTGTGTGCATTTTTCAAAAGTACCCCTTTCTTCATGCACATTTTTCAATGCCAGTGTGTGCAGGCAGGGAGGAATGTTACGAATACAGGCTGCCATGTGCACTCAGAGGCATCTTCATGGTGGAAGCTTGCTTACCAAACTTACTTCTCATTGCTGGCCAGCTTGAGTGGGACCTGGGAAGGAGGAGGTGCCCTTGGGCCCTGGTGGCTTCATCCTATCCAGCACTATCCAGTAATGGTGGGGTGAAGCAGTCAGTTGTCTCTTTGGCTTACCTCTAATGTGAGCAGGTGATGAAGGGCATAGATCTATTAAATGACTGATCTGGCACATGTCACAAAGCTAAGGAAGACAGCAGGGGATTCTCCTAGCTCTCTCCATAAGTTATAGGATGCCCACACAATTATAATTATATAATTGCTCATTGAAGATCCTTATAAGTTAATTACTGTGGTCCTTTAGCCCTTTTATTTCCTCATGCTTCCGTTCCAGGGTGCAGGAAATGAATTGTTCAGTTCTTTGAATCCTGGCCTATGCACTTGCACAGGGACTTTTTAGTTTGATTAAACACTGATTCTTCCCTTTTCTTATTATTGTCTAAATGATAATTATGCTTCATATGCCACAGGACTTTCATGACTTTGTCTCCGTTGTGCTTGGCGAGGTTAAGGTGATTTCGCGGCCTAAAATTAGGGAGTTTCATGAGGATAAAATATCAGAAGGCAGGATCCCTAGAAGGATCCAGGGGAAAATATATATGCTTTTTGTCTACAATCATATGAACAAAACCATTGTTGGTCGGCAGGCTCACCTCTTTTGCTTTTGAATATTTGTATTTCAATATCTGCAATGGTTGATCCTTTCATTTTTCTTGTCAAACTCAATACACTAAGCCATGCAGTTTTGCTTGTAGTCATGTAGGTTTTGCAAGTATGATGAGCAGTACAGCAACAGAATTCAAGTTAGCAGCTAAAATAATCCTCTTCTTTAAAAGATGCAGCCACAAACACACTGATAATATCTTGCTGTGATGCTGGACTAACTACAGGGCTGCTCATAAGAGTGAAGAACCCATTTGTGTTTGACAAGCTATGGAAAGGTGATAATAAAACCTTGTTGGTCTGTCAACTTATTTTTCAGGAGGCGGAGGGGAGCAGAATATTTAAATCATACATACAAAAATGTGGCAGGTTGTCTCTCAGCATCAACATATAAAGGTATTTCAGCTGCATCCCATTCTGAAGGTCTTCTTTGCATAAATGGAATAAATAAATAAATAAACTGAAATGTCCAGTCCAGTTTTGATTCTTTCTGTTGAAATGTGTGCCAGATTAACTACAAACGAGGGATGGGTGAGAAATTTGATCTGTTAAGGGTTTTTTTTTAATGGGTTTACATTTCCCAGAAGGAAATACAGAAACAGACACAATTTGCAATTAGAAATCCATACATTTCTGGGCTTGTGATGCATTCCATGAAGAAAAAAAAATGCATTTGACAACATGCACAAATTTGAAAAATGCACAAAAAAACCAATGCATCCATTTGAAAAATGTGCACAAAATATGTACAGATTTTTTTCAGTAAAAGCGGGGGGCGGGGGGGGAACTGCACAGAACTAGCATGGAACAGACTTGGGCGTGGGAAAGGAGGAAGTCCACAGATGTGGACTTGACAGAACTGCCCATTCCTAGTACAAACCATGGACTGAATCAAATTTTGAGGCAGTGGAATGTGGGTTGCATGAATGCAGTCTGAGTTTTGTTTTTCCTGCTGGTCATGGGGCAAAAAAGTACTTCATAATTACTTTACCAAGAGCCCATCTCCTGATTTTTCAGGGCAATGTCATGTTGTACTATATGCCATCATTCCATCCTCTTCCATATTTATTTATTTATTTATTATATTTATACCCCACCTTTTTTCCTGCAAGGAACCCAAGGCGGCTTACATAATCCTCCTCCTCCTCTCCACTTTATCCTCACAACAACCCTGTGAGGTAGGTTAGGCTGAGAGTCAGTGACTGGCCCAAAGTCACCCAGTGAGTTTCATGGCTGAGCGGGGACTAGAACCCTGATCTCCCGTGTCCCAGTCCAACACTCTCACCACTATGCCACACTGGCTTAATAATCATATGTTAATAATGTTAATATGTTAACATATGTTAATAATCATATATTAATAATCATAATAATCATTTGAACTCTACACCATGGTCCTAGAGGAAGAAAAAAACTCAAGGTGCTTTCTTTGAGGCTACATCTCATCAACTCTATGAATCTGCACAACATAAATCTTTCCATATCTAAAGCAGGTAAAGGGTTTGACTGCCAGTGCCAACCTTCTATTTAAAGATATTAAGCTACATCTTCATGCCCTGCTTCAACAATGTTTAAGGATAAAGTTAAGCAGCCCATGCAAAGTTGAGTGATTTTTTTGTTTTTGTTTTACACACAGGCAAGTGGGAGTTTGTATACACCCAATAAGAAATTAAATAACAGACAAACCTTACTTGCTACAGACTGGTAGATGTCCAGCGTATCACCTGCCCAAAAGCAATATTTTTTATGCTTGACCAGATATTTTAACATCTTAAGGGAATGCAAAGATGATTAATTGATGTATTATTTATTCATTTTTGAGATTTGGGTCCACTTTTTAGAGTAAACACACATAGGATATAAATAATTTCAGGCATATCAAAAGTCATAAAATAGCATCTGATTCCTATCATAATGAATGGCTGCTCTGTTCCATTTAGATAGAAAGTTGGACTACAAATTCCTCTTCTCAAGGTTATAGAAACTATGGTTATCTCTTCTTCCACAGCATACGCCAGCATATTGGCAAAATGGGTGAAAGATTTATAGTCTTGAAAGGAGGAAGAGAAAGACAAGGAGACCCTTGCCTTGGAGAAGTAAGAAGAGAATTGTAAGAAGTTTCTTTTCTTTTTTTTTCTCCATAGCAGCCCAAGTTCTAATGCAGTACCAGGAAACATTAACTGCAAATCAGCAAGGGTCACCTCCTTTCTGCTCCTGGCTATACAATACTAGGAAAGTGATAGCCTTGAAGTCTGGGCTGAATATCCTGATCACATCTATCTGTCCATCTAACTGCCATTTGTGAAGGATGATGCCTTGTTTTCTAAGTAGAATGGTGCACTAAGTGGTCTATTTAAGGCTAATAGCCCATAATAACTATCTGGTCTTATAAATGCTAGTTTAAATAGTAAGAAATAACTCAGTATGATATAAAAATCTTCTCTTACTTAATAGATTCTGTTGTGTACACTTTATGATAGTTTATTACAATTTTATGTATGTATTTACCAGCATTTCTCTTCATAAAATGTCTAAACTATTTTGAATTATTTGTGTTGACTTTCTGCAGATAAATGCACGCTGCATATGATTGTGGTACTGTGTCTCTGGGGATAAGGGTGAAAACTGTTGGTTACATTCTTAAAATATATATATTTTAAATTCTTCTGTGATGGTATACAGCTCTTATTCTTGCCCCTCTAATTCTCCCATTGTTTTGAAGTTTTAGAATATGCCTAAAGGGAGAAGCTGAAGGAGAGTGTCATTTATTTTAGTCCCGGGTTTGTAAATTGCTGCAGTATGTGTATATGCGTAAACCGTTTCCTAGACCTAATTGTTCAACATACAGTAATTAAGCCAGGTGTATTTCCTCAGTTATACAGGGTAGGCCCATGTTTTTCACATGTTCTGGCCTTTTCTTTCGTGAACTTTGTTCCAACTATTAATAAAAGCGAATTGTCTCCTAAAGAATGCCCATGGCAGTGGGACTACTGTAATGGCCCATCCTGGTGAAATCAGCTGTAGCAGCATAATGTGGACTGGCCGCATACATTTTCAATCCTGAAGAAAATCAGAGGGCAGTACCAAAGATAAGGACAAACAGGACCCCCGGCACCTGCTAAGAAAGAGTATATTGGAGGTGAGGAAGGGGTAAATCTAGGGGCATCCACTCCACCCATAACAAGGTTTGAAAAACAGCCCAATTCGGTGGCCAGTGCCACCTAATTCAGCTTGGAGACCAAATTCATATTTCTCATGGACTATCACTGGAAATCAACAAACATGTATAGCATGTCCACTGTTGGGCAGACCTGGATGAAATTTGAAGGCATACTGGTCCCTTGCTATGGGATGAAGCCTATTTATTTTATTTTATTTTATTTTTAAGACAAATAGGTGCAGGGAGGTTTGTGCTGGATTGGTGTCTGTGAGGGAAAAATACTATTCAAACATTCAAACGGAGGCCCCAGGTTTTTGTGTCTGTGGGCAAAAGCCAAAACTTACTATAAATGAAGGGGAATACCCCACAGATGCTGAACCTAGCCCAAGGTGCTTAATCAAGGGTTACATATGTGCATAGAGCCCCTCTCCACTAGTGGGAATCCTGATTGTCTCAGAACTGGCCCCTTCGCACAGAGGCCAAACATGCAGCTGGTGGGGGTAATGACCAGAAATTGTGGCAGTGGTGGGTCTAGCTAGTGCGACACCACAACCTCTTCACATGTGCTTTCAACATGTAAAGGGGATGTCTGAACCTCTCTCTCGTAAGGAATGGATGGTTGCACTAAAGATGTGCAAAATCAACTCTAAAGATGTGCAAAAAAATCCACCACCACTCCAGTCTTTGTGGTTAGGTTTCTATGGAAACTTTGAGAAATCTTTCAAAGTTTGAAAGAGAGTCAGCAAGGGATTCTTGTGCAGTCTCTGAGACTAGCCAAATAAGGAAATGTCAGAAAACACACATGAGTTATAAGGAAACAACATTTTAAATTCAAATTAACAAAGCAACAGTGCATCAGCAAGAGATTAGCAACAAAGACAAAATAGCAAAGATATCCCTAAATCCAAAATGTCACATCTGCTTCCAAGTTTTGGATGTGCCAATGGAAGTCTGTGCCCTTTGGCTTTATTCCCAGTGAATTCAAGGTGACAGACAATGAATAGAGGTCCCTTGCATGTTCCACAAAGATGTGAAATTTGAGAGCATTGTGATATATCCTGTTCCAGCAGGAGGCAGCAGCAAATCAGTTGCATTGCAATATATACTCCAAGCAGCAGGTGGCAGCAAAATGGTTTTGGTAGCTCCTTTTGGTCTCAAACTAGCAGAAATTGCAAAACCAGATCCAAGCCGCTAGTATAGATCAATACTTCCCACCTTAGTAGCAATTTCAGCCAGGAATGATCAGCACACCTATTTGTGATTTCAGTCAATAGGAATTACAGCCTAGGAATTCTACAGCAAAGCTTAGCAAAGCTCTATTTGAAGCATTCGCCACAAAGATAGTTCAGCTCTTACAGACCTTGTAGCAACAAGCTCTAACAGCAACCAGACAGATCTTTAATCTTCACTCCATAAAAGGAAATGGTGGGTCCTAGTCTCAACAAGGGGTGTACAAGAATTTCATTCCTATTCACAAATCACACAAATAAGTCCCAGTTGCAATCCAGACCAGGAGTGCAATTCTCGGGAATTTTTTTGCAACTCCCTGAACTTGAATTTGCATCTGAAAGTGTGCACTTGAACGCGTGCACACTTCTGAAAATGTACACATGCTCAAGTGCTCACTTTTTAAAATGTGCATTTCCTCCCCAAATCCACCTTTTCCTGCTTTACCCTGTGGGGGAAAGTGCATATTTTGGCTGCACACTTTTAAAAATGCACACAAAAAAAGACGCTCCTGTACAGGAATGTGAATGAGACAAAACGAGCTTTGAGGAGGAATTCAGAGAAGCTCAATGAGTTCAAACATGACAAGTTCACCCATCCCCCCCTGATCAGATCTGCACCATCTGTGTGAACCCAGTGACATTTGTGCCCAGGATGTTAGACCCTTACTTACTGAGTGTCCAAAACACTTACTTTCTAAGTATCTGAAGCATACATTTGTTCCTTAACATATTACATTACATGTAATGCATGTAGGAACACAGGAAGCTGCTTTACACTGTGCCAAACCATTAGTCTAGCCCAGTATTGTTGACACTGACTGGCAGTGGATCTCCAGGGTTTCAGGCAGCCATCTTTCCTAGCCTTATCTGAAGATGCCATGGATTAGACTTGGGGCCTTCTGCATGCAACGGGTGTGCTCTACCACCGAACTATGGCACCTTAGGCTCCTTCACAGTGATGAATCTTGGGTTTTCTTGCAGTGCACTACCGACATCCACCACTTGGTGGCTTTCTCTCTCTCTGCTCCTTTACACAGGGGCGGCTGGTGACTCCTTTGTCAGTGGGGCTCTTTATTTGTCGCAGCTTTAATTTTGAGCTTTATCAGAGCTCTCCATGGTGGAGATGGAGTATAGCACCATGGGTAGCTCCTATCCAGCTCAGAATAAAAGCTGCAATGGATGAGGAGCCCCACTGCCATAGGAGTCACCCCCTCCCCTGCCTTTACACATATGTCAATATGCATGTACGACCCCTTCACAAGGATGCTGGACCTGGACACACAGCCAGCTGTGGCGAGGGTTAGGCTTTCAACGTGTGAGAAGGTTCATCTGAACCCCCTAAGATCTTGTGTCAACCAAAACAAAGGATCAGGCTGCTTATGCCTGAGGCTGCTCTCTTGAATCCACTTATTTGGAATCAAGAGTTGTATCTATGGGACTTCTGTTATACAAGCTACAGGGTAAACACCTTTGATTGGGCATCATGTGTATGCCACATGGTGGTACTGTCTGTTTCATCTACATTAGGGGTGCACAACCATTTTGGCCCTGAAGGCCATGTCAGGCACTGCCAGTGGGACACACACACACACACACACACACACACACACACACACACACAAACACACAAACACAAGCCAAAGGATTCCCTTACTAGCACTGGCATTTCTCTTGCTAGCACTAGAACTAATAGGGGAATACCTTCCTTATCCACATCTCTGATGAGAGATTGGAGAAAGGATTCTCTTGCCAGCACTACCAAGGAAATCCTTTCCTTGCTAGCAAAGGAATCCATGGGGATTCTCTTGCTAGTTGCTAGCACTAGCACTAACAAGAGACCTTCCTTGTCTCTGATAACAGATCAGAGAGAAGGGAAGAGAGTCTCTTTCTAGTGCTAGCAAAGGAATACCTTCCTTGTCTCCTATCTCTGATAATAGATCGGAGATAAGGGAAGGGCTTCTCTTGACAGTGCTAGTGCTAGTAAGAGAAATCCCAGGCAATGCCACTGCAGCAGCAATTAGAGGGGGGTCTGGCAGGCAGCCAAAAATGGCTTCGTCAGCTGCATGCAATCTACAGGCCATACTTTTGCACCCCTGATTGTCTTGATAAAAACTGAGCCCAAACTACTTACTGTTCTTAGCAAAATCTCTCTGCAGTGCCCAAGTTGCCTTCCTTTTTTGAATGGGATGAAAATATTTGCTTATCCATTTAAATGGCCCTCACTTGCTGTCAGTAGTCTCATCACAGCACATATCTTATTGTCTATATATCATTGTGATGTCATCCTGTCCACCCATGTGACTCATCCAAGAAATAGGAAGGGAATACCGGACAAAAATGGTGCTAATGAGGAACAGAAAAAGATAAATATCTGTACAGTCTATGCATTTTGGGGGAGAAATTCCCACCCACCGCTGGTATGTCTAGTTTTAACTCAAAAATTAAAAGCAGAGAATATTCAGTACAAGCATAGTCTTTATTAATGTTTATGATTTTCCCTGTTCTTAACACTTATATTCATCATGATTGCAGCAGTTAGCATAATTTTTGGTGCAGTGGGTATAACTTTCTGAGAAGAAAAGATTTGGCAAAATGAAACATTGAGAAATAATAGCCCTCAGCTAGGAACCATCTAAGGAGGAAAACTCTCCCATATAAAAGAATAAAGAAGCAACCCAAAGAGAGGCTGATACATCTGATTAAGATCTCATGAAAATCAACATAGACAGTGAGACAAATAATAAAATATTCAGAGGCAAGGAGCTTAAGCAAATGATTTCTATTTATTGCAACTGGGATGTATTATGCTATACAAAGTCAGAGGAACTCTGGCATACACAATGAAGCAATTAGATGGTGACAAATTTATTCTTGCCGTTTGCAAACATAATGGGAAAGTTATTTCTAAAACCAATCTTCTGTGTTGCATTCTACTCCTCTGCTGGAAAGCAGATCAAATACATATCAATTGCATTTTGAGGGTATTCATCAATATAGCGATGCCCTTAAACCCTGAGCTGGAAAATTGAGGAACCGATAGAATCTAAACCACATCTCCTCTTGCTGTGTAAGAACAGCAGTTGTATTTATTAGTTTATTTGAGCAGCCCACTCTAGCCCAAGTTTTCTTGGAAGGCAGCAGGTCTTAGAACCCGCTTTCTAGCAAAAGGTCCACTACCCACATCAAGTCCGAAGTATGAATTGGTTCCATTCCTTTGCACACTTTTCAGTACATATGTATCTCCTTCCATTACATACTTAGTATTCTTCTGCCTATTGGTTAAAGTGATAGTTTGAGATAGGGATAGACAAATTGCACTCTTCCAGTACTAGAAAGGTTGTCACACAGAGGAGGGCCAGGATCTCCTCTCGATCATTCCAGATTGCAGGACATGGAATAATGGGCTCAAGCTACAGGAAGCCAGATTCCGCCTGGACATCAGGAAAAATTTCCTGACTGTTAGAGAAATACGCCAATGGAACTAACTACCTAGGGAGGTAGTGGGCTCTACAACACTGGAGGCATTCAGGGTGCCGCTGGACAGCCATCTGTCAGGGATGCTTTGACTTGGGTTCCTGCATTGAGTAGAGGGCAGGACTCGATGGCCTTGTAGGCCCCTTCCAACTCGACTATTTTATGATTCTATGTAATATGTCAGTTTCTGTTTCTCCCAGGTTCTCCCTTTTCCAATCTTAAATTTGGTTCATCTTAGACTTTGAGAATTTCTCTGGTTTGGTTCATTCCCGTACTTTGACATTCTTTTCTTTAAAAGTATTTTGGCCTAATATACACTATACATATATTTTTTTTGCAAGCAATGTTCTTAACACTATGCATTTTTGAACATTGTTTCCCCTAATATCTGCATCCCTAAAAAAATCTGATTCCATCAATGTTCAGATAGCAAAATGAAAGATGCCTGACAATCCGTGAAAAACATCCCTAGTCACACATCCCTATAATCAGCCTAGCCTACTTCATAGGGTTGTTGAGAAGATAAAATGGAGAGGCTGGCTGACCCATGTATACTACCTTCAGCAGGAGAAGTGGGATATAATGTAATAAATAAATATCAAAGTATATATTGTAGGGAAACAAAAGAGTGATTTACAGGGAGCAGAATGCTTTCTTTCCTGATTTAGTTCCATTGAGTTGAGTAGAGTAACCATGTGTTAAACTGAAGCATTTTGGCTTATATGTCTTCTGGATCTGATGGTGCATGCCCAGTGGTACTCCCTCTCAAGTTATTAGAATGATCAGGAAATGAAAACCCATTCAGAAAAAACTAGCAACAGCTTTTCTAAGTGCCAGCGTATTCATTTAATTTTATTGAACACAGAAGAAAATCTAGTTATTTAGAACTAAAGTGTAGCTCCTATATCATGTTGCTTACTGTGAAGCTTGATGTGATTGTATCTAAGGCTGTAGTCAAATGACCTTCTTAATTTCCTGGATCTCTTCGTGGACTGCAAATTTGGGGGCTGATTCCCTGAGTTTGGGGGTGGTGCACCAAAATTTGGCCCACATCTTTAGCACCTGGGTGGAGGTGGCTTCTTCTAGATTTATTCCACCAACGCCTATGGGGGCCTCAGCAAGGGCAACAACACAGTTCTACTCTTGGCAGCTGAACCACCATTTTCTTAGCACCTCAAATTACAAAATAATGCAGCATTATTCCCAGGCATCTGGGGAAGAAGGAGAAAACACGGGCCATTAAGCCAGTAGATGACTGGGTAGCTTCCAAGCAGATGATTACACCCAGTATTATCACTTCTCTAGTCTTTTCTTATATTTTCAAGAAGCAAGAGAGATGTAGTCAAGTAGTCATGCAGTCATGCTGGGCATAGCCAACTGGTTAGAAGCTACAGACAAGTAACTTTCAATATAGATTTAGGATCTACTTAAATAAGCGTTTACCTGCTGCTTGGTTCGTGCATGGTCATCTGGCTCTACCCTGAGGAACGTGAAGAGAAATAATATCTGAAACTGGCAAGACTTAGGGGAAGACTGTGTTGTCTGGTTTAAAAAAAAGGTTCTCCTAAAAGTCCTTACTTCCCTGCAGGGCAGCACTGTCACAGTTGCTCTCTCCCTGTTCCTGCTATGAAAAGAGGATGGAGATGTAGCCAAGGGGCTGAGAAGTCAGCTGGCGCAATTTATCATCCAAATCCCGACGGAAAACTGAACTAAGAGCATCTGTAGGTTTGTATAATGGTGCTCCATCATACAACTGACACTGCAGATGTCAGCGGGATTGGGGTGATATATATATATATGTGGCCACTGGCCTAAGAAGGATGGCAATCGAGCATTCTCCATCAGTGAGCAACTTCTGTACTGGAGTGCTACTGGATCTAACAATTAGCTGTCTTGCAGATTTTTTTATGTAGTCTTGGATGAATTTCTTGAGCCTGCATTTCCATTCCATACTTGTAAAACTAGACTACACGTTTTGTCCATGCTGGCTCGGTTTGCCTTGTTACACAGAGTGGCCTTTGAAGGAGTAGGTTACAAAACTCCTACTTCCACTCCTACTTCTGTTCCTGGTTTAATGGTGAATTTTAACAAGCACTGATCTTTTTTTTATTAGGGCTACTAAATGGGTGAGCTCAGTGTTCGGTCTAGGTTTTTTGAGGGCCCATGGGCAAGAAGACACCCTCAATGGGCCCCGTCCCTCAGTGAGTCTACTTTCTCACTACCATCGTCAGCAGCTGCTCTTGCTCTCCTTCAATTTCTCATCATTGCTACCACTTGCTTGCCTGATGGGTAGAGAGCCAGTGAGCAAGTAGGCAGGGGCGTCTACTGCTCTTCCTTCTCACCACCACTGTTGTCTGGGCCAGAGCACGAGCAGGTGAACAAGCAGGTTGCAATGGTGAGGCGGAAGATCATGTCCAGAGGCTCTTGTGAGTGGGCCCCTGCTGGGGTGCCCGACCATGCCTACCCTTGACACTGGCCCTGTGTGTGCTTCGCCAATATCTATCTGGATTCTGGAATGGGATTACCTCAAATAAAGGCTAATTTGAGTGGGATTCAGACTGGGCCTGAATTAGCTCATTTTAAGCATCAGCCAGTTCTGAGTTCCAGATCTTGCAGTACACCCAATGATGCCATTAGGGACACAATGAGGTATAGATTCCTGCCTGCTACAATCTCCACAAGCCCCTTTTCCTCTTCTGCTTCCCTCCTCCCAACGTTCTCATGAGTCCCTCTTTTGTTCCCTTGCCCTTTCCACTGAAATTAACCGGTCAGTGGCAGCAACAGTAGGAGAAGCTGCTGCAGAAGCCTCCTTTAGGCCCTTGAACAAGGGGCATGATGGGCACTGTGAATCCCTGGAACACTGGATATATCCTGAGCATTGTGAGGCCCTCAGGGCTCTGGAGGCTCATAATGCTACTGCTAGGTTTCCTGGCTTATTGAAGGCAGCAACAGCAGTTCTTTCTCATTGCTGCCACCGGATAAGTTTCAATGGGAAAGAGAAGAGGATTGCACTGGGGCCGACTGAGACAAGGGCCAAATTAATTATGAGCTGAGTCTGAACTTCAGAGAGGCTTGAGCTTGGCTTGCAATAAGTTCAGAACCTCTGATCTGGGAAAGTTCATACTCTCAGGTTGGATCCAGGATCTACCTTCTGTTGATAGAAGGGCTTCACACACGGAAGGTTCCTCTGCCCAATTTTTGAGAATCCCCTTCTCCCCTGCACCACAGCTTACCTCATTCTGCAGTCTCCCCTGACCCTCCCTGCAGCATTTTCAGGGGGCTGGAGGGGCTGCCATGGGGAGGAGTAGGCAGGGAAGGCTCCACCAGCCTAGTTGCATGTGCTTAAATCTGGATCCAACACCCCTGCCCCCCAGTTCAGAACCTCAGTGATTGAGAAGGCTTTTCAAGGACATTCAAAAGCCTTGCCAAAAACAATAAGAAAACGTTTTTATATTATGGTACTTTCTGACTTGCCCATTTCCACACTAGTAACCCAGCAAAATGCAACAGAAAGTGCTCTGCTTTAGCTAGATCATGCCTCAAATTATCTGCGGGATTGTATCTCTACCACTTTTTGACAGAAGTCAATGTGTGTGATAGAATTTGAGAAAAAATCAATTTGATAGAAGTTATTTTTTTTAATGGGAGTGATTTAAATATGTGCTTAACTCTGTCATTAAAGCCAGTAGGACAGGTGTTGGCAAGTTGTGGCCCTCCAGATGTTTTGGCCGTCAACTCCCATGATTTCTCACCATTGGCTATGCTGGGTACGGCCTTGTAGGCCAAATCATCTAGAGCAGCGGTCCCCAACCTTTTTGGGACCAGGGACCGGGTCCCGTGGAATAAATTTTTCCACGGACCAGGGGGGTTCACCCACCGCTCACCTGCTATGCGGCCCGGGCAGCAGCACTGGAGAACCAAGAAGTGACACGACAGGAGACCCGTCGCATCACTTCCGGCTTTACGAAAATGCTCATCGGAGAGGCAAGCAGAGGGACGAGCGGCGAGCAGCCAGAGCTCACGAGCACCCCAAGAGCCAGGACAGGGTGCTTCTCGCACGGTGCAGCGGTGCGGCGGCCGGCGGCTGGGCGTGGTGCGCACCACCTGCTGGGATGCACCGTGAGCACCCCACCTGGCTCTCGGGGTGCTTGCGAGCTCCGGCGAGCACCCCCTGCCGCTCGTCCCTCTGCTCGCCTCCCAGATGAGCATTTTTGTAAAGCCGGGCGGTGCGGCGGCCGGGCAGTGCGGCGGCCATGCGGCCCAGTTCTTAACAGGCCACAGACCGGTACCGGTCCATGGCCCGGGGGTTGGGGACCCCTGATCTAGAGGACCAAAAGTTGCCCACCTCTGCAGTAGGACTTAAGTGTGGTCAACTTTGGCTGACACTATTGTTTCTTAGCTAGGAGGTAACCCGGACAAATTCTATGCTATTTGCCTTACACATGAAATAAAAATGTAGCTTGAAATAAGCATATGGCTTTCTCCCTTCCTGGTGATTTTAATATGTTTGGGACTATATTTTAAAACCAGTAATTAAATCAGATGGGGAAGGTGAAATAGCAGTAAGAAAATGAACCCTTTTGCAACAATCAGGACACAGGAGAGCTGTTGATATTAGTGGGATTTGCTACAATATGAAGCACAGGATTATACTCAAGAGCCCTCATTTAAAAATAGCATCACTTCACTGGATATATTGCACCTGCCTAAACTGAGATTCTGTTTGTCCTCTAACAGTTTTATTGCTTCTGCAATAGTAGCAGTTTCAGTGCATTTTTAGGCCACACCATTCAGTTTCTACATTATACAGCACATAAGAACACACAGTTTCCTGTTTATGAGCTTCCCAGATTTCAAAAGAATTATATAGTGATATAATTCTATAATTATAATTATATAATTATAATATGAGAGGGGTAGCTGCAGGATTGTAATATTTTCTCAGCTTCAAAATTTTGAGCAATGCCTTCTCACATGTGAATTTAGTTTCATCTTACACCCTAGTCCTGCAAGGGCGGGGTTGGGTGCAGGATGGCACAATACAGGCTGGTGTTTTAGAACAGACTTCCACTGGCCCCTCATCTGGGGCTAGGGAGAAGATTTGCGAGTGGGGGAGGAAAGAGGAGTCAGGTAACAGGTCAGGTTGGTCACAGATACTGAGCCAATGGCTCAACTAGGGCGGGGACACAGGAAAGGGCTTATCTAGGCACCTGGGTTCCCGCCCACGGCCTCTTTTGCTGCTGTTTTCCTGGCTGAACCCACATCCATCGTCCTTGCTGATCCATCTCTCGTGGTATCGTTCCTTGGGTGTGTGTGTGTGTGTTTGAACCTGGGAGGGAGTACCGTGTGTGCTTGCTCTAAAGTTAATTTTGTGCTTGCTTTATAGTTAATTTTGTCTCTGATTTAATTGAGGTGTTTTGGGAGAATTAATCACGTGTGTTTGAATCTGGGAGGGAGTACTGTATGTGCTTGCTTTAAAGTTAATTTTGTGCTTGTTTTATAGTTAATTTTGTCTCTGATTTAATTAATTGAGGTGTTTGGGGAGAATCAATTACGTTTTGTTGTCACACAGTTGTGGCGGGACGGGCGGCTGCATTGTTTAAAGCAGACTTGCCCTAATTGGAATCTGCGGCGCTGCTTCAGTCCGGTTGCTTCAGTCCGGTTGCCGCGTCCCCCCCCCCAGCACAGCTTCTTCCCCCTTCCATTAAGCCAGCTGCAAAGCGGACTTACCCTAATAGAATCTGCGGGGCTGCTTCAGTCCGGTTGCCCCGGTATGGTTGTTTGCCCCCTCCGTTTGGTTTTTTGCGAGAAAGAACAGCTGATCTTCCCTCAGCTGTTTTGATGCCTTTTAATTTTCGCGCCAAGCAGCTGCTCTTTGCACAGTTGCTTGGTGGTGCCTGCTTTGCGGCGTGGTTGCCTCTTCCGCCGTCGTGCGGCTTTGCTGCGGCCGCTGGCTGCCTTCTTTGTTTTGGTGCCGGGGCTTGCTGCCGGTGAGCCACGTGGCCGGCAGCCCTGCAGCTCTTTTTCGGCGGCGCCTCTCAGCTGTTTCCGGCAGCGCGCAGGTGACTCGTTTCCGCTGGGAGGGGGCTCGCTGGGCTGCGCGCAGCAGCTGATGCCTCTCAGTTTTTCCTTTGCTCCGTGACTGGGGGGGGGTTGTCGCTGCGGTGCCACGTGGTCTGCAGCCTTGGCAGAGCAGAGCCGCTGACTTTCCGGGCTGTCACGCTCCATTTATAGGTAGCCGTTCCCCCCCCTTGCCTTACGCCACGTGGCCGGCCGCCCCTCAGCTGTTTACAGCAGTATATTTTCGGCGGTGCCTCCCAGCTGATTCCGGCGCCGCCGCTTCTCAGTAGATCCCAGTGCCGCAGAGACGAGCAGCTGAGAGTTGCCAGCAGGCTGCTCGCTCAGCCTCTGCATCTCAGCACCTGATTTCTGTGTCGGACCTGGGGTTTTGCGAAGGTTGGTGCCTGGCCTGGGCTGTGCCTCGGCTGCTCCACGTGGCCAGCCGCCTCCCAGCTGTTTCAGAGCTGAACAGCTGGGCTCTGGCGCCATTTGACTTAGAGGGGGGCTGCAGCACTGCGGCGCCATTGTGCTTGGAAGGAGGCTTTAGACAATTTAAATCAATTAATCCACAAAGTCATTTAATCAATTATTTATGTTTATTATATTTATATCCCGCCTTTTTTCCTGCAAGGAACCCAAGGCAGCTTACATAATCCTCCTCCTCTCCATTTTATCCTCACAACAGCCCTGTGAGGTGGGTTGGGCTGAGAGTCAGTGGCTGGCCCGGGGTCACCCAGTGGGTTTCATGGCAGAGCGGGGACTGGAGCCCGGATCTCCCGAGTCCCAGTCCAGCACTCTCACCACTACGCCACATTTTAATCAATTGAATCAATTATTTAATCAATTTTTATTTATTTATTTATTTATTTTTAAATCAATCTAATCACTTAATCAATTTTATCCGATCAACTTAAGTGAGGGACTGTGGCTCAGTGTGATAGAGCAGCTGCTTGCCTGTCTCTGTGGCTCACGCTGGCTCAGCTTGTCTGAGCGTGGAAAGCTAAGCAGGGTTAGGCCTGGTTATTACTTTGATGGGGGACCCTCTCCTCTAGTTTCCTGCATTGAGCAGGGGGTTGGACTCGATGGCCTTCTAGGCCCCTTCCAACTCTATGATCTATGAAACCAGGCCTATGAGAATGTCTGGCATGCAGAGGGTCCCAGGTTCGATCCCGGGCATCCCCAGGTAGGGCTGAGAAGAACTCCTGTCTGAAACCCTGGAGAGCCATGGCTGGCTGTCAGTGCCGACATTACTGGGCCAGATGGATCAAGGTTCTGACTTGAGTTAGATCAGCTCAGTATAAGATAGGTTTCTGTGTGCCATGCAGATAATGTAGAAAGGTTGATATGAACCTTTTACCAATTGATTAAAGCAATTGATTTAATCCCCCTCCACCTTCCCCCCCTCTTTCCCCTGTGCCTTATTGTTCTGGCACAGCTGGTCTGAGCGTGAAAGTTAAGCAGTGTGCTACTGTAATTTTGCTCAATTTTGCTCATTACTCTCATCAAGTTCTTTTAGTATTACAGCTTGAAGTCCCAGTCCAGACGCCTCCCAAGAAAGATCAAGGTGGCAGGAAGAGCAAAGGACGTGCCCCTAGGCAACCAGCAAAGCATCCGTCACCGACTCGTGTTTCCTCTTCAGATGAAGAGGACCTGGATGCTTCAAGGGTTGCCAAGAAGGGGCGGGCTGGGCAGGGCCTCTCCATGTGTAGCAGATCACAAGATAATGTTCTGCATTCATTTTCAGCATGCTTAGATCTTCACGGCCCTGTGACCAGGCAGATGCAGATGCATCCAACAATGCGGGGGGTTCCCCAGAGAGTGGTGAGTGCTACCCACACAACAGCATGGCAACATGGCCATTCACGCAAACAGGCTCACCATTGAGCATTAAGAAGACACTTTTGTTCCTACACAGTAGAGCTACAAAATAACGAGGCTGGTTCCTTGCTTAGTCCTCTCCAAGGCTTGCCTCAGCAGGTAGCCCTAGCCCGGGCTTCTTCATGTGCAAAACCCAACAACAACAGAAACCAGAAGCCACAGCAGCAGTGTAGATTCTTTCCCCCCCTCCAGTGGCCCAGCTGTCTTTGGCCAGTCAGGATGAACTTCACTTGGCACAGGCAGAGGGGAGGGGTGGCTCATGGCTATGCTTGCATTTGCATTGCACTTTCATATGAATTGCTGAGGCACGTAGACATCAAGATGGTGGCTCAGGGCTATGCTTGCATTTGCATGGCATTTTCATACGAATTGCTGGGGCACATAGACATCAAGATGGGGAGCCTCTGAGGCGCCATCTGAGCTATGTACATTTCGCATTTCCAGGTCCCCAGCTGCGATTATACTTGTTTGCGCCTGAAGAGGTGTGTGTGTGTGTGTGGTGCAGGAGACTGAGGTTTTTTCCTCCCATCTCCCATCGGGGGAGGGTTCTGAGTTTTTCCTGCACCGCACACGCATGCTTGTGCTGAGCATCCATACAGGCCAGCACCCACCTCCTAAATGGCCCCAGCCCTGTTAATTTGCCCAGGCTAGTAATCTAGGCAGAGTACATGGCCTAATCTGAAATTGATAAAGAAATGGCAGCAAGAAATGTGAGTTTCACATGATCCGTTCCTGTGGTCCCGGGGTCTTGAGGAAAAAATGCCATATTAAACCAGCATTTAAGCTGCTGCCTGTCCACCCAGACGATTTTGACCTTCTTGGGTTCTGTTTCCGGGGCAAAAAATTTATCATTCAATTGGCCTGGCGGAAGGGGACGGGCCTCGAACAGGTTGTCCACTATTAGATGATTTGTTCGAAGGCCCTTTTTGTGAATTGGCGTTTGATTTGGGGGTACCATTGCCTGTTTCTACACTTAATTTTTCCTGTATAGAGCTGGTACCATGGCCTGTCTCTACACTCAGTTTTCCTGAGTTGGGATTCAGTGCAGCAGTATTCCCACATCTCTAGCAAAAAATAGTAGCCCTAATTAGGCGTATTTCTACGCCAATTACAAGGCCTAGTTAGCCATCTCAAATTGTGCTGGCAGGGTTATTGCCCCTGGTCGTGCATTCTTGGCAGACCACTTGGCTGACTAGGTTGTCCAATTTTTGTGTGACAATCAGGCTATAGTGCAGATACTGAACACTATGTCCTCTAAGGACTCCAGAGTTATGTGCTTGTCTGGGCGCTTACGTTGCACACTTTAAAGCACAATATTCTGCTCAGAGCCTGGGGGCAGATGTAGAGATGTCGGGCCCTGCCCCGTGGGCCTACAGTTTGCCATTCTCTTTGCCAGATGGTCTTATTTCATGACCTGTTGGGTAGAGGGTCTATCATCCTGCTACATGCGGGATCAATGACAGAGCTATGTCCTGGCAGGGCTCTACACCTATTCATGGCAGGACGTGGACTTGCTGAAGGCAGTCTGTTTTGTCAGCAGGATGCCTCGCCCATTTGCACACATTTGTGGCTGACCGTGGACTCGCTGAGGGTAGGCTGTTTTGTCGTCAAGACGGCTAGCCATTGACTAAGTGTCGCTTTTGTTCGGTGACGAGGTCTGCTCTCGCGGACTTGAGCCTGGCACATTTGGGTTTCTGAGCCCACTCCATGGCCTGGCACATTTGGGTTTCTGAGCCCACTCCATACAGATTGGTGTTGCATCCACTGTGGGCAAACTGGGGTTTTCTCTGAGGTCCCAGTCATACTGGTCCTAGGTGCGAAAATTTCCTTAATGGTATGTCAAAAATTGCCTTGATGGTACTGCCGTGGGCTGTGTTTCTCTTCCAGGTCACCAGGGTGGAGGCAGGACTGTCCGTGTGCTGATTTGTGGGCACAGTATGATTTACTGGCTGGCAGGACTAACTGCCATGTCGGGCTTCCTGGCGGTTGAGCCTTCAGCGGACGTCCAGTGGATGGGTCGCCGGAGCATGAGATGGCAGAACCTCCTCCACACTTTGTTCCGGGCTTGTTGAAAGGCAAGGCCCTGATCTGGGAGGTGTCATGCGATATGGCATACATACGGCACCAATGGGGTGTTCCTGGCGATTGAGCTTTTGGCGGACGTCCAATGGATGGGTCGCCGCGGCATGAGATGGCAGAACCTCCTCCACACTTTGTTCTGGACTGACCAGTGTTCTTCCCCCCAGATGTCCTGGTCTCCATTTGGCGGGGAATGATTTGGGCTTGTCAAAAGGCAAGGCCCTGATTGCAGGTGTCATGTGATATGGCATACATACGGCAACGATGGCCGGGAGTCCTGATCCTTGGTCGTTCATGATACCGCGTTTCAGTTGGCCCAAGGCCTTGAACAGAGCGGTTAGAAAAGTGAACGGCGAGATTTGTAGGGCCGTAGGAGGGATTGGGTTTTATATTCCCCATCCCACAATATCCTTGGCCCGGAGGGAGCTGTATCGCCCAGATGGGGTTCGCCTGGATGGGGTTCACCTATCCGGTGTAGATAATGAGAATAATATTGGAGATCTGCGAAGGGCCCTGCTCGCTTGTTTATCGGGCAGGTGGGGGAGATTCGACTAAGCGATAGCTTGTCTCTCTCTGTGGCGGGAAGTGCGGGATTAGGCAGTATGGCTTAAGCTTATGGTGATCATCCAGTGGCACCTTTCAAGGTGACTGACGTTTACCCAAGGCTGCCCTCGCTAATGCCCTGAGGCTTGCCAGGAGGGAGATTGGGACGTCTTTGGGGTTTTGCCTTTCTCGCCTACATTGGGTGCCTGGAGGCGTCAAAGTAAGGTGACGATGGTAAAGCCCTCCAGCTCCACATGGAGGGCAACTGGCCGGGGGCGGACCAACCTGCCTCCGGTGCAGTGCGGATGTATTCGCCCAAATATTGGTTTTTTCCCGGCCAATGGCCGGGCTAGGTTAGTACCGCCCTTCGCCCTTCACAGATCTTCAATTCAATAAATGTGGCCCTGATTTGAAACCATATACTCTGTGTCTGACTCTTCTTTATCTCACCCATACACTCGCAACAGCCTTTGAAACCTGAAAGAAAAAAAACCTGTGGTGAATTCTGGGACTATCAGAACATTGGTCATCTAGTTCAGTATTGTCTACAACAGAGAAGGACAACTTGTAGCTCTCCAGAATGTTTTGACCTGCAACTCCCATAAACCCTAGCCAGCATAGACAATGGTGAGGATCATGGGAGTTATAGCAAAGCATCTGGATGGTCACAAGTTGCCCATCCTTGGTCTACAATGACTGACAGCAGTGTTTCGGGATTTTAAACAGGAGTCTTTTCCAGACTTACCTGGAGATGTCAGAGAATGAACCTAGGATCTTTTGCATACAAAGTATGGTATCTACCTTTGAGCTACAGCCTCTCCCTGGATGTGTGTGACAATTCCTGTGGCTACTCTGCCCAGTAAAGAGTTAAGATAGACTGTTACAGTCTAGTTAAAGGGCAAAGGTAGAAACCAAGCTTCTCTGAGAAGTCAGGGGGCAAGGTTCGGTGAGGCAAACCACTTGATTGAATCAGGGGAGGGAATGCTAGACATTGCCTAGGAACAAGTTAGAAATTACATTCTCTATCTCTCTGACAATTAGGTTAGTCCTACAGTTAACTGACTTAACTGATGCTTGCTAGGGTTTAGCAAGGAGGCATACATCTTCTGTGGTTTTCCTTACCTCACAGTATGGGTAACCTTTAAGAAACTGCACTTACAAAGTCTGTAACCCTCAAGCTTATAGTATCTAGGAAATCTTATGTTATTGTTATTTACTTTAAAAGCATTTTAGCATCTTACTTAGAAACAAGTCCTGTGTGTGTGTCTGTGTGTTTGTTGGGTGAAGTCTGCTGCTGCTATTGTGCTCTGCCATTAGGCTCTCCATGTAATTTTCATGTGTTCAAAGTTGCATAAAAAGGCTCATGCAGGAGACCCTCCCCAGAAGAGGGGGACAGAAAAATGCAAGGAGGGGGACAGGGCTAATGTGCTCCCCCTCCTCACACACCTATTCTACTGAAATGAAAAAATGCCTGATTAGGGCTAGGGTTAATTCAGTGATAAAGAAAGCATGAGTTAATAAAAAGGTAATAGGTAAAATTGGCCCTCAGAGAGATTTCAGCATCTCACTGCTGCTCTATTGCCATATAGATCTAAATAATAATAATAATAATAATAATAATAATAATAATAATAATAGATTTATTTGAAATATGGGATCTCGTGAGGTGGACAGAATTTAGAAATAAAATGGGAATATACAGTGGTGGCAAGACTAAAAAAAAAATCCTGTTGAATATTTATGTGAGGTATTTTTGAAGCTGAAATACCATATTTTGGCATTTACCGGTACCTACTTTAACATGCAAATAAATGAAGATTGTCTTTTTGAAGACATTCTTTCTGAAAGGCTTTGCCCACAAATCATCTTTATGGGAGAATAATTGTTTAAAACAACTCTGGAAGCAACTAATAGCCATCAAGTTTTGGGCATGATTGCCACATTTTGTAATGCTGTAGTAGCTGCCTTTTTCACACTTCATTAAGGTTAACATGTCATCACATCACAGCCAGTTTTTTGTTACATTTATTTCTTATTCATCATATCTTATTAAACCACAGATGGTGATGAAACAATAGCTATGATTATACCCAGTAAATAAAATATTTTGCTTATCACATTATCATCATCATCATCAACCTCATCATCATCATCATCATCATCATCATCATCATCATCATCATGGGAATAACTCAGCCATATCCCATTCACAAATGTATTTTGAGGGTATGTTTCCGTTTTAAATCTTCAAACTCGAACTTGGTCCAAAGCCTGCCCCTTTATTCCATGACACACACACCCCGCTCTACTCAATGGCATTGGAAAATCAGATATATCTCAAATATCTTTGGACTTCCTTAAAAAGTTCCGTGCATGTATCAACCCACTGCCCCTCAGCAGTGTTTTGTCACTCTGTTTGCTTTGGGTTTACACATCCATGATCCAGGTGCTTGCCTTGGAAAGTTCAGCACTAATTGGCATGCTGTGTGGCATTGGCAGCCAGCCAGACAAAGGCTGAAAAGAACAGCAGTGAAATTGACCATTCTCTCCAAACCCCTAAGTCCTGTCCAAAGATGTCCCTTCAGTGCTGGGGGAGGGTAAAATTGACAAAGAGTTGTGTATTCACTTATAGAACGAGGGGACTTCTCTTCCCTTGATTCGTGTATGTATATCCATTTCAGCACTGCCCTTGAGAGCCTTTGTGGTGGACATGGCAAAACGATGCCATGACATTGGAGAGGGGAGGGAAGATACACCACTGCTATGCCTGCAGAATCACTTCTGTACCCTATGTGTGTTCAGCCTGGGAGGCAAGGGGAAAATCACACAATCAGAAAATAAAAAAATGGTGTAAGAATGCCAAGCACTCCACCCCACCCCCATGTCCCTGGAAACACCACCAGTGCCCACCAATCAGGGCACAGTTGGTTAATCTTTTATTGCAAAATGGCAGAGCATACTTGAAGTGTTCTACTGGCATATCTCTCACAACAGTGGCACATCTCATGTTGCACGAGCATAGCGGGCCTTCCACCAGATCCTATGGCCCTCCAGCCAGCAGCTCTTAGCTGTACAACTGCTTTGTAAATACTGCACCACACATCTTGTGGTGAATCTGATAAGCTTTCCCCCACTTGTAGGGATGTACGAGAATTTTGTTACTGTTCACAAATCATGCAAACGTATGCCATTCGCAAACCCAAATGCAAACGTGAGCAGGAGCAGAATTATTGGAAAATTCCCTGAGCTTGTGTTTGAAAGTGTGCATTTTCACAAGTGCGCACTTCCAAAAATGCATGTTCCCCACAAAAATAAATAAATGCATTTCACACTTTAGTCTATGAGGTGCATTTGGGGTTGACCATGCTTGGAAAAGTCCACATTTTTCATGTTGAAAATGTGCACTTCCCAATTTGAAGGGGGGGGAGATACTCATATTCAGGAGCAAGAACAAGGTGAGACGAGCATTGAGATGGAAAACAGAGAACCTCAATGAGCTCAAACGTTGCTCATTGTTTCATCCTTGGCATGCTTTTAACTTCCCAATCCTCACAACAAGGATCACTGCTTGATCCTCACTATTCCACATTGCTGAATGCTCTAATCTACCTTCTGTATACTATAATCATTTACTCTTCATTCACCTGTCCTCCACTGACTTTAAAAGTGAGAAGGGTGCTTATTCCTTAAGTTAAAGATATACTAGAAAAAGATTATCGTCCTACAATAGGTTGCCAATCATTCAAAGCAAGCCACAGCAGCTGCAGTGTATGTGAAATGGCAGGTTATAAATTCTACTCTGCCTTTCAGTTTATGTGCATGGATGGACATGCATGTGCACTAGAAACCAGATGCTTCTGCTACCCACTCTGAACTTTACATTCTAGTGGCTGTGGGGAGGTAGGTGAATCCTGAAGAATGACAATTCTATTAACTCACACTAAACAAAATGTTAACAAGGCATCCACCAAACACAGAGACACTAGGAAAAACCAGGACAATTTACCAGTGGCAGGATCTAAGAATGTACAGAATTTGTTAAATCCGTTCCATCTGTTTTATGGACTGTCAGGCATCTTTCATTCCATCATCCACTCATTGGTGGAATCTGAAGTTTTAAAACTAGAATATCATTGTCCTGTGCTAATTCACATTCGCGCTAATGCACACTTCTGCTGACGTGCATCAGCACTCATGCAAATTAGCGCAAATCCCCATACAAGTGAAGAGCTGGCCTGAAAGTCTGCGGAATCCATGTGACCCAGAAAAAAGCTGGTCCACTGTGGCGAATTTCTGATCTCATTTGAATCCGTTGCAGATTTCTCCACCGCTCCTAGCAGGAACCAGAAAACTGGGATTGTCCCTAGTAAACAGGGAGAGTTGAAACATATGGGATTGTATTTGTATCGCTTAGCACTAATAATATAACAGGGAATATCTAATTGGGGGCTGTGGGCGGAATCCAAGAGGGCACTTACATCCCTGCCAATTCCTTTCTGCCCCACCAATTCCCTCCTGCAAGTGGTGGGTCCCGCCAATTCTGTCGTGGAAGCAAGGCCCACCATGTACACAAGGGAGATTTAGCGCTTCCTAGGAGAAGCCCCAGATTGGGCAGAAAGGCTTGTTTCTGGAAGGAGGCCAGCTGGCGAAGCTCACATAAGGGAGCTCTGTCGACTTGCCTCCTTGCAGAAACGAGTATTTCTAGTCTACTCATTTCAGGTTGCCCCTGGAAGTGCTAAAGTGTCGTTGTGCAAGTGGTGGGGGTTCCTTGTGCAATGGAATTGGTGGGAGGGAGGAGAATCAGTGTGGGCAATGCCTTTGCATCCAAGATGAATTTACCAGATCCACAGAATCTGTTAAAAAAAGGGGGGGGAATCCAAGAATTCATCCATGGTCTAGTGCAGGGCTCTCCAACCTTGGGTCCCCAGATGTTGCTGGACTACAGCTCCCAGAATCCCTTGCCATTAGCCATGCTGGCTGGGTATGCTGGGAGCTGTAGGCCAGCAACATCTGCGGACCCAAGGTTGGAGAGCCCTGGTCTACACAAATATGCTCTAAGTTGTACGCAGTTATTTGTTCACACCCAAGTAAATGTGTCAATAAATTAAAGCTGGACATATGTATGATAGAAACAAATATGTGGGCTTTTTTATATACAGTAGTCACATCCAATTTCCCAAATGACTTTTCAAGTCAAAGACATTATAGGTTTGCATGCTAATACTTGCCAGATTTTGTAATAATAGACACATATAACTCAATACCTGTTAAACAACAAAACAGGTGCTTTCTTATTGTTCTCTTCACAAAGAAGAAACTTCATAGATGATTATGTCGCTGTGTTTGCCTTGCTTGTTGTAGTTAAAGGCACTAGATGCAGTTGATATCCTAAAACTGCTCCATCAAAAAGACTTAAAGTTGAAATTTGGCTTGTAAATCAGAACAGATTTTTTGACAGCAAGGACAACCTGTCAGGGAACAGCTTTTGTAGCGAGGTGTTGAAATGAGATTAGATAAGATGAGAGACGAATATTTTAGTTGCTCTTCTTTGATGCCTTCTTGCAAGCATGGAAGAAAGTCTGATAAAATGAATTAAAAGTTTTTAAACGAGATTGCTAACCTATATCATAAATATATATTATTTATTTTTAGTGCCAATTCACTCGGCTCTTTTTATATGGTGCATTGTGTTGGCTATCTGAATGTTCACATGTTTCAAGGCAGTAGCTCAGAATTGGTAGGTTCGTATATGCATGCTTATCCGTCATGGACTATATCACTGTGGTGACATGTATATGTGCATTAAAGAAAAGAAAAATTAGAAGGACCCTCCTTGCAGAATAACAAAACAAAACAAAACAAAAAACCAAAAGCTGAAGATGCCATCCACCTGATTTTCCCTATTCCAACCAAAACAGAACTCTTTTGGGGTTAAATGGAGAAATCCATATAGATTTTGTCTGAAGGTTGTTGTTGTTTTTCGGATTTTATTATGCTCATGAGAAATGCACCAGCTCAAAGCTAGTGCTGAGCCAAAGCAGGGACTGCTTAGCAAACTCTTTCACCCACTATGAAAAGTGCCCCTGTGAAGGAACCAAGAGGAGAGGGTTAAGGGGGGTTTGCCCCCAAACTCTGAACTCCCTACCGTGTGGCCAGCAGGCAAATAAAGCACCCGGTAGACTGCCACCACCCTTTTCTCATCCACCCAGTCGAAGCCAGGGGATACTTGGACCTTTCCGGATATCCTGGGGGCCCATAAATAAGGAATCACCTGATCACCCTCTATTTCTAGCCCTCCAGCCTAAAACCCTAAACAGTAGCCCAACCAAAGCAGAAGGCGCCGCTGAATTTAGTACTGAGGCCAGATCCAGAATCGGACACACACAGACTGGAAAGAGTGAACTTTATTTACAATAAGGAAGGGGGACAAAAAGGTAAAACAGTGTGCAAGGACAAAAGAATCTGGAAATAAGCATTTATGCTCATTTCCATGGTTATTTCTAGAAGTGCCAAATCTCCATTGCACAAGTGGTGGGTCCTGCAAGCACAATGGAACCAGTGAAGGCAGAGCGGCCCCATTGGATACTGGCCCTAATTCTACTCTTTTTGAATAGATCCTGATAAAATATGGTATAGTACAACTTTAGTAGCAGCAAGACATCAGTGGAGTCAAGGAAATAAATTTGCCTATGAACTGTCATATGAGTATACTCGTAAATTCAGGTTAAAGATTGTCTCTTGGGAAATTATTCTTTGATTAGCTGAACTTAAAAACCAATTATTGTTTGTATTTTAGTGCTGATAATACTGTTCAATTATTCACAAACTTCAAGGGTACTTGTCTTTCTTTTTAGGCTACGTAATCATTTTTTTTGTGGGACGGGAGGGAGGAACTATAATCTAGACACCATATTTCAAGGAACATGTGGAATCTCTTGGTACTGTAGAGAGATTGATAAAGGAGATGTGATTGTTCATCAAATTTGTTAATTAGGCGCATCCCCCAAAGCTCTGAGTTTTCAAGTCCTTTATGCTACTTAAGAAATGTGTGGTTTGCATTATGAACACACTTCACATACTTGTTTGCCACAATGACTAGGACACTTCATGGACATTTAATGTCAAACCATTCAGTTAATGTTGGGGGATTTTGACGCTATGGGTCAAAATGTCTCATTTATTGACCATCCAGAAGAAATCAAAGATTCCTTGATAGCCTCCAAGGGAACCCAGATTTATCTAAAGTGAGTACTATGAAATTTGTACCACAGTATATTTCCCTGAAAAATGTATTTATTTATTTATTAATTATATTTATGAACCGCCCATCTGGCCAGACATCCGGCCACTCTGAGCGATGTACAATCCAATAAAATACAAGGGGGACACGGACACACACACACACACAGTATAAAACACAATTAAAAACAGTACAAAACTTAAAAATCCTAACCCACCCCATATTCCCGATTTTATTTCGAAATTCAGTTTTGTTGTTGTTGTTTGTTTTCCACTTACTAAATTAAATGCAATTCACGGAGCGCAGAGTTTAAGAGTCTAATCCAATGTGTGCTTCAGTGTATGTTAATAAGCACTGGAAGCACTCTTACATTGTGAAGTTTGCATTTCCATTGTGGCAACATGGTTGGTGTTAAATTAGATTGAGCTAACCCAAGAAGTTCCAGAAGAATGAGGCATTGTGTAGAAAGGGTGTTCTGCACAAAACAATGTATACGATCATGTGGAGTTCTGCAGGTGAGGGTTTTTCCTGTTTCAGGTGTGCAAGCTGTGGCAGCCAATGAGGCAGATTGCTGGTGAAAAGTGCAGGTGGCCGCTACATAGAATGGGGAGGGGGGACTTCTGCAGAGATGGCGACGCAAGTGGGGGGCCCACAGGCATCATGCAAGTATACGGTGGCAGAGTGAATCACTCCGGCTGACGGATTCTTACTGGGCTGACTCTCCACTCAGCAACTAAGCACTTTGATGGATCTGGCTGCAGTACTCTTATTTCCACCAAGTAAGAAAGAGACTCTCTCTCTGTCTCTCTCTCTCTCCCTCTACCTCTCTCTCTCTGCAGCAACTGCTGGCAGTTTTGCCTAGCAAACTGCCTCACTGGCTAACACTGTTTGCAAATACAGTGAGAGCCAGTGTGGTGTAGTGGTGAGGGTGTTGGACTGGGACTCGGGAGATCCAGGTTCTATTCCCCGCTCGGCCATGAAACTCACTGGGTGACTTTGGGCCAGTCACTGACTCTCAGCCTAACCTACCTCACAAGGTTGTTGTGAGGATAAAATGGAGAGGAGGAGGAGGATTATGTAAGCCGCCTTGGGTTCCTTGCAGGAAAAAAGGCGGGGTATAAATATAATACATAAATAATAAATAAGATGCTGTGACCTTCTATGCCAGTGGCCCTAGTTCAGTAATAAAGTGCATGTTTTGCATAGAAAAGGACCCAGGTTCACTCCCCAGGTACTTCTGGGGAACATGTCTGTCTGAGACAGGGGTCTTCAAACTACGGCCCGCGGGCCACATCTGGCCCACCGGGTCTTTTCATCCGGCCCGGCGGCCGATCTAGAGTTGTGAGTTGTGAGGGAAGAGGGGCGGCTGAGCCGGCGGGGGGGGGGGGCATGGGCCGCCTGCCTGCCTGCCGCCCTGCATCTCCGTGGGGGGGGGGGAAGGGGAGGAGGGGCGGCTTAGCCAGTAGCGGGGCGCGGACAGGCTTTACTTTATCCGCCTCGCCGCCCGCTGGTCCCGTCGCATCACTTCCAGCGCAGCGGAAGTGACGCGACGGGACCCTGCTCCGGCGCGTCCATCCTGGACTCACCCGTGCTGTTTTTCAAAACTGAGCATGGGCGGAGTCCAGGATGGACACGCCGGAGCAGCGCCGGCGGTGGCGGACTCGGGCGGTGGCGGAGGCCAGGTAGGACAGCAGCAGGGATGAAGGCGGGAAGCGGCGGGTTACGGTGGGTGGGTGGGTGGGCGGGAAGCGGCAGGTTACGGTCGGTGGGTGGGTGGGAAGCGGTGGGGAGGGCTTTACCTCATCCGCCTCGCCGCCCCCCGGGAGTCCCATCGCGTCACTTCCAGCACGGCGGAAGTGACGCGACGGGACGCTGCTCCGGCGCGTCTATCCTGGATCCCGCCCGCGCTGTTTTTCAAAACTGAGCATGGGCGGAGTCCAGGATGGACACGCCAGAGCAGCGCCGGTGGTGGCGGACTCGGGCGGTGGCGGAGGCCAGGTAGGACAGCAGCAGGGATGAAGGAGGGAAGCGGCGGGTTACGGTGGGTGGGTGGGCGGGAAGTGGCGGGTTACGGTGGGTGGGTGGGAAGCGGCGGGTTACAGTGGGTGGATGGGTGGGCGGGAAGCAGCAGGTTACGGTCGGTGGGTGGGCGGGAAGCGGCGGGGAGGGCTTTACCTCATCCGCCTCGCCGCCCGCTGGTCCCGTCGCATCACTTCCAGCACGGCGGAAGTGATGCGACGGGACCCTGCGCCGGCGCATCTATCCTGGACCCCGCCCGCGCTGTTTTTCAAAACTGAGCGCGGGCGGAGTCCAGGATGGACGCGACGGAGCGGCGGCGGCCTCGAGCGGAGGCTGTGGCAGAGGCACCGGCAGCAGCAGCAGCGCGCAGGGGACCAGGTAGGATGTCGGCGGCGGCGGGGGGGGGTTATGGCAGCGGGGGGGCGGGTTACGGGGCCGGGGTGGTCCTGCGGTGGCGGCAGCAGCGGGGGCGGCGGGGCGGTCCTGCAGCGGCAGTGGGGGATGGCGTGGGGGTGGGTGGTCCTGCGGCGGCGGCAGCGAGGGGGCGGGGGATGGCAGCGGGGGTCCGGCAGCGGCGGCAGCAGGGGGGGGTCCTGCACTGGTGGCGGCGGGAAGGCAGCATGAAGGAGGCAGCACAGGGGAGTCCAAGTGAGTCCGGCCCCCCAACAGGCTGAGGGACAATGAACTGCCCCCCCGTGTAAAAAGTTTGAGGACCCCTGGTCTGAGACCCTGGAAAGCCACGGTCAGTCAGTGTAGACTAGGGGTGGGCCACTTGTAGCCTTCCAGATGTTTTGACCTACAAGTCCTATGATTCCTCACTTATGCTGGCTAGGGCTGATGGAAGTTGTAGGCCAACACATCTGGATGGTGACTGGTGTGAGAGCTGGACTGACCCGGGTTCAAAAGCTTCCCTAGCCAGTGACCCTCAGTCCCAGTCACGCAGGCGGAAGGAGGAGATAACAGCAGTTAATAAAGATTAAAGAGTTTATTTGTAAGGAGTTTAAGGCTTGCCTTAAAGAGTTTAAGGCAAGCAATGCATCTATTACTCACTACATCATTGCAGACTCAAATCCAATACCCCAGTGGTAAGGCTAGATGAAGTGAAGTCCAGAACAATACAACATGTCGAGTCGAGACGAGAGAAGAAGAGAAGGAGGAGTGAAGAGAAGAGTGAAGCTATCAACAAGTGTGTTAGCTTTATACCACAGACAGACCCTGTACCTATAAATAGGATATTACTCACCCCAGTTGTATAACCTATTCATCAACATGTTTACTGCTAAACCTGTCCAAGGTTGCTGAGTCATATCACCTCGAGACTATGTCTCGTGACCAGAGACCTTGTGTACTTGAACTCAAGAGACACCCACCAGGTCAGGTGATAATCCTGATGTCAGGTGGTAATCTCGTTCTGCCTATGCAAAACCCAACATCCCCCTGCTTTTGCATTTGCGCAGAACGTGGTTATTTACCTCATACAACAGCAACAGCTTTGTTGACTTCTGATGCTGTTCCTTCATCTATGGACTTTGATAAAAAAAACTTTTGCAGGAATGACTTTACCTGCCAGAAAATTTGAACCACCATCAAATCACTTCTGATGTATCTCTCCTCATAACACAGTTTTATTTGCAAACCCAAAACGTTGTGTATTGCTATCTGCCTGAAGTATAGCAATCCTGCCTTGGTTTCCTGAAAAAACTGTAATAGGTTTTTCACATCAATCCCAGCATCATTTAAACATTTTTTTACAATTTAAACTATTTAAACAAATGCAATAACTATTCAAGCTTTACAATGGCATAATAGCACAATACATAATACAATGCATTCAGTTCAGCTTCAGTTGAACTCTAACCTTTAAATGATTGTTTCTACAAAATCAATCAAACAAAGTATGGTTATAAAAATAACAAACTTCAGGTGTGTTCTTGTTGTTCTTACTATCACAACCACAACTGGCATTTCTGTGAATCTGTAAGCCACCTGTGCTCTGACTTGTAAAACTTAGTCTGAAGTGTGATGTTCCCTCCAGATAACACTCAACTCCTTTTCAGAGCTCTCCAAGCATGTCCTGTTGGTCTAACAGTCTGCCTATCATACTGACAGCAATATCTGGCCTTGTTGCTTGTACAATGAAGCTCAACAGCCCAATGCTTCTGTGTAGCATTCAAACTGCTTTTCCATCAGCATGTGCTTGAAAATCCTCAATTATTTTGGAGTCTCTCACTGAGTTAACAATCTCCAAAATTCTCAATCACATCCATGATATTTCTCTGGTTTGTTGCAGTAAGATACTGCCCTCTTGGTTCTTCTTCAACTTCTATTTACAAATAAACAGTTGATCCACCACCAAGCAGTTTCAATTCAATGAAATTCCAAACCCTGGATCAATTATATCATATTGCTTTTATCTGTCCAGAAAAAACAATAGATCATCCATCTAAACAAACAGTCTATGTCCCTGTTCTTCCTGTTTAACAAACAAACATTGATCTGCCTCTCTGTGCAAATCTCAATTCAGCAATGTTTGAGTTCAAAACAGAATTCCAGCCTCCAGCTGATTCTAGCTTTTCCTAAAGAAAAATATTCTCAGACAGTTTTCCATTTAAAGACTTCCACTCATTTAAAATGCTTATGTTCCAATATTTCAAACTGTGAAATATCCATACATCTTCTCCACATTCTTAAACATCAGTCTAACTGTTTCCAAAGCAAATTGTTGTTGCACTCATCTCATGATTATCAAGCTCCTTTACTGAGCAAAATCACAAGCAACCAATCTTGCTATTTTTCATATAACCTTTTTCCAATCTGGTTAGTTTTCACTTAAAAAATCTATCTGGTAACAATGAGTTCCATGGACTGCTGTTTGTTTCCCCAGCTTCCATGTTTTGTTCTTTATCCAAACAAATCAACTCAGCTTGCATAGCCTGAAGCTATGGTTCAGCTTCCTTAACAGATAATTTTTTCACCTCTTTGAAATTTTTAAGTTTCAAATGGCTTTTCCTTGCAAATTCATCCTGATATCTCACAGGTTGTTTTACTCACCTGTTCCTTACTTCATCAGTTATCAGGTTCTTGTTCCAATAAATTTGCACCAATGATGAACAATCATTTGTCTAGTCTCCACTAAACCAAATGTGTATCAGAGTTTGTCAAATTTACCTGACTGCTTTCAGCAAATGCTTTTCTATTCTGACTCTGACCTTGCTGCATCCCCTGCATTAACAGAATTAATTTTGAAAAATGATCTCACATTTTCATTCAGCATTATACTAAACACTTCTAGATAATCTCACTATCCAAGTGTTGTTCATGTAAAACACAATATTCTCATTTCTAGAAAAATCTCATGTAAGCTCCCTTACAGATTTCTTCTAACTTTGAGGTGTATGTACCTACATATCAGATCCAAGATCCTGAAATGTTTCTCCAGAAGATTCCTCCTTCTACACTACTTTCCATAAGGTGTACAGTTCAATACAGAACTAAAACTTCTATCATGTACATAATCAAAACATTTAAGAGCTTCTACCCAAACCTCATTAGCCAAATTATTATCACCTCTTCTGAGTGTTTGTTTACTCTTCCACACAATCCATGTGTTCAATATCACATCCTGTTAGAAATGCATCAAAACATGCACTGAATTGAACTTCCCCATATCTCAAAAGAAATAGGTAACATGGGTAATATGCTTGTTCTCACTCAAGCACAAAACACCTTGACTTTGTTCAATACTCCAGCTTTCTATCTAACATGTACACAACCTGTACTTCGTGTATTGATCAATTAACATCATGAAATAACGTGCCTTTCCTCTAAAAACCATCAGAGTACTCACAAGATTACCAAGAACAAATTGAAATGAAATGAACTGGTTTTTCAGCTTGCCTTCCAGTTTACCTGTTGAAGCTAGCATCCCTTGTTTATGTGCACAAAATTACCTTTCATGTGAAAAATTACAATTTCCCAATGCTTTCCCCACAACTAATGCTTGCATTTTCTTTCACAGGCCTGTGAATCTAAATGATCAAACATCATGTGATATGCATGCATGTACATGTCATACATATAAGCATTTAACCTTTTTTATAGTTGCAACAGTACAACTTTCCATTTCTTTATTACACCATTACAGTATAAAAGAAATAATCCATCTCTTAGCTTTGCCATATAAACATACCTAATTATGCAGTAGTCTACATTTTGCTACAGAGAAATCCAATATACTCAAGTCATATATACATTCAGTACATTTCCTGACATTTCAAGAGCATACACTTTCTTGATTCCAAGTTATCCAACTTTCAAGAAATACATTTCCAAAAAACATGACTGTTAAACTCCTGACCATTTCATAGTCCTCTTCCTGCTTATTTATGTCCAACACAGAAAGCTTCGTTTAAACAATCCACTGTTTTCTGCTCACAACAAAATAATGTGCATTTTGTTATGTCCTGGGTTAAAACACAAAGTTTTTCCCATCAGCAGCACCCCTGCTGATTTCAAGCTCCTTTCTTCTGTGATCCCACATGAAGAAAATGAAGAACAGCTTCCCATTTTAAGCACAGCTTTCTCTGTTCAAAACTGCCGCGCTGTTTTTCTCCTGCTGCTTTAAAACCACGCCTCCGCTGGTTTGATACAGCCTCCTGTGTAGTATCAGGTTTCCCAAGATACGTTCCTGTCACACGTGACTTTGCTGCGAGATGACGCTCCAGACGCTTTGCCCACGTCAGACGTAATCCACGCATTTGTAATCCAAGCCACTTGTTGATACAATGCAAAAGATAGCTGATCCGCTGCTGAGCAAAGAAGCAAACTGTAAATGAAATATGATCCTCCTGCTGTAACCTTGACTCAAATGAGTAGACACAGAGCCTCCTGGAGATATTTCCTTGCCCGATACAGCTCCTTGACAATCACTCCAGCAAGCTGTGGAAAACGAAATCCTTGTGTCCAGCGTTGTTCACTTTTCAGCCTAGTAGCTACCCGAACCGGCACCTCCATTCCAGCTTCTTTTCACAGTCTGTAGCCTTGGATTTGCCAAGCCTGGCACCTCCGTTCCAGCTGCTTTCAAAACGAAAAATCCTTCGTCTCTCTGTCCTGAATTCTTCAGTTGTGCTGCATTCCAAGCCGCTGTTATCAGCTCTAGCAACATTGCCTTCCCGGTTTATTTACAAACCATTCTTACAAATAGTAAACAAATCCTTTAACTCTATAACTGCCGAATTTCTCCTTACTGCGTCTCTGTGGCTTATCTACCCATCTGAGATAACCATCAGATCCTTATCTGGGCCCATAACCAGATGTGGGAGCTGGACTGACCCGGGTTCAAAAGCTTCCCTAGCCAGTGACCCTCAGTCCCAGTCACGCAGGCGGAAGGAGGAGATAACAGCAGTTAATAAAGATTAAAGAGTTTATTTGTAAGACCCAATTACATGGGATTAAGGCAAGCAATGCATCTATTACTCACGACATCATTGCAGACTCAAATCCAATACCCCAGTGGTAAGGCTAGATGAAGTGAAGTCCAGAACAATACAACATGTCGAGTCGAGACGAGAGAAGAAGAGAAGGAGGAGTGAAGAGAAGAGTGAAGCTATCAACAAGTGTGTTAGCTTTATACCACAGACAGACCCTGTACCTATAAATAGGATATTACTCACCCCAGTTGTATAACCTATTCATCAACATATTTACTGCTAAACCTGTCCAAGGTTGCTGAGTCATATCACCTCGAGACTATGTCTCGTGACCAGAGACCTTGTGTACTTGAACTCAAGAGACACCCACCAGGTCAGGTGATAATCCTGATGTCAGGTGGTAATCTCGTTCTGCCTATGCAAAACCCAACAACTGGTTGTCCACCCCTAGTATAGACAGCCATGAGCTAGATAGACCAATGGTCTGACTTGGGATCAGGCAACTTCCTGTGTTCCTAATTTTCTATTTGTATCTTGACCTAAAGGGTACAGCCAATTTCCAGAAACTTACCTGGGAGTAAGTCTCATAGAAGTCCATGGCACTTACTTCTGAGTAAACATGCAGCAGCATAGTTACACTGGAAACTAATTAATATAGATAGGATTTTAAAAATAATATTAGGTATAATATTTTCTACTTATCAGCTATATCCCGCTTTTGTGAGGTGCTTCATGTACATTTTCAGGGGCCCTGGAAAAGGGGGACAAGGGATGGTAGAGCCCCCCTAAAATAATCCAGGGGGCTGAAGGCCCCCAAAGATAATCAGCCAAAAAAGATTGATGTTGTAGTCAAGGCTAATTAAAAAGAAGAGTGAGAGGCACAGCCTATTTTTGTGGACCCAGCAACTGACTGCCTCATTTTGCTTGCTGTGCCTTGGGAACAGAGCTTTGCTGTAGAGCAGGGCTCTCCAACCTCGGGTCCCCAGATGTTGCTGGCCTACAGCTCCCAGCATACCCAGCCAGCATGGCTAATGGCAAGGGATTCTGGGAGCTGTAGTCCAGCGACATCTGGGGATCCGAGGTTGGAGAGTCCTGCTGTAGAGGGAGGAGCTGAGCCGAGGGCTTCTGTGTGGACAGGAAGCGGGGGCGTGGGAAGAGTGTTGAGGCTGTGAGTGAAGAGGTGAAGCCCTGAACAGGGAGCTTCTAGTTCTTCTTTGGGCCTTCTCCGTGGTGGTACCCTTCCTCTGGAACAACCTCCCTCTGCGAAATGTCATTCACTGATGATCATGTGCTTCTGACGATGATTAAAAACTTACTTTTTTACCCTGGCTTTTCCCAACCATTAGCTTGTCTAAATGTTGTTATGCTTTTATAATGAGGTGCTGTTTTATAATTTGTTGCAAACCACTTTGGGATTTTTAAAATGGGAACCAATATATAAACACTTACTATATCCCTGTAAGGTATTATAGATGGGGAGATGTTGCTGGGAGCTATTCTTTTGACTAAGTAAGGCTATCTAATAAGTTCATGGCTGATTTGAGATTCAAATTAAGAATATCCAGCTCACAGCTGATGCATTTCACCTCTGTTCTACACCAGCTGTTAATGTGAACTTCTGATATATTACTAAATTTGTGTCAAGCATTCAGAGTTGAAGGGGATGAAGAAGGGGAAAAGATGTGTTGGCAATTAACTGGAACATACAAAAGGGTATGACAACAGCACCAATCTTCTAGTCAGTCTCAAAAGGGATTCTGGTGAAAAAGTAAGATTGGAAACCACTTCATTGTGCTGAAGTTATTCGGAATAAAAGAAGTATCTAACAGTAGAAGGGTCCCACTGCACACAATTGTACACTGCCTCATGCCTGATATTTTTAAACAAATTCCCCTTGAAACAAGATGATAAGAGAAGGATAATTACACATGGCCTTAATTACATAGGATACATTGTGGAGATAAACAGCATTTGCTCACTTTCAAAAGAAAATAATCATAATTACTATATAGCCTTCAGAATACTAAATTGCCTTTGAGTAATTATCCTTCCCCACACCCTTTATACTATGTTCAATTTAGTTTGCACAATAATTAAAAGAGTAGGTACAAAGTAAACTTGACTGTCAGGTTGCTGGGTTCTTGTTTTTTTTAACTTCCCAAATCTTTGAATGGCATTTTACTTTGTTTACATATTTCTAATATTAAGTTGAACAAATTCTCAGTTTTTACATATTGATTTAGATGAGCCATGCCTACTCACTTTGATAGCTGGGTAATATATCTGGAAATTACAACTTAGTAAACTCAGGACCCAATCCTATGCTTGTTAAGATGGAAAAAGTCCTACAACTCCCAGCCAGCCATGGGGTAGTCGTAGGACTTTTTCCCATCTAAACATGCATAGGATTGCACCCTTACTGACTTAGAGAGCAATCCTATGGACCCTGGGAGAGTGTCTCAGGGACTCAGGAGTCAGGACATGTCAGATTCCCCCTCCCAAGGCTGAAGGCATTCCTATGACCCTGGCAGGGGGAATCCAACATTGGATGTTCTCCCTCCCCTGCCCTCTCACAGCCACTGCAGAAAGCACCACAGTAGCTGCTCCTCTGTGCTTGCAGCAGTGACCTTGGAGGAGCTCGGGGAGGGTAAAAAGTGGCAAGATGGTGGGCAGGGAGAGGAAAGACCAGATCCACTTACCTGCTGCTAAGTCAGCTAGATGGGTTCGGCAGGTAAGATCTTCTGAAGAGGTCCTTCTTTTGAAACCACCATCTTCAGAGACATGTTTGGTGGTGGTGGTGGTGGTGACACAAGAGAGGGCCTTTTTGGTGGCAGCTCCCAGGCTATGGAACTCCCTCCCAAGAGAGGCTAGGTTTGCTCCCTCTTTGATGTCCTTCCACTGGCAGGCAAGGACTGCTTTATTTAAGAAGGCCTTTAACCTGTAAGTGGGTCTGATGCTAGTTTTAATAATATATGGGTGCTATTTTTAATAATATCTTTTCTGTAATTGATATGTTTTTATTGCATTTTAATGTATTGTTTTAATCAATTGTAATTGGTTCTATAAGCTGCCTTGAGTGCCATTTTTTGGTAGAAAGGTGGGGTACAAATAAAATAAATAAATAAATAAGCGTGTTAAGGAGAATGGGAGGCAAAACCAATCCCTTGTCTTTCTCCTGCCCTGGCTGGCTCTTGCCAATAGGACACAGGATAGAGAGGGGGCTCTGATCTCTATCGACAGAGGCAAATTAATACAGTATTAAGAAGCAGAGTGGGCATGGTTTTAAATCTCCACTCAGCCATGAAGCTCAGTGGGTGACCCTAGGCCAGTCACTACAGCCTAAGCCTAAGTATCATATGGCTGTTATGAGGATGAAAGGGTTTTTTTTGTGTACACCACTTTGAGCTTCTTGGAGGAAAGGTGCAATATAAATGTAAGAAATACCGGTAAATAAAGATATATAACCCCTGAATTATATAAACCACTGAATTCCTGGTAGAAAATGATTTGTGCATGTGGCATATTTAGATTCCATTCATGATGACACTGCTGCTTGATAGATTGGCGAATTCTCTGTTGCAGATAGTAAGCATAATGAGGCCCTCATGGTAATTCATTCCACCACAATGAGAAGAGAAAAAGAGATTATGAACTAACTATGCAATCCTATGCTTATTTACTCAGAAGTAAGCCCTGCCATGTTCAGTAGGGTTTGCTCCCAAGTAAGTATGTTTTGGATTGCAGCCTAAATTATATATATATATATATATATATATATATATATCGGACAGCAAAACATATGGTTTAATTTGATGGTTAATGCATTAGATTTTTCTTGAAATCTGGATGCCTAGATGTGATGTTAATTACATGATTGACTCTTGTGTGCTTATTTTCTTCTTTACTAAGAAGCAGCCATAGGGGAGAGGGGTGTTGATCCAGACTGGTATCATAGCATGGGGAAGGGGGGTTAACTCTTTGCCTCCATCATGGCCCCAGTCTGGATTTCACCACCACCCCACTGGAGGCTGGTATTTGCCCCAGGAGGGGAGCTGCAGCCTGCAATTGATGCTAATAGCAGCTGTGGGGGTCAATATGGATTGGGACCATGGCAGGGGTAAAGGTTTAAAGCCTTCCTTGCTCCATCATGGTCCCAGTCTGGATAACCTCTTCCCACAGCTGCTAGTTAGTAAATTAAAAAGCAAGCACGCAAGGGCCAATAACATGCCTACTGTCATGTCTATTAATTTTGGCCCTCAGAGGCACAGCCATTGCATTCTTTGTTTTTGGACTACTTGCACATTTGTCTACAAACCTTCTAGATAACTGTTCAGTGGAATTAACAACACAATCCTTTATGTGTCTGCTCAGAAGTCCCCTTAATAGGGTTTACACCCATGTAAATGGGCATAGGATTGGAGCCTTCACTGATTTTAATAAAATATAAAGTGGTTCGTAGATTAATCTGGTCCCAGGTTTTCACATCTTGGTTAGTCTGATAAGACAAATTATTCGTCTTTCTGACCTATTGTATTACCAGTCTTTCAAAAGCGGCGCTATGAATTCTAAGTTGCTTTGCTCAATAATTTTGACCACCGCTAATTACGTTACACTATAGTGCAAGTCTCTTCCTTTTTCTCCTTTTCTTCTTCCCATTGTATTTCTTTTATGCTGTATAGGTATCATTATATGATGTGTCCTCCTGTTCCTTCATAAAATTATAATAAATAGTGAGAATATGTATGGCCTGATCCAAAGAACTGCTGAACTAGTTCCACAGGCCCAAGCGGGGGGTGGGGCTCAAATCATCTCTCTTCTCCTTCGTATCACATCATTAACTGCTGTCAAAAGCATTTTCCTTTCTTTCAAATGCTGCGGGCTAAACTTCACACTGGCTGGGTTCACACAACATCCTAAGCACAGTGGCTACAGTAAACCCTAGAACTAGCCATGGCTTCAAAGGGTGGCTTCAAAGCCATGGCTAAGAAACACTGACTGGGTTCGCACAACACGCTAAGGGTTTGCTGTAGCCACCGTAGCTTAGTGGGTCGTGCGAACCCTGTCCATATGTTAAATGAATACCATTCAGGTTATCCTAACTTTTATTTAGTTAGGATTGTGGAGACTTTTATTCTTTATTTTGTGTCCCTGATGGGTGGGGGATTTAAGGGGGGAAATGGTTGAGTGGGAAGGTTTAACCCCCCTCCAGTGTCCAGTCCTATCTGGGCGCAGTGGCCCAGATCTATTTGGGGGGGCCCATGTGCTTTATTTACTATTTTATCTACACTAGAGTAAATAAAAATGTGAGGATCACCTACATGCTACATATATAATGCAGCAAGTAGTTTAATCCCAAGACCCTAGTGCAAGCATATGCATGCCTGCTAAGAAATAAGTCCTATTGAGTTCAATGGAGATTACTCTCAGGGTTTAGGATTTCCACCTTAATCTATGTGTTTGGTGTCTGGGCATGGCTACTCTCAACTGGTGAGTTCTTTACCCCAAATGCATTCTTTTTCATCTCTGCCTACGTTCTTAATGTGGCCTGTATCTTAGTGAACTGAGCCTCTAATTCTAGCACCTTACATATGATGGAGTTGCTCTACGAGATTGAATCCATCATTGGAGGGTTTGTGGTCTGAAAAGAATGCCCTGAGAAGTGTGGGCTATAGCTGGCTCATATATTGCTTGTTTGCGGTTGGTACTGAAATAGGCATTAGTACCAGAAAAGAAATATGCATGTAAGTATAGTGTAATGAAATCGTTGTCAAAATAAGCCATTGTAGTGTTTAAGGTGTGCATAGGACTGAATAATTGTGTTGTATTGTATTTGAGATTGCGGGGGAGGGCAGCGATGGCTGAAAATTCCAAGCAGAAGGTAGCAGTGGGCTGAGAGAGTCTTATTAGGAGATGAATCAGATATTGGTGTTGCACTTGGACTATGATGACCTGGGTTCAAATCTTTCTCACCCATGAGACACAGTTGGTGGCTTTGAGCAAGTTGCTATCCATCAACCTCACTTACCTAAAATTGGATAACCCTCTGTGTGTTGTCTTGGAGGAAGATTGGATCAAAATTTGATAAATTAATGCTACCTCCAAGGAAGTCCATTTTAGCTGGGGCTACGTGACATCAGCTGCAACTGTAACAACTGACTTCCAGAGAGCACTGTTTTTCACTAGCCTTGTTGCCTGCCCCAAAAAGATCAATAGCACAACCTGGACATCAGGGTTTGAATGAGGACCATTTGACATCTTCTTCATCACACAGCCCCAGCCCCAGTAAGGGATGTGCAAATCTATCAGTTTCACATTCTCTTGTTGCATTTTTTTTTTTTTAAATCTCAATATCAAGAACTTTGCAATTTCTGGTAAATTCTTATAAAAAATGACCTGAAATGAACTTCTCACCTATCTGCACCAGCCAAATTCAATAGGTACAACTATTCCCAGCATGGAGAGGAGAGGACCATGAGCTATCTGCCCACCATATAGCTGTTAAAGACGAGGAGTCTATCAGGGAAATAACATGTTTATTTATATATATATATATATATATATATATATATATATATATTCAGCGATGTCTGACTTGTATTAAACTAATTATATTGTTTAACAATGAAAATGGTAATAAATATCAGAGCAATTTTTTTGTAAATAGAAAATGAAAATACACTGAGAGCCAGTGTGATGTAATGGTTAGTGTTGGAGTAGGACTGCGGAGACCCAGGTTCAAGTCCCTGCTCAGCCAGGAAGCTCACTGGGTGACTTTGGGCTAGTCACTGACTCTCAGCCTAACATACCTCACAGGGTTGTTGTGAGGATAAAATGGAGAGGAGGAGGATCATGTACATCACCTTGGGCTCCTCAGAGGAAATCATCATCAGGCGATCACTCGTGACCGAGTAAGATTGTCTTCCGGGATAAAAGGAGGAAATTCTAAAGAAGATTGTGTAGACTCTAGCGATGGGTCCGTAAGTGACTGTGGAGGCCAATTCTAGATCCACACAGCTTCCCACAGTGAGGACACAGGTTACCAGATAGAAGATGGTCCTGTAAAGGATTCATTTGACGTGCTTTTCGCTTAGCACGTTTCTCCCTTTCACCTTGCACTCGGGCTTCTTCAAAGTCCATGGAACCTTTGTGAAAGGCCAACCTCCATTTAGATCGTTCATGGGCCAGAGCTTCCCAGTTTTCGATGTTTATATTGCATTTTTTTAGATTAGCCTTATGAACATCTTTAAACCTCTTATATTGACCACCGATATTCCGCTTTCCATCCTTGAGTTGGGAGTAAAGTAACTGCTTTGGGAGACGGCAGTCAGGCATTCGAACAACATGACCGGTCCACTGAAGTTGGCGTTGAAGGATCATTTTTTCAATGCTAGTAGTCTTTGCTTCTTCCAGTACACTGACATTTGTTCGCCTATCTTCCCAAGTAATTTGCAGGATTTTCCGGAGGCAACGTTGATGAAACCTTTCAAGGAGGTGGAAGTGACGTTTATAGATAGTCCATGTTTCGCAGGCATACAATAAAGTTGGTAATACAATGGCTTCATAAACCAGTGTTTTGGTCTTCTTACAAATATCCCGATCCTCGAACACTCTATGTTTCATTCGAGAAAATGCGGCACTTGCGGAGCTCAGACGATGCTGGATTTCACTGTCGATGTTAGCTGTAACAGAAAGATAGCTGCCAAGATAGAGAAAATGATCGACATTTTCCAGTATTGTCCCGCCAAGCTGGATAGATGGCATCACCAAAGGATTGGCTTGCACTTGCTGATGAAGCACTTTGGTTTTTTTGATGTTAAGTGAGAGACCAAGTTTTTCGTATGCTTCTGCAAAAGCATTTAGGATAGTTTGGAGATCATCCTCTGAATGTGCGGAGACCACATTATCATCAGCATACTGAAGTTCCACAACGGAGGTTGTAATTACCTTACTTTTTGCTTTCAGCCTGCTGAGATTAAAAAGCTTTCCATCTGTTCGATATATAATTCCCACACCGGTGGGAAGTTTCCCCTTGACAAGATGTAAAACCATGGCGATGAAAATGGCAAATAATGTTGGGGCGATAACACATCCCTGTTTAACACCTGATCCCACTTTAAATGGAGCACCATGAGAGCCGTTGTTGTCCAAAACCGTTGCCGTCATGTTGTCATGGAGAAGTCGCAAGATATTCACAAATTTATTGGGGCATCCAATTTTCATAAGGATAGTCCAGAGAGCTGTACGGTCTACAGTATCAAAGGCCTTAGCCAAATCGATAAATGCCATATAAAGGGGTTGATTTTGCTCCCGGCATTTTTCTTGGAGCTGACGTGCAGTAAAAATCATGTCTACTGTCCCTCTAGAGGGGCGGAAACCATATTGAGTTTCAGGGAGGATCTCTTCTGAAATAGATAGAAGACGGTTTGCGAGAATCCTAGCAAATATTTTACCTGCGGTTGCTAAGAGAGAAATGCCCCGATAGTTTCCACAGTCTGTTCTATCACCCTTCTTAAAGAGGGTGATAATTATGGCATCCCTGAAGTCTTCTGGGATCTCTTCTCTTATCCAGATTTTTTCGATGAGTTTATGAAGATGTTGTACAAGTTCGGGCCCCCCTTCTTTAAAGATTTCAGCAGGAATCCCATCTGGTCCACTAGCTTTGTTGTTCTTCATTTGATTAATGGCTTTTTTTACTTCATCCAAAGTGGGGAGTATTGCAAGTTCCTCTTTAATTTGTTTTTGCGGGATTTGCAAAAAAATCTCATTATCCACCTTAGACTTACGATTTAAAAGGTCATAATAATGCTCTTTCCAACGCAGTGCAATAGACTCTTTGTCTTTTAAGAGTTTGGTGCCATCTTTTGATTGTAAAGGGTTTGTACCATAGGTTTTTGGTCCATAAATGGCCCTTGTGGCCTTAAAAAAGCCCCGTGCATCATGAGATTCTGCAAGTTGTTGAATTTCTTCAGCTTTCTTTTTCCACCAAGCGTTCTTAAGTTCTCTTGTTCTTCTTTGGTCCTCAGCCTTTGCGCTAGCGTAGGTTTTTTTCTTGGCAGCGCAGTTAATATCATTTTGCCATATTTGGAAGGCTTTCCTTTTTTGGTCAATTATATATTTAATCTCATTGTCATTTTCATCAAACCAATCCTGATGTTTCTTAGTTTCATATCCAATAGTTTGTTCACAAGCTGCAGTAATGGAGGTTTTCAGCTTAGACCAATGGTCCTCAATGTTGTCAGGAGGTTCCGTAGGTAGATGTTCCTTAAGAAGTGATTGAAGACGAGTTTGCTTAATAGGATCTTGAAGGACTTGGATGTTCATTTTACACCTTGGTTTCCTTCCTTGAAGCCTACGTTGGGGAGCAATGTTGATAACCATTGTGGACCGGATATAAATGTAACAAATAAATACATAAGCCATGAAATATAGATGCACACTGGTAGAAATTCAGCAACCAGTCCCTTTATACCACAAATATAAGCAAGTCTCTGGTGCCCATATAGAATTCATGGGGAGGGTGAACTGTGGTCATCTTGGGTCTAAGCGAGGGAACTTGTGCTCGTAGTTAACTCTGAATTTCCCCTTCCCTGCAGTTACTTTAGAAGGAAAGGAAAAGCCCAGTAGCCTCCCTTGGCTCCTAGGGCAAATGTTGTGGAGGAAGGATCTGGGTAGGGATGCTTGAGGAATTCATTTTTTGCCAGTTCCAGAACACACTGGTCTGGCCTGATCCACACTTTCCGGAGTAATGTGCAGGTTGGAACATAGTTATTCACCTGCTTTTGCACTTCTGAGATGTTATGAGGCAGCTCTTAGATGCAAACATATCATTTTAAAATATGTATTTTGAGAAAACTATGTTTAGAAATGCATATTTTGAGAACAAATACTTTAAAATCCATATTTAAATGCAAATTTTAGCATAGGCTTAAAAATGATAAGCCCAGACTGATGTGGAAACAGACTTATGAGTGAACATCTGCGAAAGTGACACGGACCAGAAATAGACTGATTTGCCCAACCCTAGATTTGGACTCAAAGAAAGCATGCCATAGAGGATGCTACCTCTGAGCTCAGTTTTTCTTCTTGTTCAGGCAGCTGCTTCAGAGAGTAAATGAGGACTCACTCTCTAGTCTCTTCACCCCTGAGGCAATCTTTGGTGGGATTTGTTGTAGTTCAGAGACAGTGAGCCAAAGAAAGACTCATTTTCAATAAGTCTAAATTCCCCTTGTGAAGGGAAGAGGGCTGTACTTGCTACTGTCAGCCAAGATACTTGGATACTTGGCTCAACAATATTACAAGTGAGAAGGATCTTGGAATTGATTGTAGATCACAAGCTGAATATGAGCCAGCAATATTGTGGCTGCAAAAAATACAAATGCTATTTTGGGCTGCATTTTGGTATAGCTTCCAAATCCCTTTGTGGTATAAAGGGACTGGTTGCTGAATTTCTACCAGTGTGCATCTATATTTCATGGCTTATGTATTTATTTGTTACATTTATATCCGGTTCGTGTGAAGTACTAGTTCCCCTCTACTCAGCACTGGTTAGTCCTCATCTTGAGTACTGCGTCCAGTTCTGGGCACCACACTTTAAGAAAGATGTAGACAAACTGGAGAGGGTTCAGAGGAGAGCAACAAAGATGACCAGGAGACTGGAAACAAAGCCCTATGAGGAGAGACTGAAAGAACTGGGCATGTTTAGCCTTCAGAAGAGAAGACTGAGAGGAGATATGATAGCGCTCTTCAAGTACTTGAAAGGTTGTCACACAGAGGAGGGCCAGGTTCTCTTGTTGATCATCCCAGATTGCAGGACATGGAATAATGAACTCAAGTTACAGGAAGCCAGATTCTGCCTGGACATCAGGAAAAATTTCCTGACTGTTAGAGCAATGAGCAATACTACAATAGAACCTACTACCTAGGGAGGTAGTGGGCTCTCCCACACTGGAGGCATTCAAAGTGCAGCTGGACAGCCATCTGTCAGGGATGCTTTGACTTGGGTTACAGCATTGAGCAGGGGGTTGGACTCGATGGCCTTATAGACCCCTTCCAACTCTACTATTCTGTGTTTCTATGGTTCTATGAAAACAATGAACACTCCATCCTTATTCATAAGGGCCAGCACTCCACTCTGCATTTGGAAATATTCCTTAGATATCTGGATATATCTGCATTTGGAGATATTCCTTAGGCAGAAGGACTGACAGTAAGACCACCTTTCCCAGTCTGATGCCCTCCAGATGTTTTGGACTACAACTCCCATTATCACCGACAATGGGCCCTGCTGACTGGGGCTGATGGAAATTATAGTCCAAAGGGCACCACGTTGGGGAAGACTGACTTAGTGGGATCCAGAAGCTCATTTCCACTCCATTCCTTGAATGTTTTCTTGCAAGCGTAGCTACTGATGGTGGACACTCTCATCTTCCTTGGCCTCTCTCCGCAAACCAATTTTACTACTAGGTAGATGGATGAGCTTTTCAGTGGCATGGACAGAATTAGCTTAGATCCATAGTAAATAGTTTGAATAGACTAATAAAAAGGCAAGAGGAAGTGAATATGCTGACTCTGTAGTTGCTTTTCAAATTTCATACCATATAACTTACCTCTCTGAGATGTTGACTTGTGAGCCTCATACCAGTGACTCTGACTGTACTGAATAATTGCAATCTTTTTAAAAATAATAATAATAATGGGTTCCAACATGTTGTTATTCACACAAGGCAGTCCTAATATATTCTTTATCAGAGAGAATGTCTATTGAGTTGAGAGAACAAGAATCAATAGGTTTAAAATTAGTACTGAAACATCAGATGTCAAATCCAGGGGAAATTCAGCTCTATGTAGGAAGGTAAATTGAGATTAGGCTTTAAGAAAAATTTCCTCTGTAAGAATAAGGTGCCTAGGGAGGTTGCAGAATAAGTTTGGAGAATTATTTTTGGGTGTGTGTGGAGTAAATCTTTTAGTGATGTGGCATAAGACTTTGCCTCAATGGGTTAAATACAATGGCTTGGATCCTAAGTACTGTGAGAGAAAGGAAGTTTGTGCAAGGGGACTTCCTGATCTTCCCCCCCCCCTGCAACTCCCCTGGAAAGCCTCTCTCTCTCTCTCTTGAGGGTTGCTGGATAATAATAATAATAATAATAATAATAATAATAATAATAATAATAATAATAATAATAATAAATTTTATTTCTTACCCGCCTCTCCGTCTAGATCGAGGCGGGGAACAACAAAAATATAAAATACACAATACATACTATTACAACATCTTAAAACATATTAAAAACATCATTAAAAACATCATTAAAACATCATTAAAACATCGTAAAAACATCTTAAAGGCAACCTAAAATTCCGCCGGATAGGCCTGCCGGAAGAGATCAGTCTTTATGGCTTTTTTAAATTCCAAAAGACTGGTGAGCTGACGAATCTCCTCCGGCAGGCCATTCCATAATCTGGGAGCAGAAGAAGAAAGGGTCCTCTGGGTAGTACCCGTCAGCCTAGTTTTGGCTGACTGAAGTAAATTCTTCCCAGAGGGCCTGAGTGTGCAGGGTGGATTGTATGGGAGAAGGCGATCCCATAGGTAGCCTGGACCCAAACCATGTAGGGCTTTAAAGGTAATAACCAACACTTTATACTTCGCCCGGAAACTGATTGGCAGCCAGTGGAGTGCTTTTAAAACTGGTGTGAAGTGAGCACCCCTAGGTGTACCAGTAACCAGTCTGGCTGCCATATTTTGCACTAGTTGAAGTTTCCAGACTAGGTACAAAGGTAGCCCTATGTACAGCGCATTGCAGAAGTCGAGCCTCGAAGTTACCAGCGCGTGCACTACTGTCTTTAGGTCCTCCGATTCTAGGAAGGGGCGCAGCTGGCGTATCAGCCGAAGCTGATAATAGGCACTCCTAGCCGTCGCATCTATCTGAGATGTCATTTGGAGCGACGGATCTAGAAGCACCCCCAAGCTGCGAACACAGTCTTTCAGGGGGAGTGTAACCCCATCCAGAACTGGTTGACATACCTCCAAACCCAGATTGTGGCCTTTGACAGCAAGCACCTCTGTCTTGTCTGGATTCAGTTTCAGTTTATTTTTCCTCATCCAGCCCATTACTGCCTCCAGGCATTCATTCAGAGGACACACACTGTCCTTAGCTGACGCTGTTGCCGAAGGCATAGAGAAATATATTTGGGTGTCATCAGCATACTGATAGCACCCCGCCCCATGCCCCCGGATGATCTCTCCCAGCGGTTTCATGTAGATATTAAATAGCATTGGGGAAAGAATAGCTCCTTGTGGCACACCACATAGCAGCTCCTTTTTGGAGGAGCAGCTATCCCCAAGTATCACCATCTGGAACCTACCCGAGAGGTAGGACCGGAACCACTGAAGCACAGTGCCCCCGATTCCCAGTCCCCTCAGGCGTTCCAGAAGGATACCATGGTCGATGGTATCGAAAGCCGCTGAGAGGTCCAAAAGCACCAATAGGGACACACTCCCCCTGTCAGTACTCAGGCGTAGATCATCTGCTAAGGCGACCATAGCAGTCTCAACTCCGTATCCTGCTCTGAAGCCAGTTTGAAATGGGTCTAGAAATGGGTCATGGATTCTCATGAACAGTGTGGGATGGGTGTGTGGGCTGCTTGAAGAGGAGGCAATCACCCCAAATTGGGCAGAGAGGCATCTTGCAGAAGCTCTCTTCCACTCACAGAAGGGACTCCACTGAATTTTGCTTGATTTCCTCCTCCCCCAGCAGCCCCAACACCCATCACATACAGGTCAAGAGGGTTCCACAAACCCCCAGTGGGGCTTGGGGGGTGCAATGGGCTGGAATGGGGAGGAGGAGACAGGAAAGCCTCCTGGTGCAAGCTACCTTCTGCCCTGTTTTGCCACAGGTTCCCCAAAAGGGATTGGCAATGGTTCTTTAAAGGATTTTCAGACCATAATAAATACTCCTCCAGGAAGTTAAAGCCAAACATCTTTATTGCAAAGCTGAGCATGAAATACAACAATGCTATGCCTTCCTCCAAGTTCCCTGGTGGAACTCCCACCCCTTAGCTACACAGTCACTGTATTATTTCCAACCAACCCTGCTAGTTCCAGCAGCTCTCCGCCTGGGTATCAGCTGTCAGCGTTGGGGCTTCAGCAGGGCTCTCTGAACAGCTTCCTCTGCTCCTCCTTGCTCCTTCCGATTCTTCAGCACTCCACCACTACACACACAACCAACCAACCACTACCAACCACCACCACTACCAACAATCACCACCTTAGTCTGCATTTGCTAGCCTTATATACTTTTCTAGCACCAAACTCCATGGGCTGCAGACCTCATGGTTAATTGGTAGCACCTGGGCTGTTGTACAGTGTCATTCCTCTGGCCTGCAGCCAGGTCACATGCCAGCAAGTTGCTTCAGATTGCATCAGCCTGGCTAGCAGCCAACTCACAATTTAAGCAAGGTCATGCCTTGCTATTACAGAGAGCCAGTGTGGCGTAGTGGTGACAGTGTTGGACTGGGACTCGGGAGATCCAGGTTCTAGTCCCCGCTCAGCCATGAAACTCACTGGGTGACTTTGGGCCAGCCACTGACTCTCAGCCTAACCTACCTCACAGGGTTGTTGTGAGCATAAAATGGAGAGGAGGAGGAGGATTATGTAAGCCGCCTTGGGTTCCTTGCAGGAAAAAAGGCGGGGGATAAATATAATAAATAAATAAATAAATAATACAGGGTATAATACCATACAGAGCATAATACAGAGCATAGTATCATACAAAGCATAATACAGGGCACTGAGGCAGGACTGAGGCAACACTGCACTCCTCGCCATCTTCCGCAACTTCCATTACATGCCCTCAGTACATAGGATGTAAGCCAGTGATTCATGGTGTACCTTCCAATTCGGTCCCAGGTATGGTGTGAAGGCACATGAGGCAGCCACCTTGCTAAAGCTAAGCAGGTCTGGGTCTGGTCTGTTCCTGGACGGGAGACCACATGTAGCCACCTTGAGTTCCACGATGGAAGAAAGTGGGATAGAAATGTAATAAATAAATAAATAATGCTCTGAAAAGTGCTTCTGTCTGCAGCTGAAGTGGAGCTCTATGGTTTGGCGATCCATAGGATACCGTGCATGGGAGAGGAAAGGGACCCTGAACCCTCACTACAGAGTGGTACTAGTTGACTTTGTATGGTTATCCTGGGAAGTACCTGGCATGAATGAAAGACAGAATTACAGTATTGTTGGGTTCCTTGGTTCAGATCCCTGACAGTAAAATATTCTTGATTACTGGTCTGAATGTAACACTGGGCTGGAAATACTCCCCTGCCCTACAACATACTTCTGTGGGGTCAATTGTTGCTTTCATGCCCCCACAAAAGCAGAGGGAGATTTTGGGCTCCTGGGGAGGCAAATTCTATTTACTGGCAGGGGCTTATCATTAGGATACGAGGTCACAGAGGGTTTCCTTTGTGTTTTCTTTCTTTTGAACAACAACAACAACAACAACAACAACAACAACAACAACAACAACAGTCCCAGCACTGCCAGTGCTTCAAGCCCAACAACATTCTAATGGGATGACATTGTGTCATGGTGTGCAGTGTCATTCCCATTGAGCCACTGTATGGGACAGAACACCTTATGGGCTTCAGATTGCAGCCCTGCTGCTGTTTGAACCAGTGGCATAAGCAAGAAAGAACGGAAGGAAGGAAGATGGAGAAAATCCTCTGCCATCTCATGTCCTAATGGGAAGCTCCCTGCCTCTGAACATAAAATTGACCCTCCCTCCAAAACATGCAGCCATTATTTGACCTGCCCTCCCACCTCACAACTCCACAGTGTCCAGAATTCCCCAAAGGTGTATAGGCTTGATTCTTCAGCATATACTATTAGTAGCATAGCTGTGCCAACCAGCAAGGTCCTCTGATACTACAATTATGAATAGAGGAGCTATTATGTCACTATTTTGGACCATATCTTATGGCCAGCTGCGGACAGAATACATAGCTTTAATCTCCATTCTCTGAGTGTGTCTATCCAAGCTTGGAGTAGCTTTCCGGGTCAAATGAGAGGCAGGTTCTCTCTCTCTCTCTCTCTCTCTCTCTCTCTCTCTCTCTCTCTCTCTCTCTCTCTCCCCTCCCTCCCTCCCTCTTGCTGAGCTGGAATCTGGATAGGGGGGAAATTGTTCCATTTAAAATGGTCAGCCCTATATCCATAATATATATACTTTGTAATCCCTACCACTTGCCAACCTTACTGTAGATGAGGATAAAGCTAGGTAAATGCATAAGGCTTTTAAAAACAGCCTTTGAGGGGTTTTGGCATAGCTGTCTAAGCTGTCTTTACTGAGCAGGACTTGGATGTAAAATAGATGAAAATCTGAGGGGCATTTGAAACTCACAGACTGTGCATGTGTGGACAATCTCCTTTTGCATTCTAAGATGGAGAAAAAACTTCTCAGGGAAATGATGCTCAAATCGGCATCATAATATATCTGAGCATTAAAAGCTGGCAAACTGATATTCTGAACCGGGTCATTATGAATGTTGGCAACATTACTAATGAATATGATGCTGCCATGCCAGTGAAAGAGCACTCATTTACACTAATGGCATAGTCAGGTGTACTCACACCCTGAGCCAAGCTGGGACAACTAGTGAGTGCTTGAACAAGCTTTTATATTGCCAATGTTTGTTTACCCCCACTGAATTAGCAGGCAGCCTGGGCATTAGAAAAATTGGCCAGGTGGCCTCTTTTGAAATCCCATTTATTCACGCAAAACATCCTGGTCTGGTAGGTTTAATTTCTGCTTTATAGTTTTGCCCCAGTTAAAACTTGAGAAATAGCCTGCGTATTGGGATTCCTACATTACACTGGGCTGTGCTTATGTGAGGGGCCCATTCTGAGAATCAAAAGTGGCATTTTTTTCTTGACTGTAAGTAAGGATTACAAGTTACAACAACTTTTCAACAATGTTGAAATGAGGGAGACAAGCAATAAAGAGGGAAGCTTCTTTTCTTTCAGAAGAAAAGGAACTCAGGAAGCTTACAAGCATGGCATCAATAAACATTCAAATCAGGACATAGAAGAGGGGATGATAGCCTGTGCACAATACATAGATGATGCATGCCTGGAGTTTATCTCTAATACTTGTTTTAAATGAAATTGCCAAATTGCTCTTTGATTTCGAATAAGGTTTTTGCACCTACATTGTGTTCTTTACGGCGCCAGGTGAAGACCTTATTTTCCCAGGCATTTTAATCTTTCCGTTTCTGTTTTAAATCTGTTATTGTATTTTAATCTTTGCATTGCTGCTAGGTTTTACTTGGGGGGGGGGTGTTACTTCTATTTTATATTGTACTTTAAAACTTTTATACTGTATCATGTTTCATTTTATGGTTTTAATTGTTATGAACTGCCCAGAGAGCTTCAGCTACTGGGCGGTATAGAAATTTAATAAATAAATAAATAAATAAAGGGAAATTGAGTGTGAAGGTGTCAGGAGCTGACCCAAGTGGTGAGGTACTGGGATCCTGACCTTCAACTACGAGGCCAGTAATGGCTTCTGGATCAGTCTAGGACCTTGCCTGGGCAACTATAGTATGTACTGTGTCTGGCTCCTGGTCTGCATTCTGCAATGCCTGACTTCTGACTCCTGATTCCTTGCTACCTATAGCACATGATGACGCTGATCCACATAGCCTTCGAGATTGTAGTCTTTAAATTATGATACCCTATTATGAACTATAAGGCACTGTTATGACTCAAAATTTCAAAGCGTAAACTTATCTATATACTTTTCTATTTGGGTTGCCATCACATAAAATAATTAGTACCTGGACCAGGCCATAGACCTGCAAGTTTCTGGTGGAACTAGAGACAGAAAAACACAGAGCCTAAGCTATTTCTTCATCTATTCCATGTACATCTATTGCATATTCCTACAAGTCTCCTGCTTTTAAATAATGTGTCCATACATGATGGCACTCTCCCATAGATCATATGGCATACTTTGCTTTGTTTACATCAACCTTCCTGAACCTGGTGGCCTCCAGGTGTTTTGGACATTAACTCCCATTAGCCCCAGCCAGACTAGCCAATGATCAGGAATGCTGGGAGTTGTAGTCCAAAATATCTGGAGGACACCAGGTTGCAGAAGATTGGTTTACATGTTAATGCAGTGGGAAACATCTGGTTTGGCACATATTTCCTTTATTTTTCAGAGCTAGTTAAATTTTGGTGCTTACCCCACCACCTGCCCATTGCAGAAGGCATATTGTCCCCTATGATGTGTAGCAAATATGAAGCATAAAGAGAATTATTTATTTATTTAGTTATTATATTTATACCCCACCTTTTTTCCTGAAAGGAACCCAAGGTGGCTTACATAATCCTCCTCCTCCTCTCCATTTTATCCTCACAACAACCCTGTGAGGTAGGTTAAGCTGAGAGTCCGTGACTGGCCCAAAGTCACCCAGTGAGTTTCATGACCGAGTGGGGACTAGAACCCGGATCTCCTGCGTCTCAGACCAACACTCTAACCACTACGCCACAAGATATCCTGGTGACAGACGTATATGTTCACTTAGTGCCATGCTTTCATACACCTGGGGTGGGTGTGTGGTGAAAGAAGGACCCATGGTTCCAGTGAGTTTAGCTGGATTATCCAATATATGAGCTTTTCTACATGAGGCTGTTGATCACTGTATCTACTTTTGGTTTCATTGCAGAATTAAGATTTGAGCTCTACAAAAAGAGCAGTTCCTTGCCTGCTTTTCTGCTGTATAACCTCTAGGTGGCACTGTGCTATAGCAGAATAGCACAAATACACAAGTAAAAATACCTTTTCTTTCGCTTTGAGAAATAATACCCCATTTTCCCTACTCTAAAACACCCCGGGAAAGGGCTTCCGGGTGAACATGGTGCCTTGAACGTTGCACAGAAATTCTGTGGGGCAGCTGGTACAGCGTTTCCTGGCCAGAGAACTCTGGCTGGGGATCTACTTCTGATGAAAGAAGCTAAGATTTGATGTTACCCCCAAATTATCTCATAGGGTCGTAAATTGCTTTCGGTCTGCCCTCTGTCGGATAGATTTGCGGCTTGCGACCTGAGGTGGGGGGAAACGGAGCTGTATTCGGAGACCGTTTTTACCGATCATTAGAAGCGTTCATGCTTGCTTCCAAATAAAGGATTACATCTGGACTGGCTAATTTGGAATCTTTCTGCAGCATAGTAGGATTTATAATTAACTGTAAGTAGACTATGGGTTTATCTGGGAGGCAAAAAAGATAACGAAGATAAAACTTGAAAGGAGGTCTATAAATCTTTTATGTTTGGAAGTGTCTTGAATAATATACACAAGGCAAGATGTGTTTTCAGCATTTTTAAACCTGTGGGTTGAAATGGAGAGAAAAATTCTAAACAGATTGGAAGTAAGAATTCAGAACTGGAACGTAAATCTTAAAGTGGATCAGTCACATGAACAAGGGAAATTGGATATTTCCTCAGGACCGGCAAAGGAGAAGATAGAAGAAGTAAATAAGGATTTTGGAAACTTACCAGAAATTCACAGAGGCTTTGAAGTTTTAATTGGATTGAACTGGTTCGAGAAGAAGGTTCAGCGAAAGGCTGTGACGCACTTTTAAAAATCTAAGATGGCGGAGACTGGTATGCAGGAATCCACAAAACAACAGAACAGGCTGATTTTATTCTTTGGTCAAAATCTGGAATTTAATTATTATCCGTTTGACAGAGGAAAGTGATAAGAAAGATACTATCTACATGGTCTTTTACTGGGAAAAGATAAAGGGTTGATGTATATTGAACTACTTGTCTAGTTGGAAATATAAATTAAAGAAAAAAATTCTTGATTTTAAATATTAATGGCAAAGGTAAAGGGATTACTTATATGTCTTATTTGGATTTTAAATATTAATGGTGATGTAAGATAAATTATTATAATTAAGATATAATTATATTTGGTCTGTTTGGAAATATTTACTTAAAATTTCTTTATGTTTTGTGGAGGCCTTGAAGTCTTAAAGGGGAAGGGTTTTGTTTTATAAGAAAGTGACTACCTACATGGTTTTTGTTGTTGTTGTTGTTTTTACTGGGAAAAGATAAAGGGTTGTTGTATACTGAATTACTTGTCTAGTTGGAAATATAAACAATTTCTTGATTTTAAATATTAATGGCAAAGGTAAAGGGTTTGCTTATATGACTTATTTGGATTTTAAATATTAATGGTGATGTAAGAGAAATTATTATAATCAAAATATAATTATATTTGGTCTGTTTGGAAATATTTACTTTAAAAAAAATTGTTTTGTTTTGTGGAGGCTTTGAAGTATTAAAGGGAAAGGTTTTTTTGTTTTTTGTTTTATAAGTAGAATGATGGTTTACGTGCTTCTGCTGCTTTGTTAGCTGTCACTTATTTCTTAATTTCTAAATTTTTCTTTCTTTTTTTAAAAAATCTTTAAAATTAAAAATGAAGGAATTTCTGGATAGATAGAAAGAAATAATGAGTAATTGTAATAAGACAAATGTGTTGGCTAGATGGTTAGGTACTAGAGAGTGTGTGTGTGTGGGAAGTACTAAAAACTTTTGTCATGTGGTGATTTACTAAATAGTTTATAGTTACTTTTTACTTTTGGGATTCTTAATATACTGTATTTTGGAATTGAAAACACTATTTAATGAAACTATAGGTTTTCTTTTTTGGTTTATCCATAAATGTTGAATTTAAACTAGATTAAATAGTTGATTTATATTTGGGGAGGGTGGAGACCTCTGGTGTTTGTCCTTTTTTGAGTTCTTTTTTTGCCATTACTGGAAGTGATTTTTTGTTAACAGAAAATGTTTTAAGAATAACTGTGGTTGCTTAAGCTGTGGAGAAGATTGCAAGTCCATTTTAACTGTGTTTATTGTTTGTTGTATATGTTTTTTAGTGTCCCCCCCCCCCCATGAATAAAATTCCTTAAAAAAAACAAAAAACACCCCGGGAAAGTATTCTTAAAAAACAGAAGTGAAATTGGAGGATCATGATCTCATCTAAAGAACCCATTAACCATGTGAGTAAGGAATCATGAGTGCACAATAAATGCCTCATGTAGAAAAGTTCTATAATATGTAAACAAAGGGGAAAGCACTATTGTCGAGTTTTAAGAAGAAAGAAAACTGGTGCTATAGATGTAAATCATAAGTGCTCTCTCTAGAGGTTAATGGAACAAAATATATCTGCAATGACATTTATACTAAGTTAGGGCCACCTTTAGAAATATGAAATGAAAGAGGAAATTATTTCATCAGCTAGTTCTCCTTGAAGATTAAATACATTCTTTTGATATCTGCAAAATAAATACCAGTAATAAAGGGATCAATGAGTCAGACCCCTTTGCAAGGCAGCATAAATATAAATGAAAGTCAACTATCTGAATTTGCAGTTATCTCATCAAGAGAGGTGTCACAGATGGACTGCTGGCAAATCAATTATAGATGTAAGGTCCATGATCCAACAATGTTGCTCTAGCATGATGAATCTTCAAGGTATGATAGGTGATAACGATGAAGGAAAGATAAAGTGAAGAGATAAACTGAAAGAAACCAATACTACGGTAGTTCTCATTTTTCTCATTTTTCAAGAAGTAATAAAGTTTCCCCTCAAAATATCCCAAACTGAATTAGCATTGCAAAACATCTTTTTTTTTAACTCAATACAAAGGATATTCAGGAATAATCTGGGTAATCTAGTTAGACTACAATGTGGTTTTTCTTACAAAATAATGATAATGATGCTGCCTTAACATGTTTCCATTTCAGAAATATCTAAATAACCATTCTGTTCAATTATTTCATGCAAGTGAACCAAAACTTGCTCCCTATTTTTGCAGGCCCTTGTGATCCCTGAGAAAATGGGCAGTGGGTTTCTTCAGCTTTCATTTATGTCCCTTAGTTAACTTAATGAGATAGGTGAGTATGTTTTCTCTCATCTTCTGCAATTTTTCAGAAGAGTCACATCTCTCCATTGGTCTCCAGCCCCAACATATTTTCACAGTGCAATCCTGTGCATGTCTACTCATAACTATGTCCTATTGAGTTCAATGGGATTTACTCTTAGGCAGGGCTTTTTTTCTGGTGGAACTCACCGGAACTGAGTTCCAGCACCTTTTCTTCTATTAATTGCATTACAATTTAATCGCCATCTACTCCCGAGGAAATGTAATCCAACAGTTCCGGTACCCTTTTCTCCAGAAAAAAAGCACTGCTCTTAGGTAAGTGGGTATAGTATTGCAGCCTATAAAGACCATGTTAGTTCTCTGTAGTTTCTCAAGTTTCACCAAGTGGTTTCTTTTCCTCCCCCCCACCCTGTTTCTTTAAAATGAGCCTCAGTGCTCTCTGTAGTTTCTCTCCACTGCTGCATTTCCTGGAGTGTCCATGGAAACCACACACGTTTCCTTGGACACTAATTTTAAACTGTTTTTGTGGCCTCATTGTATGTCCTAACGTGTCGATGGAAATGTATGGTTGGTTTCCATGGACACCCTAGGAAACATGGGGTGGAGGACAAATGGAGAAACATGATTCTATTATTATTATTATTATTATTATTATTATTATTATTATTATTATTGCAGAACAAGGAGAAAAGACAAATATACACCCCTTGTAAACTTAACTAAGGTTTTTGCCTTAGTTTCCCCATGCATCTGAGGGAAATTTATCTACCACCCCACAGTCTTTAGGGCATTTTCTTTTCACCACAACACACCACAAATTGTAAAAAAGAATTGCAAAAAGAAAATGGCAAAAATGGAAGTACACAAAAAGGAAAAAAAGACAATTTGACACACCCTTATTTTATGTATCCCTCCACATTTTCTGTGCATGATGTGAAACAAAGCAAATGTATGTGTCTTGTCTAAATAAGGTCATGGCTAATAGGCAGAAACATAATTTTGAAGTTAATGACTAGTACATGTTTGTGAGTGAAAGGCAGGGGGGGACACAGCAAGGCAGACACAGTACTTTGGTATAAAATGTTGGGTCACATTTATTTAAAACAGTTCTGCAAAGGATGGAGACAGTGTGGGCTTCTATGATCTCCAGGCCTTGCCTGTAATGATATCAGGCAAGACATCCAAGCCTTGTCAGGTGGTGCTGCCTTTCCACTCACCACCCCCAGGTCTATACCATCCTGGTGTAGGGAAGCTTCCCCTTGTCACCCCTCCCAGAGCTGCAAAACTCTGAGTGGGCGAGCTCAGAGCTGAGTTAGGCTCAGAGGCAATCCGTATCTCCGCACTGGGCCACAAAACACTGAGCATGAAGCCTACGAAATTGCCAATCACCGTAATGGTGCCTATGGATGCTCACCAACCCTAAGGTCCCCAACTGAAATATGCCACACCTACTTGTCTAAATGTGACTGGATCAACCTATGAACCAATTAACCTATGAACATCCACTAGCCATTTCCTCTGACAGTGTGGAGTAGGTGAAAAAACAAGCAGCTCTCAGCCAATCAGGCTGCCTGCCGAAAATTCCTACTCAGCCCCCCAAAAGGTGACCAGGTAAACCCACACTGCATACAGGGGGGGCAGAAGGTAGCCAGAAAATCTAGAGGGCTAGGGTGGGTCTCCATGGTCTAATATCACCCCATAAGCCCACCCCTCACCCAACATGATGTACGTGCTTAGTTAGCACACTTCTTGGGCCTGCCTGTTTCTCTTCCCCCCGCCACCTGTAATATCCTTCCATGTCCAGACAAGCTGAGCACATGTGAAGGCGTTTTCAGTAAATCTGAAATATTCTGGTATACATTTTGACCAACATATCCTATACACGAGTGATAAGATTAGAATGACTAGTTAGGTTAGGATCCATCCGATGATATTTTCACAGTAAACAAATGGAGCTTAATTACAGAGGTCTCCAGTCTATCACCAAATCATCAGAAAAATCTAAGTAGATTAAGTAAAAATCTGAGGTAAGGATCGCAACAAATAAGAGAGGCCTCACCCTTCTGTTGAACAGATATTTGCCACTAGCGTTGGCAAGGGAAGGGACCACAGGAATTATCCAATGTACCAAGTAGGTAGAGAAATGGCTGCCCGTTCAGCGTGCGAGAGGCCTTGGGGAATGCACAGCAGGGCCTCAATGTGCTAGGTCTTTCTGTACATGCTGGGCTGCATTGCAGAATCCATTTTGGATGTCACAGTCCACTTCGGAATGTTATCAGAGAAGAATGGATTCATTCCACTCTCTCACAAAACATTTCTGGAGTGGGATGGAACGGTTCCACCTAATGGTTCCACTTGTCTCTAGTTTCAATGAACTGCAACCTCACACTATGAAGTCAAAATGAGGTTATTTGGGCAGTTTACCTCATTTGGCTTATGTATACTCCAAGGAAACCAGGCACACAGTAACAATCAACTGAAGCCCAAAAACCTGGCTTGTTCGTTTGAATCAATATATGAATTCAGCCTTGCAGCTGCTTCCCTGGCCTCATCACCCACTTAGAGTTGCCAGGTCAAAATGCTGCAGTGACAGTAGAAGCCACAACAGACAGAATCTTCCTGTCAAGGATTAGACACTCTGAACCTAGCATCTCTCTGTCACTCTGGTTCCCTTCCTTACCTGCCCACTTCCTTCCTGTCAAGAGTGTACAGTCCCACCATCTAGGCCCTATGTGTATTTTTGCTCTGTTCCTACTTTCTCCTTGGTTTCTTCTTCATTTTAATCTATATTAATTTAACAGATGTATGTACTACTGACCACATTAAAAAAAAGTATTTCTAATGTCTTTGGCTCCATGCCTCTACCACTCATTGTTTTCACAGATCTTTGCTTTTCAGGCCACAAACTACCTTGTTCCACTTAAACAAGTCACCTCTTTGCCAGCTTCCCAGCGCTCATCTCTCCTTCCCCCATAGTATACAGCCCCTCTTGTATTTAAATACTGTGTAATTTCTTCTGGTCCCTTTCTCAGCTCCCTGTATCCTCTGTTCTTTATCTTATCTTATTTATTTATTTATTATATTTATACCCCGCCTTTTTTCCTGCAAGGAACCCAAGGCGGCTTACAGAATCCTCCTCCCCCTCCCCATTTTATCCTCACAACAACCCTGTGAGGTAGGTTAGGCTGAGAGTCAGTGACTGGCCCAAAGTCACCCAGTGAGTTTCATGGCCGAGCGGGGACTAGAACCCGGATCTCCCGAGTCCCAGTCCAACACTCTCACCTCTACGCCACACTGGCTCTTAAGCCTCATATTCCATTGACCCTTCCTTCAGGTTCTTCTTAGCCTGTTGTCTAATCTGCAGCCTTCCTCCAGTCTCCTTGCTTCTGGACTCCCTATCCCATCCTGACGTCTCCTTACGGTTGTCAGCCTGCCCTTGTACAAGATGTAAACCCAAACTGACAACTCTCCCTTCTCTCACAGAAGGTGAACTGCAAACTGCTCCCCCCCCCCGAGCAGCTGAACATTGTGAGCCATCACGCCTGTTTAGCCAATCAGTGTCAGAGGCTTCACTGCCATAAAGGCAATAAAATATGGATTTCTACCTAAACCCACCTCAAGTATTTAATAAATCATAAATTTTCTGGTTCATGACAGCACCTTTTGTATTAAAAAAAATAACTCCTAATTAAAGGGCAGAGTTTTCATTCCAAATCTTTATTGAATGCTTCTCATTGTCATTTTTTTAAAAAAATCTTTAAAAACTAAGATTAATAACTAGTACTCATTTTTAACACTGGAAGCTGAAGTCATTCTTGAATAGTGATTCTGTCTTCAGAACATTCAGAACTCGTCCTTCCCTTTCTATGTGTATTAAATATTTGTTAACATTAGTGGCATTTGTAGTCCTTTTCCTTCGTTAAGCACAAGTGAAAGAAAGACCCATTCATTTTAAGGAGGGTTCCCATGCCCCACACCACACTAAATGTCAAGAGCAGTAGAAAGCATTTGCAATGGCTTGATAGACATGGATCCTGGTGCAGTGGAGTCATGGGCAGCGCATTCTTATGGTTGCTAAACAGAGTCCAGATGGCCATAGGATTTTTCGGAGTCCCAGCTCCGACCTCAGAAACTTGCTCCGAGGTCCAAGCTGCAACTCCAAATTCGGAGGGAGCGCCCTTCCTCCACCTTTGCTGCCAATGCAGAAACAACCACACTGGCTGTGCCTCCAAGATGCAAGAGTGACCTTGGAGATGGGTTTTGGGGGCAGGCAGGGGGCTGGGCTGCGCTGGGGAAAAGTCAGGCTCCACCTGCCTCGAAACTCTTCACACCCCTTCCTACCCACTCCGAGGCCGAACACTTAAATGGCCAAAATTTAAATCAGGGGTTCTCAACCAGGGGGGAATTCCCTGCAGGGGGGAATTTTGGGGTTTGGGATGGGGGAATTGGGACCACAGACTCAAACTGTTGGAATACTGATCTTTCTACAAATTACAATTCTACAGATTGTACATAATCTACAGGGCAGTGCTGGCTGGGGCATGCTGGGAGTTGTAGGCCAAAAACATCTGGGGACCCAAGGTTGAGAAACACTGCCTTATTGTATGGCACAGATTAAGTCAGGCAGTCTTGGAAAGGGGGGAATCAATGACATTCTGACATATGGTGAAGAGGGTGCATGGAGCAAAAGGTTGAGAACCACTGATCTAAGTGCTTCGTATGGCAGGAAGAGTGTGGAAGCGAGCTTCATCTCCGCACTCCTCCCACCATGCATAGGATGCCCATAGTCCTCTGAGTTCAGAGGGTTATGGAGAGCCTCATCAGATTGCACCCTAAGTCTATGAGTATCATACCAGAAAGACCCCAGTTCAAAGCACTACTCAACCATGAGATCACTCATCACTGGTTTCTTTGATAGGGTCTGAGCTGGTGTGACTGACCAGGGAAGTGATGTTGGGGTTCTGGTGGATGGGTCAATGGTAACATCAACCTAGTTTGTGGCTGCTGTGAAAAAGACAAATTCCAGCCGTGAAAAAGGCAAATTCCATGGTGGGGATCATTACGAAAGGAATAGAAAATAAAACTGTCATAACATTAATGAATTTATAAAACTCTTTGGCGCAACCACACTTGGAATACTATGTATAGTTCTGATTACCACACATAAAAAAAGATCCTGTGAAGCTGGCAGAGGTGCAGAAAAGTACAACCCACGTGATTAAGAGGCTAGAGAAATTCCCCTATGAGTAAAGGTTACAACATTTGGAGCTTGTTAGGTTAGAAAAAAGATGAATGGGGGACACTCATGATAGAGGTGTATAAAATTATGCATGATGTGGAGAAGGTCTCTCATAATACTAGAACCTGAGGTCATCCAATGAAGCAGAACAGTGGGAAATTCAAGGCAGACTTCTTCACACTTCATGCAGCTCATAGTCACACTATGAAATTCACTACCACAAGAGGTAGTGATGGTCACCAACTTGGACAGCTTTAAAGGGGAATTAGATAAAATTCATGGAAGATAAGGCTAACAATTGCCACTATTCATGACTGCTATATATTACCTCCAGCATCAGAATCAGTGTGCTTCTGAATACTATTTGCTGGGGAACACAAGTGGGAGGGTAATATGGCACTCACATCCTGTCTGTGGGCTTCCCTTAGGCATCTGGTTGACCACTGTTTAAACAGAATGCTGGACTAGATAGCCCTTTAATCTAGGGATGTACAGAATTTGTTAAATCCATTCTGTCTGTGTTTTGCAGATTGTTAGGTATCTTTTGTTCTATTGTCTGTTCATTGACAAATTCGGATTTTCCCCCACCTTCAGAAAAGTACACAAAAAGTACGGCATGATTTACAGAACATTCTCTGGCATGTAACATTTTGTGTATTATTCTCAGCTCAGTGTACAAACAATAAGCAGAGTGCACGCTTGTGCACACACACACACACACACACACACACACAAGATTGCTGCACAGCAGAGGTTGAAGAAAGATCAGAGATGTATAAAATGTTGTGCATGTGTTTGTTTTTTGTTTGGTTTTAAATGGCATATATTTTATTTTATTTTATTTTATTTATTACATTTGTGAATCACCCATCTGGCCAGTCACCCGGCCACCCTGGACAATGTACAATCCAAACAATACAATGATAAAACAAACATAACACAATTAAAACAGTATAGATTTTTTTTTTAAAGAATCCTAACCCACCCCATATTCCCGCCTGAAATATCACGTTTTTAATGCACAGTGGAAGTTCATCATGGAGGGGGCATGGCGAAGGTCACTAGGGAGGGAGTTCTATAACTTGGGGGCCACCACAGAGAAGGCCCTCTTCCTAGTCCCCACCAGCCTGGCTGCTCTGGCTGATGGGACAGGAAGAAGGCCGTCCGTGGCAGATCTTATTGAGCGGCCTACTTGATGTTGCTGGAGGCGCTCCTTGTGGTATATGTTAACATAGTTTGAAACAACATTTGTATTTTTGTAAAACTAAATTTGCACACAATTCCAGAAAGTAAAGAACTGCTCTGGAAGTCCATGGAATCCACACAACTCAGAAAAAGCCAGTCCACTGCGGAATCCACAGGTTGGATTCACAGAAATTTAAACTCATTGAATCTGTTGTGGCTTTCTCTGACATCCCTACTTTGCTATGATCTAGCAGGGCTCCTGATTGTTTTCTTCTGTTCTCAGACAAACCACTATCTCTCAGCATCAACCCACCCCCGCCCAACCCTGCATACGTATGTGTATAATATGACACAATAATGGTCTACTGTAATGCATTGTCAGAATTACTGGGTGAATGTACATGTAGTGCCTAGAATACTTAGGAAAAGCATTATACACATTCTAAATATTATTTTAGCTAGGGAAATTACAATAAGGATAAGTCTAAATGGGTGCTATAAATGGGAAGCAAAAGTTAAAGATTACTCATCATTGCCCAATTTTGCCATCTTTGCTCATTTTGGAAGGAGTTGTAGATACCTTTCCTTCTTTGGCTTGGATCCTAACTTACATTCAATGAATGGAGCAGAGTTCTGTTCACAGAACAGGGCTTACCTGCCTTCCATTTTTCTCTGCCAACCCTGTTCTCCCCCAGATCTGCTCTTGAGGGTTGGGGGACCTTTTGGGGATGCTGTTGGATATGGTGCTGGGAGGGTAGATGAATAGGAGAGCCAGGAGAAATCACCCTCCATTATGTAAACAGAACAGCAACTTAAGATCCAAGCCTTTGTGTTAGAAAGTTTTCTTTGAAATGTCTATACAGTCATGCCTTGGATTGAGATCATAATTCGTTACAGAAACATGCTTGTAATCCAAAACACTCTTATATCAAAACGAAATCCCCCCAAAAAAATTTTTACAGAGATTTTTAATTTAAGCTGCACTACAGTACTTGTATTGCAAGATGTCGCTTGTATATCAAGTAAAAAAATATTAAATAAATATTTAAAAATTTGCTTGTCTTGCAAAACGCTCTCAAACCAAGTTACTTGCAATCCAAGGTATTACTGTATTTTAATAATTATGTCAGCCCTTTCCTCAAATGCTTAGGAAGAAGAGGGAATTGATGAAGAAGGAAAGAAAGAACAGCTAAAAAGAGGAGTTCAGATACAGACTGAAGTGTATATTGCCTCTTTCGGACACTGACCAATAATTTACTTCATTAGGCAGATTGCTCACTAAGAGGTCAAAACAGTTATCTGATGGGAACAAATAATTATGAAATTGTTGGCTTTTTGAATGAGATATTCATGAGTGATTGGAGAGATTGACAGATGATACAGCACCCCACCTATCTTGAGCTGAAGGGTGACTGAGTGTGTATGTGCATGTGTGAAGAAACGGCAACTAGAAGTAGAAGTGAAGAAAGTAGTTATTTGGCTGAAGATTAAGAGCACCTTGGGGTGCAGGACATGTCTCTGGGAATCTGATGTCTCTTTGCCTCCACTTATGCTCTATATGTATATGTCTTTGTAACTAAAACAAATATCACAAAGACACCTTGCATCACAAGAAGTCTGTCATCCAAAGGAAATCCAACCCAGGTAGCACTGTCCACAGAAGTATTCACCCTTGGGGAATTGGGGAGCTTGCCATAGTATTATTGCCCTGCTACTCCGTTCTCTTGCCAGAAACACATCACTGAACAATCTGTTCTGAATGTAAATGTGCTGGAAGTACCTCCGGGATCAGAGGTATTATAGGAATGGCTAGGAAAAAACAGCTATTGCCCTTATGTCCTTATCGTGGGCTTGCCTGAAGCATTTCCAGGGCCTGATAAGCTGCATCCTAGAGTAATAAAGGAACTGGCAGAAGAACTCTCAGAACCACTGTCTATTATCTTTGAGAAACCATGGAGGACAGGTGAAGTGCCAGATGACTGGAGGAGGGCAAATGTTGTTCCCATCTTCAAAAAGGGCAAGAAGGAAGAACCTGGGAACTATAGGCCAGTCAGTCTGACATCAATCCTTGGGAAAATTTTGGAGCAGATTATAAGGAAGTCAGTCTGCAAGCACCTTGAAAACAATGCAGTGATTACTAGAAGCCAGCATGGATTTGTCAAGAACAAATCCTGCCAGACTAATCTGATCTCATTTTTTGATCGGGTAACCTCCCTTGTGGACTGTGGGAATGCTGTGAACATCATATATCTGGACTTCAGCAAAGCTTTCGACAAAGTGCCTCATGATATCCTGATTAGCAAGCTAGCTAAAAGTGGGCTAGATGGAACAACTATCAGGTGGATCCACAATTGGCTACAGAATCGGACTCAAAGAGTGCTTATCAATGGTTCCTTCTCAAACTGGGGAGAGGTAACGAGCGGGGTACCACAGGGCTCGGCCCTGGGCCCAGTGCTCTTCAACATTTTTATTAATGACTTGGATGATGAGGTACAGGGAATGCTTATCAAATTTGCAGATGACACAAGGTTGGGTGGAACAGCTAAGACTCTGGAAGACAGAAACAAAATTCAAAGTGACCTCGATAGGCTGGAGCACTGGGCCAAAAACAACAGAATGAAATTTAATAGGGATAAATGCCAAGTGCTGCACCTAGGGAGAGGAAACCAAATGCAGAGTTACAGAATGGGGGACACTTGGCTCAACAATACTACAAGTGAGAAGGATCTTGGAATTGTGGTAGATCACAAACTGAATATGAGCCAGCAATGCGATGTGGTTGCAAAGAAGGCAAATGCTATTTTGGGCTGCATTAATAGAAGTATAGCTTCCAAATCGCGGGAAGTGATAATTCCCCTTTACTCGGCACTGGTTAGGCCTCATCTTCAGTACTGCGTCCAGTTCTGGGCACCACACTTTAAGAAGGACGTAGACAAACTGGAGAGGGTTCAGAGGAGGGCAACAAGGATGATAAAGGGACTGGAAACAAGGCCCTATGAGGAGAGACTGGAAGAACTGGGCATGTTTAGCCTTCAGAAGAGGAGACTGAGGGGAGATTTGATCGCACTCTTCCAGTACTTGAAGGGATGTCACACAGAGGAGGGCCAGGATCTCTTCTCCTTCACCCCAGTTTGCAGGACACGGAATAATGGGCTCAAGTTACAGGAACCTAGATTCCACCTAAACATCAGGAAAAATTTCCTGACTGTCAGAGCAATAAGAAAATGGAATCAACTACCTAGGGAGGTGGTGGGCTCTCCCACTCTGGAGGCATTCAAGGTGCAGCTGGACAGCCATCTGTCAGGGATGCTTTGACCTAGATTCCTGCATTGAGCAGGGTGTTGGACTCGATGGCCTTGTAGGCCCCTTCCAACTCTACTTTTCTATGATTCTATTATTCTATGCAGTTGGCCACTGCATGAAGCAGAATGTTGGACTAGATAGACCTTTGGTCTGATCCTGTAGGACTCTTTTTATGTGCTTAGTCATAATTCCTGTAATTTGAAATGGACAAAGGAGATATCCTGAATCTGCAGAACAAATTTCCCTTTGAAGGGAAAATAAACCCGATGTGAACCTTCATGATCTGCTGCCATTCAGCAGAGCTTCAGGGAAGTATTGCTATTGCAGGAATTAGGCCGCTAGGCTTTTCATTCCAAATTTTTGTTTTATCACCCTGGGGATAAATCTCACTCATTTTATTTCTGAAGCTTTAAATCTTGCAGCATTATAAAACTTGAGACCATATAGATTGAACAGAGAGAATTCTGACACTTTCTTTCTTTTAGTTTCTGTAACTCAACACATTTTGCAATGGGACACATTAAAAAAGAAGAAGCTAGAATTAATTAAAGATGCATGGAGAGGTCCACCAGAGATTTTAAATAGTGTATGACAATTAGACTGAGAAACATAAGCTTAGTGCTCCATTCAGCCACCAAATCCACCTTCTCTTTTGTGTAGAGTTTATCTGAACACTTCAATATGATGCAGATCAGAGGCTGCTGCATTCAGTATGTGTACACAGAAAGATGTTTCTAAAGAAAGAAACAGACAGACAAGGGAACTCGGAGATACTTGTTGTGCCTCCAGTAGGTCAGACAGAGACCAGCCGTGCCGGAGTGTGTTTGGGGTGGGGTCAGGCTAAGTGCAGCCTGACCCAGCTGGGCAGCCTTACCAATCAGCGCCTGCTCAAAAGGCAGGTCCCAAACACACTCAGATGCTGGAAGTGTTGTTTGTTACAGCTACCGCCAGACGCTCCTGATATTCCTGACCTCAGACCTCTGTACCTTTGATCCTCGGCCCTGACTACGCCTGTGCCTGATCTCTAACTGCTTTATGTTTGCTCTGTTTTGGACTGAAATATTTTGGCTTCGACACTCAGACTGTGATAACGACTACGGCTTATCTTGACACTGGGCGGATTTACGACAATACTCTAAAAAAGCTTTGTAAGGTTCATAAAATGGCATTTCTTCATGTGGAGCACACTCATATGCATGGTTACTCAGAAGTAAGTCCTATTGTATCCAATAAAGCTTACTCCCAATGGATACTTCCTTCTTCTTTTTTTAATCCCTGCGTGGGGACTCAGAAAGCAAATGGAGAAGAAGGCTTAATCCTCCAGACATGGTGCACACTCATCCTGATCCAAATTGTCACAATGCGCACTTACTCTAAAGTAAAACAGAGAGAGATAGAATAGGCTTAACTATATGCTACTCAATTAATGCAATGTGCAAGTTTCACCCTAAGTGTATAAGGGATTGAAACCTAAACCCGCGAGTTATCCCTTGGCCACACTCTCCCCTCCTTCTGTTAATCTTTCCCCAGCACCTTCCATTGCCTAAATTGAGACTATAAGCTGCTGCTTGGTTCAGGGAGTTTTAAAAGTAAACATAAAAATTTAGTGCCATATGCAAAGTTGTATCTGCGTAAATACTTAATAAATAACTCAGGCAGTCAGAATGTGCCTCCCTACTTTATCAGCCCCAGTTTTGGGCTGCAAAGGTAGGAAAGCACTCTACGCTAAAACTGGCTGTGTTGAGGTTCATGCAAGGAACTCAAGTCCAGTTGGATTTTGACTTTTCTCTGCACAGCAAACTGCTTTTTGAAACTCCTTTGACAGCAACTCATCATGTAGCATGAACCCTGTTTGGCCTCGCTCGCACAGAGTTTCAAATCACAGGGAAAGCTCATCATCATCATCATCATCATCATCATCATCATCATCATCATCATCATCGTCGTCGTCGTCATAGTCATCATTATTAATACATCAATTTATATACCACTTACCATATCTCAAGATATCTCTGAGTTTACAAAACAAGAAATTAAAATACATGGTAATACATCATAATACAAAAATTTAATAGTTAAAGTGTTTAAAATATTTAAAAAGAAAGCTAAAAATGCAATAATTAGGCAACAAACATTCAGCAAGCATTCGGTCACCTTCCCCTCTGCAGACATTATCAGAATGTGTGGACAGTGGAGCTGCAGGGATGTATGAGGAATTGGTTTCAGTTTGTTTTTGATCACGGGTTACACATTTTGCACCTTCCAAATCAAATACAGACTCGGACACAATCTGTGGGCAAATTCGTTACATTTTCCAGCTTGCAATGTGATTTGCGGACCAAAAAAATGTGTTTGACAGCATGCCTACATTTGAAAAATGTGCGTGAAAAACAGTTTTTTCAAAACTGCACACAAATACACTTTAATCAATAGGAGAAGAATGGGTACATTTCAAAGATGTGCACAATTTTATTTTTATTTTTATTTATTACATTTGTTAATTGCCCATCTGGCCGGTCATTTGATATGTACATTTGGAAAAATATACATGAAAATGCACACAGATTTTCATGCAAAAAGAAAAAAAACCCAAAGCTCGCAATCTGATACAGATTCGAGTTGGAACAAGGTTCAAGATGGAATTCGGAGAACTTCATCAAGCTCAAGTTTTGCTGATTCGTACCTCCCTAAGGACCAGTGAGGGATGCAATGGTGGGATGTGGGGGTAGAGCAGCAGGCACAGTGCAACAGATTTAAAAAAAATGGAGTTCTATGAATCCAACCTGCAACAGTGGATCAACTTTTTCAAAGTCATGTAGATTCTGCAGAATTGCAGACCATCTTCTTACTTTTTTGGAGGGAGTTACAGAAATTCGCACTTGCGCTAATGCAGACTTGCATTTGCGTAAGCGGAACAAAATTCTCACACATCCCTAAATTCTGATTATGTCAATGAGTGAATGACAGAATGAAAGATGCCTGACAATCTGTGAAACACAGATGGAACAGATTTAACAAAATCCATGCATCCTTATGGTCATGTATAATTGCTTCATGCCACTTCAGAAAAGAGTTTGTCCTAGACATTGCTTTAGGTACTATTATGCATAAAAAATAAACAGATCCCCCAGTTTGGAAGCCTGTGGTCCATTATGAGCTGAGGCATTGCTTGGTGGTAGCCATCTCACCTGTCAGTTTCCCTTCTCTCCTTCTTTCCCCCACTTTCTCAAAGTTACCAAGTTGTGTGTGGGCAGGAAAAACAGCAAAGTTAAAGCTGAGAGGTCTTTTGAGTGGTTTATGTACTGAAGATGTGAATTATGGGAAGTGCAGATTTCATTCCTCCTGACTCATTGACAAGATTAATAAAGAACTCTAATTTCTTAGTGATGGGTGAGCATTTTATTTGGTTCATTTTTGCTATGAACTTCACAGAATTCAAAAAAATTATTCATAAACAGGATGGAAAGGAGATGAGATTTTTAAAAAAGCAAATGTGGGAGGAAGCAAAACTGGCAGATTTGTCCATCCTTATTCCTGAGCTAAGCTCAGGGCTATTCCCCACTCAGCAATGGAGACCTCTGAGCCTCCTTTGACACTTCTGAGAAGTGTTGTTCTGACTGACTCATTGATGAGGATGAAAAACAAACAAACTCAATCCCCAGAGTTGGAGGATCTGAGCATGCTTAGAAACCTTCATTTCAGTCAGCTGGCAAGTTTGCAGCAGCTTTTACTAAGATATTGGCTGCTGTTTTCCCACCTTTCTATCTATCACTCCACAATGTGGTAAGTTCAGGGAAAAGGAGAAAAGAAAGAAATGGCCAGCAAGAGGTCTGGTGACAGTGGAAGAACTCTCTGGGCTGGTTTTTCCCAAGATTTGGAGATAATGACAGAAACTGTCAGAAAATGGCAGCCCAATCTTTTTCAATAGGTCTGGGAATTCTCCAAAAAGGTTCAGAAAGACCTAGACCATTCCAAATTGAAATGGATGGGTTTGACCATCTCTAGAACTATTTTTTAATCCTTCAAATACTTATATACTTTTCTGTATAATATCTGTTTCATCTCTAAGTAAAGATCAAACAGTAATAGGGGGGAATAAATATTTTTCTGAAAAACATCCACATTAAAATGAGTAGTGGATGTTCTCCTATTCATATTGCTATTAATCATTTTAGTCTTAACCGGTGCCTTTCTAGAACATATTACTACCAATATTAGTAGGAGTCAAGCTACTGCATTAATAAGTTAATTACAGGAAGTCTGTACTATGCATTCAGGTTTGAGAAAGAAATGCCCCTTTTACGTTCTCTTATTTGCCCCTCACGTATAGCTGGAAGCTGATATTGTACAAAAGACGCAGATGATTATTTGAAACATATCATTATGTTTCCTCCACTTAAAATCTCAAAGACTAGTTGGCAGACTAAATTGTGGCTGCAGATCTGAGTGGGTGAATATTGTAATGGAAAGAAGTGTCTTTTTAAATTTATCTGTCAGAAAATGCAGTTTGTATCAGAATCTTCCTACTATCCTGATTGCTCACCATCCACCACCTTCATTTATGAATTGTTGCAAACCACCCAGAAAGCGTTGGTGATTGGGCAGTATAGAAAGAAAATAAATAATAAATAATAATAACAATTTAAACAAGATGAAGGAAAACCAATGACAATTCTTTGGCTGTTGTTCTTTGTAGTACATATAGAAGATATATAGAAGACTATATAGACTTGATTCATTCTTAAGCAGTCTTTAGAGGAGTTTGCCTAGGGTTCAGGTGTTTTAGAAATTGTTATCACTTCCTTTCTATACAACAAAGGCTACCTTAAGAATGACTTGCACAGAGTGTTTTGCACCTCTTTATTTTGCATTTGAAAAATGCGTACACGTGAATTTTCACATGAAAAAACCAAAACAATGCTTGCAATCCGATATGTTCATGGGGCAGTATCCAATGGGGCCACTCAGCCTTTGCTGGTTCCGTTGCTTTTGTGGAACCCACCACTTGCACAATAGGGCTTTTGTACTTCTAAAAATAATGCAGGGGATGAGCGGAAATGCTTGTTTCCAAATCAAGAGAGGTCAGTGGAGCTCCCATTCTGGAAATGAGTGTTTCCGCTAATTTTGAGTTATTTTTAGGACTGCAAAAGCCCTGTTATGCAAGTAGTGGGTCCCACAAGTACATGGGTGAAACAGGATACTACCCACGGCTTGGAACAAGCTTTGAGGTGGAAATCAGAGAACTTGGACAAGCTTGGGTTTTGCTGATTCACATGTCCCCAGACATGCCTCAATAATTCAAATAATACATCAAACACATAACATGACATATTACACTCCAGTTAATCATATTAGGTAATTGGTCCCATTTCCCTTTAAGCAAGTCAGTTTCATAGTTGACTTTAATAGGAGCATTTCATAGAATCTTCCTATCTACAAAGGCACAGCCATTTGCTTCTGTGCAATATGCAAACATCTGTAAAATAATACACACTTTTTGCAAAAGGCTTAAAAAACATACTCTGCTTACTTTCTGGTTTATTCAAATACTCTCAGCAAAGGGCATATTAGTGCAGATCACTTATGAACATCTAAAATGAAAAGTACACATTGGGAAGGAGGGTTCAATTATAACAGAAATAGCTTGGGCCAAAATGCAGCTCTGTTGTCTACTTGCTAGAGTTTGAAGTTGATCCCTCTAACAGCATTCTTAATAAACAGTTTGACATCTGCGGTTTCTTCTCTGGAATGTTTTAACTCCTTGTATACGCATATGTTTTGGGTGCCTCTATTTACCAGGTATAGTCCCAATATTCCAGGACATGGCCCTCATAAATCACTATCTATATTTTGTCCCTGTTTTGGCCCTTTGGGTATGCCTTGTTAAAAAGCCATTTCCACATGTGACTAGCCTTGTTGTTCTTTAGAATTCAGCTTCTTCCCCCAGGTCTGAGGAAGTCAAATCGCTGAGAGGGCAGGGCAGATGCATCTTGGCTCTAGTGCACATGCATGTACATGCAGACACCTGGATACTAATGCCATATAGCTGCATATACAGTGCTTTTTTTCTGGAGAAAAGGGCACCGGAACTCTTGGATTACATTTCCTCGGGAGTAGATGGCGATTAAATTGTAATGCAATTAATAGAAGAAAAGGTGCTGGAACTCAGTTCCGGTGAGTTCCACCAGAAAAAATGCCCTGTGCATATAGCTCAAGGGAAATCTTGAACTGTGGATAACACATCAGGGCCAGCATCAGCAACTGGCCAGGGCCTGAATGCCCTGGCACGGCCCAATGCTGATGCTAGCCCTTGGTCTGCCAACCAGTGGATCTAGCCACCTTTTAATTTCCCAGGATGCCTATGACCTGGTGTCACTCTGGGCCATTGTGAAAAATTAAAAGGGTGGACAGACCCAAGTACTCTGTCCTGCTTAGGTCTCTGCCAGTACAGCCAGGTAAGCCCACCAGCACCTGTTGATGAAGGAGGAGAGCCACCAGAGGACACTTTGGCCAGGGCCTCTGAAATATGGAGCAAGCCCTGTACAATGTATTATTCAACATTTAGTATATTTTTCGGCCAGAAGAACACAATCTGATTTACTTTTAGATTAATGTAGGAGGTGAGTTCAGTGATCCTTGATACGAGAATAGAGGTGTTACAAGTGTGTTCCCTTTTTCATCTGTGAAAGATTGCACAAGAGGTCTGGAAAGAAAGAAAAAAACAAAATGATAAATGCTATGTCTCATTAATGCAAAAATGCAGGTTTGCTGCTCTAAAAGGGCAAACATACATCCAGTTCCCCTTCTTCCTCTAATGTTCTGTGCACGCATGCAGCCCTTATGGTAGCCTCAAAGATTTGATTTTTATTTTTAATGGATGATTACTTTCTCCTCTGTACCGATCAAAATAAAAGAATTTACATGTCTTCTTGAGAGTTCATAGCTAGGTATAAAGCTGAATATGGACACCTAAAACACACCAGTAAATAATTCCATCTGTTCTGGTATTAGGGAAGCAGAATTCAGTAAATGAATATATGGTATATTCCTACTGCCCCCACAAAAACAATTTATAAAACAAGGCAAATGCTTGAGAGACTGTGATGTACCTGGCACCTACCAGCACACATGGTAGTAATGCAGAATAATTCAGTAGCTGTAGTCTAAAGTTACGTGAAAAGGCTGAGCAACAATTTGTAGGATCCCACCTGCCAACACAGAATGACTTCCACTGAATTATATTGAGATGAAAGGCTTGCATAAAATATGTGAAACCTCAAGTAGACAAGCTCCGATAAGCCCTACACAGGCATTCACCTGCATGTGTGGCGTAGTGGTTAGAGTGTTGGATTGGGACTCAGGAGATCTGGGTTCTAGTCCCCGCTCGGCCATGAAACTCACTGGGTGACTTTGGGCCAGTCACTGACTCTCAGCCTAACCTACCTCACAGGGTTGTTGTGAGGATAAAATGGAGAGGAGGAGGAGGATTATGTAAGCCGCCTTGGGTTCCTTGCAGGAAAAAAGGCAGGGTATAAATATAATAAATAAATAAATAAATAAATAAATCACACAGATGGCTAAACTGGCAATGGGACATATGTGAGCACAGAGACCCCACCCCCAAGCATCCTGCACACCTGGCTAGCTCAGAGACCTTGGAACATTGAGTGCAAAGGTCTGCAAAGGGGATTGTAAGCCTGTTTGGCCGAATGCACTTATGCAGCTCCCGAATGCACTTATGCAGGGATTGGGAACCCTGGTAAGGCAGGGCTCACAATTGCTAGAGCTGTGTAAATGCATTCAACAAAACATGTTGACATGCCCCTTTGCAGACTTTCATGATCCTCTGAGCTAGCTGGGCACACAGGATGCTTGCGGGCAGGGCACACGTGCTTACACACTTCCCATCTCCAGTGTAGCCCTACTAACATTGTAGCGTGTCAGATATCAAGGTAAACACTTTCCCAGAAACATTCGTATCTATGTATATCTATATATCTCAATGTACCATTGAGGAGTTCAACATCACTTAACTATATTTACAAATCCATGCTAAATCAAACCCACCTACATAGACTTTTTTTTTTTACATGCTACTTACTTTACATGTAAGTAACTTCCTTTGCTTCTTAACCAGACAGAAGAGTAAATTTAGATCTGTTTTATGGCATACATAACCTTCCAAGAACACCTTCCTGTTTGTGAAAATATTGATACTGAGACAAGAGAGGCAACAACTGCCAGGAACTGAAGGCTGTTTAATTAAAATAAAAAACAGCTTTATAGTTCCCAAACAGGATTGTTGGCACTATTCAGGGCTTAACAAGTAGCATAAATCTTGAAAACAGAAGTCAAAAGTCAAAAGTGGCATGAGTAATTGTTTATTACTAAATTGTTGAAATTCCTTGTAGTAGGGCCAGTCACTGACTCTCAGCCTAACCTACCTCACAGGGTTGTTGTGAGGATAAAATGGAGAGGAGGAGGAGGAGGAGGATTATGTAAGCCGCCTTGGGTTCCTTGCAGGAAAAAAGGTGCAGTATAAATGTAATAAATAAATAAATAAATAAATATAAATGTCTAATTTAAAACAACACACCAAATCACAACATGGTCAAGGAACGTACCCCTCTTCTTCAGGGAAGTTGTGGGAAAATAATTAACCTACTGCATTATTAAATAATAAATAATAATATTTTATTTATTACCCGCCTCTCCATCCAGATCGAGGCGGGGAACAACAGAAAATATAAAACACCTAAACTAAAACAACACAATATATACTATTAAACATCTTAAAACATCCTAAAAACATCTTAAAACATCTTTAAAACATCTTTAAAACATCTTAAAAACATCTTTAAAACATCCTAACATTATTCCCTCCAAAATATACATCTAATGCACATACATGGAACTCATACATTGTTGGGAGATAAACATGGCATATAATTATGTAATCATCATAACTGATTAAAAGGGTTTTCACATGAAGATGATGATGATGATGATGATGATGATGATGATGACGATGATGGATCCAGTCTATGTTAATCATGCTTTAGTCTCATTGTACTCAATGGAATAGGTTAGTCATCATGACTAATTTAAGTCCAATTGATTTCACAAGGAATGGCACTGGCACTGCAACCTCATGGTCCCTTGGAAGGTATCCCAAAGGCCATATGATATCTCACATCACCCCTTCTGAGGGAAGAGAGAGATCCCTCCTAGCGATGCTGAAAACCTTGCTGGAAGTTCTTTCCTTGCATTGGAACATCAACACTGGAAGAACCCTGAGAATGAGAGAGAAAAATGGAAGTCTCTTTCACAGTGGAAGAAAACATTTGGGAAATTGGAGAGCAGATTTTGGCACAGCACTGGATACTACTCTCATGACTGAGTAAAGATTAGTATGACTGACTGAGATGAAACATAGGAAATGGAGGTTCAAAATTAACCATAAGTATAGAAGTTCGCATTTTTCTGGAGAACTGGACTTTCTTTGGCTTTGATTCTCAATCTAGTTATTCAATCATGGCAGTGGGGCATATTTAGAATAAAAGAAGTTGATCATCACAGACTTAGGGAGTGCGATACAAAGCGATGCTTGGGATGCACTCCTTGCTTGGAAGTAAGCTCCATTAAAACATGTATACAGGCCTGTGGCTTACACTGGCTCAGCTTGTCTGAGTGTGGAAAGCTAAGCAGGGTCAAGCCTGGTTATTACTTGGATGGGAAACCCCTCCTCTAGTTTCCTGCATTGAGCAGGGGGTTGGACTCGATAGTCTTGTAGGCTCCTTCCAACTCTATGATCTATGAAATCTATGAAATCTATGATAGAAAATTTTAAAGGCACAATTACAAACAATTCCAACAAGGAAAAAAGGTAGAGGACAACAGAAGAAGCTAATGTGGCTTCACGAAAAGCTTAGAGATGACCTGAAAACAAAAAAAGGACACATATAGGAAGTGGAAGGAAGGCCAGGCTACAAAGGAAGAGTACAGGCAGGTAGCACAGAATTGCAGGGATGGTGTCAGGAAAGCTAAAGCTGAGAATGAGTTGAGGTTAGCAAGGGATGCTAAAAGCAGCAAAAAAAAAAAAGCTTTCTTCAGATACATGCATACTAAAAGACAGAGGAAAGAAATGGTGGCTCAACTACTCAATGAGGGTGGCAAAATGATAACAGATGACAAAGAAAAGGCAGAATTGTTCAATTCCTACTTTGGCTTGGTCCTCTCCTGAATAGATCCAGGGGGATCTATGTCCCCCTGGCAAACCTGAAGTACAGACTGAAGGGGCAGGATTGCAGCTTGAGATTGATAGGCAAATGGTCAAGGAACACCTGATCACTTTGAACGAGTTCCAATCTCCAGAGCCCAACAAAGTGCATCCTAGAGTAATAAAGGAACTGGCAGAAGACCTCTCAGAACCACTGTCTATAAACTTTGAGAAATCACGGAGGATGGGTGAAGTGCCAGATGACTGTAGGTGGGCTAATATTGTTCTTATCTTCAAAAAGGGCAAGAAGGAGGAACCTGGGAACGATAGACCAGTCAGTCTAACATCAATCCCTGGGGAAATTCTGGATCAGATTATAAAGTCAGTCTGCAAGCACCTTGAAAACAATGCAGTGTCAAGAACAAATCCTGCAAGGCTAATCTGATCTCAGTTTTTGATTGGGTAACCTCCCTTTTGGACTGTGGGAATGCTGTGAACATAATATATCTTGACTTCAGCAAAGCATCCAGTTCTGGGCAACTCACTTTAAGAAGGATGCAGACAAACTGGAAAAGGTTCAGAGGAGGGCAACAAAGATGATCAGGGGACTGGAAACAAAGCCCTATGAGGAGAGAATGAAGGAACTGGGCATGTTTAGCCTTCAGAAGAGAAGACTGAGGGGAGATATGATAGCGCTTTTCAAGTACTTCAAGATATGATAGCGCTCTCCCACACTGGAGGCATTCAAGATGCACCTGGATGGCCATCTGTCAGGGATGCTTTAACTTGGATTCCTGCATTAAGCAGGGGGTTGGACTCGATGGCCTTATAGACCCCTTCCAACTCTAGGATGGATTCTAGGATTTACGTCTGCGGTCTGAGTAAACATACAAAGAATTGAGCTGTACAAGTTGCTAATTTTGAGACCTCTTGGGAAAAGAAATAGGCAACATTCTGAATGATGACTAAGTTGGGTTATTTTTATATGCACAACTTTAGCTATTTTCAAATATCCTACAACTTCAAATTGTGGCATTTCAGATCAGTAAAAGTGACTTTAATAATGTTAAGCCAAAGTAGTCTCAAAACTGCAGGTCACTAGCACAACAATGATATAGATGAAATGATTGCACATTCTCGGCATCTATTCTGGTAATAGGTGTTTTTCATCCTGTCTTTCTCTAAAGATTTGACACAGGGCTTAATTTGAGCACTTAACTACAACTTCACATTGTAGAGAAAATCATGAAAAGGACACTTTCTGAGGTAGGAGGGTTATAAAGCACCTTGGATACCTAAGTAAACAGTATTATTATTAATTTGGCATTATCTCAACCTACCAAGTATTATTTGAAGGTTCTTCATCTTTTCCTTTCTTGCAGTTTACAGCAATGTAAAAGAAAAGAAAAAAACTATTAAGAAAATAGGGGAAGCTGTTTCTGTGACAGCAGAACATAAGGGAAGCTGGGACTGGGAGAGCCAGTGTGGCATAGTGGTTAGAGTGTTGGACTGGGACTTGTGAGATCCATGAAGCCTTTGTGACTTTGGGCCAGTCACTCTCTCAGCCTAACCTACCTCACAGGACTGTTGTGAGGATAAAATGGAGGTGGAGGAGGAGGATTATGTAAGCCACTTTGGGTTCCTTGCAGGAAAAAGGGCGGAATATAAATGTAATAAAATATAAAGAAATAAACTATAGTCTGGTGTATGGAATATAATAAAAGGCCTTCAAGGTATTTCTCTATAGCTCAGTTGTCCTCAACATTATATCCCACTACACACAGCAGCCCACTGGCTAAACTGGCACCTGTGCTCTGTTCATTTAGGATTGTTGTGTTTTTCCCCCCTCCAGTCAACCTAAAGGGCAATAAGTGGAACTAGCAGTGCATTAACAAGTGAGCATGAGCAGCTTTGGAAGGCCGTTAGAGGCAATCCTTTAAAAGGAAACAGGGGAAGAAAATAACAAAAATAGCTTATGCATTTTCATTCCCCCCCCCGACCTCACAATTTACAACCCCTGAACACTGTGTGTGTGTGTGTGTGTGTGTGCATACCTGTGCAACTCAGGAGAACAATCCAGTTCTGTGTGGTCAGAACTTGTAAAATAGCCCCTGCTGACGGTACCAACACCATAAGTAACAAAGTGGCCATGGCCTGAGTGAGGATATGGATCTTTAATGGTGCCTAAAGCATGCTGCAGTTGGAGCCTCCTGAATATCAGGCGGGGGGAGGTCATTCCATAAGGCGGGCTCCACCATGGAGAAGGCCTGCTCCCGGTTTGCTGCAAGATAGCAATCTGGGGGTCATGGAACAACCAGCAAGGCCTCCTCTGATGATCTTGACGATCTCACAGTCACAGGTCTCTACTGGGGAAGGCAATCTGTGCTCCTAACAATGTTATTTATCTCCCTGCACCTGTTATGCATTGTAGACGTGTACTCTCTGATAACGTTGTCTGGTTTTTCCTTTCTGCAAAACCTTCAAGTTATTTGATCAAATGGCAGCCTGATTTGCATGGACTATACTTCCTAGAATTGGATGGGGGGGGGGGGCCTTAACTAATTTTGCTCAGCCTCTGCTCCCCACAACCACATGCACTGTGGCTCGTCAGAACACAGGCATTACCCCTCCCTCATTAGCTGTATTCCTCTCCTTGGGTACCCAGCCCTCCACTCCCTTGCTTATCCTCAGAATCCTTCAACTCCATATACACAGCCTGATCATTTTTCTCATTTTGGATGGGGCATTTCCCTCCAATTCCATGATTTGTCTGCACAGTTCCAAGCAGGGCCTTGTTCGTTCCTACCACTTCCGCCCCCCCCCTGAATTGGGGGCGTAATGTGCAATTTAACTACATTTAGGCACTGTTCAAAATAAAGAAACAAAGATATGGGGTAGTGTAATTATATATGCTCTCCCCACCCTCACCCCACTCCCAATTGCTTTCTCTTTTGCAAAATTCACTAATCCCCAATAGGTCTGTTAGTGGTTAGTGAAATTCTACTGAATTGAGATGAGAGCAGAGCTCCTGATATTATCAAGAAGGAATTAATTAAGCTGCCCTTTCAGTGTATTCGCCATCCCACTTAATGAAATATCTCACTTAAACAGAAAGCTTTTCAATGCAGAAAACTGCCTTGCATTAATATAGTATAAAAGTGCCCATTGACTATCATTTCAAGGCTGTGATTTCCCCCTCTGTAATGTCAATTGAAAATCACTATTTTGGGGGTCCAGATGACCATTTAATTTCAATTACTCCATATAACACAGACAGGCTTTCCACTCTGAAATGTGTTTTTAAGCTGCAAGTGCTGCTTTTTCTTTTCTTTTTTTGTATGGATGCAGCAACAGTTTCATTTTGCAGCACACAGCTCATAGCCTCAGATGATAACTCCTTTATTTAGAGATGGGCAAACAGCCCATCATGCTATATGTAATTAATTTGGAATAAATTGACTGAATTCCCAAATGTCAAAAAAGTTATTATGAACTTCAAATTAAGCCTGAATCAATCCCCTGAGAAATGTTAGGTCTCACTGTGGGCTTCAGACCACATGATTCAAGCTTTTCCTGTCCACATCCCATTAGTTACAGGAGGCTGAAGGAACAAACAAGTGAGTGCCATTGCAGGGTTGTGCATGCAGGAGTGAACACTTGTGAAAATGTGTAAAGGAAGAACATGTTACGAGGCTATCCAGCAAAACAGTACAATATCCAATTAGTGTCCCTCTGCTGGAAGAAGTGTCTCTGATCTAGTGGAGCAGGTTTATGTCAGTGGGATGGCGGTGGAGGCAATATTTGGCCATTTCTTCTCCTCCCTGCAGCCTGCCTGTCCCCCCCCCCCATTCTGCTCTGGAGGGTTGGGAAAGCTTTCAGAACAGCATGGGAAAAGTAGCACAGCAGGTTGCAGGGAGGAGGGGGGATTGCTGTTCAATGTCCCAACTCCCAACAAAGAGAAAGCACATTCAGCTGAGTGGAGTGTTAGTACAAAGACTTTGTACAGAAGAGCATATACTGTAGTCTGAACCCCATTCCCCTGGCATTATTTTTACTGGCTCGTAGAGCAATGACTCGGTTACAACCTTTCTGTCAGATCGTTATCCCCTTTCTACATAAGGAGAAAGCACTTTGAAATTTGTTTTGCCAGCACACCAATCTCTAGTGAGTTCTGTACTGAAGTTCTAGTAATTACTTAGGAATTGCATCTAGACCCCAAGTAATGTGAACTCCTAAACTAATATCTTTAGGTATGAGTCTCAACTATTTTTGGTATATATAAAAGGAGGAGTACATACAAGTGTTGCTGCAGATGATCATTCTGGAATCAGTTTATGGAGGTCTCAGGAATTGCCATATGGATTATATGAACAATGGCAAGGTTACTTCGAATAAACATTTCATATTGCTTGCAATCCTTTCCCAGTGTTATGCCTGCTGCTGAAGTCCAAAGGATATGCTGGAATAGCACCACCATTGACCTGGTATTCAGTTACATCATGACTGGTGATGGGCAAACTTATCCCAAGTGAATTCGTTGTTTACTCAGAAAGTAACAAATTTGTCCATGTGAGTTCAGGTAAGAGATTTAGAGATCTCCTTTAATACGAGATCTTCTGCCATGTATATGAGTTTTTGCACATACAAAATATCAAAATGCATCTTGGGAAGTGTAATTAGGAAACATGCGGTGAAGCATGATGTCAAGCATCACCACGTTTGGTAGCCTCCTCCTAACTGGTTGTTTCCGCATGGCCTGCCTGTGATGTTTACTTGGTGATCAGTATAAGGAAGAAAGAAGATAAACTGCAGAGTCCTCCTCCTCCTCCTCCTCCTCCTCCTCCTCCTCCTCCTCCTCCTCCTCCTCCTCCTCCTCGAGCCAGAGCTATGGCAACAATGAGGGAAGCAGTGGTGGACACACCAGAACATTCAAGAGTTAAACCAAGTCAGTGTATGTGCAGAAATTGCATTGTTTAGACTGTCCATGCTTAGATGCTCGCAATCATTTCTGAACATAATAATGAATTTGTAATACATTGTTCCAGGCTCAATTACAAATGGAAGAGTTTTGCCAACAAGCCAAATAATTATGAAATTCAGTGGCATCACTAATTATCATGGCATAACAGCTACACCAGTATAATACCAGACTGGGACAGTTCTTAGATAAAATTCTTTGCTTACTCAGAGATTTGTACTAAACCCAGTGCCACTGAAACATTATGTCTCCAGAACAGGTAGTGTAAGTAAAAACAGTCCACTTGGAGTCAATAGAGTCTCCAAGGTGTCTGGAACAGGGAGCGGTGAGAAATTCACTCCATCAGTTTTTTTAAAAAAAACAAAACAAAAACAGATGTACCTGATCTCCATCTGACAGAACTGAACGCTGAACCAAACACAATTTGCAACTGGAAATCCACATTTCCAAGCTTGTCATGCATTCTGTGAATTCTTAGAAGAAAAGGTGTCCAACAACATATGCACATTTGAAAAATGCACAAAAAACACTGCATACATTTCTAAAATGCACACAAACATGCTCTAGTCAATGGGGGCCTGCATACAAAAATGAGCATTATTTGAAAATGAGCAGAAAAATGCATACATTTGAAACACACACACACAAAAATACATATGGGCTTTTGTGCAAGGAAAAAAAATGGAACTGTGCTGTAACAAGCTTAGCAATGGAAAATCGAGAGCCTTGATGACATCATAATTCATATATCCAACCATCCCCTGTCTGAAACTCTGGTGGTCTCTGTTGCACAAACAGCAAAGAGAACAACAAAATTGGAAGCACAGAATATTAATACTTGTCTTATTAGAACCCTTACATATAATCTCAGGTAAGCTAGGTAGAAAGACCATGCCGCAAAGAATGATTCCCAAACACCCTCCATCCCACCCCCAGAAAGATGTGTGCAGTGTCCACACAGCACTCAAATGCCTATATGACCACAGGCAATCATTCTCTCCCATTTAGACATTATGGGGAAAATAAGTTCTTGTTGAACAACCTTCCCTTCTAAACAGGTGCTGTTGGTGTTTCTTTCATAGATTTTCATAGATTTCATAGATCATAGAGTTGGAAGGAGCCTAGAAGGCTATCAAGTCCAACCCCCTGCTCAATGCAGGAAACTAGAGGAGGGGTCTCCCATCCAAGTAATAACCAGGCCTGACCCTGCTTAGCTTTCCACACTCAGACAAGCTGAGCTAGATAAAGAACACAGTGCAAGCATACACTAATGCTGCTGGGACAAAATGAGAAAGGGTATGTTTTCCCAAGCATCTCACCCACCCCCTGCCTGAAATAAGCCTCCCCATTTCAACATTTTATTGCATTCATTGAAGGAAACTAGGTGTGATCTTTTTCCTCTAAAAAGGAAATACAATTTTAGCATTTTGCAAACTTCAGCTAAATGGCTTATCTATTGTTGTTTGTTTGTTTGTTTTAAAAAAATGAGTAACAGAATTGATGCATACGCATATACTACATTAAAGAGGAAGGTTTACTACATAATCAGTAAGATCAGGAAGTTAATGTTTGTCTTTTTTTCTTGATTTAACTGAGCATTGGTTCTGAGTACCCTTTAAAAAGGATTCATGCTCTAAAGAAACCCAGGAAGAGAACTCAGAGTAAGGCTATTCAGATAAGAGTGGGTTTGATTCTATGTGGCTCTATTAAGTTCTCAAAGACAAATCCATCCTGGAAGAATGTTAGAGAGGGCAAAACCTGATCATCTCTCCATCACAAGAGCTTTAAAAAGAATGAGGGCAGCAAGATATGGTTGAAACTGACAAGTATTACTGTCAGTGTGGTTGAGGCTGACAAATAATAAAATCCTTGCTGTATCACCAATAGAAATACCTTGTGTACTTGTCACCGCCCATCCTGTGCCTGGGGATGGATATTTTGCTATAATATCACAAAGGGTACTTGAGGGACTATTTCACAAAGGGTAACGTGTGGTTGTGACTCTTTGAACAACTGTGCCAAAAAGCTCTAAATCTCAAGCTGGCAATAAAGTATTTATTGAAGAAAAGTATTTCTGAACTGTTGTATTTGAAAAGGTGATCTCATTCTGAAGCAATGATAAAAATAGAAGACAGTAATAATATTTGAAAAGGGTAGCTTGTACATCCAAGAGAAAATAGGGGGCAGTGATGGCGTAATACAACTGGTGCTTTTTTTCAATATAAGGTGAGAAGTGTTTAACAAGGCCACTGCAGTTAAAACAGTTATATGAGTGAGACCATATCCTCAGAAACACTAACAAAACTGAACAAACACAATCCAAGCATGCCAAGAGCAGTTCATAATTAATCATTCAAACAGAAGCAACAAAATTATATCTGCTTGGATAATTATCTTTAGCCAGCTATAATGTTAGCTAGCTCCAAAATTTGAATCAGAAATGCTGGAGGCTCTTAGATGTTATTTCAAGGGATTGGTAGTTCTGGTTACATTTACATTGCAATTCTGCACAGAATTTTATTGTTTCTCTCTTACAACTACTTTTACATATGTAAAAGTATGTAAAGGGGGAAAACAAATAGCTAATGTATTTAAAGGGAAGCAGAGCACAAAGATGATGATGATGAGGAGGAGGAGGAGGAGGAGGAGGAGGAGGAGGAGGAGGTCTGTATCTGATGTGGCTATGGATCCCAGGTTGTGTCTTATTCAGCAAAAATGTTTGTTTCATGTCTATTGGATGCTGCAAAGTCTCTTTAATGAGGGTTTGTCTAAGTCAGCTAATTGATGGAGGTGTAATGCAGCTAATGCTTCTTTTAAGCATATATTTTGGCAATACTCAGTAGTTGCCCATTTTGGGGAGGAAGTCATTATACAGATAAATTTTGTATTGGAACACTCCTTAATATTACCAATGTACTGTACACATGGTCAGTGCAAATGCATTCTCTGCACCCTAAAAGACTGATATTACAAGGATAAATGTAAGATAAATGTTCACCTCCTATAATGCAATGGATTGAAGATCTTACAATGCTTTAACATTTGAATGGGTGGAATATAGACACCACCTGCGAATGGATAATGCTAAAAAAATCACAAGTTTTTTTTCCCTTCCAGTAAACTCTGCTCGTTATTGCGAGATTAGAAAGGTGTTCTAAGCACATCTGCATTACAAACTTGAGCAAGACCTGAGCAAGAGCTGTTGTTCTCAAATTAGCATTTCTCTTAAACAGGTTTTACCACCTGCTGTGACAGGCTTTTCATTAGGTTTTTGCATTTCAATCACTGTTGCTACATTTCTTTGTGTGAGAACTTCTTGCTGAAGGACATGGGGAGCTAGCTAGGGTTTATAATATTCAGAGTTAGAAGGGAGCTATCTCTCCAGCCTGAGCAAAAGATCATTCTGATCCGCAGCAGCTCAATTGTGTATCGCGTGTCAGGTCTGTGAAGGGGGAGAAGGAAAATCTAACTAGATCGAATGATACTTGGGCAGCCGCTGCAAGGATCTCTCACACAAAGTTGCTCTGCTTTTGTTGAAGTTTATGTTGTATAGTTCTTAGAAATCTGTATTTTCATATATATATATATATATATACACACACACACACACACACACACCTGTTTCATATGTATGCATTGAAACTGAGATATTCAAATCTATGTAGCCACACTTTTTCTTTTGTTGAAATTTTACAATAAAAATAAACTTAACAACAACAACAACAACAACAACAACAACAACAACACTTCTGCTGCCAGCATGACTGTACAATGCCTTGAGTACCCTTGTATTAGGTAGGTGGGTAGAAAGAATCTTGAACTTTGAAGTATTCATTATGTGGCACTCTAATAATAATGAATATTGCACTATATGTTGTGCTACAAACAAAAGGAGTAAACAATAATTTCATCTGAGCAGCGAGCACACTCCTACTTGGTGAGAACTGGAGGTCATGTCATGCAGGCCCACTAGAGGTCTAAGATCTGTAAAAACTGGCATATCTCAGATGTGGAGGCATATCCATCATTGTTAACTGGATGTTGGTCTTAAAAATAAAACTGCAATGTAGCCCTTTGAAAAATTATATTTCCCATGGGCCATTGGGAGCTTTCTTACTAGGCAAAGTGCAAACTGAGAGAAGGAGACTTTTCATTCCTTCCAATGATGGGACTAGAACACCACTACAGCTGCTGTTGCCATTACCAGTATTGGTCAATCCAGGTAAGTAGAATTCAAAGAGATCAAAGGAGTGCTGTGGAATTGGGGGGCAGGGAGCAGTATGATTAGCTGGGAATTCTTGTCCAACTCTGATTTTAATATAAATTGGAGAAGAATTAAGTGACATCATAATGTTTGGCTCTTAACTGAGGCAACCACTATGAACCCAAAATGTGTATATCTGGAACTAAGACCAAAGAACTTCACTGGCAACTGTTACAAGCTCTGCCTTACAAACTGCAGTCACTCAATCAAAGTGAGGCACAATACATACCATGCCCAAAAGTATCCTTGAAATATAGACCAAAGATGTAATTTAGATTTTGATTAAGAAGGAAATAGAACTTTGTTCTCAAAAGGACCAAAATGCAGTTGATAAAGATCATTCTAAGCTGCCATATGATAAGTGGGATAAACAGGAAATATAATTTCCTCATGCTGAAATAGTTACACATTGTACATGTCTTTTTTGAGCATATTATAATCTGGATCATCTGGAATAGAAACAAAAGAGGTAGTGTTTTTTCTCTCATTTCCACAAACTATCTTCTCCCCTAAAGATTAAAAAACAAACCTTAAACTGAATTTTCACATATTTAGGACACAAACCTATGCATGCTTAGAAAGAAAAAAGTCTTACAACTCACACAGTAAGGCTGGCTGGGGCATGCTGGGGCTTGTAGGACTTTTTTCTGTCTAAACATTCATAGGATTGCACCTTTTACCTTATTGGGGTAGGTGGGTTGTAGTTGTTTTCAGAGTCCACTAAAGTTAAGTAGGTAGTCAGTTTTCACTATGCGATAACAACATAAAGCCTAATTAGGATGAGGGTAATTCTTTCCACCTTCACCCTGAATGAGACAAAGATTTTTGTCTGTTTTCTAGGCCTCTGAACATGCACCTAAAGTAAGGATGCATTTCACAGAGGATGAAGTTTTAGCTGAGCCTTACTTTAAACTTTTCTCTTCAAATTCCAAAAGACTTACCATCTTTTGCCAAACTTTCAGGTTCTAATGCTTCAACTCACCCACCCACCCACCCCACACAAAGCCAGAATTTTTAACACCATTCCCTTTGTCTCAGTGGCTTGTCAACCTCATTTTAGAACTCTACAAAAGGGGATTGCATTCCATCTCCAGCTTTTTCTTCTATACTTTACTGTTATTGGAAAATGTTCTTTGAACAGGAACGTCTTGTGCTTTAAAAAAAAATCACTCATGAAGCTTGCACAATTTGTGTGCAGCTCTAAAGCAACTTAGGATTTAGAGCAGTCCATCTCCTGTAGGAGAGTTTTCAAAGAGTGAGTTACCCCGTGTTTTGCAAAAGAACATTCTTAGAGCATGGAAAGTAACAAGTTATGTAAATCCTCAGCTAGTAGAGTTCTTTAAAAGAAAAATAATTACATCAAAAGACCAGGCTGGTAATGCTTTTTAATCAGTAGTTTCTTGAATGTTTCCATTATCTTTAACAACAATAAAGAAGAAAAATAAATATAATACTGCACTAAAACACATGCACATATCCCAGCAATTTTGCAGCCACCTTTGTAAGTGGCAAAATTGGAGGGGGACTTTGGCGTACAGGGGTGAAATTTAGCTGAATATACTGATAGGGGTGTCCTGTCAGCAGTGGCTGGATGCCATATTTTTTCCCATGTGTCTCATCAGAATTATGCTACATGCTGATGCAACATGCCAATGGAACTTCTGGGGGGAAATATGGTTGTCATTAGCTGTCAAGAATAGCTCTGCCTGTGCCACTGGTCCCAGCAGGAGGAGCACTGCCTGTAGTGTGAAAAAAGATGAGCCTGGATTGGTGGTTCTTGGATTACTTGTTCCCCAACCCCCATGACAATCACAAAATGAAAGTTAAAATGGAAAAAAACCCAAAAAACATGAAATACAGAAAATGAAATATGTTATCTTTTTGAGTGGTACAAAATAATTCAGAATAATATAAAATCCTAATTTTGAAATCATGTATCTATTATTAGTTATTTGATCTCTTCATGCACAGTCCTGAACTACCAAAGGATTCAGTGAAGCAGTAGCCTTCAACTATTTCAGTCCCAGAGACTCACCTTTATGCTAACCTTGATGGAAAGCAGTTTATTTAGAAGAATGGTTACCACAAACATGGTACCTGTATGTACAGATCAGTGGCAAAACTTGTAGTCGGAGTAAAATGATGTCGATTTAATAATAATAATAAAAAAAACTGGAAAGTAAGCTAAAACTGAGTGTACCAACTACCAATATACTTCAGCAAGGCTGTGACACCTTGAAAGAATATATTTGACGATTAGTTAGCACCTACTTTTTCCCCTTAGCACAGGAAGGATGTCATGTGAACAGTAGCAAATAACCATACCATAAAACAAGGTATCAGTGATTCCTTCCAGTGTTGCCTGGAACTGCAAGAAGTCAGTAATGTGAAATGAAGTATATTAGGCCATTCAATTCCAAAAGGAAAACAAAAGGGTCCCTATGAAATTTTATTTTAAGGCATAACAACCATAAACCTATTTGATCAGTCAGGTAGAACTCTAATGCCATTTCCAATTTTGATTAATAATACAAGCTCTCCATGCATTTGAACTGACAAATGAGAACCAGCATGGATATCAAAGATAAACTCTGCATCTATACCTGTAATTATGGCTCACTTATAGAGATGCTGTGATAATCCACCAACTTCGATTTCTGATGTGGATATTGTTGTTCATCAGGTACAGGCAAGTATCCAATTTACTTTTTATGGAGGAAAAAGACAGTTGGTGGCTGAATATGCAAACAGTTGCTCTGCTCAAGATATGCAGCGGGGGAAAACCGATACTGAATTCATATCAGTCTACAACTTTGAGTGGGGATGTGTATCAGAACTGCATTGCTCTCCATGGAATGAACATTCTGATGTGCATTGAAATGTGCATAGCCATCCACAACTAGTAAACATGCATGCACCACAGGACCGGTGCAAGGCAGTTTGGTGCCCTAGGCAAGATCAGATAGTTAGCACACACACCCTTCCCACTTGAGAGCGCTGTATTTTTTTCCAAGGCGTTTCTGGCGCCCTATTTAGCCCTGCGCCCTAGGCAGCTGCCTAGTTGGCCTAATGGTAGCACCGGCCCTGATGCACCAGCCTACTGCAATAGTATGCATCGAGTGTGCACATCTCTACATTTTCAGGGAGGAGAGTGAGAGACCCAAGAACCCAGCATGTGGAAAAGTTGTTTGGAAAATTAAGGCTATCAAGGGCACTTCATGGACTCTACATGGATAATGAGTTTGTTGTTGTTGTTGTTGTTGTTGTTGTTATTATTAAAAATAATTTCTATCCTGTCTTTCTACTAAAACTATTCAAGGCAGCTTATCCAAGACCGTGGGAAGAAAAGTGGAAAAGTTTGGGGGGGGGGGAAGGGCAAGTTTCACAAATCTCCAGTTCAGTATTTATTTAAAAAGATTTTTAGGTTGCCTTTAAGGGAAAAACCCTCTCAAGGTGGCATACAAGATTAAAAGAATACAAAAATATACAAATACAAATAGAAATTTTAGAAAGGCAATGAATAAATATTCAATACAATATTATAAAAATACTATAAAAACAAATAACTGCAATAAAACCTACAGCCCACCGATTATGAAAAGGCCAGAGAAAACAAGTAAGTCTTCAGAGCCTTCCTGAAGATCTGCAGAGAAGGGGCCTGCCTGATGGAAGCTGATTCCAGTGGTAAGGGGCCACCACTGAAAGGGCCCTCTTCCTCGTACATGCCAGTCTAACTGCTCTTGGCGGCAGTCAAGTGAGAAGGGCCTCCATTGGTGACCTCACAGTGTGGGCAGGCTGGTACAGGAGAAGGTGGTCCTTCAAGTAAGTTGGGCTCAAACAATTTAAGGCTTTACAGGTTAAAACCAGCACTTCAGATTGGACTCAGAAACACACTGGCAACCAGTGCAGCCAGCACAGTATTGGTATTGTATGTGTACGTGCCAATATCTGGGTCTGGGTGGCAGTATTCAGCTCTAGCTGAAGTTTCCAAACCATCTTTAAAGGAAGCCCCATGAAGATGGCATTAGACTGGATGTCACCAGAGCATGAATGACCAAGGCAAGACCCTCCCTTTCCAGATAGGGTTTCAGTAGGTGTACCAGCCTAACCTGGTAAAAAGTACTCCTGGCCACCGCTGCAGCCTTAGCTTCCCCAGTTAGCAACAAGTCCAGGAACACACCCAAACTGTGCACTTGGTCCTTCAGAGGGAGTGCAACCCCCTCTAAGAAGTTAGAACACACATATTCCTTTATCCAAATTGGTTGGTTTCCCGATCCACACACTAGCCCCATCTTGTCTGGATTAAATCTCAGCTTGTTTGCCTCTCCAAACCACCTCCAGACACCATTTCAGGCACTCAACAGCCTCCCCAGGATCATCAGATGAAAACAAGAAGTAGAGCCAAGTGTCATCCACACATTGATGGTACTTCAGCCCAAACTTCCGAATGAATTCCCCCAGCAGTTTCATGTCCATACTGAAAATCATAGGGGACAAGATGGAACCTTGAGGCCCCTTACAGGTCAATAACCCTGGGCTTGAGCAGAAGTCCCCCAGCAACAACTTCTGTTCTGACATCATTCATCTGGGAAGGACTGAAGCCACCATAGAATGTGCCTCCCATGCCCAGTCCAGACAAATGATTTAGAACAATGCCATGGTCAATGATATTGAAAGCTGCTGAGAGGTCCAGGAGAACCAAATGGGACACACTCCTCCCATCCATTCCCTGGCGTAAGTCTTCTACTAGGGCGACCAAGGCTGCTTCTATGACTGAGCCAGGCCTGAACCCAGATTGGAATGGATCCAAATAATCAATATTTCCTGGGGTTGAGAAGCCACCACATGCTCTAATGCCTTACCCCAAAATGGTAGATTTGATTCTGAGGCAGTAATTATCAGAAACCATTGTATCTAAACTGGATTTCTTCAATAGTGGCCTCACCACTGCTTCCTTTAAAATAGCAGGGACCACCCCTTCCCTCAACGAGAATAATAACCTCTGAGGTCCAAATACCCAGCTCACCTCTGGCAGATTTCACAAGCCAGGATGGGCAAGGGTCCAGAGAGAAAGTGGTGGGCTTCAATCCTCCAAGCAGTTTGTCCACATGCTCAGGCTGTACAAGCTAAAAGATATCCATGATAGAATGACCAGGTGGCATTCTGGTTACATCCAGCTCCAACTCTGTAAAAAAAAAACAAAAAGGGAGGGGATGTCTACATTGGCATAGATATGAGTCACTTTATCTTTAAAGTGTCCAGCAAATCGGCTTTCAAGGGTTCAAGCATAAGCCACAGGCCTGTGGCTTACGCTGGCTCAGCTTGTCTGAGCGTAGAAAGCTAAGCAGGGTCAGGCCTGGTTATTACTTGGATGGGAGACCCCTCCCCTCCTCTAGTTTCCTGCATTGAGCAGGGGGTTGGACTCGATAGCCCTGTAGGCTCCTTCGAACTCTATGATCTATGAAATCTATGAAAGTTGTGGTTTTCCAGGGCTTACTCCAACAAGGCCCTTTGGTTGCTTCCTGAAAAAGCTCTGCTGGGCAACACTAAGCAGACACAATGGTGGCGGGGGAGTATGATCCCTTTGCTGTCATCAGCGTTGATGCTATCAGAAGAATAAGATTTAATTCTTATTCTTAACTTATTCCACAGAATAAGATTTAATATAGATTCTTAACTGCATTTGTTTGTACTCGCTCCAAAACATTCACCATTTACACTTTAGTCATCGGCCTTTCTGGTTCCTTAAGATTAGAGACAACTGTTTTTCTGAAAATGCCATGCAAGATCAAAACATTTTCACCAATTCTCTTGAACTACTACAAATATATATATTTAAAAACCCACAACTGAGTAGGAATATATCACAAATCATCGTTTGTGTCTCTGAAATAGTATTAGGGATATGGAGTATGTCACATCAATATTCAAAAAAGTCCAAGGCCTGTGATAATATTTTCACAGCCGAGAGCACTGTGTTTCAACAGTGACAATTCATATTGGCTCAGGGAGAGTACTCATTTTTCCTAATATACTCAAAGGTCATGTAGTAATTCTGCAGAAGTAAGAGACAGAACTAGAAAGATGGATAGATAAAAATGTTCATACAGCAATAGCTACCAAATGTATCAACATAGATTATTCTGAATGGGTTTATGATGGCTAATGTTGATAAGGACTTAAAATTGTATTCCTAGGTTAGCAAATTAAACAAAATAAGGAAAATTGGAGTATCAGTTCTGGTACAGTTTATTTTGGCTATGAATAATTGTGCTATATCCTGTCAAATAAACTGTGTATTAAGTATTAAATGTTGCATGATTTTTTAAATTTCTTCATGTGAATAGACCTAGAGTAGAAATCGTCAGCCAATGAATTTGCTGGTTCATTCAATATGCAGGAATCAGACTCTTCACTGCACTCTGCTTTTTGGCTGCTAGCTCCTTAAATTTAATCCTGCAGTGACAGCAGATGCCACAACTAGCAGAATTTTCTTGTCAGGTCTGGAGTCCACATCTAGCAACCATATCCTTTAGCCACTTGGTCTCTTGGCCAGCCTCCCAAGTTCTCCTGTCTTCCCACCCCCACTTACCCATCTGTCCTGTCCGTAAGCAGGGTGAAGTTTCTTTTCTGTTCCCTCCCTGTCTTTCCTTAGTTCCGTGTTTTTCTGCCCTTTTCCACAAGCTATCTTCCCTTATTTCCCCTTTCTCAGTCCACTGCCTATAGTATTCATCATACCCATTCAGCCTCACAGCCTCTGGGTTCTCTCTGTCCCGTAGTGACTCTGCATCCTGAGACTTCTCTGTTCCCCAGTCCTCATCCTGCCCTTTCAATGAAGTTTACTCCCAGCCGGACAACTTTCCCTTTCCTCCCAGGAGGAGAGGGCCAGCAAACTCTTGAGTTCCCTGAGTCACTGAACATTCTGTGACACATTGTCATGAGCACAGTGTCAGAGGCTTTACCACCAAAAGCAACACACAATATAGATATAGGCATGCATCATTTTAAAACATTTGCATCAGAAGCTGAAGGCAATTGCAGCCTCTCAGTGTTCAATCTTTTTATAACATCACCATAATTAGTGGACAATCACTTGATGATTTTTTTTAAAAAAACAGCCTTTTACTTCAGCAATTTGAAAACAACTATTTCATTGTAACAAAAGACTACTGCTACTACTACTAGTTCATATCAATTTTGCATTAGTAGTTTGACAAGTGTATACAGCACATGCTTCCATGGTTGCTATTTAACAGGGACAATCTCAGACCTATAAATCACTGATCCTCTTTAACCTTTTGGGGAGATTTTGGTATACCCCAAATGTGTTAGTGCAAGTTGGAGGGCTTTTTCATCGGTGGTGCCCTAGTTATGGAATTTCCCTCCCCTGGGAAGTTAATCTGACACCTGAAAAGTTGTCTTTTATTCATATACAGGGTTGCACAAAAATGACACTTCTACCACCACACAAATACACACTGATTGGGGAATGGGTAAACTTTGTAGAAATTTGGAGGGAAGGGTTAAACTTACGCTATTTTATATGAGGTACAGGCCTGTGGCTCATGCTGGCTCAGCTTGTCTGAGTGTGGAAAGCTAAGCAGGGTCAAGCCTGGTTGTTACTTGGATGGGAGACCCCTCCTCTAGTTTCCTGCATTGAGCAGGGGGTTGGACTCGATAGCCTTGTAGGCTCCTTCCAACTCTATGATCTATGAGGTGGCTATGTTGATTTTTCTTTGTTCTTTCACTAAACACACACACACACCTTGCCACCATGTGTAGTAGTGGTGAGCTCCCTGCTGCTTCTTGGCTGCCATTCCTGGGGCAGAGTTCCCATAGGAAGAGTGCTACATGATGACATAGCATCATTTTCAGCTGCATTTGTGTTAAAAAGTTTATTGTTCCCACGGGCTCAGTATGGTGGCAAGGCTTTTTTTCTACATTTTTTTTAAAAAAGGAGGGGGGATCCACTTAGTCACCTTGCCTAAAGTAAGGTAAGCCTGCCCCTCCTTGAAATTTCTATGAAGTGTGCTTGCTACCTTAAAGCAGCTGAATACACACACTCACACACATGCACACATAAACACACACACACACACAGAGGAGACAAATAGTCCCGCAAAAGCAGGGAGAAAAATATTCAGCACAGCTCCAATTCTAACCTGTGTGGATTAACAATTTTTCATTAAATGTGTGCAAAACAGCAAGCAAGGAGAAGTTGCTCAAGGCAAGCATGGTTAAAAGCAATACAAGGATATTTTAGCACCACTGTGAATATGCCTACCAGATGGCAAACAGTCCAAGCATGGTATGTGCAGGTGACAAAGCCACACACTAGTGATACATCAGAAGTTCAGGGTTTTGGTGGGGATCTTATAACGACACGTAGGGATGTCGGAGAAATCTGCAATGGATGTATCTTCACAGTTCAGATTTCTGCTAATCCAGTCCGCGGGTTTTGCATCGGACCAGCATCTGTGGGTCAGGCACATTCCATGGACATGTGGTTTTTTTAAAAAAAAGAATCCAAAATTTACATAAATTAATTCATGGGCAAAGCCGCAAGTTAGATGAAAAATGTTATGCTATTCAGAAAAAAGTTACGATAAAGTATATGCAACGTTCAAGGCACTTTTAAGAAATTGCATCCTTTGCTGCATATCTAATTTTCAGAGTGGGGGGGGGGAAATCTGATTTTGTGGGTTTGCAAACAACAGAATGGACAACTCCATCCAATCCATGCAACTCACGCGGAATGGATTAAATAAAATCCAAACATCCCTACATTCCAGGGTTCCTTCCCCTTAAAATCTAATATGAGCTGAGCCTACAATTGGAGTCTGGCTCAGCTCACAATAGCCCTGCTAGTTAACCCTTTACCAAGTAGAATTAATTCTTGCAAAGGGGGAGGGACAGGACTGGCAGTGTGGAGGGCTAGGTGGATGCCCTTGAGCATGCAGCGTCATCCATTGCTGCAGGGAGGCAAGACCCACTGAGCCAAGGTGGAGTGGGAACAATAATTATCATTCACACCAGCAACAGTGGCCTACACTGAATGCTCAGGCATATCCATGCCTTAAAGATGAGATCTACAAGGATTCTTCTGTCACTAACCAGCCCTCCCTTTGGACTATAGCTCGGTGGTAGAGCACATGCTTTGCATGCATAAGGTTCTACATTCAATCCCTGGCATCTTCAGGTAGGGCTGGGAAAGACTCCTATCTGAAACACTGGAGAGCAACTGCAAGTCAGTGTAGACAATACTGAACTAGATAGAGAGTTACTGAGCTAGACAGCATCTAGAGGGCCATAGGATCGTTCAGATTCCCAGATCTAAGGTCAAAAAATTGATTCAAACTTGTAGCTGGGATCCACACTCAGATCTCTCTCTCTCTCTCTCTCTCTCTCTCTCTCTCTCTCACACACACACACACACACACACACACTCACACACACACACACACACAGAGAGAGAGAGAGAGAGAGGGAGGGAGGGAGGGAGGGAGGCAGTGCAGAAAGAACTGTATCAGCTGCTTCTCCAAGGTTGTAAGAGCGAGCTAGTTGTGAGTCCTGCAAGACCTGGTCCCTGCTTCCCTGGCTCATCACACCTGGCTAGGGAGGGTGGGGCCTGACTGACTCCAGCTACAAAGGTTGCTGCTGCTCCTGCCTTTTTTTGTTTGTTTGTTGGTATCTGTAATTATTTCTGTTGTATTTTTTTTTGAATATTTAGTGTTTTTAAATATTTTTTAACTTGTATTGTTGTTCTTATATTGTGTAGATTATTTTTTTTAATACTATATTCAGTGTTCCTTGATGTTTTGTGTTCATGTCTTTTAGATTGTGAGCCTGAGGGCAGGGACTGTCTTATTATTAATTTGTGTAAGCCGCTCTGAGAGCCTTTTCTGGCTGAAGAGCGGGGTATAAATGAAATAAATAAATAAATAAATAAATAAAGGCTTTTGCAGGCGTTCCAGGGGGCAGAGAGGGCAGGAGACCAGCTTCGCCAAGATACAACATATCCTGATGGTGCCTCCCCCTCCTTCCTTCCCCCTCCGAAGCTCCACAGTTAGACAGCTGAAATTTGCAAAGTGGGAGGAGTGTGGAGGTGACCTTCACCTCTGTGCGCCTCCTGCTTTGCATAGGATGCCTGTAATCCTCCAAGTTCTGAGGGTTACCGGCAGCCCCACTGGATTGTGCCCTATGTTCTGTAACTCTAATTCATTTTTGTTTGCATTGATTTGAAGGGGAGCCGATCCAGCATTTTACTTTTAACTTTTGACTTTTATATCCAAATGGCATGACATTTTCAGGCCTTCTATTACTCCTTCAAGGGATCAGACCTGACCAATTTCAGACAGACTGGATGAAGGCTCCTCCTTTTAGAGGGGATTTTAAAAAGGCACACATCCTATAAGATTTCCTTTGATTTTCAACAGGAGATCCAATGGGTCTTTTCTTGCCTGTAACTTCTGTGTTTGGGCATCATCTCTCTGAGCTTTCTCTAAAACGTTTTGGGAACACCTAGAATAGGGATGCTTGAGGAATTCAATCTTTGTGTTTTCTGATTCAAACAGACCTAATCTGCACCTCCTGGACTAATATGCAAACTGGAACATAATTATCCACTGAATTTTGCAGTTCTTGAGTGTTTCTGAAGTAATTCTCAAAATAACCTCAGAACATATCAAAATATGCATTTGAAAATGCATATTTTGAGAAAAATATGCTTAGAAATGCATTTTTGAGAGAAAATACATTAAAATATGTACACAAATGTGGATTTTTGTGCACATTTTTGTTAAACAGATTAATGTGGAAATGGGACGCATGTGAAACTGACATGGATTGGAAATAAACTGAGTTGTCCAATGCTTTTGGTTTCCCTAGTCTTTGTGAAACTCAGAAAAACTGAACTAATTACAGAGCAAGCTGAGTGGCGCTCACTGGTCACATGCCACAATCCAGGAAATGTGTTTCCTGACCCTGCCAACTGGATGCCTCCTTGTTAGTAGCTTTTAAGACTAACAGAGGGAGAGGCTCCTCAGTATAGTTAAGTAAAGATTTTCTAAATTATGTGTTCCTTCCTGACAGTTTTCCTTTTGTGAATGTCTAAACTATCTATACTTTTAAAGTGAAATGTGGGCTCTGATGACATTGTGCAAGTCTGTAAAGCAGGACTGAACCTAAAGGCAGCCATCAGCTGCTTGTAGTTCAATAATGTACTGAAGGAAGAATGTAGGTTAGATACCATCATTATCCAAAGACATTGAGTTATCAGTCTGGAGGCAGCAGGAATGGAACAACTCTGTCAATTGCCTGTGTGTGATATACTGAAATTAGAAAGTGTTTATTTATTTAAAGCATTATCCCTTCCTTTAGCCCGAAAGGCTCCTGTAGCGGCTTACAAAATCAGTCCCTATCCTCAGACTTACAATCTAGATCAGTGTTCACCAACCTTGAGTCCCCAGATGTTTTTGGCCTACAACTCCCAGCATGCCCCAGCCAGCTACGCTGGTTGGGGCATGCTGGGAGTTGTAGGCCAAAAACATCTGGGGACCCAAGGTTGGAGAACACTGATCTAAAAGATATCTCACTCAAGCAAAAAGGAAAAAAGGAGAGGTGGGGTGGGGGTGGAGGAAGCAAGTCCAGTTCTTGAAGTTACAGTTCTTATAGCAATAATAATAATAATAATAATAATAATAATAATAATAATAATAATAATACCTATTGTTGCTTGATTGCTTTGGAACTTTAAGAATATAGATGCATTTTTGAAAAACAGTTATTTTTAAAACTCCTGATGCAAGTGACAATAGGCCATAGTTGTAACTTATAATGAGAATGACAATCTGAGCTTTTACTTTTATCCTTGTAATGGCATTTTATAAATGTCTAAGAGCAGAAAGACTGGGATTCTGACAAGTGAAAATAGGAATGCAAAGCAGTGAAATCATACAATTAGAATCGCTACTTCCACATAATCAAGGGCAGTGCAGACCCAGAAGCTTTAAACAGATCAAAAAACAAAACAAAAAAACAGAATACAATATAAATTCTCATGAATAAAGTGTCTAATGCAATTTTGCATCAGAAGAAAAGAAAGCCACCTTGTTACACATGCCTGCAATTGTTTGTGTAACTTTCCTCTCTTTAATGCAGGCTGAAGGCTGCCACTGAAGCCTTTATATAGGCTTGGAGTCTGAAAGAAGGGGAAAGGCCTGGGTTACCTTTAATCTCAGCCCCCATCCTCAGCTGTGCCTCTCCAAAGGCAAACCAGCCACTGCCCTGGTGGGAAGAAGGCAAAGTGAAGCAGGTGACACAGTCAATACAACCACCCACCATTCCAATATCAAACGTTCCACACAACATTTGCTTCCACAGTGGGCTGATCAGTTGATAACTCTCTTCCCACCCATCCAGCATGCTTGTGCATAAAATCCAATGTGTCTCATCCCAGATCATGTGCTCAATTGTCTAGGACTACACACATTGCATTGCATCCCTTCCATTCATGGAAAAGTATTTGATCTAGATCGGGGTGGGGAGGTTGGCTCCACTAATGGAAGAGGAGAGGAGGTGATTTTCATAGATTTCCGTTTCTACCTGCAGCTCCCTGTGCCTCCTTCCATGCTGTTCTGGAAGGTCCTCCAACCCTCTGAAGCAGATCTAATCGGGACCAAGGAGGAGGGGGAATTGTAAAAATCACCTCCCCACCTCTTTCATTAGCAGAGCTGTCTGCTGGATCGAAAGCCCTACCACAAAAAGAACGTATTTGGATTCAACCCATTGGATCTTACTATCTGAATCTTAAACCCCAACATGGTTGTCCATGGACTTTGGGGGAGACTAGATGCAGAAGAAATAAAAAAGGAAAGTGGGAGGATAGGTTTTGTTTACAAGCAGCATCTGATTGTTTGGGGCCATATGATAGGGTTTTATTATAAAGTATTTGGGGGTTGTTCCTTTTTTCCCAACAGTTTTCCCTCCATAGTTTGGTTCACACTTTATTGTTATTGATGTTGGTTACATAAAAGTATTTCTAATTTTGTATTCATGTTTTAATATTGCAAATATATAGTAAATAATTTTGCCATCTTTTCCCATTGTTTGTTTTGCTGCTGATAAAGAATATGAGTGCCATTTTACATTCTGTTTTAAAGTGGGCACACATGGTTTTATGTTGTTTATATTCACAGCACCCCCGAGGAAGAACTCAGTTTGAAATGTGTTGGGCTCAATACATTTTTTTCTTGTGCACCCAGAGGTCTCTTTCCTTCTTTTTCCCTGGAGAGAGAAGGCATGTGCTTGTTCCTCATGCATATGAGAGGACCGAGTATTCTCCAGTACAGCCCAGTGATTGGCCAGTTCAAATCAATTCATATAATTCAGCTTCCCTCTTCCACCTACCTCTTTCCTCGCCAGCTTACCTCTTTCCTCGCTAGCCCTGGCCAGGATGGAAATTGTTCTGCCTCTGCAGCTAAGGACTTTTTTCTCCCCATTTGCACTACACAGATAATATGATGTACATAATTGTCAAAACCTCTCTGATGATCCAACAAAGAATGGACAGTAAATAAGATACTGAGGACATGTCTGCCCAGATGGAATTAATGCACCAGGAGCAGAGGGCAAGAAAAAGGTCAGGGTGAAGAAATTGAGAACATGTAGCAGAAGAAAGTAGCAGAACACTTTGTTTGAAAAACAAGGCTATAGTGCTTCATGTTTTGAGACAGAATTTAAAGGATAGGGATCAGCTTGGTAAGCAGGACTCTGGGCTTAGGAAGTGGCAAAGAGGCAGACAGACTTGTCTTCAGTATCTTATTTACTGTCCATTGTTTGTTGTACAGAAGTGGGTGTTGTATGTCCCTAGGCTCAATGGAAGGGGCCACCACCACACCCCTTGCTCTAGCACTGAGAACTGGATCTTTTCTACATGAGGCATTTGTTGTGCGCTCATGATTCCTCACTCACGGTAGTTTGCGGATGCTTTACACAACGTCCGCACCCTCCAGGGCCTCTCCTGTGTTTTGCAGCTTGCTTTTTTTTTTTTTTTTTTTGAGTGAGGAAAGTGTGGTATTATCTTGGATGCCACTATGATTCCCTATGAGAAGCTTGTGTAATTTCGCAATTCTGCTGGACTGCAGCTATACCGCAGTGCCACCTTGTGGTTGTGTAGTGGAACATATAGAAAGGCAGAGAAGAAACACCCCCCTCAGGGGGGAGAAACACGTATAAAGAAGCTTCTCTTACTCCCACAAAGAAATCGGAAGCAGTAGCTTCAGTAAAGCAGCAGGTTAAACACTTCATGTAGAGGAGCCCCTGGTCTACACTCTGAGATGCATAACGCTGACAGAGGACAGTGCTCCTGCACCTCTAATTTTCTTGTAGAAGAGAGAATTTCAGCAGGTGCAGCTGGCAATGCCCCTCTCCTCTTTTGCATCTGGTCACCCTTAGAGATGTGCACAGAGCTCAAAAGGGGGGTGGAAGCTCAGCGAACTCGCCGGGCTCGAATCTCGACCCCCCCCACCCGAGTGCCGCTTGACTTACCTTTCCCCGGCTTGGCTCGCATTCTCACGAGCCAAGCCAGGGAAAGCTACTTCCAGGTTCTGGGTGCTATGTTTTCCATGTAGAAAATGGTGTAATATGCGCCGTTTACGTAGAAAATGGCATAGTATTCATTAAAAACGGCTGCAATGTACACAAATTGTAGTCGTTTTTAACATATACTACGCCATTTTCTATGTAAATGGCGTAGAGCCCGGGACCTGGAGGTCCAGCAAGCGCCATCTGAGGTGCTCACCGGAGGCTCAGCTCGGCTCACATGGTGGGGGTGCTCACCGAGCGCCCCGCGAGTTGAGTCCTAGGCTTGGCGCCCATCCCTACCTAGCTTCCAGGGATTGAAGTGAGAATGGGAAGAAAGTTGGGGCCATCTGATAGATCATCAGAGTGGTGTCAGCTCTTCAAATCAACAATTATGTAAATCGCACCATCTGTGTAGTGCAAATGGGAAGGGGGGGTTTTTTGCTTGTTTTTTTCAAGCCTTTAGCTGCTGAGGTGGAGCAATTTTCATTCTGATCAGGGCTAGCGAGGAAAGGACTGAGCCTGCCCTAAGATAGGAATGCTGGTCCGCCCGCATGTCTAATTCAATACCCCAAAATAAAAGATATAGCTACATGCTATGCAGTAAGCGTCATGTATAGTTTGGCCCTTCATTGGAGCCCATTCCGGTGCTTACTGCTTTGCAAGGAGCATTTCAGATTTGTTGGAAGAATTTCATCAACATTACTATGATGCCAAAGGGCACAATTGATTTTATTTTAGTTCTATGTAAGAAAACAAACAAACAAAATTAGTTGGCTCCAGACTAAGGGTGTGGTCCCATACATGTTTAGACAGAAGAAAGTCCTACAACTCCCAGCATTCCATGGGTGGGGTAGGGGTGAGGAGGAGCTGGATCTAAAGCCACTCCATTCCCCCAGATGGGCCTGATCTGGACCGGTCAGCTATACCGAGCCTGCAGCTGGTGTAGCTGAATCATCACCACCACCACTCCGCCACCAATTGCTGTCGATGGATGGGAACTGGAAATACATGGATCCACTGCCCTGGAAAGTCTGGAAAGCTCAGCAACCCTCTTCCCCCACCACCACTTTTGTCCTGTCAAGAGCAAACCTCCCACTTAGGATTGCTCTGCTCATCGCCTGCACTTAGGTCCCATTGAAAGAAATTGGTGGGGACTAAGTCAATCAGAACGAAGATCTAAGGCACAAAGAACTATTCATATACTGTTTCAAATGGAACCTAAATGCAACTAACTTAGTCAGAATCCAACTGAGTGTGTCTTGAGTTATATAGAGCATGATCCAGCTGCTCTTGCACTATTATTAGGTATGTAAAGCTGTCCCACGAGCCGAAAAGGACAGGGGGCTGGGCCGTAGGCAACTCCACGGAGTGCCAGTAGGTGTGGAGAGGGTACAAATTCTGACTGGATTGTTCCTCTAAGGTTTATCAGCGTTTTATTGCTACATCAGAAAATGCATAAAAGAAATTAATTATAAAATTAGTCAGGAAACAATTCTGAAATCAATATCCCCCTCTGATAATTTAGAGCTGAATATTCTTGACACTCCCTGAATGCCTAATATTTTCTGCCCGTGATTAAATATACGTATTTTATTTCAACATTTGATATTGGACAATATTTGGCAGTATTTGTGAATGGACATGCAGTCTTATTTTGCATTTGATATTGAAATAAGACTACAGTAAGCACAGTATTTAATCTTTGATATTCAACGGTATGTAGTATCTGTGAGAAAGTAAAAAAAATGTTACATTTCTGTCTTTCTCCTCACTCCCATTTGCATCATGCCTGACACTCAGAGTTATATGCGAAGGTATATTTAAATAGCCAGAGCTATGATACTCAAACCCAACTCCAGCACTTTTATTCAAAATTATTGCTTTGCTCTAATCATATTTACATTATTAAAAAAGAAGTGTCCCTGCAGTTCTGCCTTTCAGCCACAAACCTCCTGATGACAATGATCAGTTTATTACTCTAACTGAGTAACTGTCAGAAAATTTTAGTTGCTATGTGCCTATTTTCATATGTAATTTATATTCCATTCTTGCACATTCTCTGATTTGTGATGAACAACAATACAGAAGGGTACATATCCATAGTGTGAAACATATGCTATTGATAATTACTGACATAATAGTACATTTTTCCAGGGAAATTACTCATAATTATTTAACCTGGAGCATGTAGATTGATGAAATCCTCAGCTCTTGCAGCCAAATGGTCTGCTGGTGGCATGTTATAAATTACTAATAAGCTTATTATTCTTGACAAAAAAAGATGTTCATAACTTTTCAAACATCCATCCAATAGTCCTTAATATTGATCTTGCACTTCATCAGCCAAGAAGTGCAGTACAGCAGGCACCCTTATTCTAATCTTTGATTTCAGTGAAGCATCATGTTATATAGCTATTAAAGACTGTCAGCTTAGAGGCTGAGCTTATGATACAGAATACCAACACGGGGTTGGGGATGCGGAGGACCAGAGGTCGGGATGGCAGGTAAGGGATGCAAAGGACATAAGTGGTGCCAGAGGGAGGAAATGCACTTCCCCTAAATATCCCTTCCACCTTCCCACTGATGGACTCCTGTAGTTATTTGAAGGAATTCACATCTGGTGTTAGCGGTGGGATGGACCTGGAGTAGAGAGTCCCACCATAAGACCAGGTTCTCCACAGAGCCTATACTACCAACTCAGCCTGGGACATTATACGTTAAACAAACAGAAAAGCTGCACTCAACAATTAAGCAATGAGTGACAGCTGCAAACCTATAACAACGTACTGGGAGTAAGCCCCAATAAGACTGACTTCTGAGTACCCATACATAGGATTGTACTGTAATGTAAAATATAACTTGCAAATTATAATTCTTTTTAAAAAAACAAAAAGCAAAAACACATTGACAAACTAAGGATGCTAAAGACCATTAGGTTTCCAGGTCAGTAGATTCAAACAACATTAGTAAAGAGTTCCATTAGTGCTCACTGTTGCAATGGCATTATTACTAGCCATCATAAGACAAGACGCTGGGTACACGGAACAACAGGTGGTATTAGAGCTATAAAAGCGACCAGCTAAAAAAAATTAAGTGTCCAGTTCTGCAAAGATACAGTACAACATGTTGCTTTCACAGCATTGCTTAAGAACTCTTGCTTCAAGGAAATTGAGACAAATGGATCTTTCTGACAATACCCTTGAGATAAAAGGACATTGCTGTTCCATTTAAAGTAGGTCATTTTAACATACCCATCAAGCAGAAAGACCAGTGTGACTATTGCATGCTGAAAGTTGAAAACTTGGCAGGCAGAATTTGAGTAGATTTGGGCCACTTCCACTATAATGCAGGTGAATTGATATTAACCACTTAAGTGCTTCTTCACGAACCATTTAAACTAAGCAATCTGTTCATTGGCTGTAGCCTTGTGTTGCCAGGTGAATTAGGATTGAAATACTACCATCGTGATTGAAAAGCAGCTTAACTCTGCCACTCTGTTTAAAAAAAGGACAATAAAGAAGTCAATGGAACTGAATCTGAAAATAAAACAAAAGGCAGCACTGAATAAAATAAATTCAGCACTGTCCGAAAGCTGAAAATCAAATCTAGTGGCCAAATTAACATTTTTATTAAGATGTTGCTTTCCTTAGGCATATACATAAACCAGGGGTGTCAAACCACTTTCAGTCCAAAGGCTGAATTCAATTTTGGAGAAGCTCTCAGATGCCATATTCTGGTGGCTGGCCAGGCAAAAAGGGTGAGGCCAACATATCAAAAATATCTGCATGGTTTAGGTTAAAACTCTTACTCCTAGTAACTAAGCCTTATGAGAGGGATCCTTGTTCAAGGAAGTTACTCTTAGTAAGGTTTGAGGTCTAATGAGGCCCTAAGGATAGGCCTCCCCTTGCCTCCTCCTCATCCCTACCAGAAAATAAGTTTTGGGGAAAGGGAAACATGCAGTTGTATGAAACTGAGCTTATTTATGAGCCAACCTGAAATTAAACAAGTTTCTCTCCCTCCCTCCCTCTCTCTCCCTCTCTCTCTCTCTCTCTCTCTCACACACACACACACACACACACTTCTTAAATACTTCTACAGTTCCCATTAACAGCTATGGAACAGCAAACCTTTACAGTGGTCAATTTTCCATAGCTGACAATGGGAACATTCTAGTTGTTTGCACAAAATAAGGGTACTTTATCTCCATCTCTTATGTAAGGTATGCAAAGGGCATAAGTGGTGCCAGAGGGCGAGGGGGGAATACTCAAGCAAAGCTAACACAAGCAATACTTCCAGCCTTTTCTTTTTCTCGTTCTTTATTCTATTCTATCTGCATAGTGGGGGTATCATGGAGTGCAAAATACTGCTCAAGGTGTTCAATATACTGTACATGGGCCAGTTTTCTGCAGTGTTATCAGAAGGGTCCATATACTCTTTCTGGGCTCCCATTTTAAAATCTGCATCTTTGTGAGATTGTTATCTAGCCGCCTCATTCCCCCCCCCCCCAATCTTTTACTTTGGACCTGTGCTTAAGCCTAGAGGGACAAATGTGTCCTTGTGTAGGGATGTTATGAAATGAGAGTTAAGTATTTAGCTGGTCCTGAACCAGCAGGTAACCCCTCTCATTCAATGTCCTAAGAACAAAGTGTCACCAGGAATGCAGGTGTACTAACTTCTGGTATAACACACACATTGAATTTAACAGGACTCTGAGACCAAACATGCCTCCCCACTTTTACTTCAAAATCTTAAGCAGTTTTTACATTTTTAAAGTATAATCTAAAAAAATTGAACATAGACCAAAAAAAAATACAAACTGGTTGCAAGCAAAATACATTTTAAAGAACTTTTTAAAGTTTAGTTTCAGGCGCATGCCTTTGTTAAGTAAAGTAACTCACCCAAATTATATTTCAGCCCTTGTAGCAAAAAAGGAGTATAGAAGCCAAGACTGGGACAGGTGTTATTGTCCTAATTTTCCTCAGCTCTCTCTCTCATAGTTATATGATTTTCTATGAGCTGCTTTCATATGCTTTACAAAGAACAGAACTTCAGAGCACCACCTTTTAACAATGAGTTATTATTTTTTTCCGAAACTCCCAGATAAGATTTAGAAGTAATATATTTACTTCATATCCTGGTCAGCTTTGCTGAAGTTCATTTCCTTAAGTTCCCAAAACAAGGTACCATCTGCACAGGTCTATTGTTTTGCTTTTTTAAATCTGAGGTGTTTTTCAGTTCTCTCTGCTTCTCAAAATATTTTCATCTTATCTTTCTCTCATTTGCATCATAAGTAGAACATAGAAACAATACTACACATAGGCAGTTGTCCTTCGTTCCTTCTTATTTAATGCACATGTTGCTTTTTCCTGAATTCAGATGGGAAACTTTGTTTTTCCCATGTCACTTTAACAAAAGCAGGCTTCTAAGTCACTGAAAAGTTGTACCATGTCAGCATGAATGCCTCTGATAGAATCAAACTGATTCAAACTTTTCCTGAGAATGTATCTTAATATTTCATATGTTCCTTTTTGAAAATTGTAGCTTAGGAGAGTGTATAGATCACTATCTCCATTTAGGAAAAATATTTGCAGTTATTTTGCAGCTGTTTTAAGCCATGTTGCCCTGGTTTCTACGCCAAAAACGCGGCGCGGGGTTCCGTCATGTCAGTGCAGGCTCCCGTCGCATCACTTTTTGACCCTGTGCTGCCGGCGCGGCGGCTCGACCGGTGGGATGAGTGGGCGGCCAGGTAAGGCCTGTGAGTCTCGGGGTGAGCAGGGCCAATTTCGGCCTCATTTCAGCCCCCGAGACTCACGGTTACATGCCTATCGGGGACTGCCTGTATTCCCTTATGTACAAAATATCCCTTTAATAAATTACTTGTTTCATAGTTCATCTTGTCTCTAGTGTCGGTGCCCATCTCATGCCTAAACCTCTTATACCAGCTACTAGGAGGTTTTAAAGTATTCTAAGGGTGCGTGCAATCCTATGCATGTTTATACAGAAAAAGTCCTACAATTCCCACCATTCCCTAGCCAGCTATGTTGGCTGGGGTATGCTGGGAGTTGTAGATTGTTTTCTGTATAAACATGCATAGGATTGCACCCTGTATAAACATGCATAGGATTGCAAGTGACATGGTGGCAGCAGAAATGACCCTGCTTGTAGAACTCTGCGGTATAGTGGTAGAGAGTTCCTTAGGCTCTGACATATAAGCATTTGTTATAAATAAGAAACCCCATATGTGGGATTGCACAGTGAAGGAGCAGTTCCTCCATAGGAGGTGGTAGGGCTGGGGAGATGAAAGGATTGACCTGGAACACAGATAACACTACGAGTGAGTCATTTAGGTATTATCATAAGTATGGCTTCTAAAGCAGTAAAGTTTTAACCACTATGTGATTACTACAGAAGATGTAAAATTCTAGGGATGTAACCGCTCGCCTTGGGTCCTGGGCCCCGCTCGCCTCTCCACGACGAGCTGCCCATGTCAGCTGCAACGGTCCCGTCCCGTCACATCCAGCTGGCCAGAAGTACTTAAAATAGCCCTGTTGCCCTGATTTCTATGGAAAAGACGCAGCTCGGGGTCCCAGCGTGCTGGCGCGGGGTTCCGGCGCGGCTGGCTTGAGCGGCACGAAGAATCTCTCCGCGCCACTGAGAATCACACGGCAGGGCCCCCCCCGCCATGGAGATGTGCCCCCACGGTACATGTACACCCCTAATTAAAACAGGCCTTTCTTACCTGGGCTAGATGGTTCCTTCATAATTTATCCATCTGTCTGTTAAGATCTATCAAACAATTTCTTTAGACATTAATGAGCAATTAAGTATTTATAGTTTTATACAAAAAAAATGATGCATTTGGAGGTTTCACTGGATAGATTGGAGCCCTAAGGTGTTCTCATTGTATGTTTATTAAACACATGAGGAGGAGGAGGAGGAGGAGGAGGAGGAGGAGGAGGAGGAGGAGGAGTGTGCTAGCCCTGCCACCTCCATCATCGCTCTCATCACCCTCTGCACAAGGAGAGTGACTTTGTGAAGAGGAGAGACTCTTCTATCCATGGGGGCTCTGCATGCAATTCAGAATGCTACATAATCCACTTTTAGTTTGATACAGCAAAGCCTTCTCCAAGCAAAATTACACAGCTGTCAGAGTTGGATACATTGTGCCTGCCTCACCGGAGTGAGGCCACAGTCACCAGCACCCCAAGGCATGGCCACTGTCATGCTGCACTCCTATTACCCCTTGATGGAGGAATCTCTCAATTCCATTCTCCTGAGGGGGGGTTGCCACACAGCGGGGGGGGGCAGCCATATAACTGTCCTGTAGAGCACTCCCTCCAGCTTTAAACTGTATAGCCTGCAAAGCTATGTGCTGGTTAGGGAAGTCTGCCATCTAGTGACTGGAGATGGTACTACAGCCTTCAATCACATGGGCACATTAAAATTAACTCATGTTTCTCAAAAACCAAATAACCCTGAAGTGCACATCTCTTAGGATCCCCTTAGTATGCATGCCAAGTTTCATGTGTCTAGGTTTCACAGTCTTGGTGCTATGGTTTTAATCAGGCTCTGGGTTTTTCTTATTGATTGTTTAAAAATTGTTTAGATATGTGTGTCTGTGTATGTGCTATCTGTTTATATGTTTGTATGTAAATCAGTATGTATATTATGTGAAATGTATTTTTAATGGTTTTTAAACTTTGTAAACTGCCTAGAGAGCTTCAGCTATTGGGCAGTATAGAAATGTAGTAAATGAAATGAAAATGACATGGTGCTCACACAGAAACATAAACACCTTCTTTTCATAAAACATCTGCCATCACCTTATGCAAGTGATAAGAATTTTCAGATATATCTGTTATCTATCTAGAACATGGAATAAAGGGAGAATAATCATTCCAAAGGGTTTTCCTCTACAAAGCTTCTCCTTTTTGCTAAGATTTATCAGAACTGAAAGAAACAAGGTATGAGAATCTCCTGTGGCTTCACAAACTATTGAAGCAAAGCTGGCAACTGTTTTAGCTATATATGATTTAAAAGATTAACCCAATGGGTTTTAAATTCAGTTCAGCACATGGGTGCTAAGTGTTGGATCTCGTAAGATCTCTATTTAATGCTCACGCAGTGGAACCAAAGGAAAAATGAGAAGATTGGAGAGATGCAGCAATTCCGGAGACTGTGTTGGAGAAGGGAATCAGTCAACTCTCAGGGTTAACCTTTCTCCTAGGAAAATAGGTTGTCCTTTTTATCTACTTATTATATTGTGAAGGATGCTGAGAAACATTTCTGAGAGCTTTTCCAGTGTATAAGCCTCATTTCTTCATACATGGCTCACAGACAAACTATGACTTCAACAGAATTCCTGGCAATTCTCTGGAAAGTTTGTAATAATGGACATGCATAGAAAGTAGGATGTTTTTCCCCCCTTAAAACATTGCTCATGATTTATATCCAGAAATATGACTGTATAAAACAAAATCTTAATATTAGCTGGAGGTGTATTTATACTACACGTTTTACTTGTTTAACAGTCACTGTCAACCCTTCCCAGGAACCCTAAGAACAATTTTGTGAAGGTACTGGTAAGGATTATTAGTGGACTTCTCAGCATGATTATTCACACCCAAATGATGTATTACTTTGAAGATGTAATTAGCAGCTACTTCTCCCCCCCCCCCCCGTAAGTGCAGGAGGCCTGTTACTGATTGGAACTCTAGCATGGGAGCGGGGTACAGTGGGCTGTAACACTTGCCTCCTGTTTTGGTCCCAGTATGGATCATTGTGCCTCATGCCTGTAACTTTCATTGCCAAAATGGTTCATTCAGATCATTTTTTGGCAATGAAAATTACAAGCAGCCTCCCCCTGATCCATATGTCATGTCAGAACCATAACAAGGGGCCAAGAGTTAAAGCCCCCTATCCACCCCTTCCTAGAGTCCCCTTGCACTTACTTTAAAGTTAGGAAGGAAGAAAGACATAGCTGCTAGTTACATCTTCAAAGTAATGTGTAGCTTGGCCTCAATTATTAATAAATTCAGATGACCAAACTAACCTGGAGTTGTCTCTCTCATCCTTGGGTAGCTTGGCTTTCTTCATAGATTTCATAGATCATAGAGTTGGAAGGAGCCTACAAGGCTATCGAGTCCAACCCCCTGCTCAATGCAGGAGACTAGAGGAGGGGTCTCCCATCCAAGTAATAACCAGGCCTGACCTTGCTTAGCTTCCCACACTCAGACAAGCTGAGCCAGTGCTAATGTGTGGTAAAATCTTTAGTAGGGCATGTGGGAAAATTTTTGGCATTCATCCAATGTTTCCCATGATGAGTCTTCTGGGGGTATGATATAAAATAGATTCAAGTTAGTAGCATAGATAGATCTCTGTGTGAGAAGGAACACACAATTATGGGTTATCAGAGCAGAGTATACACTATATAGAAAACAGCCACCAGTAAAGAGGAGCCACTCTGGAGATGTACAGTGTCATCATCATCATCATCAGGCGATCACTCGTGACCGAGTAAGATTGTCTTCCGGGATAAAAGGAGGAAATTCTAAAGAAGATTGTGTAGACTCTAGCGATGGGTCCGTAAGTGACTGTGGAGGCCAATTCTAGATCCACACAGCTTCCCACAGTGAGGACACAGGTTACCAGATAGAAGATGGTCCTGTAAAGGGTTCATTTGACGTGCTTTTCGCTTAGCACGTTTCTCCCTTTCACCTTGCACTCGGGCTTCTTCAAAGTCCATGGAACCTTTGTGAAAGGCCAACCTCCATTTAGATCGTTCATGGGCCAGAGCTTCCCAGTTTTCGATGTTTATATTGCATTTTTTTAGATTAGCCTTATGAACATCTTTAAACCTCTTATATTGACCACCGATATTCCGCTTTCCATCCTTGAGTTGGGAGTAAAGTAACTGCTTTGGGAGACGGCAGTCAGGCATTCGAACAACATGACCGGTCCACTGAAGTTGGCGTTGAAGGATCATTTTTTCAATGCTAGTAGTCTTTGCTTCTTCCAGTACACTGACATTTGTTCGCCTATCTTCCCAAGTAATTTGCAGGATTTTCCGGAGGCAACGTTGATGAAACCTTTCAAGGAGGTGGAAGTGACGTTTATAGATAGTCCATGTTTCGCAGGCATACAATAAAGTTGGTAATACAATGGCTTCATAAACCAGTGTTTTGGTCTTCTTACAAATATCCCGATCCTCGAACACTCTATGTTTCATTCGAGAAAATGCGGCACTTGCGGAGCTCAGACGATGCTGGATTTCACTGTCGATGTTAGCTGTAACAGAAAGATAGCTGCCAAGATAGAGAAAATGATCGACATTTTCCAGTATTGTCCCGCCAAGCTGGATAGATGGCATCACCAAAGGATTGGCTTGCACTTGCTGATGAAGCACTTTGGTTTTTTTGATGTTAAGTGAGAGACCAAGTTTTTCGTATGCTTCTGCAAAAGCATTTAGGATAGTTTGGAGATCATCCTCTGAATGTGCGGAGACCACATTATCATCAGCATACTGAAGTTCCACAACGGAGGTTGTAATTACCTTACTTTTTGCTTTCAGCCTGCTGAGATTAAAAAGCTTTCCATCTGTTCGATATATAATTCCCACACCGGTGGGAAGTTTCCCCTCGACAAGATGTAAAACCATGGCGATGAAAATGGCAAATAATGTTGGGGCGATAACACATCCCTGTTTAACACCTGATCCCACTTTAAATGGAGCACCATGAGAGCCGTTGTTGTCCAAAACCGTTGCCGTCATGTTGTCATGGAGAAGTCGCAAGATATTCACAAATTTATTGGGGCATCCAATTTTCATAAGGATAGTCCAGAGAGCTGTACGGTCTACAGTATCAAAGGCCTTAGCCAAATCGATAAATGACATATAAAGGGGTTGATTTTGCTCCCGGCATTTTTCTTGGAGCTGACGTGCAGTAAAAATCATGTCTACTGTCCCTCTAGAGGGGCGGAAACCATATTGAGTTTCAGGGAGGATCTCTTCTGAAATAGATAGAAGACGGTTTGCGAGAATCCTAGCAAATATTTTACCTGCGGTTGCTAAGAGAGAAATGCCCCGATAGTTTCCACAGTCTGTTCTATCACCCTTCTTAAAGAGGGTGATAATTATGGCATCCCTGAAGTCTTCTGGGATCTCTTCTCTTATCCAGATTTTTTCGATGAGTTTATGAAGATGTTGTACAAGTTCGGGCCCCCCTTCTTTAAAGATTTCAGCAGGAATCCCATCTGGTCCACTAGCTTTGTTGTTCTTCATTTGATTAATGGCTTTTTTTAATTCATCCAAAGTGGGGAGTATTGCAAGTTCCTCTTTAATTTGTTTTTGCGGGATTTGCGAAAAAATCTCATTATCCACCTTAGACTTACGATTTAAAAGGTCATAATAATGCTCTTTCCAACGCAGTGCAATAGACTCTTTGTCTTTTAAGAGTTTGGTGCCATCTTTTGATTGTAAAGGGTTTGTACCATAGGTTTTTGGTCCATAAATGGCCCTTGTGGCCTTAAAAAAGCCCCGTGCATCATGAGATTCTGCAAGTTGTTGAATTTCTTCAGCTTTTTTTTTCCACCAAGCGTTCTTAAGTTCTCTTGTTCTTCTTTGGACCTCAGCCTTTGCGCTAGCGTAGGTTTTTTTCTTGGCAGCGCAGTTAATATCATTTTGCCATATTTGGAAGGCTTTCCTTTTTTGGTCAATTATATATTTAATCTCATTGTCATTTTCATCAAACCAATCCTGATGTTTCTTAGTTTCATATCCAATAGTTTGTTCACAAGCTGCAATAATGGAGGTTTTCAGCTTAGACCAATGGTCCTCAATGTTGTCAGGAGGTTCCCTAGGTAGATGTTCCTTAAGAAGTGATTGAAGACGAGTTTGCTTAATAGGATCTTGAAGGACTTGGATGTTCATTTTACGCCTTGGTTTCCTTCCTTGAAGCCTACGTTGGGGAGCAATGTTGATAACCATTGTGGACCGGATTAGTCGGTGGTCTGTCCAGCAGTCGTCGGCACTCACCATGGCCCTAGTAAGAAGTACATCGCGGCGATCTCTAACACGGACAATTACATAATCCAGAAGATGCCAGTGCTTTGACCGTGGGTGCTGCCATGATGTTTTAAACTTATTCTTTTGTCGAAAGAGCGTGTTTGTGATAGCGAGATTATGCTCTGCACATATAGACAAAAGTAAGAGTCCGTTCGGGTTGCTATTACCAACTCCGTCTTTTCCAATAGTTTCTGGCCATAAATCAAAGTCACGCCCGACTCTTGCGTTAAAATCGCCCAGGAGGATAATTTTATCCTCCTTAGGTATCTCTGACAGGAGAGTGTCCAACTGGCTGTAAAAACTTTCCTTGATGTCATCATCAGCATCTAATGTTGGTGCATAAGCGCTCAAAATAGTTACCTGTTGGTTATTGGCGAGCTTTAATCGAAGAGTTATCAGGCGTTCGTTAATGCCAGTAGGAACTTCTGACAAAGAGTTCACTAGTTCATTTTTGATGGCAAAGCCTACACCATGTATTCGTCGGTCCTGCTCAGGTAGTCCTTTCCAGAAGAAGGTATAACCTCCTTTTTCTTCTTTCAGCTGTCCCTCTCCTGCCCTTCGAGTTTCTTGAAGTGCTGCTATGTCAATTTTAAACCGTCTCAGCTCCCTTGCAATAATAGCAGTCCTACGCTCAGGGCGTTCACTATCTATGTTATCCAGCAATGTCCGTATATTCCATGTTCCAAAATTCAAATGTCTTTTTCGACCGCTAAAATGGTGACCCCACTGGACGCGGTAATCCAGTCAGGGGAGAAAGAGGTAGACTATGTTTAGGGCACCTTTTCTAGCCCCCTCCCCATACGGGGTGAGCAGAGTGGATCCTAAATAGGGCTGCTCAGTCATGGATACAGCTGCCGAGCTGCTCGACTACCTCGTTCCTTGAACAGGGCGACTGAGTCTGCATCCACCGCCCATGTGCTGGTCCATGACTAGGGGCTTCCAGATTCACAGTCCTGCCCCCGTTGCCATTCGCCAGTCGCCATGGGACTTTTTTTTGTTTGTTTGTTTGTTTGGTTGGTTGGGTTGGGTGGGTTGGGTTGGAAGACGCCTGTGCGTGAAACTGTTTTATGTGGGGAGATCGGTGCACAACGAATCACCACACAGACTTGACAGAGTACGGCAGAGATCCAATGGCATGGTTACCCTGACGATTGGAAAACCATTCTCTGCTGCAGCCTTCATCCGCCTTCACAGCCGTTGTAATTTAGGTTTAATTATCTTCCGCCTGTTCTGCCGTTGAGGACTTTATGTTTTGGATCGTTCTTTGTCTGGTTCCTCTCCCCGGACCTTACCGCCATGGGTGACCCTACTGGGAGTACATAGCTCCCGACGGCATTGCTCACAGGATTCATCGGAACACGCAAGCCCACTCACCACTTCAAGGTGACGATCCGGCGAGGGGATGTACAGTGTAATCCTATACAGTCTACTCAGAAGTAAGCCTCATTGAGTCTATGGTACTTACTCTCATGTAAGTGGGTACGGAATTGCAGTCTAAGGGTATAAACTTTTTTTTAAAATCTGATAATGGCTTTCTAATGCTTATTGAGGTGTACCACATTCTGTAAATACTTATGCTTCTAATAGAGTTAGTATCTAAGGTACTATGAGGTACTATGAGGTACTCTATGAGGTTCAATTCCCATCATTTTAGTATGAAAAAACTAGCATGGATCTTCAATATTTTAATGCTACATTTATCCTAAATGCTCTCATTTTGTGGGGATTATAGTCAGCAAACTTTTAAAGCATAGTTTCTGTATAATTCTGGAAAAATAAAGATAGATCTGCCTCTTGCACAGAGATACACTGAAGAAATTACAGCAATCTCTACAGAATGAATTGAAGTTCCTGAATCTCATTTTATTCAGTCCTTGTCATATTAGTCCCTCCTTGACTCTGAAGGATGCTGTTCTTTTGTGCCTTGAATAGCTGTGTGATTGAACATTACCTCATAAGTTATGAATGCTTGTAGAAAGCTGCTGAAAATGTTTCCTCATGGAAGCATCTCCACATGGGGCCTTGCCATTTGACAGCTGCTCACTATGTGGGTTACCGCAAGAGTGTTTTGTAGAGTCTCCTTAGTAAGGGCAGGAGAATCTCCACACAATTGGGTCAATCCACATCGACATTTCTCAATTACCTCCATGTAGCTGCCTTATCTAATGAGCTCAGTCCTTAGAGATATTCAGCAGCAATGACTTCTCCTGTAACTGCAAACAAACTTTTCTCTAAGTAGCCACACCTGGCAAATCACTCCCTAGCTCCTACTGCCACAGGAGGTTCTTTCAGTCACACAAGTGCTAACATTGCTTTGTAAACTTATTTTAGAGTCCACAATGGTATGCTGGATATTAGTACCTGCTTATTCATCATTATTCAGTAGTCATAAGCCTGTATTTAAGACTTGAAAGAGAGCTACTGGCACATTAGCCCCAAAGCATTTACTGCACATATGAAAAAGTGGCAGAAAAGCTAGAACTATGCTTCAGTTCCCTAGAGGAAATTGGTTGCTAAAAGAATTTAAAACCTTGTTAAAGGGAATTTGTTCATGCACAAAATGCTCCTGTTATGTGCTGTTTAATTAATCACCTACATAAAGTTCAGAACCATCTGTTCAGGATATGAAAATACAGAATGAGATTGCGGAAGACAATTATTTTGATAATGTCTAACATAAATGGAATGATCATTTGCAATAACAGGAATTGGGTTAGTACTTTCCCCTAACGTCGGGGTGATAGGTATTTACTGGGAAAGATGAACTATATGGAAGAAGTTATATCTATTCTATTTGGTTTCCCATAAAAGCACCCAGATCAGCTTTGACAATGGCCAGAAATGAATGTTTCTGAGGATACAAACAGGTTCAGCAAAGAAATGATAATTTCTTCTCCCTGAACAAAATGTATGTTAAAATGTCACTAAAAGACCAATATATACCTAGCTAGCTCTCATATAGGACAGTATCATATTGAGGCAAATTAATTTTGTCTAGCGAAATCGGAAGCTGCCCTACACTAAGTCAAATCATTGATGTTTCTTGTTCAGTTGTGCCCTCACTGATTGGAAGAGGGGTTTCAGACAGGGGTCTGTCTTTCTGAGTCCTGTTTGAATATGTGAGAGATTTCACATAGGACTGCTGCATGCAAGGCATGTGCTCTGCCACTGAGACACAGCCCTTCCTTAATGGTGACAATAATAGCAGAAGGTACAAATCTTGTAAACCGATGTACTGAGGCAGCAACTGTCATGACCTGGTATGTCAGTCCAATTTCCAATAGAAAATTACAATTAGTGCCCTTGGACTGACACTGGAAACCAATCACAACTTCCCCACCAGCTTGGGATCAGCCATCACCATTACTATGAAATATTAAATATTATGAGTGAATTCAGATCTGCACAATTTGTGACACACCTGCTGAATACAGCCAAGCTGGTGCATTCTGTGGCCTGGCAGGTGCTTGATAACTTTCTCTCCAAGATTTTGTAGCCAAGCCCCTAGGCTGGCCATCGTAGATGGCTGATGCACTATGTTAATCTTGGTGGTCACCACTTGCACTGTCCTGGTTATATTTAAATGAAACTACAACAAATAAGTTAGTGCTAGCTATGGCTTTTGATCTAACCCCAGGGATTCTAATTAAATCATTGCTAAGAAAACACATCTCTGTGATAATGCATTCATGCCATTTACCCACCTGTATTAGGAGCTGTTGGCACACTCTGCCTTGGAGTAGAGGAGATCCAAGTGCCTGGAGCATATGAAGACCAGCCACAATGACCTTGCAAGTCTTTCAGTTCACTGATTTCCACTGTTACTTCTGGAGACAATCCCCAGATCATTGGCCACTGCTGAAGAGATGGTTGGCACTCTCAGTTCTGGTAGTGTTGATCATCTGTTGAGGAAGCAGATCCTGGATTTAGCCCATCCCAATCTTAAAGAAGTAATAATTAGTGACATGTCTTCCATCTGTTAGGGAATATATATATACACAGACCCTCTTTAGCATTGTTCACTATAGAAGCCCTTGGTATTGAAAGGAGGATGTTAAAGATAACAACCTACATAGCACTTTTTGCATGAATAGGATTTAAACCAGCGGATAATAGAAGCATCCACCTGCATGTGGATTGTCCTTGCTGTATCAAAGAAAATGGGAACAATTTCTTCCCAACTGAAGTCACTGACAAAACTTCCACTGATTTTGTTGGGGCTCATTGGACCAGATGAGTTTCGCAGGTAGACCTTAAGAAACAATTCAAACACACAAATTAAAAGTAATATTTTTTTGTTTTGTAGGGAGTTTGGTTTTCAAATCTCTGTCCATAATTTAAATCTAAAAGTTTAATTCTTTGAATTTCAGGCATCTGGAATTTCACCTAACAGCTTTTGATTATACTCTAGATCAGGGGCGGTGTTACATAGCCCCCATGCTACAGCCTACCACTGAATTCTCCCCATTGACATTGCTACTTCAGCACTGCTGATGGTGGTGCCGAACACTGATACTGGCCAGGTCTCTGGGATGGGGAGGAGGCTAAACCCTCTTTCTCCCCACCCCCAGCAACTCTGCACTAGCTGGCATTGCTGTTTCCATGCCACTAATAGAGGTGCCGAAGCAGCAATGCTGGTTAGGTAGCTGAGAGAGGGCCGTGTCTGTGCATGCGTGTGTACATGCACATATGCAGCCCCAAGCTCCTTGCCAACACCAGATGTGAGTGACCCTTGGTGCCAAGAAGGCTGTGCACTCCTGTTCTAGATAGAAAATATAAATTATGCTCCATGTGGAGACCCTTGTTCCTTTAACTGTTCTCTTATTAAATAGATTGCGTTTCCCCCTCATTACGTGTAACTGACTGGAATCTATGCCAAGTCAAGAAACACACTTTTGGCAAACTTTCTGAATCATAATCCTTCTATTTCAACTCTCCTCCACAATTAAAAAGGTTTCTGGGAGAGGAGGAGGCTCAGTGGGCAACATCTTTTGCCTAGGCAACCAGTAAAACTTTGTGAAATGCAATGCCATAAGGTCAACTCTGAATATTTCTGAAGTTGCACAGTTTTTACAGAATGCAGTTTATTGGTGTTCATAATAATGTTATTCCATAGATCATAGATCATAAGAGTTGGAAGGGGCCTACAAGGCCATCGAGTCCAACCCCCTGCTCAGTGCAGGAAACTAGAGGAGGGGTCTCCCATCCAAGTAATAGCCAGGCCTGACCCTGCTTAGCTTTCCACACTCAGACAAGCTGAGCCAGCGTGAGCCACAGGCCTATATCCAATACTGTGTATCAGCAACAACTTGGGTTGCACTTGTGTAGATGAGTGCAAGAAGCTGGAATCCCACTGGTCTATGCTTTATTGAATAAAGAGAATGGTGGGAAGAAGAAATCCAGCCCCTTGTTTCCCTCCCCAAACAACTGATCAGCAAGAATCCAGATATTTGCCCTCAGCTGTGCATGCACCCCTCCACCTAGGCAGGAGAAACACACATCCAGCAATTCTTCATATACCTTGTTCCCTTTTAGCTATGACTATACATGCTTCTATTTTTCACCCATCTTAAATTCATTCTGTCCTGTTTCCACATCAGTTGGCAACTTTTAAAAAAAGTTACCATGAAAATTGTATGCACTTTTGTGAACATTTATCCTAGTATATGCATTTTTACATAGGTTTTGCTCATACTGTATACAGGTTCTTGAATGCATGTTTGCCTAATTTATACATTTTTGCATGCAGTTTTTCTTAATTCTGTTTTGTGCAGATTTTTTCACTAATATGCCCATTTTTTGCACACGTTTCCCTATTATACACATTTTTGTTTGCAAACTTTTGTTCAGAGAACTGCATTGCAAAATTCTGAGAAATGCAAATGTGGAAAGAAAACTGTGTTCCACTTTGTATATTGATTTGAGAAATAGATTCTTACTGAAATGCAAACTGAACAAAATGTTCCCCCATTCCTACCCCCTAACTGGGTGCTAAGCTAATCTTTATCATGAAGTAGTAGCACTCCACAGATATATATGCAACTTTGCTGTGCATACTGTTCAACAATGATTTATATATCTGTGCTGCTTTTTGGTGATACTGCACTATGGAATTCGCTACCACAAGATGTAGTGATGGCCCCTAATTTGGATGGCTTTAAAAGAGGATTGGACAAATTCATGGAGGAGAAGGCTATCAGAGGCTTCTAGTCCTGATGGCTATATGCTACCTCCTGGATCACAAGCAGTATGCCTCTGTATACCAGTTGCTGGGTAACACAGGTGGGTGGGTACTGTTGCACTCATGTCCTGCATGTGGGCTTCCCGTTGGCAGCTGGTTGGCCACTGTTGAACAGAATATTGGAATAGATGGACCCTTGGTCTGATCCAGCAAGGTTCTTCTTATGTTTTTATGCACCTGATGTATTTGCTTCCAGCTAATGACATTTATTTATCATTGTTATTTTAAAAAATCAATTTAGTTCACTGCACTTTGTCCATATGTGAATATTTTTCAATTAGGCAAAAATACAAAAAAAATTAAAGAACAAACCAAAATGAAATCACAGTTGAAGTCTTGTTGATGGAGGACTTATGAAAACAAGATAAAAGCCACTTGAGCTAAGTGGTGTACAGATGGGCTCCGCCAGAGCCAGACCATTTCTCAGGAAACAACCTGCAGTCATCACTTCCTTATAGTAAATCAATGCAATTACACTTACGTCAAAGCATAATTATCAATTAATGAGTTCTGTGTATTAATAAGCTTAGTTATTGGTGCATTATCCTTGGTGTCTTAACACTTTTTTAATTAAAATGGTTTGTATGTGTCCCTATGGCTATTAAAGAGATAGCCACAAAAAGTAATTAGTAAAACATCCATAGTCTTTTCTCTGTTTTTAACCAGAAGGAGATAAGAGCTCTTTCATGAAAATGCCTTTCTGTTTACTAATTTATAGTTCACATGCTTCCAATTAAAAAGAGATTAGAACTAAATGGACATTCCAATTGTAGAAGTTTTATTCTGCAATAAAGATGTGCATTAAAGGGTGTGGGAATAATGCTCCTAAAATACAGTGTTATTGTAAATTGTTAATTGACAGGTGACAAAATTATCCTGTACATTTTCTTTAATACATAGCAAGGTTACATTACAAACCTGGTGCAACTGGTCATTAATACATATATTAATACAGACACACACACACACACACACACACACACACACACACATTTCCCTTCCCCCAGCTATGTGTAGCTGTGGGCGGGGAGAATTTTGCACATGGGGGGGAAGGGGAGTGAGACCACTATGGGGTGATCTCACCCTCCAATGAGGTTAAAGGAGGGTGGGGCACCAGGGTCAATATTAAGACCTGGCTGCCCCACCCTCGGCCTCTTTCTTTTGCAGCTGCGGAGAAAGAGAGACCGTGAGAGCTGTGGATCCTCATGCGCAACATGTGGCCCGCCCACGGTTGGGAGATCTACACTGCATACAAGCTCAGAAGACGACTGATTGGTTTGCTAAGGGGGGTTGTTGGGAACACTTTCTGCTGCGGCTGCGGGCAGCCTCCCCCCCCCAGCCTTCATGGGCGCCTGCCCGTGTCTGGTTCCCTCAGGAGCAGGGCTTTCTAGCGCGGCTGCGCCCTGTGCGATCTCACCTGCGGAAGATTCCCCCTGGGATTCCCATGGTTGTTTTGGGTGGGACCGGGTCATCTGGGATGGCGGTTTGCCCACCGCTTTTTCTTTTTGACCCCCCCCCCCCGAACGGGGCCCTATCGTTTTCTTACCTCCGGTCACTGGCCCAGAGCCAGTGTGGCGTAGTGGTGAGAGTGTTGGTCTGGGACTCGGGAGATCCGGGTTCTAGTCCTCACTCTGCCATGAAACTCACTGGGTGACTTTGGGCCAGTCACTGACTCTCAGCCTCACCTACCTCACAGGGTTGTTGTGAGGATAAAATGGAGAGGAGGAGGAGGATTATGTAAGCCGCCTTGGGTCCCTTGCAGGAAAAAAGGCGGGGTATAAATATAATAAATAAATAAATCGTGCAGCTGCCCGCAGTTCTCGGGTGAGGCTTGTCCTCTTCCTTCTGCTTACAGGCAGGTTAGGGCCTAGGCCTTATTAAACGGTCGCTCGGCGTGGCATGGTAGCCACCGCATTTGGCCTTCTATATGCCATTCGTGCTACAAGGTCATTCTATTTCATGCAGCAGCCTTAACGGCATTCTTTAGTGCCTTCCCCATTTCTGAACTGGTTGCTTCATCCAAAACTGATGTTTCTGATAGAGCCCTTCAAATTTCTGACCTCCACTTCCTGGAATCTGGTGTACAGCTCTGGTTGCGCAGGTCTAAGTCTGACCAGGTGGCCTGGGGTGCTTGTATAACTCTTTACCCAGCCTCCACCGAAGAACTGTGCCTTGTCACTGCCTTGTATGTTTTTCTTGTGGACCGGGGTTCAAAGGTGGGCCATCTGTTCTGTCATGAGGATGGCTCCCCCCTGACAAAATTTCAATTCTGGGCTATCACCAAGTCAGCCTTGCGGGCCTTGGGTCTTTCTGACATGTGTTCCGGCACTCACTCTTTTTGGATTGGTGCTGCCTCTATGGCCGCTGCTCTGGATTTTCCCGCAGACAGAGTCCAGGCGGTGGGCTGTTGGCGCTCCCAGGCGTATCGCTCTTATATACGCAAATTACTGTGATTGGTGCTGCTGCTTCTATTTTCTCTTTCCAGATCTCCGGAGTGGATGGAGGCCAGTTCGTGTGCTCGTGTGGGGGCACAGTATGGTATTCTGGGCAGTGCAGAGAGCTGCTAATTCGGGCTTTGGATCTCAGCTTGGGATCGGTCGACTGGCTGACATCCAATGGTTGAGTCAGCGTGGAATGCATTGGCAGAGCCTCCTACCCACATTATTCCCACCTGGTTGCGATATCCTTGGCCCAGCGGGAGCTGTACCAGCCAGACAGGTTGCATTTGTCCAATGCCAGGAATGATTTGTTCCTCACAGATCTGCGAAAGGCCCAGCTTGAATTTATTCCTGGCAGGTGGGGGAGAGAGGTGACTTGTCTCTCTCTGTGCCAGTAAGTGCAGGAATAGGCAGTGGGGTAGGGTTCGGTGATCATCCAATGGCACCTTTTAGGTGACTGGAGAGACCCGAAGCTCCCCGTTGCTGGGTTGTGCAGCTCAGGTTGTGGGAGATAAGGATCGCCTTTGAGGCCGACCCACCTTGCACGCATCGGTGTTTTGCAGCCCCGTGAGGTGGTGGCAGTGGGAAGGCCTCTCAGCACCATGGTGGTATAAAACTGGGGGGTGGCGAGTTCCAGCGCCACGCCTCGGGGTTGCATTTTTTTGCCCGTAAACATCTCCACTGGCCAATAGCCGGTTTAGTTGGTACCAGCACTTCTTCCCTTTGCAGATCTTTGATTATTCAATAAATTTGGCCCTAATTTTACACCATATCTTGTGTCTCAACTCTTTATTTCCCCCTTTACACGTGCAAATATATATTCTCATCCAAAGCTGTGTGTATATCTGACTGTAATTTATTTATTTATTTATTTATTTATTTATTATATTCATACCCCGCCTTTTTTTCCTGCAAGGAACCCAAGGCGGCTTACATAATCCTCCTCTCCATTTGATCCTCTCAACAACCCTGTGAGGTAGGTTAGGCTGAGAGTCAGTGACTGGCCCAAAGTCACCCAGTGAGTTTCATGGCCGAGCGGGGACTAGAACCCAGATCTCCTGGGTCCCAGCCCAGGTTGATCCTTACTCCTTAAATAGTTGAAGCAAAGTAATGACAGTGGGATCTCCTGCTGTCATTTCTTTGCTTTATCTATTTAAGGAGTAAGGATCAACCCATATTACAGATATACACACAACTTCAAATGAGACTCGAACCAAATCAAACAGTGCTGCTTCAAACCTGGTGTGAGCACTCTACTACTTTGTTCCAAAAAAAAAAAAAAAAAAGAAGGTTGGAGCTGGCCTTTTCACTGCAGTTTCTTGGTTACTGTTCCTGTTGTTTCTTTCTGTTACTGTGTACCACCTCTCAGACAGTTATTTAATGTGTATGTGCTGCTGCTGCTGTATATAAGCAAACATGGCGGTCTGGGGAGGGACAATGGATTGTTTGCATTTGCATTTGAGCATATGCAGCCAAATCCTATGCATGTTTACTCTGTATTCTATAGGACTCACTCCCAATTAAATTTGCATAAGACTGTAGCCTTATTCCCTCAAAACAAATTCAAATATCAATAACATAAAAGATTAAACATATTTTGTGTCTAATCTTGCTGACCAATATAGTCCTTGTCTACACATGCAGTAGAATGAGATAGTCAAATGGACTCTACAAATTTATTCATATTCAGGATGGAAAGAATTTGAGATTTAAAAAATCAAATGGGGGACAAAGCAAAATTGAGGGTTGTCCAACGAGGCCCAGGGTGTTCAGTGCTTAGCTCTTAAAAGTCTGGCTTTGAATCCCTGTGTATTCAACAATCTTTGTGGTGCTGAATTAAGCTTACCACCTCTTTTTCTGAGAAGCTCCTCGTCATAGGGATGGGCAGATTTGTTAATATCGCTTTCTACCACATAGGTTTTTTAAAAATCTCAGTTGAACATTGTCAATCTTGGTATAACGTAGTCTTCTCCATGCTGGGAATAACTGTACCTATTCAATTTAGCTGGTACAGATCAGTGAGAATTTTTGTGTCAATTTGCATTTTCATATTTGGAATGGGAAGAACTTGGGACTTTAAAAATTAGAATTCAGGAGAGTGTGAACCAACATGTATTCATCCATTCCTAGCTTGGATGCACTACCTAAGGTACATATCAAGGTCAAAACCCTTGGTTTGATTTCTCTAGTTTTATTTTAGTGCTTCCATTCCATAGGTTTCTCCCATATCAGATGCAGACTGATTGACTCAAGAGAGGATTTAGCTAGTCTTAATGGGAAATCCTGCTTGGCCTTGTATTAGATGCTCAATTCCTTCAGGGAGTGAAACTGTTGGTTTTGGTCTCATCTCCAGATATAGTGATCCATGCCTGCCTGTTGGCTAGCTGGCCTGGAAGCCTGCTTGGTCGCCCCACCTTGGACTGCTGGAATCATTGCAGTAGATGGATGCCTGAAATTCTGATCCTAGCTTGATTCTGATCCCACCGACACGCTCTGCCTTGTCAAGGCTGCGAACCTTTCAGGACCTGGTTCCACTTTTGTGGAACAGGCTTCCCGTGGACCTCCAATTGGAGGAGGATCTTTCCCACTTTCGTACGGGATTAAAGACTTATCTTTTTAGTCAGCCAGAATGAGTGGTTGGGCTAATGTGGTGGTTGCTGGGATTCGATACTGTATAGTAAGTGGTTGGTGTTGGTTATTTTATTGTATTGTTATGTTTACTGTATATGTTATTTGTCCTGCCCTTTGGTGTAAGGCGTGTTATAAATAAACATTTATTATTATTATTACCTGCTGAGGCTCTTGAGAACTGGTTGGGAATTCAAGAGTGTATATGTGACGGACCGCAGCCTATGCGTGGGTTCGGGACAGAAAGGGTTAACCGGAGTGAAGAAAACCCTTCTTACATGGCTCTCTGGCACTGAGGATGCCGCGACCAGAAATTGACAATGGAACAGAGAATGAATGAATTTACTATGCTGTTTGTGGATAAACAGGTTTAATGAGGCATATCAAAACAAACAAGGTGTTAACAAGGCACACGCACCTCCAGTTTCTATTGCAAGAACGAGCGGAGACAGTACAGCGCAAGTGTTACCTTAAATGACCCAAGTTCCTCAAAAGCCGCAGCTTGTTTGCTATCGGAAATTCAGCTTATTCACCGGGAGCTTCTTGGGGCTGGGTCTCTGAGTCTGGACCAGAGCCAAGGACATCTGTGCAGCCTCGTGCCCACCAACCAACAACCTTTTCGGCCAGGGTGTTCCCTCTTTTACCTCCTCTCTTGCTCCCCCTCCCCTCCTGTTCCCCCTCGCCTCCTGTTAACTGGGAAAACCAGTTCTTCTTGCTGATTCTTTGGGCTTCCCCGGGCGCTTGACGGTACTTGGCAGCTCTTTGAGACTGCCAAGTATCTTGGCACCCCTCTTGGTGCTTGAGGGTGCTTCACAGCTCATTGTGTCTGTCAGGGGGAAGGTGCTGTGGGGGTATGCAGATGGATCTCATTGAGGTAAATGTAAATGAAGGTTGATGCAAATGACTGCTCGGAGCTGAGCGGCTTCTGCCCTAGGCAGAAGCCTTGATGGCCGTGCGGTGGGGTGTGTGTGTACCTGACTTGGCTTTCTCCCCACAGTATAGATTTAGTTTGGGCATCATTGATGTTACCAGCATTGGCCCATGGTTCTAGGTCTTGGTCTTGCTAGCATGTCCCTGATAGTAAATTAGTTTCACATGGGAATAAATTCCAAAATGTCCAAAGTCCCAAAGCTGAAGTCCCTTGATGATTGTTGCTTATCTTTAGAGAATTACTTCTAGCCAGAGCAGAGAGGGAAGTTTATAGATCACTAGAAGTTGATATGGCAGTTACCTCTTGGGCTCGCAACAAAAGGAAAAATGTAATTGTGCACAAACCAGGCGTATCTCTAATACAAAACTTAGCCTGATGTTTCATTGTAAAAGCCAACTAATATTAAGATCAGGTACCCTCACATAAGTAATGCCATCCCCCCCAAAATGTTAGATTTTAAAAAGCTTAGCCCCAAAGCTCCCCTCTGTCCTCTCTGCATTCTCAGTGTGTGTTTTATTTTGGCCTTCTAATATGAAGTGATATTGTCATTTTGTTGGCTCTGCCATTACATTATATTGCAGGCTTACTGTCAGTCTGTTAGCAGGATGCTTCCAAAGTATTGCTGGATTTGGGAAGACACTAGGGAGATGTCAGCTGCTTGAGTTTTTCCTTTCACAGATATTTTATCAGATACAAGTCAAACTCAGAGAAAATGTCATTCTTTTGTCATCTGTCCATGTGTTATCATTGCTAAGCCACAAATATAGTGTGAACATGAATCATAAAGCTGCCAAATTTTGGAGATGATGCTCACTTTCCAGTGTTAGAATCTTAACAAGAATGCAAGCCATATTTTCCTCAGAAACAGACAGCTTATGTATTTGCTATTTTTCAGGACCAACACCATAACATGTTATAGTTAAAGTAGTCCACTTGACATAGGCATTATCCTCACAAGTGAGACAATATGGTCCCATGAAGGAGTTGTGAGAAGAACACAGATATACTGGATTCAAGGTACTACATCAGTGTGGTGTAGGATGTTGGGCTTGCCTTGTGTAAGTGTCTTAGGGTGCAATCCTATGCATATTTAGACAGAAAAAAGTCCTACAACTCCCAGCATTCCCCACCCAGCCATGCCATTTTTCTGCCTAAATATGCATAGGACTTTTTTCCTGTCTAAATATGCATAGGATTGCACCCGTAAGATTTTTACATTGCAATTCTAAGTACAAGGAGTTCTTTCAAGAGAGCACTGCTAATTCACATGCTCTGTTCTGTCCTAAGCCCTGCCAGGCTCTTGCCCACAGGGTGGGTGGAAGGGCAGCGGAATTTTTTGCCTCTCTGTCCTCCAAAAAGAGAATATCCAGTTGACAGGGCTCTGTGTGCTGGTGGTGTGACTGGGGACCACAAGGGCTTTGATTCCTCAGATCCTCAGCCACTTCCTCCCTGCCCACCTGCAGCCCCCCCCCACAACACTTTAATTTCTCCCACTCTATGATGTTGCAGTTCTGATCTCATAGAGGAAGCCACCACAGAAACCTCCATGGAGGCTGGAAGGAGCCAGGAAGGGAGCTCTGATGTCTGGAAAACCCCTCTGAGGTCAGAGCGCGGTCTACAGCCTTGGAGGGGTTTTTCTGAACAATTCTAAGGCCCCCGGGAAGTGCTAGGCACCATAGGATTGCTTTGTTTTATTTTTTGTTTCGACCAGGTTGTGACCTGCCACATGTGTTGGACCTAATACACACTATTGTGTGTTGCTCTGTTGCCCATGAAATCCTGAGACATCATTGTTAATGGAGGCACAGCATTTATGTTCAAGTCCACTGGAGTAATACGTCTGGGGGATCTTCACAGCACATCTGAGACCACCTCTGTTAGTTCAGTCTGGGAGACAGAAGGGTGGTCGTTATACCAACACAATACCTTTTCTCACTGGGCTATACTGCTCAGCAGTCTACATCCTCCAAGCAATCAAGTGGAGTACCCAGGAGGGTGTTGGGGGGCAGTGGGCTTACATGATGTAGCTGGCTAGCTGTGGTCAGTCAGCATCAGCAAGCAAGTGGTGGGCAGAGGCAGTAAGCCAGTACAGCTCCTCCTCCTAACCTGTGGCTGCTCACCCTGCCCCTGTTATAGGGCACGAGTATCCGCTCAAATGGCAATACAAGCAAGCAAGCACAGGCAGATGGGCTCCTCCTCCTCCTCATTGCAGAATGGCCACTGCTACTTCCTTCCAGGCATTGCAGCAGTACGCACACAAAGCTTCTTATTCCCACCCAGTATATATGTGTGCACAGTGAGCACATTTGCAAAATGAAGTCTTTGCAACCTTAATAATAAAGAAATAATTAATAGGGATGGGGAAATCACATGAAGCACAAAACTTTCCCCTCTCCTATACATAAATGCCCATGGGGGGGCAGGAGGGAGAGAACCCACAAACAAGTTAGGATGTTGTTTGCCAGTCAGTTGGCAACCCTATTTTATGTCTTCTTAGTATCCTGCAATATTTCTGTAAAAAAAACCCAAAAAAAAAACACCACCACACAGAGGAAACCAAGTAATTTTAGGTTTATTACTTAGAGGTATTAAATACAGTACTATTTGACATCAAAAATTGGGAGGTAAATGCAGGCTTCTTGTAGGAAACATAATCATCAAAGCATATACAAGCCAAGCAATGGTTAGTATAAGCACAGTATAAAGTAAAGTGATGGAGCAATAATTTATGAAATAAGACAGCAGTCTCAGGTTTCAGAATACTGGTGGGCAGATCAACAAATCATGATAAAGATCACAGGTTAACAGTGGAGTTACACTGAGGATATCTCTGCTAGCACAAACACTTAGGCACCCAAATGTAACAAGTTCAGGTATCTTGCATGCAGATCAGACCTAGAAGTACATTTATCTTAATATGCTCATTCAGATACATGACCTCAAATGTGAACATTTACTGCACTGTGTGGATAGGTTACTTATGTACGATCCTTCTTGCAACATGAATACACCTCTCTGTCATGCTTAGAGTAGTCAACAAATGCGGGAGACTGAACAGAGATGCACTGCATCTGATCTCTTTGTATTATGCAGGGCCTTTCTCCACTTCCATCCACATTAATGATGCTGAATTTGCTGGTATGCACTAATGTTTGAGTCAGCCATATGCAAAACGAACATGGACATGACTAGATTAAAATAGCTATGATGGGGTTGGGGATGGACTTCTATTCTGTGCACTACAGGTCCTAGTTTGAGGTAGCACTCTTGGAGAAGCACTTAAACATTTAATTTTAAGCAAACTAAAGGGCTACAGAAAAAAACAGGCAAAATGCACGTGTAGTCATCTGAGAGAAAAAGACATGACCTATAATAGAACTAGGACATGCATTAATGTGGAGACATGGGGAGAGATCAGATCCAGGTCCTCTTTGTTTTTAAATAGACCTTTTATGAAAAATCTATATTAATAAATGTACAACCTTAAATGTTTTAAGGGCAATTTTCTACCTTACACAGAGGCCCAGGAAGTTAGGCGAACATATCTGGATGAGTAAGACAGGATGAAATGGTAGATGAAAGCACAAAAAAGATCCAAACGTAGGGATGTGGGAATCAGCAAAACTTTAACTCATCAAGGTTCTCCAAATTCCACCTTGAAGCTCATTCCAACTCGTGTCTATATCAGGTTGTGAGCTTTTTATTTTGTTCACATGAAAGCTAGTGTGTATTTTGGATTACATTTTTCCAAACATACGCATCAACTGTGCATATTTCTGAAAAGTATGCATGTTTCTCCCATTGATGAAAGTGTGCAGTTTTCCAATGTACACATTTTCAAATGCATTTTCTTTAGTCCATGAATTGCATCATGATCTTGGCAATGTACAGACTTTGACTGCAGATTACATTCAAGTCTGCATTCAAGTCTGGAAAATGTGAACTGGGCAAATTCTGGTATAAAATGAACTGAAACCCATTTCCGAGTCACTCACATCACTAATCCAAAGAAGGCTTTGAAGAAAAATGGAAGTTTGAACAAAGAGAGATGCTGAAAGGGGGGGGGGGCAGATATTCTTCCAAGAGCAGAAGCAGGTGAAGGGAATAAGGGAGCCAACAAAATGGTAAGGGACAAAGAGTAGAAGAAAAGGTGCGTGCATATCTTTAATCAATTGACCAAACCCCCAATACATTTAGATAGCTGTCCTCTTTACCGCAGTTATAGAGAAAGATTACCATGATTTTTGTTCAGGTAAAGCATATACTGATACCTAATAAAGTTTCACCTGATTAGGAAAGCTATGACTATTCATAGTGACATAGCCCCTGTGAATGTCTCTGTTTAATGTAGCCCATAGCTTGGAATTTAGTTATAAAGTTCAGAATGCAGTGGAAGAACAGAATCCTAGGAATCTAAAAAGAAGGAAGAAGGGTTTTACTGTGTAGAAAACCTGGGCACTTTTAGTAACAAACTGCTGCACAAGATATGACCTTCTAGACTTCAGGAGACAGAATTTATACATCTTTCCATATATTCCTGTCCGTCCGTCCCCATGGCCTCCAAGCCTTAAGCCCCTGCAAATAGTATTGTCCCTGCAAATATCCCATGAATCCTCTCTTTCTACTAAGCTAGGCCCTGCAAATGACTATAGTAAAAGCCCCTGCAAAAGAAATGATTGCATTATTCTGATTTCACAGCTTGTGTCTTCTGAATGTGACATTTGAACAGTTTTTCATGCTGAAATGCAATTCTTACAATACAGCACACAGAGAAACATGTAAACAAATGAACAAACAAACAAACAAAAACAATGTTGAAAATAGAATGCATGGCAAATAACTTTTTTATAATAAAGACAACTTTAGAAAATAAACAATGTGTGACTGAAAAGGATCCATAAAACTTGTATCAACAGCCCAAGGATTAGAATTTTAGGGATAAGACATTGGCATAAGTGGACTGAATTTCCCCTTGCTCTCTTCCCCCTTGAAACCTTCCACACAACTTCCAAATCTGCACTGAAGGGTGTCCCAACCCACAAGAGAAGATTTGGGGAAGGCACATGAGGAGCCTGGAAGGCAGAGAGGAAACTGTTCCACCAGTGGTTCCTGCTCAGCTGATGGATGGTCAGGGTTGGATGCAACCCATTGTTACGATTTCCATTGCTCAATGTATATTTAAAATGCTACTTGGTCCTCCATTGTCAACCCACTCTCCTTTGTCACAAGGAGAACTTATAACAAGGACGATGTAAGTGGATTTCCCACACCCTTTTGACAACTAAAAGTCTAATATTACAACACCCACATCCTATGACACAATGGATTGAGGACGACCTAACAATACTTTCAATATTTGAACAGGTCAGGTGGTATTTAGATGCCAACTGTGGTGGATGGATATATATATGGATATTTGGTCCACCTTTTCTGAAATTTATGCATAATTGTTTCTAGTGATATCTGTATTATTACACACTTATATATACATATGGATATACATTTCATACGCACTTTTTGCAAGTGATTTATTTTAATTTCTGTAAGAAAACTGTATACATATTTTTCTCTTTTCTTTTATATGGTTTTCTTTGTCTTGATGAAACTCACATTAAAAAAATAATTAACAAAAACCACACTCCTTTGTTAATGTTATTCTTTTAAATATTTGTCTTGTGTTTTATATTTTTAACTGTTTGTATGACATTTTAGTCTTTTAACTATTCATAATCCATCCAGAGAATGTTGGGTATTGGGCAGATTAAAAATATAATTCATAAATAAAGAAATACATGATCAATAAATTCCTAAGCTTTCCTTCCCATTACTGTACATGTAGTGCAGATTTTAAGCCTCACAGGCAGGACTGGTGTCACTACTGAAGAAGAATTCTATAGATAAATCAGTGTAACCACATTTGGGAGCCAGATTTCTGCAGAATTTCCAGACAACCAGTCTACCTCACAGGGTTGTTGTGAGGATAAAATGGAGAGGAGGAGGAGGAGGAGGAGGATTATGTAAGCCGCCTTGGGTTCCTTTCAGGAAAAAAGGCGGGGTATAAATATAATAAATAAATAAATAAATAAATAAATACAGATTGGGCACTCTGCTGTGGGGGAAGTGCTGATGACCTGCACAGACATACATGTAGATCTTCACTGGGGCTTTGCTGTTTCTGCTCGGGTCCAAAACATTGGGGAGACTAGCTGGAACCAGCTGTGGTTTCTGGCAAATGCCTTCCACCACCAAATCCACCCACTTCTGCTCAAGGTGAAGTCTGAAAACTGGCCACAGCAGGATTCAGCAGCAACCACAGTTTTCACCAATATGCCTTTGTATATACTGGCACTCCTATATTCAATTTCATTTCCATCATCATCTAACATTTGCCTGTTCTTAAGCATCAGCATTTGCAGGCATCCCATCTGCTATAATTCCTAGAGTTTGATAATTTGATCAAAAGGAAAACTCTGCTACCACATGGAGGCACATATGAAGGCATAATATTGCACATCATCAGCCTTAAAGGGTTATATCATTTTTTTTCTTTTTTCTTCTTTATTTTTTTTTGGTGTTGAGCTCTCAACTTATCTTTCATAATGAACTTTTTTGCCACCAGGCACAACTGTCAGTGGGTGACAAATTGTGGTTTAGAGTGGCAATTTTTCATTTTTTGATTTTACACATTCTCCAATTTCTTCATTGGCACCTTCTGATACAAAGTGGGTTGCTAAAATATATTATGTAACACTAATGTTTCATTTCTCACAAAGGTAAAATTACAGAATGCTAGAAGTCGTTGTCGTCCCCCCCCCAGTATAACTAATTTACTTTTTTTCTTTTCTTTTCTTTACTTTAACATAGATAAATGTTTTTTGAAGATGAGTTATAAGATTAATTTATTTCTCATAGCAAGGGAGAGCACTGGAACCTGATGTACAGGGAAGTATAAACTTTTGAAAGGGAAGAATGTCTCTCACCAAAATGAATGGCTTTGGAAACTGTCTAAGATTGAAACTAGAAGCCAAATGTTCTTTCGTAGAAACTTTAATGGGCTATGGGATACCTATTTGTTACTGAGAGAGGATTCAGTAAAAGAATAAATTTGTTAGTAGTTGGTAGTAAATCTGATAATATTGGTTCAATATTGTCAGAGCTGACTATAGGATTATTTGGATCTTCATCTTGAATGCATTGTAATGTTTGGCAGCTGTGAAGTGGAAATACTCATCTTCACATTTTGACCCTATAAATAAGCAGAAAGTAGGAGGTTAAAAAATGTAGGAGGCAAAAAAAATATAATCATATCTACTTATTTTAAAAAGCAACATAGCAACAACAGCAATGGATTTCCAAGGAAACAGCCATCTGCCTTTACAGAAGCCAGGACTCTTTCCATTTCATTCTTTTTTTTTTTAATTTTATTTACTTTTCAAAACAAAATATAGCAAAATACAAGAATAACACAAGACTATATCCCAAACTTCCTTATACCAGTCCTGTTGTACTTTCCATTTTCTCACTATCATTAGCCTAGCCGCAGTTAACAAGTTCACAATTAATTCCTTCGTATTTTGGTTGCAAATAAGTTTCTCCGTTATTATTGATAACAATGCTAGTTTTGGACAGACCTCTAAGTTAATTCCAATAATTTCCGATATTTCTGTAAAAACCTCTCGCCAAAAAACCAGTACATTTTTACAACTCCACCACATATGAGCATATGTCCCTTTTTCCTGACATCCTCTCCAACAAAATGCAAAGCAATTATTACCTATTCTATTTAATCTTACTGGAGTTAAGTACCATCTCCAAATTAGTTTATAGAAATTCTCCTTTATCCTAGTTGACTTGACATCACTTTCACAATCCGTCTATCCCATATATTGTTCTAACACACCTTCGAGGTCATCTCTTCAAATTCATTATCCCATACTGTCTTTAGCTGGTCATCTTGTTCTTCTGCTTTTTGAATCAATCTATATAAATCCCTTGTTATATCTCTTGTTGACGCATTGCCTTGTAGACCATCTCTAGATTTCCATTTCATTCTATCCTGCTCTTCAGTTGTCTTCTCCAGCTCCTTTCAGCATTCTGAAAGAGCTACCTGTTTAATCTCATGTTCCCAGTTCCTTTATTTCCCTTAGATTCCTAATAGATTACACCTCATTCACACTCACAAACACGTTACAGCTTTCAGGTAAATCAACCCTAGCAATGATTTTCATGTAGCCAGGCTAAATCTTCAGAAATCTTTCTCTCTCTCTCTCTCTCTCTCTTTCTCTCTCTTACACACACACACACACACACACACACTTCTGCAGCTCTGAGGCAATTACAAGCTTCACACTCACTATCTCTAATAGTATATTCCCATTGTAGCAACACCACCCATTCTGCTTTTCTGAAGGCATTCTGTGAACATAATGCTGCAATACATGATTAGCTTAACTTCTTCCAGGTTCAATTTCAGGAGCAAGATTTTAGATCTCTGTTGAATCTATACAGCACCTCCTTATTTTAATGCTCAAGAAATATGCAGGGACTATGCCACCATCATGTTTGCCATGCTGTCTAGCAAGCACATGATGTTGTGATATGTATCACATTCACAAGCTGGAGCACATTGTTGACAACATGGAAGGAACAGAATGGCGGTAAACAAGTTTGTTGTGTCTTTCTAGAATCTCGTGCTCTCGCAGGGGTTACTAGAGTGTGTGGGAAACAGTATGAGCCTGTCACATGGTTTATGCTTTCTGGTGACGTACTGACTTGTTTTTCTGTCTGGAGCCATTTTAGAGAGGAGCAGAACTGTTCTCTCTCTTCACTTTTTTTCTTCTGACTTTTGTTTTCTGGACTTATGCAACCATGTAACGTCTTTGCTGGGTGGAGTAAAGCCAACCTTGCTCCACTGGAATAAATGCTTGCTATGCATTGTACTCTGCACATGGACTGTAACTAGGAATGTATACTCTGTAGAATATTACTTGCTAAAGTAAATAAACAGGTAGAATAGACCTGTGGAGTTACAGAGTTATTTCCTTGCTACATGGAATCTACAAACCGGGGGAGCTGACAGCTGGAGTCAGATTACAGGAGCTGGCTGGCTGTTTGCAACCGAAACGCTGCACGCTGCGCAGAGGAGGGAGAGAAAGATCTGAACTTCTGTGTGTGGATTTATGGGCGCCTACACATGGGAACAGGATTTTTTAATCTCCCATCTCGCACACACGGGGCTCTGCTGTCATTCCCACCCCTTCACATGATTGCATAAAATAAAATAAATATGTAGCTGCTATCATAGCAGTAATTAGTGCATAATTTGGTGGCTAGAATTCTGATGATTTTAGCTGGGTAGAGTCATATTATACCAATTCTAAAAGAATTGCATGGGTGCTAATTGAGCCCAAGAGCCAGTGTGGCATAGTGGTGAGAGTGGACTGAGACTCGGGAGATCCGAGTTCTATCCCCGCTCAGCCATGAAACTCACTGGGTGACTTTGGGCCAGTCACTGACTCTCAGCCTAACCTACCTCACAGGGTTGTTGTGAGGATAAAATGGAGAGGAGGAGGAGGAGGAGGAGGAGGATTACGCAAGCCGCCTTGGTTTCCTTGCAAGAAAAAAGGTGGGGTATAAATATGATGATGATGATGATGATGATGATGATGATGATGATGATGTCGTCAAGATCCTGGTGTTTACCTTTAAAGTCCTAAATGACTTGGGACCCAAATGCCTGAAGGAGTGTCTCCTCCTATACCAACATCTACATGCATGAAGAACATCAGATGAGACCCTTCCCAGTTATTCAGTCATTATATTTTTAAACTGCCTATTAACTGAAGTTCTCTGCGTGGTGTACAATATAGTAGCAACAAGTACAAACATTCAAACAAAATACAGTAATACCTTGGATTACAAGTAACTTGGTTTGCGAGCGTTTTGCAAGACAAGCAAATTTTTAAATATTTATTTATTTATTTATTACTTGATATACAAGCGACGTCTTGCAATACAAGTACTGTAGTATGGCTTAAATTAAAAATCTCTGTACAATTTTTGGGGGGGGACTTTCGTTTTGATATAAGAGTGTTTTGGATTACAAGCACGTTTCCGGAATGAATTATGCTCTCAATCCAAGGCATGACTGTATAAAAATATAGTACAGAATAAAACCAAGATGAAACTAGCATCAAAGAGTAAAACTGTTATATATGCACAAAAACAGTGGTGGTGCCCCAAATCTGGAATCTCCTCCCATGGGAACTTTGACTGGAGGTTTAATTCACTGTCTTGTTTTATTATCTACTACCTCTTTTATTGTTATAATGTTTCATTGTTTGTTTTTAGAACGGTATCTGTAACATTGATATATTTTTAATGATTCTACACTGTCCTGGACACCATTTTTGGAAGAATGTCGGCCCAGAAATATTTAAAATACATTAGTAAATAAATAAGATGGAGAAGAGAATGCACTGTCATAAATACCAGCTGATAGAGAACAAAGGGAGAGACCTAATGTCTTCACAACTTCCTTGTGAGCTTTTGAACAGCATTTGATTGACCACTGTAGGGAACAGGATGCTGCTAGACAGGATGGACCTTTGGTCTGACCCTGCAGGGCTCTTCTTGTGTTCTTAGGAGGTGAGCAAGATGCAAACAAGAAGGTAACAAAATTTGCACATTTCTTCATAAAATCAACAGAAAGAACTTGAGATTTTAAAAAAATTCAAATGTGGGGAAAAGTGAAACTGACAGATTAGTCTGTCCAGGCAGAGGGCTTCGAGTGCTTAGGTCTTAATAGGCTTAGGCTGCTTCCAGATGAGGCTTTTGTTGCCCCATTGCCCTGCCTCATTCAGAGAATTTTACTGGAGGCCAAAAGATGGCCACTCAAATCCCTCCTATGTTTTCCCACATGTTCTTCTGTCTACTTTCTTACTGTAGGAAATCTGTTAAAGAGGGGGAAAGAGATGAAATAACTGCACAATGCCTTCTAATTGGAAGCACTAGGAACTAGGACTAGATGCTTCTAGTCTGGAAGCATCTTGGCTTTGAATCCCTGTGTATGCAACCATGTTTGTAGCCCTGAATTGCGAATTGTCACCTCTTTTTTTCTTATGGGCTCTTCATTTTTAACAACTACATGGCAAGTGGGTAAAACATGGTCTTGTCCCCTGTGGGAATAGCTGTACCTGTTGAATTTGGCTGGTACAGATGTGTAAGAAACTATGGCCACCCTGTATGATATTGATTACCTATGTCAGGAGAGGGACAGGGGGAGTGTGACCCTGTTGATACTCCTGGATCTCTCGGCGCCTTTCGAAACCATTGACCATGGTATCCTTCTGGGGTGCCTGTCTGAGCTGGGAGTGGGGGGGGGTACTGCATTGCAGTGGTTCCACTTCTACTTGGATGGATGGCTGCGGAAGGTGGTACTTGGGGAATATTGCTCAGCCCCGTGGATTCTCCAGCATGGAGTTCCCCAGGGGTTGGTTTTGTCCCCCATGCTATTTAATATCTACATGAAACTGCTGAATGGGGTCATCCAGAGTTTTGGAGTGTGTAGCCATCGGCATGCTGATGACACACACAGCTCTATTTCCCCTTTTCCTCACCATCAGGTGAGGCTGTGGATGTGCTAAACCAATGCTTGGACATGGCAATGGACTGGATGAGGGCTAACAAACTGAGTCTCAATCCAGACAAGATTGGGATGCTGTTAGTGGGAGGTTCCTCGGATGGTGGGTGTTCAATCTGTTCTGGATGGGGTTGCACACACTCCCCTTGAAGGAGCACTGCCTTCTACCAGCTTCAGTTTGTGGCCTAGCTATGCCCCTATCTGGACAGGGATAGCTTGGTTTCAGTAATCTACCCTCTGGTGATGTCAAAATTAGATTACTACAATGCACTCTATGTGGAGCTGCCCTTGAAGATTGTTCAGAAGCTGCAGCTTGTGCAAAACGTGGCAGCCAGACTAATAACCAGGACCAGGAGGTCTGAACACATAACACCAGTTCTGGCCCACTTGCATTGGCTGCCTATATGCTTCTGAGCCTGATTCAAGGTGCTGGTCTTAACCTATAAAGCCCTACATGGCTTGGGATCACAATACTTGACAAAATGCCTCTTCCAGCCTCAATCTACCCGGACAGGCCTGTGGCTGTGACAGGCCTGTGGCTTATGCTGGCTCAGCTTGTCTGAGCGTGGAAAGCTAAGCAGGGTCAGGCCTGGTTATTACTTGGATGGGAGACCCCTCCTCTACTTTCCTGCATTGAGCAGGGGGTTGGACTTGATGGCCTTGTAGGCTCCTTCCAACTCTATAATCTATGAAATCAAAGGACACTACAATCAACATCTTGTGCCTTCTTCCGAGTGGCTCCTTCGAGGGAGGCTTGGAGGGCAACAACAAGGGAGAGGGCCTTCTCAGTGGCACCCCCCTCCCCAATGTGGAATGATCTACCCACTGAGGCCTGCCTAACACAAACTCTGTCATCTTTTCAGCACCAGGTTAAGACAGACTTCTGTGCTGAGGCCTCTAAGAACATCTAGGGCTCCTTTTAATGGCTTGATGGAGCATGCATGTCAGGTATTTGTAACAGGTCTTTTTTGTAATTAAACATTGTTATCTCTGGCTAAACCATTTTTAAATCTTTTAAAACTGTTTTTAATTTCCTTATTATAGAATAATTTTATGGTTGTGTTACTGTATTGTGGCCTTGTTTTAGGCACTGTTGTTGTAAACCACCCAGAGAGCTTCAGCTACTGGGTGGTATAGCAATGAAATCAATAAATAGATAAATAAATAAAAAAAATAAAATGTTGATTCATTTTTTTATAAGGACTGAACAAAATTTGCAAATTACTTCATAAATTGGATGGGTAAAGCTTGATTAGTATCATTTTTTTAAAAAAAGAATTGAATATGTGAGAAAGCAAAACTGACAGAATTGTCCATCTTTACTGAGCACAGGTTATTCATGGGAGTCCTTGTAAGAGTCTCAAGAAGGGTACCAAGAGCAGGGTACTATGAGTGAGAGGTGCCAAGAAGGAATACTCAAACCAGCTCATGAGTGAAGCTGTCCCCCATGACGCCAGGGTTTGACCTGTGAGGGAACTGTACTGCCAGCTCTGAGACCATTACATGCTGAGGAAAGGCTCCATTCCCTTTCTTTCCAGATATCTGAGGGAAAGTTGTCAAGGACTTATCAGCTCCCTGGAGTTTCCTCCAGAAGAGAGGGGACATTTACACCTTCTTCCTTACTTCCTGTATTTCAGATTGCTCCTGCTGAGGCATAAGGTCAAGACAATGCATTACATAGAGCCTCCTATGTGCATAAGGACTAAAAGGTGTACCTCAACCACATGTCCATGGGGAAATCTTCTTTCATTGGACAGACTGGAACCCACCTCCACCTCCTAGGAACTGGGTGGGCAAGATAGTCCCTTCAGCACCCTTTTCTTCACACAGCAGAATTGAAATTTCATGTCCTTAATGTTAATTCAGTGCACAACTCCATGACAGTCTGTATAAATTGCTTTTTGTATGGGAATAGGTTTAATTAATCCTAGATATGTTAATAGGACACTGCATTTACGTTTCATTTAAGCTTCAGTATCAGTTGTTAGTTCAAAATATTTGGTGAAGTTTAATAACTTGGCAACAAACATACATACCAATTAATATGCTTGTAAGAACTCTGATAAATAAGTTGCACAGTTTGTTAGTAATTATGTATTATATGAAAATACACACTCCTAAAGCTGCAATAAAGATTATTTGTGACTCTCTGACCAAATGTAACATTGTTTCTAAAATATTCACTTTTAATTAGTTTGTCTGAACTTGCTTATTTGCAGATTTTATTCATTAATGAATATAACATTTTAAGGTTTTTCATTATTTTGTTCCTGAGAATAATGTAATAGGGAAGAAAATAAGGGCTGATCTTCCAGTACATAACTAGCAGTTACTGCAGAAATGAGAAGCACTCTCATTGTGAAATTCCCTCTAGTAATATAAATACCTAGAGATGTGTGAATCAGCAAAACTCATCAAGGTTCTATGAAATGCACCTCAAAGCTCATTCTGACTCATGTCCATATCAGATTGCAAGCTTTGTTTGTTTTTCCTTTTCGCACAAAAATCTACGCATATATTCATGCATATTTTCTTTCACAGTTTTCTAAATGTGCACATCAATTATGCACATTTTTAAATGTACACATGTTTCTGTTGGGTTTTGCATAGGCAGAACGAGATTACCACCTGACATCGGGATTATCACCTGACCTAGTGGGTGTTACTTGAGTTCAAGTATACAAGGCCTTTGGTCAGGAGACATGGTCTCGAGGTGATGTGACTCAGCAGCCTTGAACAGGTTTGAAGCAGTCAACATGTTGATGAATGGGTTATACTACGGGGTGAGTAATGTCCTATTTATAGGTGCAGGGTCTGCGGTATATAAGCTAACACATTTGCTGATAGCTTTACTTCCGTCATTCCTCTTCATCTCTCTTCTCTGCTGCTTGTTCGTCTCGACATGTATTGACTTGGACTTCACTTCATCTAGCCTTACCACTGGGGTATAGGTTTTGAGTCTGCTATGATGTAGTGAGTAGAGATGCATTGATTGCCTTAATCCCATGTAATTGGGTCTTACAAATAAACTCTTTAATCTTTATTAACTGCTGTTATCTCCTCCTTCCGCTTGCGTGACTGGGACTGAGGGTCATTGGCTAGGGGAGCTTTTGAACCCGGGTCAGTCCAGCTCTCACATCGGTTATGGGCCCAGATAACGATCTGATGGTTATCTTAGATGGGAAGATAAGCCACAGAGACGCAGTTTGGAAAAATTCAGCAGTTATAGAGTTAAAGGAATTTGTTTACTATTTGTAAGAACGGTTTGTAAATAACCGGGAGGCAATGCAGTGTTGCTAAAGCTGGGAGCTGATAACAGCGGCTTGGAATGCAGCACAACTGAAAAATGCAGAAACAAAGAGACGGAGGATTTTTCGTTTTGAAAGCAGCTGAAGCGGAGGTGCCAGGCTTGGCAAAATCCGAGGATCGGGCAGCTACTAGGCTGAAAAGTGAACAACGCTGGACACAAGGATTTCGTTTTCCACAGCTTGCTGGAGCGATTGTCAAGGAGCTGTATCGGGCAAGGAAATAATCTTCAGGAGGCTTTGTGTCTACTCATTTGATTGAGTCAAGGCTACAGGCAGGAGGATCATATTTCATTTACAGCTTGCTTCTTCACTCAGCAGCGGATCAGCTATCTTTTGCATTGTATCAACAAGTGGCTTGGATTACAAATGCGTGGATTACGTCTGATGTGGGTAAAGCGCCTGGAGCGTCATGTCGCAGCAAAAATGAAACCTGATACTACAGCGGAGGCTGTATCAAACCAGCGGAGGCGTGGTTTTAAAACAAGTGAAAAGCAGCGCGGCAGTTTTGAACAGAGAAAGCTGTGCTTAAAATGGGAAGCTGTTCTTCATTTTCTTCATGTGGGATCACAGAAGAAAGGAGCTTGAAATCAGCAGGGGTGCTGCTGAAGGGAAAACCTTTGTGTTTTAACCCAGGACATAACAAAATGGACATTATTTTGTTTAAACAGAAACAGTGGATTGTTTAAACGAAGCTTTCTGTGTTGGACATAAATAAACAGAAGGAGGACTATGCAAATGGTCAGGGGTTTAACAGTCATGTTTTTGGAAATGTATTTCTTGAAAGTTGGATAACTTGGATTCAAGAAAGTGTAATATATGCTTTGAAATGTCAGGAAATGTACTGAATGTATATATGACTTGAGAATATTGTGGATTTTTCTGTAGCAAAATGTAAAATACTGAATAATTAGTAGGTATGTTTATATGGCAAAGCTAAGAGATGGATTATTTCTTTCATACTGTAATGGTGTAATAAAGAAATGGAAAGTTATACTGTTGCAACTATAAACAAGGTTAAATGCTTATATGTATGACATGTACATGCATGCATATCACATGAATGTTTGATCATTTAGATTCACAGGCTTGTGAAAGAAAATGCAAACAGTAGTTGTGGGGAAAGCATTTGGAAATTGTAATTTTCACATGAAAGGTAATTTTGTGCACATAAACAAGGGATGCTAGCTTCAACAGGTAAACTGGAAGGCAAGCTGAAAAAACAGTTCATTTCATTCAATTTGTTCTTGGTGATCTTGTGGATACTCTGATAGTCTTTAGAAGAAGCACGTTATTTCATGATGTTAATTGATCAATACACGAGGTACAGGTTGTGTACATGTTAGATAGAAAGCTAGAGTATTGAACAAAGTCAAGGTGTTTTGTGCTTGGGTGGGAAACAAGCATATTACCCATGTTACCTATTTCTTTTCAGATATGGGGAAGTTCAAATCAGTGCATGTTTTGATGACTTTCTAACAGGATGTGATATTGAACACATGGATTGTGTGGAAGAGTAAACAAACACTCAGAAGAGGTGATACTAATTTGGATAATGAGGTTTGGGTAGAAGCTCTTAGATGTTTTGATTATGTACATGGTAGAAGTTTTAGTTCTGTGTGAATGAACTGTACACCTTATAGAAAGTAGTGTAAAAGTTAGAATCTTCTGGAGAAACATTTCAGGATCTTGGATCTGATATGTAGGTACATACACCTCAAAGTTAAAAGAAATCTGTAAGGGAGCTTACATGAGATTTTTCTAGAAATGAGAATATTGTGTTTCACATGAACAACACTTGGATAGTGACATTATCTAGAAGTGTTAAGTATAATGCTGAATGAAAAGGTGAGATCATTTTTCAAAATTAATTCTGTTAATGCAGGAGATGCATCAAGGTCAGAGTCAGAATAGAAAAGCATTTGCTGAAAGACAGTCAGGTAAATTTGACAACTCTGATACACATTTGGTTTAGAGTGGAGACTAAACAAATGATTGTTCATCATTGGTGCAAATTTATTGGAACAGGAACCTGATAACTGATGAGATAAGGAACAGGTGAGTCAAACAACCTGTGAGATATCAGGATGAATTTGCAGGAAAAGCCATTTGAAAGTTCAAAATTTCAAAGAGGTGAAAAATTGTCTGTTAAGGAAGCTGAACCATAGCTTCAGGCTATGCAAGCTGAGTTGAATTCTTTGGATAAAGAACAAAACATGGAAGCTGGTGAAACAAAAAGCAGTTCATGGAACTCATTGTTACCAGATAGATTTTTTAAGTGAAAACTAACCAGATTGGAAAAGGTTACATGAAAAATAGCAAGATTGGTTGCTTGTGATTTTTGCTCTAGTTAAAAGGAGCTGGATAATCATAAGATGAGTGCAACAACAATTTGCTTTGGAAACAGTTAGACTGATGTTTAAGAATGTGAAGATGTAAGAATATTTCACAAGTTGAAATATTGGAACATAAGCATTTTAAATGAGAGGAAGTCTTTGGAAAACTGTCTGTGAGATTTTCTTTAGGAAAAGCTGAAATCAGCTGGAGGCTGGAATTCTGTTTTGAACTCAAACATTGTTGAAGTGAGGTTTGCACAGAGAGGCAGATCAATGTTTGTTTGTTAAACAGGAGGAACAGGGACATAGACTGTATGTACTTTGTTTAGATGGATGATCTATTGTTTTTTCTGGACAGATAAAAGCAATATGATATAATTGATCCAGGGTTTGGAATTTCATTGAAATGAAACTGCTTGGTGGTGAATCAACTGTTTATTTGTAAATAGAGGTTGAGGGAGAACCAAGAGGGCAGTACTTACTGCAACAAACCAGAGAAATATCATGGATGTGATTGAGAATTTTGGAGATAGTTAACTCAGTGCGAGACTCCAAATAATTGAGGATTTTCAAGCACATGCTGATGGAAAAGCAGTTTGAATGCTACACAGAAGCATTGGGCTGTTGAGCTTTACTGTACAAGCAACAAGGCCAGGTATTGCTGTCAGTGTAATAGGCAGACTGTTAGACCAACAGGACATGCTTGGAGAGCTCTGAAAAGGAGTTGTGTGTTATCTGGAAGGAACATCACACTTCAGACTAAGAGTTACAAGTCAGAGCACAGGTGGCTTACAGATTCACAGAAATGCCAGTTGTGGTTGTGATAGTAAGAACAACAAGAACACACCTGAAGTTTGTTATTTTTATAACCATACTTTGTTTGATTGATTTTGTAGAAACAATCATTTAAAAGTTAGAGTTCAACTGAAGCTGAACTGAATACATTGTATTATGTATTGTGCTATTATGCTATTGTAAAGCTTGAATAGTGAATGCATTTGTTTAAATAGTTTAAATTGTTAAAAAAATGTTTAAATGATGCTGGGATTGATGTGAAAAACCTATTACAGTTTTTTCAGGAATCCAAGGCAGGATTGCTATGCTGCAGGCAGATAGCAATACACAACGTTTTGGGTCTGAAAATAAAACTGTGTCATAAGGAGGGATACATCAGAAGTGATTTGATGGTGGTTCAAATTTCTGACAGGTAAAGTCATTCCTGCAAAAGTTTTTTTTATCAAAGTCCATAGATGAAAGAACAGCATCAGATGGCAACAAAGCTGTTGCTGTTGTATGAGGTAAATAACCACGTTCTACGCAAATGCAAAAGCAGGGGGATGTTGGGTTTTGCATAGGCAGAACGAGATTACCACCTGACATCGGGATTATCACCTGACCTAGTGGGTGTTACTTGAGTTCAAGTATACAAGGCCTTTGGTCAGGAGACATGGTCTTGAGGTGATGTGACTCAGCAGCCTTGAACAGGTTTGAAGCAGTCAACATGTTGATGAATGGGTTATACTACGGGGTGAGTAATGTCCTATTTATAGGTGCAGGGTCTGCGGTATATAAGCTAACACATTTGCTGATAGCTTTACTTCCGTCATTCCTCTTCATCTCTCTTCTCTGCTGCTTGTTCGTCTCAACATGTATTGACTTGGACTTCACTTCATCTAGCCTTACCACTGGGGTATAGGTTTTGAGTCTGCTATGATGTAGTGAGTAGAGATGCATTGATTGCCTTAATCCCATGTAATTGGGTCTTACAAATAAACTCTTTAATCTTTATTAACTGCTGTTATCTCCTCCTTCCGCTTGCGTGACTGGGACTGAGGGTCATTGGCTAGGGGAGCTTTTGAACCCGGGTCAGTCCAGCTCTCACAGTTTCTCCCACTAATTAAAAAACTTTTGTGCCCATTTTTCAAATGTACATTATTATTAATTTGGATGCATTATTTATTAATTCTGCAAATTGCATCGGAAGTTTGGAAATGTATGGACTTTGACAACAGTTTGAATTTGGGTCTGAGATTGGTTCTGGGAGGTGCAAACTGGGTAAATTCTGGTCAAAAATGAACCGGGGGGGGATTACTCATACACCCTTAAATGGGGATGTAAATGTAACAAATCCCTAAATATAACAAAATAAAGTTTATCCAAAGTATCAAAATATCATCTGCGGAATCCTTAGCTCTGCCACCATACATGAACTTCCTTCAGCACAATTTGGAATAGTCTTTGCTAAAATGACTTATTCTTCAAAAGAGAGAGAGAGACAGAGAAAACCATCTTATTTTTTCAGAGCACGAATCTGAAATGCAGACCCTGTTGTACTCCAGATGACATCATTGGAAACTCAGTGGAGTCTGTCTGAAAACATCCCCCCATTACCCAAGGGCCCCTGAATGCTGCTCCACCTATCACTTTCCTTCTCTTCCATCCAAACTGACTGCTACTAGTGGTGGTGGCACCAATAGTTCCCTGGCCTTGCTGAACAATTCTCTCTGAGGTCTCCTTTCTTCATTTGCTCCTTGGCATCTTGAATGTTGCAACAGCCATATATTAGACATCAGGACCCCTGAGACATGTTGTTGCCAATCTTCCTGCATTAATGGCAATCTGTATTACTTCAGTTGTGAGTGACGCCAATAACTCACATTTCTCTTTCCTCCTCCGACTGCCAATGTGGCATAGTGGTGAGAGTGTTGGACTGGGACTCAGGAGATCCAGGTTCTAGTCCCCGCTCGACCATGAAATTCACTGGGTGACTTTGGGCCAGTCACTGACTCTCAGCCTAACCTACCTCACAGGGTTGTTGTGAGGATAAAATGGAGAGGAGGAGGAGGAGGAGGATTATGTAAGCCACGTTGGGTTCCTTGCAGGAAAAAAGGCGGGGTATGAATATAATAAATAAAAATAAAATAAAATAAAACTGCTACATTCCTTATATGTTAGAATGTTTGCCAACCCAGATTTAAAATAAAATACCCTGCAAGTCTGCAGTGTTGCATTTTAAGTTCACTTAAATGATAGCACCATGATAACTACAGAAATAAAATGGAGTTTGCGTCTGCTGCCCTGATCACCTGCCACAGTCTGTGTGTTCATTTGGGGGGCCCTTGGGCCATGGGGTCCTAGACTTTGGCCCCAAGGTTCAGCCCTAGCTGCATCACTGCTCAGGTGCCTGGAGAACTATATTTCCTAGGTTCCCTGGCATCTGGAACACATTGTAACATTAAACATCCTAGGGAGGGAGGGAGGGAGGAATGGCAGTCTCAGGAAGAGGCCTACAGTGAAAAAGAAGGGTTCCTAATCAGAGGGAGAGAGCGCTACACATATGTTTCTGCCTTGCATCTGATGAAGTGGACGCTGATCCACTTATGTGTTAGTCTTCAAGGTGCCACAAGACCCTTTGTTGTTTTTGCTACAATAGACTAATACTGCTGCTACCCCTCTGGTGAGATAGATAGATGATTGATATAGATAGATAGATAGATAGATAGATTTGTAATTATACAGGTAGGCTCTGTTCAGACCTTAAAATGAACACACATAGCCTGGGCACAGGGAAGCCTCCTGCTGTGATCCTACATTGCCTCTATCTGTGTTCATTCTACATCCTTTGACCGACTGAAAAGGGCTTATTCTACTTTCTTCTTACTCAGCTCACTGCTGAATATGTGAACTGATTTCCTTGCAAGTCATTGAGTTTGAATTGAGGTATGGTGGTATGGAAGTCTTTTCTGTGATATTACAACTGCTTGATGCTTGAGGAATTCGATCTTTGCAAATTCCAATATGAACTGACATGATCTGCATCTCCACAATGAGCGTGAGGTTTGGAATTTTGTTATCTATTAGCTTTTGCACTTCCCAAATGCTCCAGCAAAGTTCCCAGCACACAAATCATATGAGAAACTCTGAATTTTCATGCAGAATTTCTTTTTCAATGTGGAATCAGGATGGGATGGACTTATGGGTTTACACATGCAAACAGAACACAGAGTGAAAACAGATTAAGAACATAAGAAGAACCATGCTGGATCAGACCAAGGGTCCATCTAGTCTAGTATTTTGTTCACACAATGGCCAACCAGCTGCCCACAGGAAACCCCCAAGCAGGACATGAGTGCAATAGCACTCTCCCACCCATGTTCCTCAGCAACTGGTGTACATAGGCATACTGCCTCTGGTACTGGAGGTAGCATATAGCCATCAGGAGGACTAGTAGCCTTTGATGGCCTTATCTTACATGAATTTGTCCAATCCTTTTTTCAATCCATCCAAATTGGTGGCCATCACTATATCTTGTGAAAATGAATTCCATAGTTTAACTATACACTGTGTGAAGAAATACTTCATTTTAGCTGTTCTAAGTCTCCCACCAATCAACTTCATGGGATGAGCCCGGGTTCTAGTATTACGAGAGATGCAGAAAAATGTCTCCCTATCCACTTTCCAAACACCATGCATAATTTTGTACACCTCTATATCTCTCCCCTTATGCAGCTTTTTTCTAAGCTAAACAGTCCTAGATTCATAGATTTCATAGATCATAGAGTTGGAAGGAGCCTACAAGGCTATCGAGTCCAACCCCCTGCTCAATGCAGGAAACTAGAGGAGGGGGTCTCCCATCCAAGTAATTACCAGGCCTGACCCTGCTTAGCTTTCCACGCTCAGACAAGCTGAGCCAGCATAAGCCACAGGCCTGATGCTGGTCAAGCCTGGTTATTACTTGGATGGGGACCCCTCCTCTAGTTTCCTGCATTGAGCAGGGGGTTGGACTCGATAGCCTTGTAGGCTCCTTCCAACTCTATGATCTATGAAATCTATGACCGTGCTTAGCTTTCCACGCTCAAACAAGCTGAGTGATGTTGTAACCTTTCCTCATAAGGGAGTTGCTCCAGCCCCTTGAACATTTTGGTTGCCATCTGCACTTTTTCCAACTCTACATTATCCTTTTTAGGTGCAGTAACCAGAACTGTGCACAGAATTCTAAGTGTAGTCACCCCAAGGCAACACTGGCTGGAAAAAGCAGAACCCTACCATGAACCATTTAGAGTGGGTAGTAATATTAAGAGTAATAATAAAAATCTTAGACTGTATCGATACATACATAGAATAATAGTTTGCAGATATTATATATATGCTCAAAAAATCCTGATTTTGGGTTGTATCCAATGGTGTCATTCCACTGACAAAAACAGTTCCATCAGTGGAATTCAGAGGGGGCAAATCCCCCTCCCTTCACAGCCCCCTGTGCTTCTTCAAGACCTGCTCTATAGGGCTGCAAAAACCCACTGGAGCAGATATTTGGGCATCACAGCAGTCTACAGTGGGAAGGAGAGAGGGAGAATGTCCCATTACACTAGTGGACATCTGCTAGTGCAATGCTGGATTTAACCCTTTGGCTGGCCGTGGCCGTGCAATTCCAGAACATTCTACATTTACAGAATTTAGATGATACAGCACTACCAGAACAGACACCAGAAAATTTCTGATTTAGCAGCCCAGGTGATTCCATGTGGAACTAGATTAATTATTCCAGCACTAAAGAAACTAACCCAAAATGCAGATTATAGAAACCACCATCTAGATTTGCTCAGGTCAGATTTATATTTTTCCAGAATGTTGTGGGATGAATTATATGGGTCCTTCCTTCATCAATATTGCCCTCTCTGAGGGCCAGAAATGCAGGTCAAGAGAAAGAGAGAAAGAGAAAGAAAGAAAGAAAGAAAGAAAGAGAGGATTCCATCTATGGGGTTCCATTTTTTTTCCAGAAGTGGTACATGGAACCAGACAAAACATAAATGGCTTCCATGCCACTTCAGTTATATATGATGTCTATCAGTATTAGAACGATAGTAGAAGTGTTTTGGTCATCATCTCTTCAATGTTTGAAGGTGACTCCTAACCCTGCCCTGCTAAGGTGAATTAAACTGATGTTACTGTTAGAGAATTAAGCAAATTTTCAGGAGAGAGTGTGAAGAATGAAACTAAAATGAAATTAGCATAACTAATAGTGTTCAAGGAATTGTGATTAACAATTAAGTATTCGCTCCAAGCTACAAAGTCCTAAAGTTCATCCCCATAATTAGAAAACATCAGCCATCATGTAGTTAACTTGATTAGCACATGCATCACTGGGAAAAGAAAAGAAAAACTTTTTAGGAGTGATAATTAAAAAGGGAACTGGTTAATTGGTAAAACTGTGGCCTTTAGCTTTCCATGGCTGAAGCAGACGTTAGGTCCAATATATTAAATAAGATGGTTTTGAAGCTGGTAGCTCAGAAATACTGGTCCTCCTAATCTTGCAATTGTCATAAATGGCACATACCAAGTTGGTATCATAGTCTTAATTATCTGTTAACTTCTCACTGCACATTAATTACATTGTGAAATCTGCTATTCAAGCAAAAGTTAAATGTAATGTCATTTTATGCAATTCTTGCACCCAAACAATTGTAATGACCAATGCTATGGGAAATTATGGAGTTATGGAGAATTATAGAAGATGTGTCCATTAATGGCTATTAGCCTAGGTAACTAAAAAAATCTCCATAATAAGGCGGGCGGTATATGAATACCAGATATTGGAGACCTAGGAGGATTGTTGATGTCTTCATGTCATGGTTGTGTATTTCCTGGAGGCATCTAGCCAGCCACTGTTGCTGGATTAGATGGACACTTGGTGTGATCAAGGCAGGTTCTTCGTGTGCTCACACAGCAACATAAAATGTGGATGATGGACTGCTTCTTACTGTTGATTATCTTTGACTAATAGCTCTTAATTGTATATAAATGACAAGGAAAGCAAAATATTGTAATTACTTTGTTCAGTTTTACTATAGGAATAGGGGGACCAAAATAAGATATTTCAAATAAAGATTCAGAATCAAACCATTACAAGTTGGGAAGAAAGCTAAGAAAGGATACCATGGACTCGTTACTATATTTTCTGCTTTTGCTTTGCTATGTAGAAGTTGGAATCCCTATTAGTTTAGCGAAAAATAAAATAACAATTTAGGCTGCAATCCTGTACCCAGTTATCTGGGAGTAAGCATAATTAAAATCAATGGAACTTACTTTTGAGTAGGCATGTATAGAATAGTATTTATTCATTTATTGCATTTTTAGCCCACTTTATTGCTATCTAGTCTCAAAGTGGCTTTCTGAATAAGATTAAAATAATAAAAATGCCAAAAAAAACCCACCCAGAATAAAAGAACCATAAAAGCAGCAGTTAAAACAATAAAAACCAGACAATAAACAACCCCACAAACCATCAGTTTTTCAATTTGGGATTAATTCAAACTGGGATTAATCAGTTTGTAATGGAATAATTACACAAATAAAAATGCCAAATACCTTGTTAAGGAGGACCAATCTTTATTATATTTTAACTTTTATTAGAACATCGGTATTGGAGATGCATGTGACCAAATCAAGGGATGGACTGAAAAGAAAATATTTTGGGTAGAGACAGTAATATTTTCAAAAAAAGATATGGACATCATAGGAACAAACATCTTCCATGGGTAGGTGCACACAGAATTGAAACCTAGAAGTGCAGCTATTTTTAGAAGAGCTAAGAATTGCATAGTTTCCTTGTTCCACATTTCAGTCTCCTGTAGTATCATTTTATAAAGTTTACAGCAGAAAATATTGTAAAGGCCCAGTTTGCACAATTAGCACAGCTTAAACAAGCCACAGTGGCTTATTTAATAAGCTACGGTGCATGCCAGTGCACGCCGGGCGCCTTTTCCCTAATTACCCTCCCAGGTGCAGATTGTTGTGTCACCTGAACCCAGGCAGCATGAATTGTTTGAGGGGGAAACAATGCTGAAATAAACAAACAAACAACAAAAACAACCCATAGCTTATTTGAGGGTTGTTTCCCCCTTGAGCTGGCATGTGCCATGGCTGGTTTAAGCCATGGTGATTGTGCAAACTGGGTCATAAAATAGTCATGTAACAACAATCAGGAAGCTGTTTATCATCCTACCTGTCTCTGTTGAGGGCAGAACCTATTAGGGCAAGCGATTTAAATAAGTTCTCCACCCCCGGAACCCACAGGCAAAAGTTATACCATGTACACTTTGCAAAATCAGGAACTTCACTGTTTATAAACCTGTTGCTAATAAGACATGCAAAAACCCTCTCTCCAAACCTCTGGCTGGATGTTAGAAAAATAGTGTGAAAACACTGGATCAAAATTTCAGGGAAGTCTATTGAACACTTCCCATTGGAATTTTCAGACACGTCCCAGAATGGTCTCTAAGAACAATTCTATACAAACTGACTGTAATAGTTTTCTCAGTATAGCTGCCTCACCAGGCATTTTCTATTTATTACAGCTGCCACGTCTGTTACAACAATCTGCTAAGTCCCGTGAAAGCCTTGTTTACAAAGTGCCAGGCATCAATCATTCCATCTCTACCTTTCCTTCAATTTCACAGCTTTCAAGAAGCTCTTCCTTTTTATAGTATATTCTGTCTCTACTCTTTGCAGTCCTCCCCCCTCTGCAGTATTTAGTATTTATTCTTTATCCGCCCAGTTCTAAAACCTCGTGACACCAAAATTCAAGTTGAATATCATTACAGATAGCACTTTACTCATGTATTAAGATGCATGTTTCTATGCTCCTCAGGTATAATGAATGTAGAGGGGAAATGAATTTACTGACATGCTCTTTTCTTTTTCTTTTTAAGAGGGTTAGGTTGACATCCATTTTTAAACACACTCCTAAAATGTTTCATACTGGGATTAATCCTAATTATATGTGTTGAAATGGAAAGAAAAGATTTTCCAGCTTTAACAACAAAGCAAAGGTCTCTATACTGAGGATGACGACAGGCTATAGTATTAATAAAAAGATACACTATGCATTTTCCAGTTGTGCTGTAAAGCTGGTTTTGCCACTGGACTGACATAAAAGCTAAACCCTGCCCATTGGACGTTGGCCCAAGCAGTATTGCTTCTCCCTGAAAGTTATTTTGCTTCATAGCTTGCTACTGATGTCTCCTCCACCACCAGTGACTGGGCAAGTGTCCTGTAGTTGGACACCTGTAGGCCAAACATAAGGTTCTCCTGATCATGCATAGTAGAACTATTGCATGATTGCTTTCCCTACTCTCTGCGAGCGCACACAGGAGAATAGGGAGAGGAGGGTTTAAGCTTCCCCCCACCCATTTTTGTACCAAAATTCCAGCACCAAAAAAAAAAAAAAGAGAGAGAGAAAAGGTCTCCACTGGAATCAATGGAGGCTTTTTTTAAACACCCCTCTGGGGGGGATTTCAGGATGAATACAGCTGTGCGTGGGGAGAGAAGCTTAAACCCTCCTCTCCTGAAGTGCCATGATCCCAGTCTGAATTGGGGCCATGCACACTTACAGGAGAGTAAGGGAAACAATCACACATAGCTCCACTATGTGCAGCTAGGAGAATGCTTAGCTTGGCCCACAGGCAGAAGAGGCTCTTCCCATCCAAGGCACGCAGCTGCTAATATCCCTTACTGGATCAGGGCACTTATAGGGAATGCCTCTGCAAAATATGGTGAGAGGTGATTCAGTCATTATGAACATGGACACCAAAATATATTTGTCACAAATTCACTATCGTGAATTCATATATATTCACACATTCATATATTGCTTTTGTTTTCCTCATCATTTCATTTATTTATTATTAACATTTATATACTGTCTTATCTGCTAAAAAGCCATCAAGGTGGAACACAACAATGAAAAATGATAAAACCGTAAAACAATTTTTAAAAAACACCAAGCATGTTATAAAAACAATAAAACATTAAAGTATTACTGCAATTGCATAATTTAAACGGCTAAATTAAAAAGATGCGTCTTCACAGCCTTTCTAAAAGCCAAGAGAATGGGGGCCAATTGTAGTTCTTAAGGGAGTATAATCCACAGTTTCAGAGCAACACAGAAGAAAGCCCTTTCATGCATGCCTGACAAACAGGCCACTGGGAGTAATGGTGCCCTCAAGAGGGCCTCTCCAGTTCTGCAGAATTTAATAATTAGACAGGTTCATAATGAATCAGGCAGACCTTTTGATAGTTAGGTCCTAAGCTGTTTATGGCTTTAAAGGTGAAAACCAGCCCCTTGAATTGAGCCAAGAAAGCAACTGCCAACCTGTGTGGGTCTTTCAAGACAGGCATAATATGGTCCCAGTACCATGCACTGGCTAGCAGCCTAGCTGCTGCATTTTGCACCAATTGGAGCTTCTGGACACTCTTTAAGGGTAGCCGCATGTAGAGCTCATTGCAATAGTCTAAGGTAGCCAAGTTATGGACAACTGTTGCCAAGTCTGACCAACTCAGGAATAGTCACAGCTGGTGGACCAAGAGTAATTGTGCCGTGCGAACACACTCCTTGCTACCATCACCATCTGAAGATCCAGGGACAGCATAGGGTCAAGGACCACTCCAAGCTACAGATTGGATTCTTCAGGGGAAGCACAACCCCTACCAGAACAGGTTGAATTCCAATCCTCAAATCCAGCTTTCTGCTGACCAGCAGTCTTGTCTGGATCTAATCTCAGCTTGTTCAACCTCATCCAGCCCATTACTGAACCAAGGGTTTTGACTGCTTCCTTGGTGCTAGGTGACAAAGAGCGATAGAGTTCTGTCTGTCTTTGTATTCTTTTTGAAATGGTGATCTAGGGTTTCTACCAGTTATAAAAATTTGGAATAGGGGCCATGTGTACAATTGTGTGTATGCATGTGGGCCATGTGTACTATCGCAGATAGTACAGGCAAAAGCAGTAGTAACAGAATGTGAATATTTTCTGGCAACATTCCAGGCATTATGTGCACTCACAGGAGGTCAAACGTTATTTCAATAAAAAAAACTTTTAAAAGTAGCACTGTATTTTTTTTAAAAAAAAAACCATTAAAAATTATTCATTTATTATTTATTTATTTTATTTATTTATTATATTTATACCCCGCCTTTTTTCCTGAAAGGAACCCAAGGCGGCTTACATAATCCTCCTCCTCTCCATTTTACCCTCACAACAACCCTGTGAGGTAGGTTAGGCTGAGAGTCCGTGACTGGCCCAAAGTCACCCAGTGAGTTTCATGGCCGAGCGGGGATTTGAACCCGGATCTCCCGAGTCCCAGTCCAACACTCTAGCCACTACGCCACACTGGCTCTTCTACATCCTCTTCTTCTACATCCTCTTCCACTCTTGAACATAAATGATGGAGAACTAATTTATTCATTTTCACTGTTCTTTATATTATCCCCAGGAGGTTATTTTTTTAAAACTTAATCAAATAGAATATTTCTACATTTAAAAAACCACTTTTAAATGGAAATAAATTCATTAAGTATAATTTTTGCACTCTAGAAAATACACTAAAATTATATTAAAGTCTTACAGGCCAGTCCTAAAAATGTTTGTCTGGAAGTTCTGCTGAGTTCAATGATGCTGTGGTTACAAAGGCAGCTTTCAATATATTTTTAGTTATTCTTATGATGAACAATTGATTTGGCAAAGGCTGTAAGTAATATCTAAATTAAACATTATAGTGCCTCCCTCCAGCATGGACTGTCTGAAAGTCCCATCCTTGTAAAATCCCCCCATGATAGCATCCCATATCAAACTTGGCAGCTCAAAAGTATTCTGTAAATACTACTTTTGTCAGAGTCAAATGGCAAAACTTTGGCTTGAACAATGCAGCAGATGAGGATTGTATTAATAGGACATGCTTCGTGCAGCTTGGTTTATTAGAAATAAGATCCCCATCAGTAGTTCCATCTGTCACCCCAAACCTTCTAAAAATATCAAAGCTATAAATGAAAGTTTTAGCCTGTCTGTTCTTTATGAGTTCCCATGAAAAACAAAACAAAAAACAAAACAAAACAAATGCCTTCTGGTTAAATATTCTCCCATGAACCTATTTAGTTTGCCTTTTGTTATCACTATGGCCTCCAAATAGAAGTAACTTACAACTGTTTTATTATATGGAGTGGAGTCCTAAACAAAGATGTATTTTAAGATGATGTGCAAAATCTATTGAAATCTATGGAATTGAACTGGACAATCCTGTTATGCCTCTTCCTTGTGAAATGGTGACATCAGGATTCTACAGTTATAAAGATTTCGAATAGGGACCCTGTGTACAATTGTGTGTATGCATGTGGGCCATGTGTACTATACAGTTAGTTCAGGCAAAAGCAATAGTAACAGATAAAATCAATAGTGACTACTGATGGCTGAAAATCTTCCCCTCCTTCATCTGGAGGCCTTCCTATATTTCAAGAGTGGGCCTGGAACCACTGAGAAAACAGTGCATCCTGGGCCTGTTCCAAAAATACTTCCTCTACCACTGAAAGCTGTAGTCTGAATCTGAGTCTTCATGGGGACGTAAATTCATCTTATTATTCATAGACAACAGGGGTGACTCTTCTATATAATGGACTGGGTTATGGTGATTCTTCTATATCTAATACTGACCACTCAACAAGTATTCATGTGCTTAGCCACTCTTTATACCAGCTGAAAGCACACAAAAAGGTTAATTGTAGGAGTCACTTCTAACTGTCATTTACTCATAATTCACACATATAACTCTTAAAAGAACATGTCGGAAACATTTCTAGAACCCTTCAGAAAATCATCACAAAAAAATTGAGGTGAACAACTGCCATGATCACTCTCCCTCTCCCCCCAAAGACCATGGAACACCAGACAGGAAGCAAGATGCTATCGCCCCCTCCCTCGATGCACGTAAGCCTCCAAACCCAGAGGCTTCCGCGCATCTAATGCACGGCACGAGGTGTGGTGGTAGTGACCTTCTCCACCACTGCACCTCGCGTCCTGCATTTTATCTAGACAGCCATTTTTGTCTGTCTAGATGAAGCTCTTCAGAGGGGGAAGGAAGGAGCATTGGGTACTGTTTGGATACAGCATAAGCAGTGCTTTTTTTCTGGAGAAAAGGGTACCGGAACTCTTGGATTACATTTCCTCAGGAGTAGATGGCGATTAAATTGTAATGCAATTAATAGAAGAAAAGGTGCTGGAACTCAGTTCCGGTGAGTTCCACCAGAAAAAAAGCCCTGAGCATAAGCCATTGTCCCCAAGACTCCTCCCCTCCCACCCTCCAGCATGCCCCTTTTCCTCCTCTCCAAGGCCGATTTGCAACCTCGGGGAGGCAGCCGGCGTGGTTCTTTCTATGCTGGCTGCGAGGGAGTCCCAGCTCCAAGCTCATAGCACCTCAGAGCTGGGGCTCCAAATAACCCTATGCCCCCCCAGGCAAGGTCGGAGGGCCATAGGATTGTGCCCTCCATAAGTTACATTAACACATTTATAGAGGTTGCATTTGCCAATACTAAGAAAGGTCTATGAAGTCTCATCAGATAATTCTACACAGTGCTGTGTTCTGCTTATGATAATAGAGTTGCACATACAACCCAGTGTCTGCTCCAAAGGGGCAGCTCCAGGTGATTCAAACACTCATAAAGGGTTTGAAGGTGCTCACAAAGCACTTGCCCCCCTCTGCCACCTACCCCCTCCATTGCCCCCACACCCAAGAATTTACCATTGGGATGGGGAAGAAGGTAGAATTGCCATTGGTGCTCTCAGGACCCCAGTCGATTTCCCACTGGGGACGGTGACTATCAGCCACTGAATTCCTGGCAGGAATCTTCTGCTATGTTGAGAGAGTCTTCTTCCCAGTGAAAATCATATGCATAGCTTCAGTTTACCACTGGAGATCCTGGAAGTAGTAGCTATGTGCTTCATTTCTGCTTCCTAGCATAACATCAGTTTTCTACCAGGGATTTCTGGGACTGATATTCCGAGTCCCAAACCCCGGTGAGGAAACGCATGGTGCCAGGACCCTGGGATTGTTTGTCACTGACTTCACCACCTTCCACTTTCCCTGCCCCAAAGGAAAGGGTGACCTTTTATATGGAGGAACTTGGGATGAACAACTTCATGGTTTGTTTGCTTTTTCCTGATAAGCATGCCCTGAAGGGAAGGGAAATCTGTGTTTCTCCTATACCAGGAGATAATTCTCATTCTCCACCCATTCTTCTTTTTCAGTGAAAGGTCTCTTTTAGCTCTTTTAGCTCTCCTTGGCACAGAAATGGATGCACTGCTGTCACCACTTAGGGTCTTTCTATGGAGAGAATGCAGCCATATTAATGTATTGCAACACCTGCTCAGTCTCTTCCCTTTTCTGGAATTTTTATGGTAGTCTGGGGTAATGTAAAAATGAATTACTTAGCACATATGTGCTCATGGCCAATTGGGGGATTTCTTATTTTAATGAACTCTACACTGCAAAGCGACCCTAATTTAGGGTCGCTTTCCCAGACAGGTCTGGTGAACATGCCCTTCTTAAAGTGTTCTTCTTTGCTATGTATTTGATGAAATCTGCTTTGAAAAACATATCGAAATTTCAAGGGGGAAAGTTGCCATTCCTGTCAAATGCATGTCATTCTGTAGATGTTAACTCTACCCAAGGCAAACAGATGGCTTTAAAGAATGTTGTTTGTACCACCCAACACGCAGATGTTTTTGAATCTCGTGTAATTGCCAAATAATAGCTTTACATGCCTTAATATAGCCATGCCAGAGCTCTATCTTTTTAACTTACTTTAAATATTGCTGTCTGTGCAAAGAAAGAAAAACGAAGTAGGCATTTTGAAGATGACACTGTCATTGTCACTTTGTAAATTTTGCTGCAGCAGAAAGAAAGGAATATATCTGAGACAGAAACACACAAGCCTAATGTAAATAAGCATAAGCACAAAAATGGCTTGAACAATTCACTAAAGCATAGCCATATATTTTTTTGAGTCTAAATCTTATAGCTGCTGGGGGGGGGGGGATTTCAAGACCGCTTGTCATGATTTGTTTGTATTTGGTTAGTGTTCAAATAAAAAAATAGTGATGAGAGAGCTTTCACGGCTCATGTTAGATTGGATTGGAAACCATTTTATTTCAGAATATCAGGAAATACTTGTTTCTGAACCAATCAGAAATGAGCCATGATTTCTTGTCCAATCATCCATGGGCTTGTCCCCTACTCCACCCAAACCTCATCCCTCAGTTGATTTCTTCCTTTCATCCACTGGTATGAAATAAAATAAATTTTCATTCAGTATTAATTGAGTTTAAATTTCTTATAAGAGAATGTTCTCTCCTCCCCCCAAACTGTTGGAGAATTTCATCCTGTCCCAGAAAATACTGAGTAAAATGGCCCCTCAAATTTGCTCTGTAACTGATTCAAATGAGTTCAGATTTCTATGATCCCACCACCCTGTGGATTCCACAGCATACCAGCCTTTCCTGAGTTGTGTGGAATTACGAACCTTTATATTGCTTTGGAGGGGGGGACCGTAAATTCACATGTGCACTTTCATGCATTAGCACAACTGTGAATTAGTGCTAACACCATTAGTGAAAGCAGAACAAAATTCTTGTACATCCCTAAAAGAAATCTGATTCCATCAGTGAGTGGATGTTGGAATGAAAGGCACCTGACAGCCTGCAAAAAGCAGATGGAAATGATTTAACAAAATCCATATATGCCGACCCACAAATAGCATGGATAATATTGGGAGGCCATTTTCGTTCAACCCTGTACCAAGTGGAACTTCAGTAATCTCCACATTCAAAGTATTTTTAGACAGCAAACATCACACTAGTACTAGCAAATTGCTAGTAGCTAGAAGTCTTTGCTTTAGTTGCAGTCTTACGTGACATGTCTCCTTTACTACAAACACCATTTGTCAAGTAACAAATTACTTCTAGACCAATAGTTTTACCAAAGCAACTGACTGACAAATATGAATTCAGTACACCAAAAGCACTGCAGTATATCAGTTGACCATTAAGGAAAAGTCTATACAAATGTCTAATGACATAGTGATTACTATGTGACCACATGTTTGGAGACCATATGTTTGCAAGTTGGGGTGAAGGGTTCCACTTTAGTCTTCCTCTTAACATGCTGGTTTTTCATGTTTACACATTTTTAAGGTGGAGTGTTCAAACATGTGCACCTCCATCTGAAGGAAAAGAGAAGGGAAGAGGCAAGAGACTTCTTTTAGAAATCTAGGAAAGATCTACTCTTTCCTCCCTCTCGGAATCACAAATAATTACTCAGACTGACAGTGTTGCTTCTTGCTGTTGCGGCTGGAGGAGATTTGTAATCCAATCTGTGTGCTAACAGCAGCCTATTATCCACACACAGATCATAGCAGAGCAAACCCTCCATAGTGTGCTGCGTGCAGATCCAGCCTGGCCTGCCCTCGTTATGATATTAGCTTCCAGCTTTCCCAGTTGCAGATTAATCCAGTACTCAGGAAACCACTCTGAGACACCACAGGTCTAATCTATCTGTTTATTTACTTATTCAAAGTAAGTTCTACAGAGTATACATTTCCTAGTTACAGTCCATGTGCAGAGTATAAATGCATAGCAAGTATTAAGTCCAGTGGAGAGAAGTTGAGCTTCACCCCACCTTAGCAAAGACATTACATTGTTGCAGGAACAAAGGAAGAATACCAAGAGAAGAAGAACAAATCCTTCCCCTTAAAATGGCTTCTGCCTGAATAGGTCAGTACGTAATCGAACAACAAACACGTGACTGGTTCGTTTCATTCCCACAAGTCTGGTTCTCATGCGTCCGAGAATAGATCCTGTGTATAGACACAACAGACCTGTTCACAGAGCCAGACTGTTCCTTAGACATGTGTAAACAATGTACTGCAGCTTGTAGTGATAACACATCACAACACTTGCTGAGGAAGCTCATACCCAGATTAAGAAGAAAACACATCTGGAGGTCCTGTTATATTGGGTGGTGGCAATTCTACTTGAGGAGCCATCTAGAAAGAATCTACAACTTCTGTACTTTTCCAAACATGGAAACAACAACTAGTAGACTGACATGCCTTGGCTATCACAGTTGGTCCTGAAAGCTCATGCCCCTCTGCCAGAAGAAAGATGATAATAACACTGCTGAGGAATGTTACAAAGTATGAGGCCGAAGGGGACACATCAAGCTCTGAAATTCTGACTCAGCTATAGTAATGTATGTCCTATATTTTAACAACTTGTCAGACCAAAGAGTCAACTACCTGCAGCATGATAAAGTCCAAGGCTTAGCCGCTGAACTAAGGCTAACATCAGCATTGACCTCTACACATGTTTTATATGCTGGAACAAGGTACTGCATCTTTATCTCGGGTAGCTTAGGGGAAAGAGGAAAACAGCTTTTCCTGTGGCTCATCTGACAGTATGTTGGAAACTTGACCCGAATTCAGAGTTGATTTGTTGGGGCATACATACCAAGAGGGCTTCATTCATAAATCAAGCTCAGTTGTGCCTGGAATCCAAACTGTACACATATCCTCATCCTAGAATAGTGTGGGCTACATGTGGTTAGCTGGTGATAAGAAACGGTACATTCAGCACATGCTCTGAGTTCTCTCCATCCGATGTCCAGATGCAACGGGGGGAAACAGTTCCATCTAATGGATAATATGGCAGATACAGATTCTAGGCCAGAAACTGAATTCTACAGCCATTTTCATCTTCGTAAGCAGGGTCTCTTATATGACTAGAAGGAAGATACATTATGTTACCTGGTAGCATGGGAATTGCCGTGTAGCATGGGTGGATGCAATTCTATATTGCTATATAATAAGGATGAGGAGCATGTGGCCCTGCAGATGTTGTTGAACTTAAATTCCCATCAGTCATAGCCAGCATAACCAATGGTGAAGGAGTTGAAGGAGATAGGTATGAGCTTCCTCAGCAATGGGAGTTGCAGTCCAATAACATCTGGAGAGAAACACATTCTCCATTCCTGCTGTAGAACCTATGAAAAAGTGTTGCGATACAACTACTCTTGCTCAAGGGTTGAGCGAGCCCATGGCAATGAAAACAGGTTCTAGACCTCATCAAAAAAACCTGGATTGTGATTATAAATACTTCTGTGAAATAAACAACATCTCACATATAAGTGTCTGAAGACGATCGGACACAGGTCAGAGCTGCATCTTCAGCCTACCAGGTGGCGGTGAAGGCAGCAAAGAAGAATTTCTATGCTGCCTCCATCCCCAATGTTATTTAACATCTACCTAAAGCCGCTGGGAGCTATCACGCAGTTCTACCTCTCCTTCAAGTCCTCACCAAGGTTGGCTGTTGAAACCCTGTCCAACTCCAAGTGCCTGGAGGCAGTGGGTGGCTGGATGGGAAGGAACATGCTGAAACTGAACCCTGACAAGACCGAGGTATTTCTGGTGGGAGACGAGGGAAGGTTAGGGGATGTTGACCTGGTGCTGAATGGGGTACATCTACACCTGAAGGACCAGGTCTGCAGCTTGGGAGTCATTCTAGACTCCCAGCTGTCCATGGAGGCTCAGGTGTCAGCTGTGAGCCGGGCGGCGCTGTATCAGCTCCATCTGATGCGGCAGTTGCGCCCCGACCTTCCTAATCATCTACTCCCATCAGTGGTTCATGCCTTGGTCTCCTCTCGCCTAGACTACTGTAATGCGCTCTACGTGGGGTTACCCTGGAAGACGGTTCGGAAGTTGCAGCTGGTTCAGAATGCAGCAGCTTGCCTGGTTAAAGGCAGCCGCTGGTGTGATCACATCACTCCAGTGCTCAAAGAGTTACACTGGCTACCAGTTGTTTGCCAAGCCTAACTCAAGGTGTTGGCGTTGACCTTTAAAACCCTGTATGGCTCCGGTCCAGTTTATCTCAAGGAGCACCTCCAGCAACATCAAGTAGGCCGCTCAACAAGATCTGCCACGGACAGCCTTCTACCTGTCCCATCAGCCAGAGAAACCAGGCTGGTGGGGCCTAGGAGGAGGGCCTTTTCTGTGGCAGCCCCCAATTTATGGAACTCTCTCCCCAGTGACCTCCGCCATGCCGCTTCCTTGATTAGCTTCCGCCGGGCATTAAAAACATGGCTTTTCAGGCGGGAATATGGGGTGGGTTAGGATTTTTAAGATTTTTAAGTTTTGTACTGTTTTTAATTGTGTTTATACTGTGTGTGTGTGTGTGTGTATGTTCCCCCCCCCCTGTATTCTATTGGACTGTACATCGCTCAGAGTGGCCGGATGTCTGGCCAGATGGGCGATTCATAAATATAATAAATAAATAAATGTGTAATTATCTCATATAAATTAACATGGATGTCAGCTCATCTCATCAAATCTCATCTAAGGGTCTTCACTGTGTAATTTCCAGTTAGCCATAGGCAGCCAGAGAGGTATTTTTGAACCATTTCCCCCCTACAGAATGTTCCTGATTTTTTCTACTGACAATTCTAACAGATTTATACTCCCTAATAGAAGTAGCTGTCCTAAAATGATTGAAACTGTAAAGACAATGTCACATACTGCATATCATGCATTAAGACGAATGCTTCCAATTGTACTTCAAAACACACATACAAGCAGTGCATTGTGTGGCTTTGATCACTGTCAGGGCCTTTTAATTTGAATATCTAGTGCTAAGAAAACAATGGGTGATGACCCATATGTCAGTGGTGGAGCATAAGTCTTGCCTGCAGGAGGTCCAGGTTCAATTCCAGTTAAAGGAATTGCAGGTTAGCAGGTCAGGAAAAGTAACTGGGGGGTGATGGTGCCAGCAAACAAATATTGCAATGATGTTTGGGTTATCACCCAACAATGTTTTTTTAATGGCACCCATTAAGGTTATGAGCACTGTCTATAATTTTGGCATTTCCAGTCCCTCTGGTAACAGTTTACATCTCCTCCACCTCCCAGCATATATAAATCTGCCAATTTGAGGCTAACACTCCATGTATATGATGAAGTGGACAGTGTTCAAAAAAAAGCTTATGCTAGAATAAATTTGTTAGTCTTTAAGGTGGCACAAGACTCTTGGTTGCAAATGGCCTATAGTGGTTCCATTAATGATGATGATTTGTTAGACTAAGGCTGGATCTACATTACAAAGGCTCTCTGATTTAAGGACTATTAATGATGCCAGGAGCCTCCTCAGCACACATTTCACTTAGGCTGGCAGTGAGGAACAATGATCAGTTCCAGGATAGGGCAAGGATAGGTTCCCAACTTTGTGCCAGGGTTCAGAGCATCTGGGCAAAACAGACAGCAGGAGCGGATCTACATTACACAGTATATCATCAAGTTAGCAGAACGGTACTGCTATACTCACATTCTGCAGTCACTACTCACAGGGCACACTCCGAACTGCAGTCATCCTGGTTTGCCACCCCACACCTAGCTCCGTAGCGAGGGCATTGCCTTGAACAGGGTTTTTTATTTTTATTTTGCGTCATCATCTCTGAGCAGGTATGAACGAGCACAGGAGCGATATTTTAAAAGAGAAAGGAAAAGCTCTTCCGTCCCCTCACAAAAAAACCCCAAATGAAATTTCCCAAATAATAACCCCATGGCTTTATTTTTCTTTAAGGCAAAGGCAGGTCTCACTGAAAGAACAGGCCACAGGAGGCTTAGCAATGTGCATTCTTCAGGCAGCCTAGAGGAATAGACATGACTGCAAGACCCAGCAGAAAGGTGGGGAATTCAAAGCAGCAAGAACAGGTGGCAGTGTCTAATTGCTTGTGGAATGCTGCCAGCCAGGGAGATATACTGTATGCAAAAGGACTCTAAGGAGCAGAGCAAAGAAATACAGTCATGGCAAAGGAAGAGGGCTACAGGAGGGCAAGGAATATAAAAGGAAGAGCACAGAAACAGAAAGAGTGAGCCACTCTGGCGCAGTGGACAGGGCGATTTGGATTAGGAGAGCTCAGGTTTGAATCCCTGCTTGCTTACGAAGCTTGCTGAGTAATCCTGGGCCTCTCTCTCTCTTTCTTCACAAGGTTAATAATATACCGTAACCTCACAAATGTCATTGCCATCCTTAGTTGCCTAAAGGAGGATGGATACAAATGTAATTGACAAGTGGGAGAGATCCATACTGTTTCAGAGACTGGGAAGAGAATTCCAAGCTGCTTGTAAAAGACAGGAGTGGGTGGGTGGTGTTAACAATGCCTCTAATTTAGCCTCTTTTCAGCAAGTAGAAAGCCATCCTAGCAGTGAGGGGGCAGGGACCCTGGCTGAAGCATAAAATTGTTTGAAACAAGTATATACCGCGTAGCTGAGGGTCAGACTACATGTGACACAGAGTTCTGTGATCCTTTTATCACATATTTGTTTTAAGACCTAAAGCACCTTGGTCAGGCTCCGTCATAGGGATGTATGAGAAATTTGTTTCAGTTTGCTTTTGATCAGGATTTTGCCCACTTTGCACCTTCTGATTTGAACGTGGACTCAGATACAAACTGCAGTCAGTCAGTACATTTCCGAGTTTGCAATGTGATTCGCGGACCAAAAACAATGTGTTCGATAGCATGTATACATTTTTAAAATGTGCATGGAAAAAATGCAAACTTTTGAAAAATGTGCACAAGTATGCTTTACCAGGGATGTGCAAATCAGCAAAACCTGAATTCACCAAAGTCCTCCGAATTCCATCTCGAAGCTTGTTCCGACTCAAATCTGCATCAGATTGTGAGCTTTTTTTTTTTCTTTTCACATGAAAATCTGTGCGTATTTTCAAGCACATTTTTCAAATGTACGCATCAATTGTGCACATCTTTGAAATGTATGCATTCTTCTCCTATTGATTAAAGCATATTGGCATGCATTTTTTCATGCACATTTTTATCCTAAAGCTCTTAGGGTTATTGACTAAGCCTTAGGAGAGGCATTTCAACCTTTTTGGAATGGAGGGAAAAAACTGCACAGAAGCAAGGAAAATACTGAATAATTGGTGGTTGGGGGAAAGGATTGGGGTCAGGGAAGTGGCATGGTCATCTCAGAAACCTTAGGAGCTAGCTTGGGACCCCAGGAGGGCAAGGCCGTTTGACTCACATGTCTGAGGTTCCCCACCCCCATGGTAGAGGAACCTTGAAAGTTTTCCACTGCAAGTGATAAAGCAACTTAGGGATATTAAGCTGAAAGAAGACTGGAGAAGAAAAAGGGTAAAAAAAACACTCCCTCCACAGAGAGGGAAAGTATGAAAACTCTTCATGGCTGCCCAGGCTGCTTCTGGTGGAAAAGAAACAACCATGGAGTAGCAGTGCTAGGAAGTTTTTGGAGATATCTGCAATAAATATTTGAGAGCAAAGGAGAGTTATTACCAGTTTCTTATGTAAAGAGCATCTACCTGTCTAAACAGAAGATCAGACAATAGTGTTTGTTATCTCTATAATATAACTTGACAGGACTTTGATTCCTTTAAAAACTCAAACATTAAAAAAATACCACAGATCTGTCTCATCTTTTTGGGAAGAATTCTGGTCTTTCTATATCCACTCTTTCATCTGCTTTAATGTTTGAAAACTTTTCACTCTATTGCAGAGATATGTAGTCATCACAACTAGTAATATTTCATCTGTTTGGAGATTGTGGATGATGGTGGAATCCACACAACATGAACTTCATTCTTTTCTAATTTAGGGCAGAATCCTATGCATGTTTAGACAGAAAAAAAGTCCTACGATTGTGCCCTAAATTAGATTGCACCCTTAAAGAATCTGCACCATGTGGAACAATTAACAGATTGGACTGTATATTCCCATAAATGCATTCGCTGCTTTGAATCCTGAGATTCAGTTGCTTATGGTAGAATGGCAACTATCCAGTTAAAACCAGAGAAATCAGGCATCTTAACTGGCCAGTAGGAAGTCATATGAAATGGAAATATACAGTATGTACAGCAAGTAAATTCAACTGGCCATGATAGGGTTAAAAACATAGAGAAAGCTGATGCCCTTGCTGTCCAGGCAAGAAAGAAGAGCAAGCTGGAGGTACAGGAAATTATTCAAGAGAGTTAAAGTTGATGTCCAAGTAGTAGGTAGGAGGGGTGAAGTAAGTTAGGTAGGCAAGGGCAAATTGGATTAAGGGAAGATACCAGGATTCAAATATTACCTGTCCTCTCAACTCAGATGGGTAATCTGTCAGAAATGGCTTGCCAGAAGCCAAAAGGATGTGGTAGAAACAGTAACAGAAGAGTGGGGGGGGGGGAGCTTTGTATAAATACTGTACAGCTCACTCCAAATTATTATTTGTGTTTTACTGAACCTATATACACCATCTGCATTATAAAAATGGAATGGAATTTAATAACACCAGGACAGAATGGAACAGCAGAGATCCAGTCATCCCTCTGAGATATTGTATGTTTGAAACTAAATAAATTATAACCAATGAGATGAATGGGGGCTGGGCTAGGTTTAACAGTTAATCTGCAGTGACACTGAAATATGGATAAACCACAGCCAAAATGAAATGACTGCCCCCCTCGACATAGGAATACTATACCTTTCAACCTACACTCTGTTATTAAGACCAACATTCCATCTGTGCCCTCTTCTCTTCATTACTGCCCATTTTGATCAAATAGAACAATTAAATGTCAGAGGAATTACCCGGAAAATAACTACGGAGGGCTGCTTAATCTTATTCTATAAACCGTCTTAATTAGAGGTCCAGAAACATTCCATAAATGGAGATACATGGATAGATGTGCCGTTTTGTATTATTGAAGTGGGCTTTTGTAATTTCAGTGCATGCATTGTCTATATAAAACCACAGCATCAGGGACAATTGAGATATGCTCCCGAGACACCAGAAAGACCTTCCTTGGTAACAGCACAGAAATTTAATCACTGTGTCTGAAAATATCCTATTCAAGTGTATAAATTGTCTCAATTCATACCCAAACCCATTTATTCTAAAGAAAAATATTGAAAAGCTCTGCACAGATATTAAAAGAAATGGGGACATTTAAGGTGGAAGAACAATTTCCTTTTGAAATGATAGTAGCCATATTTTGCTGCATTCATTATCTACAGAGTTTAATCTATGTTTATTAGCAATCAAAATATTCTTTGTGATTATTCACTATGGCTCATTGGTGTTATTTTTGTATCTCATGAGAAACCAGTGACTTTGCTTGGGATCAACTGAGAAAGTGAGCTTTCCCACTGTGTAGTTATGAAAGTTTGTGCTATAGGTTTTGTTTGTTTGTTTTTCTTTGTTTTTTGTCTGCTTCTTTTTTTGCATTGATTAGCTGACAAACTGCATATGAGGTTCATACAAGATTTCAGGCACCATCTACAATTGGAGGTGACCCCCCCCCCCACACACACACCCTGTAGAATTCACTTCTCATACTGAATCTGCAAAATATGACTATATACATCTCTATATTTTAGGGGTGAGCTGAGCGCTGCCGCTGCATGAGCCAAGCCAGCCAAACACAAGCGCCAGCTGAGGCACTCACAAGAATCCCCGGTGCTACGTTGTTTATGTAGAAAATGGTGTAAGATACGTTAAAAACGGCCACGATTTGCGCAAGTTACGCAAATCACGACAGTTTTTAACGTATCTTATGCCATTTTCTACGTAAACAATGTAGCACCGCGAACCCGGAAGTCACTGCCCCGGCTCGGCTGAGAACTTCCACTCCCCAATTGAGCTCCCAATGGCAATGCACTGTATGTGGGGCTGCATTTAAAAATGATGTGGAAACTGCATTTGGTCTGGGATAGGGCTGTACGTTTATTAACTGGGACTTGATGGTTTGACCACAGATTATGCCTGCGCTGCGCATTGTCTGACACACTGGCTTCTAGTCAGTTTCTGGGCCCAATTTAAAGTGCTGGTTTTAAGCTTTAAACCCTGAAACAGCTTATCTAAAAGGCCACCTTCTCACGTATCTACCTACCTGAACCTTAAGATCTTCTTCAGAGGCCTTGCTTCGAGTACCCACACCAAATGAAGTGTGGCAAGTAACCGCCAGGAAGAGGGCCTTTGCAGTAGTGGCACTCCAGTTAGAGAACACCATTCCCAGAGAGATTCTCCTGGTGCCAGCTTTGTGGTATTTTCATTGTCAGGTGAAGGCCTTTTTGTTAACTGAGTGTTATGGTCTGGTCCTCTTCTTTTAAATCAAATCTGTGTTTTAATTGTGTTAGTTTTTAATCGGTTTTTATTGTTTATATTATCTTTTAATTGTTGCATTTGTTTTGCAAGCCACCCAGATAACTTGCACTATGGGGCAGCTACCCAAACTCAAACTCAAAAATAAAATAAAATAAAAAGATAGATCTCTCTGTATGTTTGTGGATGTACACTCACAGGCTGAACCTGTAAGATGCAATGGAACATGCACAAGTGAATTCGAAGCATGAATTCAAAGAAACCAGCCAGTCCAGCTGTCAAATTCCTAAAAACATCCTGTTTCAGCTAGCTGAGGATTCCACCACAGTGGAACCCCTAATCTGTGGTTGTATCCCTCATTTTGTCATCTGTAATTTACAGTCATAGAACTTGTGTTGCAACAGCTACTGTGGCATCCAATATGAGTTGTACAATTGTGATTATCCCGGGATGATGATGATGATGATGATGATGATGATGATGATGATGATGATGATGATTTACATTTACATTTACATTTATTTATTGCCCGTCTGGCCGGCAAACTGGCCACCCTGGGCGATGTACACAAGATAAAATACAGGATAAAATACATTTAAAACAGTATAAAATTTTAAAATCATAGCCCACCCCATATTCCCACCTGAACAGCCATGTTTTTAGTGAGTGGCGGAAGCTCAGCAGAGAGGGGGCATGGCAGCGGTCACTCGGGAGAGAGTTCCACAGAACAGGGGCCGCCACAGAAAAGACCCTCTTCCTAGTCCCCACCAGTCTAGCTGCTCTGGCTGAAGGGACAAGGAGAAGGCTGTCTGTAGCAGATCTTGTTGAGCAGCCTACTTGGTGTTGCTGGAGACGCTCCTTGAGATAGACTGGACCGGAGCCGTATAGGGTTTTAAAGGTCAAAACCAACACCTTGAATTCAGCTCGGCAAGCAACTGGTAGCCAGTGCAGCTCCTTGAACACTGGAGTGATGTGATCACGCCAGCGGCTGCTTTTAACCAGGCGAGCTGCCGCATTCTGTACCAGCTGTAGCTTCCGAACCGTCTTCAAGGGTAACCCCACGTGAGCGTATTACAGCAGTCCAGGTGAGAGGAGACCAAGGCATGAACCACTGATAGGAGCAGATGATTAGGAAGGTAGGGGCGCAGCTGCCATATCAGATGGAGTTGATACAGCGCCGCCCGGCTCACAGCTGACACCTGAGCCTCCATGGACACCTGGGAGTCTAGAATGACCCCCAAGCTGTGGCTCTGGTCCTTCAGGGGTAGATGTACCCCATTCAGCACCAGGTCAACATCCCCTAACTTCCCCTTGTCCCCCACCAGAAGTACCTTGGTCTTGTCGGGGTTCAGCTTCAGCATGTTCCTTCCCATCCAGCCACCCACTGCCTCCAGGCACTTGGACAGGGTCTCAACGGCCAACCTCGGTGAGGACTTGAAACAGAGGTAGAGCTGCGTGTCATCCGCATACTGATGACACCGCACCCCAAACCTCCTGATGATAGCTCCCAGCGGCTTGAGGTAGATGTTGAATAACATCGGGGAGAGGATAGAACCCTGTGACACCCCACAAGTGAGCAGCCGAGGGTCCGAAGCCTCCTCCCCAAGAACTACCCTCTGGTACCTTCCAGAGAGGAAGGACTGGATTCTGGAACCACTGCAACACAGTGCCTCCCACGCCCAACCCCTGCAGGCGGTCCAGGAGGATACCATGGTCAAATGTATCAAAAGCCGCTGAGAGATCGAGGAGGACTAGAAAGGAGCATTCGCCCCTATCCAAAGCCCTCCTCATATCATCCACCAAGGCAACCAAGGCCGTTTCTGTCCCATGTCCAGGCCTGAAGCCTGACTGGCATGGATCTAAGTAATCGGCTTCATCCAAGTGTGTCTTCAACTGAGCCCCCACCACTCGCTCAATCACCTTGCCCAGAAATGGCAAATTGGAGACTGGGTGGAAGTTGTTCAGATCTTGGGGATCCAAGGAGGGTTTCTTCAGAAGTGGTCTTATTGCTGCCTCCTTAAGGGCTGGTGGCATCACTCCCTCCTCGAGGGAGGCATTCACCAATGCCCTGATCCCCTCACCCAGTCTCTCCCTGCAGCTCATAATGAGCCAGGGCGGGCAAGGATCAAGCAAGCAGGTGGTCGGCCTCACAGATGAAAGCACCTTGTCCACTTCATCAGAAGGAAGAAGCTGGAACCGATCCCACAAAACCAGTCTGCCATTTGCCTCCTCCCGCTCACTCCCTGTGATAGCAATGTTTGTACCCTAAACTTTCCTAACGTTGCTACTAATATATAAGCTGTTTTATAATTGAAAGTTACTGGAATCCACTGAACAATTACTTTCTCTTTCCAATATTTATGCATGTTTGTTGAAATATCCTTTTGAAAGGATGCCTAAAAAGCATTACTTGGATGTTTAAGACTATAATCTTGCACAGTTAGGGTCACAATGGGATTTATGCAGCCTAACTGCAGGATTGTAGCGCCATGTAGCACCCATGTACAATCTGTCCTCCACTGATTTTAGTGCAGATTCCACCAATGTTCTGATCAGGATGGAAACATATAGGGGAAATGCCCACGTGGGAGGAAACTGACTTGGGCTTATCACTGAATTTACACTGGTGTAGCAGTGTGAATCGATGGAATTCAATGAAACACCATCTTGACTGGAATCTCCCGCCTATTAATTGGATTGCTAATTTGAAACATGTCCTGACAGGCAATTCTTCTGAGACCAAACTCAAGTTCCTTCCTAGATTTGGTCACAACAGGGTTGTCCCTCAGGACAAGTTTCAAATTAACATTTGGCGCAGGCAAGTCCTTCTCAGCTTTGTTTTTTTTTGGGGGGGGGAGTTTAGGAAATGAGTTTTGTACAGTCTCTAAAGCAGACACGACGAACATGCTGGAAGGTATTTGATTAGGCTGGGAAAGCTGCATTTTCATGCTTTGAAACAGGCTTCTAGACTCCCTAGAGAATGATTTCGCATTCACATTTTGATTTTTCTCATAAATAAAGCTGTTTTTCTTACAACACATAATCAACTTCACCTATTGGTATACAGGTCTTTTACTTATAGGTGTTCCTTCCCAGTTCTCATTAAAAGAAAGAATCTATAAATATGAGCCTTAATCAAAATCACAATACTGAAAGTACAAAAAATATTAGATTGTTACTAGTTTCTACTGTGTAACAATGGGGTTTAGATGGCCAGCCAGAAGCAAACGAAGACAGGGCTGCTGCACTTTTAATAACTGTGTAGACAGACGGATTTTCAGCAGCTGCAATTCATCATGCAAGCTACACCTGTTGAAATTCCCTCTCTTTTAAAGGTGCAGGAACCCTGTCCTCTTTTGCATCTGGCCAACCTAGTGAGTTTATCAGTGCAAATTATGATACTGCAGGTTATTTATTGGAAAAATACCTATCCCACTTTATACATCCAACATATCTTATGAATAGAACAGATATAATATTGTGAAATCATCATGGAAAATAAATATACCAAACAAGTCAACTGGAAAAAAAAATAACAACAGTCAGACAGAAAAGGCAGCCGCATATAAGGGAGCATATGAAAATGCTTGAAATTACAAAACAGGAGTTGCAGGCATTGGTGGGAAGCCTGGCTGTTTCAGAAAGTTAAAGCCATCAATGGCAAGGCATATCCCCAAGTCTTAAGCTGGACCACCCCAGCCAATCACAGCTAGGAAGCACACCTAGTGATAGTGAATCCTTGAGACAAATGACACAATCCTCTCTCTGTCTCTCCTTGTGCTTTTCATTTATTTAATTAAATGATTGTTTTTAAGAAGTTATAACAACAAGAAAATATATCTTTATGCAAGAAAGTTTAAAGGGTAGTACCCAATGCTGCCTGCATGCTAGCAGAAGCAGAACCCACCATGAGTGCAACAGGAAACTAGTGGATCCTTTTGTAAGCTGGTCTGGCTGAATTCTGGGTTTAGCTCATTTCTGTTTGCTCTCAAGTTGGTGGCTTCCTCAGCTTTGTGTGTGCTTACACACTCCCTTGGGCACTCTGTCCAGATGGTTGTTGGTTACTGGGTTATTTTACAATTCCCCCTTTCAGTTTTCTATCATGGACAGTTGTTGTGGTGGTTGTTTTTTAAGTAAAGCTTGGTTCTCAACAAGTACCTTAAGCAAACTATGATGAAATACCTTTTAAGTTGGGTCTGTATTTCCCCTTTGGAGGGCCCCATAGAGAAGATCCTTCCTGGAGGCAGATATCACCTTCTTATCAGTAAAATATAGCAGTCTTGTACCCAAGGCCATTTGGCCCAGCTATGTTTATGGCTAGAATAATTCACAACTGGGAACATGCCAGCAGGCGATGCTTTCCGCTGGAAATGTAAGATCAGATGAAATATTGATCTGTGATTGGCTTGGCCGGATCAGTCCAGTTGCCGGGGTGAAGAATATAGGTCAGCCCCACAGGCAGATCTGGGTCTTCTGTCCCAGCTAATGTGAATTGCTGTGGGAACGCTGTGTCTTTGGATGACTGGATCCTTGCATGTAAGACCGACCTGCCCTGGCTCGAGTAATCAGCTGTGGTGAGCTAGCTTTGTTATTTCCTTTTGACTGAGTGTATCAACGGAGTCTGCGCTTGGGAACTGTATTTTGTATTTCCACCCCTTGTTTCACTTCTTCCTTTTTTACCCTTTTAATCCTTTAATAAATTCCTTTTAACCCTAAAGAGTGTGGTTTGCTTCTCAATGGTTCTGTGCTAAATCCTGTGTCTAAAACCAAAGGGCGGCTACCCAGAGTTGGTTGGCTGGAGGGGTCAAGATAGAGGGCGACAGTTTGTGTCCTTATTCTCTCTTCCTCCGGGCACAAGGGGCTACAAGCTCTTCATAGAATCATAGAAAAGTAGAGTTGGAAGGGGCCTACAAGGCCATCGAGTCCAACCCCCTGCTCAATGCAGGAATCTAGGTCAAAGCATCTCTGACAGATGTCTGTCTAGCTGCACCTTGAATGCCTCCAGAGTGGGAGAGCCCACCACCTCCCTAGGTAGTTGGTTCCATTGTCTTATTGCTCTGACAGTCAGGAAATTTTTCCTGATGTTTAGATGGAATCTAGGTTCCTGTAACTTGAGCCCATTATTCCGTGTCCTGCAAACTGGGATGATCGAGAAGAGATCCTGGCCCTCCTCTGTGTGACATCCCTTCAAATACTGGAAGAGTGCGATCATATCTCCCCTCAGTCTCCTCTTCTGCAGGTTAAACATGCCCAGTTCTTTCAGTCTCTCCTCATAGGGCCTTGTTTCCAGTCCCTTTATCATCCTTGTTGCCCTCCTCTGAACCCTCTCCAGTTTGTCTATGTCCTTCTTAAAGTGAGGTGCCCAGAATTTGGAGCAGTACTCAAGATGAGGCCTAACTAGTGCCAAGTAAAGGGGAATTATCACTTCCAGCAATTTGGAAGCTATACTTCTATTAATACAGCCCACAATTGCATTTGCCTTCTTTGCAGCCACATCGCATTGCTGGCTCATATTCAGTTTGTGATCTACCACAATTCCAAGATCCTTCTCACTTGTAGTATTGTTGAGCCAAGTGTCCCCCATTCTGTAACTCTGCATTTGGTTTCCTCTCCCTAGGTGCAGCACTTGGCATTTATCCCTATTAAATTTCATTCTGTTGTTTTCGGCCCAGCGCTCCAGCCTATCGAGGTCACTTTGAATTTTGTTTCTGACTTCCAGAGTATTAGCTGTTCCACCCAACTTTGTGTCTTCACACAAACTCTCACCGAAAAGAGTTCCCCTGACCTGTCCCATTCTGGAAATGAGTGTTTCCATTTGTTTCCAGGGAAGTACTAGTGGCGGGTCCTGCTGGTGCAACAGAAACAGCAGGAGTGTAGCAATGGTATGAGATACTGCTCGAATTCTGTTAAAGTACAGAAAAATGTTATTGTAGAATTTTTGTTACATTTTTTAAAAAAAATCTTGCTTGTTGTGTTTAAAATTAATGTATCATTTTGATACATTATTGTTAACTGCTTTGGGCTTCCTTCTGGAATTAAATGCAGGCCACCATACGGACACTGAAATGGAATGTTGAACAGCTCCAGTCATTTAAACTGACAATGTATACTCTTTGCCCTACTTTTGCCTTTGCTTCGGAACAAGTTAAGCGTATATGCATGCCCTGTCATGGATCATCAATGAAGTTGTAAGATCAACATTTAAGCACTTCTCTTCAAGGACTGTAGACATTTTGCACAAACAACAATATGCAGGAACACATACTATGAAGTCACATAGGAAAGCAAGCCCTATCCTTCATTTGAAGCCATAATTAAATACCAAACATTGAAGTGAAGGACAGGCAGGAGCAATCAAGAGCTGAATACATTTCCATCATGATTTGCATTCCTCCTGTGCTTCAGGTTAATCCATGGCAATGACAAATAAATGGTAGACTAGTGGCACCCAGATATCCTTTAGAAAAACCTTAGCAAATCAAACACATTCATAGTATATAACAATCAAATAGAATTTTGATTACCCATTTTCTTCAGTGAGGAAGAGACACTATATTAAATTTGTTGTTGACTTTCCTTCGACTTATTCAGTCTTACCTGAAATTTAAAGAGGTAAATTGCTTTGGGAGTCACCTCCCAAATAGAACAGTGTCCTCTGTGTGAAATGACGGGAATGGTTTTATGCTGTGATTATTTCCATTCTATATCAGGACAGTAAAATAAAACGATGCAATCCTTCATGAATGCCCACAAAATTGCTTCTTATCTGATTCACTAAAATTAGCACACATCCTATTAGTAACATACTTTTCCATCCAATTGTTTCTGTGAACAATGCTCTGAAAAGTTATATCCCACAACATTTAAGTTCAATAATGCTTAAATAATCAGATGCTGTGTTCCTAGAGACTTATGTTCCTCAGTCATTGCATGTTTCTATATAATGGTTAAAGCTAAGTCTAAACTTCACTCTGTAAGTGCAGGTCTGCAGGGGTGCAAACTGGCAAAACGTATTAGCATCAGATGCCCTTCAAGGAAGACCTGATCTATGCAATCTGCAGTATATCCAGTACCTTATCTTTACCTATTTATACTGCATATGTTTATGCCCTTGATAAACAAACAGGCAAAGCAAACAACCCTGAATACACTGCTGCCTAAAGAGGTATATTTGGCAGTTCTGCCCTGCTACTCCATATAAGCTCCTTGAATTCAGAATGCTGCACAGATGGACCTTTGGTCTAATGCAGCAGGACAGTTATATTTATTTTTCACATTTCTGTAAATTCAATAAGTAAGAGAGATCTAGTGGTCTGAACCCACATGGATTATTTTCTGGGAGGTGCAATGTCAGTATTAGTTATTAGCACCTGGGAATCCAAAAAAGTAGGTTACATGATTTCACACATGTGGGGATTAAGGAATACAGCCCTACTGTTTCTAGGGAGGCTACAGTAAGAAGACTATTGCTTAGAGTCTCCAATTTAAGAGTTACCTGTATAAAAAGGATCTCGCAGAAAGCCTTCTGAAACAGGTAACAGAATGTCCACTGACTTTAATAAAGTTCACTGACTTTAATTTGGAGTCTGCTCTGGACAAGGGCTCCATGATTGTGAGTTAGATATAATATGATCAATCAGCAATGTATAGAGCAGTGATGGCGAACCTATGGCACGCGTGCCACAGCTGGCACGCAGGGACCACTCTGGGCACTCGAGCCATTGGTCGCCAGATCGCGAAAAGACCATCCCCGTCTGCATTCAGCGTCGGGTTTCCATAGTAACTCCTCTCCACTCATTCCTCGCTGGCCTCCACAGGCAGGCACACTCCAACATCTCCACCCCCAGAAGTGGACTGCGCAGGCACCCAGCCCTCCTTCTAACTGAACAGACAGCTCAGAAGCACAGTGCGCACGCGCCCGAATCTTTGTGTGCCCGGTGAAGAGCCATGCCCTGAGACAGAGCGGGGTGTGATTAGCTAGTGCCCCCTCCTCCTTCCTGCCAAATTTAAGGCACTTTGAAATAAATAAGTTGGGTTTGTGTTGCAGTTTGGGCACTCGGGCTCAAAGGTTCGCCATCACTGGTATAGAGCAACCTGTCAGGTGGGATACTCTCCTCCAACTTTGGCTTTTGGATAGCTAGAGAGATGCAGTTGTGTAGGGATGATCAGGGGTGTCAGAGCTCACCAAAATTCTCTGAAATTCTCTCTGAAGCTTGGTTCAGCTCACTCCTATTTTCATAATAAATAAATAAAATTTGAGAGCTGGGTGTTTCTTTTTGTTCATTCAAATGGGGAGAGTGCACATTTCTGTGAACATTTTTCAAAAGTGTACACTCTGCCCCCTTGACTAAACATGAAAATGAGTATTTTTATTTTATTTTTTAAATGCATTTTTTTGAATGCAATCGCAAGTTTGGGAAAATACAAACATTTTTCAAAAAAATAGCTTCCCCTGTGCCTGGTTCTCCTAGGTGTAGGGAGGACATTGTGGGTTGTGGGGGAAGAGAGCCAGGGGCGGGGGCCTTGTGCATGTGGCTGCATGCAATCCACATGGGTTGAGGGGCGGGGCTTACAGGGCAATATTAGCCTCGGCCTCTTCTGATTTTAGCTCCCTCCCTCTCTGTAAGCAGTGTAGGCGTCTCTGGTTGCACATTCAGGGGTCTGAGTAGGAATTTTGATCTATTTTCCAAATTGGCTGAGGGCAATGGGTGCTTTTCACCTACTCTACACTATACACAGGAAAGGGGTTGGTTATGTCTGGTCTTTGGCTGGATTCGGTCGTTCAGCTGATTCGGTAACATTTGGCTGGAAAGTAGGTGGGTATATTCAGTTGGGTTCAGGTTGGTGAGCATCCGAAGGCACCTTTATGGTTAGGCGATGCCTGAGGCTCCCTGCTCAGGGCTTTGAGGCCTAGTGGGGAAATACAGATTGCCTTTTAGGCTAGCTCACTTTACCCACTGAGTTTTGAGGCCCCGTGAAGGGGTGACATGGGAAGGTCTCCCAACACCAGGATGGTGTAGAACTGAGGGGTGGTGATTGCACAGATGCTGCCTGTGAAGAAAAGCCTTTCTAGTTAGGTCTATATTTCCCCTTTGGAGGGCCCCATAGAGAAGTTCCTTCCTGGTGCCAGATGTAACACCTCCTTATCAGTAAAATATAGCAGTCTTGTACCCAAGGCTATTTGGATGAGAGATGTTTATTGATAGCATAGTTTACAGCTGAGAATATGACAGGCGATGCTTTCAGCTGAAGATGTAAGATCAGATGAAAGATTGATCAGTGATTGGTTGGGGGGATCAGGCCAGTTGCTGGGGGAATAATATAGGCCAGCCCCACAGGTAGATCGAGGTCTTCTTTTCTCCCGGCTAAGGTGAATTGTTGTGGGAACGCTGTGTCTCTGGGTGACTGGATCCTTGCATGTAAGAACAATTCCCCTGGCTTGGGTAATCAGATGTGGTGAGCTAGCTTTGTTATTTTGCTTTTGATGGAGTGTATCAAAGGAGTCTGTGCTTGGGAATTGTATTTGTATTTCTATCCCTTGTTTCCCTCCCTCCCTTTTTACCCTTTTAATCCTTTAATAAATTCCTTTTACCCCTAAGAAGTGTGGTTTGCTTCTCGATGGTTCGGTGCTAAATCCAGTGTCTACGACCAAGGTCTGCTACTTAGAGTTGGTTGGCTGGAGGAGGCAGGAGAGAGGGCAACAGTTTGAACCCGTATTCTCCCTCCCTCCAAGTACGAGTGGCAATAAGCCCTTCACACCGCCCAACAGGGCTTGGATGTCTCACAATGCACTTACCAGCTAGGGCCTGTATAAATTAGAAGCCTGCTCTAGGTTCCCTTTCACAGATCTGCTTAAATAAATGTGGCCTAAAGTTTCCACCCACTATACTTGTGTCTTGACTCATTATTTCCCCCCCTCCTTTCACTTGCAAATGCACTCCCATTTGTGTTTGGGGTTGTGAACAGGACAATTTCAGATGATTTGCAAACTGAAATGAAATTCTTGTACACCCTAGTGTGCTACCTGGCTCCTCGGGGTACTTTGGTACATTTTTACCACAAACTTGGTCTATGAAATGACCATCCACCACCACCCTTCAGTTGGGATTGGATCGTGAATCCAAGCAGGAAGGAACTTGTTGAGAACCAAGCTTTACTTAAAAAAAATTGTCTGTGATAGAAAACCGAAAGGGGGAATTGTAAAATATTCCAGTGACCAAAAGCTGTCTGGACAGAGTGCCCCAAAGAGAGAGTGAGTACATACAAAGCTGAGAGGGCCACCGACCTGATAGGAAAATCCAAAGAAAGAACAAGCATTTTTAAATATTTCACTGAAGTTGCCTAGACAAAGTACCCATGCATATACTCCAACATTTCACAGATGAAAATAGGGACTGTGGCTCATGCTGGCTCAGCTTGTCTGAGTGTGGAAAGCTAAGCAGGGTCAGGCCTAGGGATGTACCCGAGTAGCCCGGTAGACAGGAGCAAGGCCCAAACTGGGCCTGCTCGTGTCCGCCGGGCTACTCGGCCACCCGCGTGGGCTTACCTGCAGGCTCTGCGGAGAGCCTGCCTCCCCATCTGCTGGTCCCGTCGCGTCACTTCCGGCGCGGAGGAAGTGATGCAATGGGACCCTGTTCCGTCGCGCTGGACCCCCATGCTCTGTTTTTGGCAGGGGAAACCAGGGCAACAGGGCTGTTTAACGGGGCGGGGGGTCCAGCGGCACTGGCGAGTGGGCCGTGCATGTGGGGATTTCTCCGGCGGCGGTATGAGCGGCGCAAGCGGCGTGGAGAACCCTCTGCACCACTCTGAAGAACGAGATCGGGCTGCCGCTGCTCGCGGGGGGCCGACCCGGAGCGAGCCTCCAGCCGACTCCAGGCTCGGCCCCACCACTAGACTCAGGCCTGGTTATTACATGGATGGGAGACCCCTCCTCTAGTTTTCTGCATTGAGCAGGGGGTTGGACTCGATGGCCTTGTAGGCCCCTTCCAACTCTAGGATCCTATCCTATGAACATGTGAATTTGTAAGAGGTATGGTTAAGCAACATGAAGGTGTGATCAAGAGGGTGTGGCCAGGCAACATGAGGGCGTGGCCAAGGGTATGGCCAGGCAACCAAAGGGCATGGTCAGGTACAAAAGTTATTAGAAGAAACACACAAAACTGCAGTATTTTAAGCATAGAAATCTTTGCATTTGTGTATTGCATTTAAGGATGCCTGAGGGGGAAAAAAACCCAAATCAATAAATACAACTAACTATATGTGTGTGTATGCACGCACACACACACACACACACACACAACATTAACAATAAATACAACATTACTATAAAAATAAACATTATTATAAAATAAATAGATAAATACAACATGTGGCGTAGTGGTGAGAGTGTTGGACTGGGACTCGGGAGATCCGGGTTCTAGTCCCCGCTCGGCCATGAAACTCACTGGGTGACTTTGGGCCAGCCACTGCCTCTCAGCCTAACCTACCTCACAGGGTTGTTGTGAGGATAAAATGGAGAAGGAGGAGGAGGATTATGTAAGCCGCCTTGAGTTCCTTGTAGGAAAAAGGGCAGGGTATAAATGTAATAAATAAAAAATAAATAAATGGGTGAAAAGTCTTCATTACAAACAGTCATGTAACCATGCCTCTCCTCCCTCTCAGGGTTTGGATCTCAAAACTGAAAAGCTTGACCGGTGCTGAACCCTCAGTATTTTTCTTTGCTCTCCTGTATCCTGTACTCAGGCCTTCAAACTTCACTCTACTGTTTGAAGTACTACTTTCTTTCTGATGCTAGATCAATATGTTCCTTTTCTGATCCTCCTTATGTTCTGCCTCTCCCTAAATTTCCTGCAATAATAGGTAAAGGGCTATAGTTATTAAGGGTTTATCCTTATCTCTTATTATATTGTCAGTATTTGCCATGTTAAATTATTTGGCCCAACTACAAATTTTCTCTTTGTGCAGAAATGCATTTTATTCAATGTGTTGGTAACTAAGGCTGAACATCTAGGCATGCCTATTTATTTATTTATTTATTTATTTAATGTATATTTGTATCAACTTGGCTTGTCAATCACCAACCTGAAACAGCTAATCCATAACAGATCACAGAAACACAAACATGGAGACCAGATGTCTCAGTGCAATGGCCCTGATCTGGATGGGCTGAATTTTAGCTGGAAGACAAAAGGAAACAGAAAAATGCCCTAGGCTCTGACCACTCTGAAACCACTTTGATCTCCAGACCCATGATCACAGAATCATAGAATCATAGAAAAGTAGAGTTGGAAGGGGCTTACAAGGCCACCGAGTCCAACCCCCTGCTCAATGCAGGAATCCAGGTCAAAGCATCCCTGACAGATGGTTGTCCAGCTGCACCTTGAATGCCTCCAGAGTGGGAGAGCCCACCACCTCCCTAGGTAGTTGGTTCCATTGTCTTATTGCTCTAACAGTCAGAAAAAAATTCCTGATGTTTAGGTGGAATCTGGGTTCCTGTAACTTGAGCCCATTATTCCATGTCCTGCAAACTGGGATGATCGAGAAGAGATCCTGGCCCTCCTCTGTGTGACAACCCTTTAAGTACTGGAAGAGTGCTATCATATCTCCCCTCAGTCTCCTCTTCTGAAGGCTAAACATGCCCAGTTCTTTCAGTCTCTCCTCATAGGGCCTTGTTTCCAGTCCCTTTATCACCCTTGTTGCCCTCCTCTGAACCCTCTCCACTTTGTCTACGTCCTTCTTAAAGTGAGGTGCCCAGAACTTGGAGCAGTACTCAAGATGAGGCCTAACCAGTGCTGAGTAAAGGGGAATTATGATGATGATGGTGATTGCTATTGTTGTCATTATTATTATTGTACCATCAATGTGCATGGTGCTTTACCAAGTATAAGAGAACAGTTCCCTGCACCAAAGAGCTTAAATCTGAAATGTAATATAGAGGCGACAACAAATGGTAGAAAGGGGTAAACTGGGGAGGAATATGCCATTATTTCAGTCAAACATAACTTTCAGCCTAATTTCCCCATATTGTGCAGGAGACTCCTTGTTTTAAAGATCTCCCTCCCACTTTAAAAATGGATCCCTCAATGGTGGCTTTGTTGTCACTTCTGAGTACACATGCATCGGCTTGAACTGTTATTCTGTTTTCAGAGCAGTGGTAAATTTTACTTGGCTCTACCTGTGTACCCCATGTGAAAGTCTTTTTATAACACATGCTGAAGTGCCATGCCATTACTCTCTACAGTAATGATTAGGATTATTCTGCAGGGATTTTGGATTTTTTTTTTTTTTATGCATTAGAAGGGAGTTAGGAGAAAACACACCCTCTTCAAGAGAAAGAAAAAAATCCCAACTACCTCAAATAGCAGCAACAAACATCATCATTCCATTTTGGCATTATTGTTCAATCACAGTGTTGTTGTTCTTGTTTTATTAAAATAAAATAAAGTACAATAGAGCCCACATGTTTTTTTGGAGGGGAGGTGGTTTTTTTGAGTGGAGAAAATAGGAGCTTGCAGGGTGGGCCTGTGAACCACTTTGCATACTCAGAGATATCTAAATGTTAAATATTATTATTTCTTTGGCAAACTACTAATGACAACAAAGCCACCAAATGAGGGATCCATTTTTAAAGTGGGAGGGAGATCTTTAAAACAAGGAGTTTCATGTGGAGTTTCATGACTCCCCCCTTGGCTTGCCCTGCAGTTTCATGCGTATATTCTCTCCCTCCTTACTGTCTAAGTTTTAGCTTAGCTGCAGTTTTGCCCATGGCCCCTTTAAGAGCGCCATAAAGTAGCTTGCAGTTGTGGGAGGCAGGGAATTTGGGACTCTGCATGACAAAATGAGGAGCCGTGATGGCTTAGGGATGTCCACAAACCTTAGGGCCCACCCCACCCTGCCCCACCTTACCTCTCCACGGCGGCGGGGGGCCCGCCGCAATATTCTGAGTGGTACGGAGCAATTTTCCATGCCGCTCGAGCCCGCCGAGCTGGCTGCACTGCTCCCATCGCATCACTTCTGGCCAGCCGATTTCGGCCCACTACGCCTGCTCGAGGTGAGCGGTTACAGCCCTACTTGCTTGCAATTGCATGAGGGCCAGCCCAGGCAGGGTCTAACTGCACAGCTTCCAAGTTGTCTGCACTTTCAGGAAATGAGGTGTGACAGATTTGTCCCTATATAGGGATTTTATGACATGGGATTTCTTTATTGGCTGGATCATGGATCAGCAGGTAACGTATCCCATGCCATAACCCAAGAACAAAGTGCCACCATGGAAACTAAGTTTACAAAATTCTTGATATTGACACACACAGAGGACTCTGAGATCAGGTATGTCTTCTCATTTTTTTACTTTAAAATCTTAAGCATAGAACATACCAAATACAAAGTGTTTGCAAGCAAAATGCATTTTAAAAACTTTCTAAAGATTGTTCCATAGATCATAGAGTTGGAAGGGACCTACAAGGCCATCGAGTACAACCCCCTGCTCAATGCAGGAAACTAGAGGAGGGGTCTCCCATCCAAGTAATAACCAGGCCTGACCCTGCTTAGCTTTCCACACTCAGACAAGCTGAGTCAGCATGAGCCACAGGCCTGTTTCAGGAGCCTGGACTTTAAAATAATAAAATATATCACCCACATGTCATTTCTGAGCTTGTAGCAAAACCAAAAAAGAGTGTAGAGAAGCCAAGATGAGGACCGATGTTGTGTCCAGTGAGAACTGATGTTTGGTTCTAAAGTTCTTTGTATTTTCCCTCTGATATTTAAATGATTTCTTATGAACTTGCTTATGTATGTTTCCCACAAAGCAATTTCTCAAACAATCCATTTTTTTTCTTCTTCTCCAAAGTTCCCAGCTATGATTTGGGGAGTAATATATTTACTTCATATCTTGTGAGTTCTGCTGAGACATATTTCCTTCAAAACAGAATGCCACCTAGTTTTCTTCTGTAGGTCCTGTTTAAAATGTGAAGTGTTTCTTAGAGCTATTTACTTCTCCCAGTACTGTATGTCATTTGTGTCATAAGCAAAACATATTAACAATAGTCCAGTAAGTAGTTATTATTCTTTCCTTCTTATCTAATGCACATGTTGCAAGGTAGCTTATTATGGAGGTTGGTATAGAGTCTCACAAAGCCCTCTGGGTCAAATGTTTGTCACAGTGGCCAACTTGGAGCTTGTGCAGCTGGAGATCCTAGGTCAGCCCTTGGCAACTGAGCCAGGAGCCCTCACATCAGACTTGGAGTAGCTGCATGTACTGAACAAGGAAAGGGAAAAAACAAAAACAAACCAGGACCCAGGAGTAGCTAATGCAGCCAGAAGCTTGCTGGCCGGGGCTGGACTCCATCTTGCCTCAGCCTATATACAGCCCTGCACAGAGAATTAAACATCATCAGTATATTACAAAGTTTTACAAAAGTCAACACTGAACATTTAGGACCCACCTTTCACAATATTTTAAGGAAATAAATGTTAATGTTACAAGTACAGATTTTATTTTGTACTTGTAAAATACAAAATTTTACAAGTGTGACCAGCCAGATGGGCGACTAACAAATGTAATAAAATAAAATAAAATAAAATAATAAATAAACATTTTAGTATGATTTTTTTAGGACTGCTACTTTTAGCTTCTGAATGACATGCTACAATGAATGCTTATTGTTTACCTCCTCCAATAGACCTATAGATAAAGCCAAACAAGTCATTTATGAGCAGATAAACACCTTTCTCTTCAGCAGCTCCTACTGCCAAAGAGGCAAGCCACTATTTAAATTGAAGAATGGGAAGCTTCTTCAGGGGTAGGAACTGCTTTGGGTGAAATTTAAAACAGCAACAGTGACAACAAACCGCTGTGGCTGTAGTACACTTGTTCCTTAATTATATGTAAACAACTTTAATTTAAGCAGAAATTGATTAAATTATAGCTGATAAAAGAATTTCTGAATTCATGTTTTTAAAAAACCACATTTTAAATAAAACAAGAAAAACAGGTCCTTTTGATGTCTCTGATAGATCTGTTTGTTGACATAATTTGACCTGGTCAAGATGGTGGCAGTGTTATGAATTGCGTATTTTTTGACAGTCACAAATAAAAAGGAAATTCGGTCTGATGGCTTCCTCCATTAAATGCATTTGGTGGTCTCAACCCAATTTGCAGCAATCTCCTTGTGTCAAGGATCACCATTTCATTTGCTTGGAACAACAGTCTTCTTGACAACCATGAGGGATTCAAGTGAATAAATGAGAATGGAAACATCTGATTACCGGTACTTTTATTCCTAAAGCAGATTCTCTTGAGTGGCAGTAGGGTTGAAGAACATCCTTAGGACACGGGGGATAAACTTGGTTCAAGGCTCAACACAGCCTTTAGGATCCAAGGATGCTGATCTATCACCTGTACTGCAAGCATAAGCATTAACATCATTTTGAAATATTGCATGCTGGATGGACTATAGTGCAAAAAATATACTTTTAAACTATCTGCTGCCTGACTATATATCATGGACCGATTTATTTATGCAAGCATTTTTAGGCCAGCTTTTAGGACACAGCCCTCACAAGGTGGCTTCCATCAGACATAAATATTTTGCTTGGAAGAAAGGTGATTAATACAATTTTAAACAAGTTTAAGAATGAACCAGTTAAGACAACCCAGATCCAAAACGTAACCAACAAAAATGGCATGTATAATAATAACAACAACAACAATAACAACAACACCTTTCATTTAAAAGCCAAAGAAAACTGAGTTTTAAAAACTCTCTTACAAACAACAGCAGAGAAAGCCAGGCATAAATCTCTCAGGAGGGCATGAGCCACCACCAAGACAGCCCTTGAGGCTGGAAGCCTAGAGAGGCTAATGGGAGGTCTGTTAGAGAAGGAAGTAGAGCTAGAGGACTCAGAGCATCAACATCATTCAAATCCCAGTATGACTCCCCTTTTTTTCTGTAGGATCCAAGGATCAGGAAAGGACTGAGGTGTTTGCCAACCTCCACTCCCATTACAGAGCAAGACCAGCCAGAACAGAGCATTTGAGGATAAGTGACCTAAAGCACAGAGCATCAAAGCTCGTCACAGACACACACTTTAACTACCTGGTTGTTTTTCTTTTGTGAGTTTTTTTCTCTTGCTTCCCACTTAAAAACAAAATATTCTACTCTCTCTCTCTCTCTGGCCTCTACTCTAGTAATAAGGCAAGTCAAAGGTTGGCTGCTAGTGCTAGCATTTCATGACTCCCCCCTTGCCCTGCAGTTTTGAGTTATGGCCACCATGTAGGGACTAGGGAGAAGGCCTGTAGCTCAGTGGTAGAGCACATGTTTTGTATGCAGAAAGTCCCAGGTTCGATCCTTGGCATCTCCAGGTAGGGCTGGAAAATGCCCTTCCTGAAACCCTGGAGAGCCACTGCCAGTCAGTGTCAACAACACTGGGCTACATGGACCAATGGTCTGACTCAGTATAAGGCAGCTTCCTATGTAAAAGCTCTCCTTTGTCTTAATAAGATTTTGCTCTAAATTTTTTCCAGTGGGCATTTTTACCACAGACAACTGGCAAGAACAAAGCATGACATAAAATATGTATTTATATTGTTCATGTAGAAGTCTTCTTAGAATGGTGCTTTGTTCTTTAATTTCTGTTAATTAATTGCTGTGATTGAGGTCAGGCTTGCTCATGATAGGGGGTAAAAGTTCTGGGTCTCTTGAGAGCCGACTTAAGCAGCTCTTTACTTTCATGGAACCTTGATTGGGAAGTTAGTAAAGAGCCACTAATATCTTCTCCTCTTCATGTTACTAACCTTTATGTGAGGTAGGGGTGCCTTGATGAGTTTAAAAAAAGGCCTCGTTCTTCTTACCTTTAAAAAATGTATTTGACTCTCTCTTGCCAGATTATAAATTACAAGTGAGACCTCTGAGTTTCTAATTAATCTGAAGCTCTCTGAGGAAGCGAGCAAGTATCATGCAACAAAATATATGACTCTAACTTTTTCCCAAAGCATAGTTAAAAAAAGAAAACAATTTTTAAAAAAATGAAGAGAAAGGGGTGGGAATTGGGGGAAAGGTCCATGTTGGGCTGTGCATGTTAGTAATTTTCTCTTTGTATATTACTGTGTTAGCCTGATTGCCCAATTATCATCCAGGAAGCATTCAAATAAGAAATCATTTGGATAAGCCTCTGCCTAATTCAAAGGTTTTATCATATCAAAATGTAAAGTAGTTTTTAAAATGTTGGGTTGGACCAGACTTGGCCATACTCTAAGTAGAACCATTGAAATCAATAGAACTTAGTCATTCATAATTAACTTAAGTCCTACCAATTGCAGTGACTCTACTCTAAGTATGATTAACAATGCAATCCTATAAATGTCTGCATAGAAGTAAGCCCCACTGAATTCAGTGGAACTTAATGTTATACGTTATTGCAGCTTAAGTCTGGATCCAACCACTTGTCACCTGTTTCCCAGCCAGAGAGACAGAATGTATCAATCTACTTACATATGCCAGTCTACGTAATTCTCTCTATATATCTATATCTGTATCTGTATCTATATCTATATCACTAGATAGATAGATAGATAGATAGATAGAGCCAATGAAAATATCTTGGAAGCTTGATCGAATTTTGGAGTGTCTTTCCCCCCACAAACTAAATCAAATATCTGTTTATGTTAGTGTACATTTCAGGGATTCATTGAATGTTGACTAATGTTGACATTAATTTGGAGTTCTGAAGCCCAGATACAAGCCAGGTTAATCTTTCTCTGTTAATGATTTCTTGGGCAATTTTCAATATATTTCACAAATCTTAGTACATTCTTCTTTCTATGCATTTGAGTTATATTAGCACCTGTGAGTTATTATATTGGTTTGCTGTGGCCAACTAGGGAGCTTTTCAGATGCCCAAGGATTTAAACTTGATTTACCCATTTGAAATCCACATTGCCTTCTACATTCATAACAACCTACAGCAGTCCATATGAACTAGTAGTTGTTCATATGGACTGCTGCCCAGCAATATCCAGCAGTACCAGTGTTGCTGGAAGAAAATGTGCTTGAAGGTGTAATTATTGATAAACTCTCAATGTGAACAACCTGAGTGGTTTGGATCTTGGCCAACTCCTTCCCAGAACAGTCATGAAGAAGGGGGTGCTCAAGCTAACAGCTCCTTAAAACATGTCATTGGTGGCACATGGGCATTATCATTGGTGTTCATGGGCTTTGAAGTCCTGTTTCCCGTGGATGCATTAGTGCATGAAATTGCTTCACTTCAGGATACAATCATAAGACTTAGCTATTTTCCCAGGCATTTTGACAAGGCATGCTACATTCCATGCAAAGGTAAATTACACTGAGAGTTCTCTAGAACTGGGAAGCTTTTCTGTACATGTCAATTATTATTCTTAATAGCATTATTAATATTAATAAATGTATGGGAAACAATAAGCATCGATTGGCACACTATACACATAGTGTAAGGAGTGAAACTGCTGGAACTAAAATATTGAACCAATAAACTTTGCTTTAATTTTCATTTGTTATCAGTTCATATTATGTATTGTTCACTGCTGGTGCGATACTTTGTGTTAGTGACTGAAATCATCAAGCTCTATTAGATTAAATAGGTTGATTTAAAGGGGCAGGGCCCCCCACTAAACTAGTTAGTGAGGGATGAGGGTCTTCTGCAGGTAGTTGGCTTTTCTTGCCCCATGGATCTTCTACAGGGGATTGACTTTTTCTCCCACCAGTTATGAGGTGCAGCTTGTGTTGGCCTCTAATGCCTTCTCTGGGCAGAACTGGCATTGGACAGCTAGGGATCTGGGAGGCATGGCAATCCCTGACTGTCAGATTGGAGTGTGTGTGGCAGGGAGATCAACATCAGACTGCCTCTGAAATTAGCTGGGCCATTTCCTACTTCCCCCCCTTCCCCCCCCCCCAAGGAAATGGTTCACTACATTTCTGAGCCATTCTGAGACAAGTCATAGTCAGAGGTGAATTACATAAGTCACAAGTAATTACATTAGAACTTAAGACTTCATTTTAATGTAAATGGAGCTATGATCCTGGATAAAAATCATTAAAACACAGAATTACCACTGAGGATACATCTCATTGTCTGCAATGGGAACCAAAGTATTACGAATCTGCAACGAAAGCTGAAGTATCACATGAATGCAAGCCATTTCGTAACCATTTATTGAAAAGCCACCTGTTAAGTCATGGTACTCACTCTCTTATCATCATCATGGAGAGCCAATGTGGGGAATAGTGGTGAGAGTGTTGGACTGGGACTCGGGAGATCCGGGTTCTAGTCCCCGCTCGGCCATGAAGCTCACTGGGTGACTTTGGACCAGTCATTGACTCTCAGCCTAACCTACCTCACAGGCTTGTTGTGAAGATAAAATGTTGAGGAGGAGGCTTATATAAGCCACCTTGAATTCTTTGCAGGGGGAAAAAATTGAATTTGTATGCTTTTCCACACAATGTGCCCAAAGTGATTCACACCACAAGTAAAGCAATACAAAAACAAAAATGTAGCAATGCAGCAATTGCAATAATGTATCATTACCATAACAACCCAAACAATTCATTTCAGTAATACTGCCATAACATTTCAAATTGAGTGGGTGGTGGCCAACCAGCTCCAGGCGCTCTTGGATAAGACTGATTATCTGGATCCATTTCAGTCGGGGTTCAGGCCTGGTTTTGGCACAGAAACAGCTCTGGTCGCCCTGTATGATGACCTATGTGGGGGGAGTGCGACCCTGTTGATACTCCTGGATCTCTCGGCAGCTTTCGATACCATCGACCATGGTATCCTTCTGGAGCGGCTGTCTGAGTTGGGGGAGGGGGTAATTCATTGTCCGGATAGTGTCATGATCAGAGTTTCTTCTATATTTGGATCTGTGGCATGTCCTTTCTCCTACCATACTGAAATCTCCATGTTCTGCAGTGTCTCTCATTCATCCTATGTTTAATGTAGAAAAGCTGCCCATTGGTGTACATGATGGTATTAGCGGTGGATCCAAGGCCGGGTCGCGCCCATGACCTGATCTTCCGCGGGGGCGCCGACCCGACTCGATTTTGAGCAGCGCGGAGAGGTTCTCTGCGCTGCTCGATCGGGCTTCTCCGGCCCCGTCCGTCACTTCTGAGACCGGAAGTGACGCGACTGGACCCTGCGCAGGCACAGAACATGCCACAGGGGTCCAGCGTGCCTGCACAGGGTTCCGTCACATCATTTCCAGTCCCGGAAGTGACGCGACGGGATGGAACGGGCCGCGCAGGCAGCTCGCTGCGGAGAGGGCGAGCCACCCCGAACAAAAGTTAAGGCCTCGCTGGGTGTGAGCGGGGCCAATTTCGGCCTTGTTCTGCCCGGTGAGGCTCAATTTTACAAGCCTAGATGGGATGCTTGGGAACTAGCTACACAGTGTTACTTCTAGACCCAGCTGCAGTATCTGAACATATGTTTTACTTATCCAATGGGTCTCCTTTGGGTGTATAGGATGCTTCAGTTTAAATTAGATACAGTCACGTGGATGCAAACACTTGCCCCATAATGAGAGTTGGAGACATATAATAATTGGGGTAACACTCCCCTTGAAGGAACAAGTTCGTAGCTTGGGGGTACTTCTTGACCCGACCCTACTACTGGCATTTCAGGTGCAGGCGATGGTGAGAGGTGCCTGTTACCAGCTTCTGCTGATTCGCCAGCTACGCCCATTCCTGGAATATGTGGACTTAGTAACGGTGGTGCATGCGCTGGTAACCTCTAGGCTTGATTTCTGTAATGCGCTTTCCTTGGGGCTGCCTCTATACTTGGTTCGGAAGCTTCAACTAGTACAAAATATGGCGGCCAGGTTGGTCTCCAGGACACCCTGTGGAGACCATATAACACCGGTCTTAAGACCAATTTGCTGCCAATTTGCTTCCGGGCAAAGTATAAAGTGCTGGTTCTTACCTTTAAAGCCCTACATGGTCTACGTCCAAGGTACCTTAGGGAGCGCCTCCTCCCCTATCTTCCACCGTGCCACTTAAGGTCTTCGGAGGGCCATCTGCTGCAGCTGCCTAATGTGAGACTGGCAGCTACACGTTGGAGGTCCTTCTCTTTTGCTGCCCCTCAGTTGTGGAATGGCCTGCCAGTTGAAATATGCCTGCTGACTTCTCTGAATGCCTTTAAGCAGGCACTGAAGACTTTATTATATTTCTGCAGACCTTCCTTTTATAATATTCTATCATATTTCTATGGAATTTTATTGATTTTATGGAATTTAAATGGAATTTTAAAACTGTCTTTATGTTTAACAGATGTTTTTATTGCATATTTGTTTAATTGATTGTGATTTTGTACGCTGCCTAGAGTAATAGTAAATAAATAAATACAGGAATTCTGGGAATGCCCAGCTGGGCAACAGGAAATTCCAAAAATATAATTAACAATTCTAATATTGTAGAATTCCAGCCAGACACAAAGTCTATTTTGTAGGTGGTTGTGATTTAATTGGTCCATCGGTTTCAATGGGGCTTAGTCATGACTGACTCAAGTTCCATTGCTTACAATGGGGGTTACAGTGCAATCCCATGCAGTGTTCAGTGAGGCTTACTCCCAGGTAAATGGGTAGAGGAGTTTCAGGTTTAGTCTCAACTAACTATAGCCGGATTGGGGCCAAGCATTCTAGATGTACTATTTCCTTGCTATATTTATTAAGACATTCCTATGGAATAATTTGTACAGTAATTGGATTACGAGCATAATTCGTTCCGGAACCATGCTCGTAATCCAAAATACTCGTACATCAAAGCGAGTTTCCCCATTAGAAATAATGGGAACTCAGATGATTTGTTCCACAACCATTTAATCACTGCTTTGCTGGTTCCCTGGCAGGGAGCCCCATTGAGGGAGCCGGCAAAGCAGTGATTAAATGGTTGTGGAACGAATCAGCGGAGTTCCCATTATTTCTAATGGGGAAACTCGCTTTGATGTGCCGGCTCCCAGGCTCCCGGCCTCGCCTCGCCTCCACTCGTTCTGTCAGGAGTGGCCAGGAGGCAGGGGCTTCCCTGGAGGCGCGGCGTGGCTGGGCTCAGCCACCGCCTCGCGCTGCTGCACCAGCCGGCCAAGTGGCCAGGAGGCAGAGGCTTCCCTCAAGGTGAAGTGCTTTGCTGGCTCCCTCGCAGGGAGATGCGTGGAGCCACTTCCTACCGTTGCAAGCGGCGGCTCGCCTCTCCGTGGCGAGCCACCTGCGGTCCCGTCGCGTCACATCCGGCCCTGTCAGTGATGCGAACCGGGGTTTGGATGTGAACCCCATCACTGACGGGGCTGGATGTGATGCGACGGGATCGCCTCACGGGAAGTCCCCTGCCTCCTGGCCACTTGGCCGGCGCAGGAGCGCGAGGTGGCGGCCAAGCTCGGCCGCACCGCACCTCGCCTCCAGGGAAGCCCCATGGAGGCGAGTCACGGTGCGGCCGCTCGCTCAGCCGGCGCCTCGCATTGCTAGCATAAATTTAAATTTGAAAGACATATCGCAACAGGAGCCACATGCGGCAGCAGCGGCTCGTGTTGCGAGACTTGCTTGGCTTTCAAATGTAAATTTATGCCAAATTTTTCCTCGTCTTACGAGAAACTCGCAAACCGGGTTACTCGTAATCCGAGGTATTACTGTATCTTGTATTGAAAGCTACTGAGTAAAAAACTGCTGCAGAACTACTACCAATAATGCAGCTGTTGGTGTTTTTTCATACAAATCTCTAAAGGGAAAACTATTTTCAAGTACCAGCAAACTGCTGTATTAGGGCCATAAAAATAATTTATTTATTTATTTTCCCAATGAAGTTTCTATGCTGCATTTTTTTTAAAACATGCATGTTGCTTTTTTGAAATATGTTCTTCCTGCTCAAAACTAATGCGATGTATTGAGAGTATGATTATGATCATCCTATCTCACCACATGCATTTCTTGAATAGATGTTTAAAAATAAGCAACAGAAGTGAAGACATTTAACTAAAGTGATTAAAGGTGTAGGATGATTTTCCAGGTGAAGAAACATTTCACACACCCCAATGAAATGCTACTAAACTGAATTGTTCAATAACATTAACTTTTTTAAAAAATGCACGGTGGCTCAGAAAAATACATTTTGTAAATTGCAAGCCAGGAAACATTTGTAATGATGAAATTAAGTCTCGGTAGCAATAAACCAATTTACAGGTCATTGCACATAGCAAATGCTATTTAATACTGCAGAGCTTCAGAACTAATATCTCCACAATAATTCTGTACTGCTTGTTCTCTGTTCGATGCCAATATAGTATCATTCCCAGTAGTTTCCTCCATTTTCAACATGATCAACTGTGATACAAGTTTGTTAATTTATTGTAATGGGCTCTGCTCTACAGGGAAAACCCAGCCATTTTCAGCAGCAGCAGCATGACTAAACTAGGGATTTCTTCAGTTTGCCGTGTTTTTAGGCTCATCGGCAATCTATTAAAAAACCTATCTTTTTTGAAAAAGATGGATTTGTTCCATTAAAGCTGGATTTAGCAGACTTCAGGCTCTCAGGATTAAGGGCACAATCCTATGGGATACCCATAACCCTCCAAACAAACTCAGAGAATTACTAGCATCCTATGCAGAGCGGAAGGAGCCTCTGCACTCCTCCTGCCCTGCAAAGCAGCTAGAAGGCTGATTCCGGCTGTCAAAGTGCCGTGCTTCGGTGGGGGAGAAAAGGAGGCTGAGGCACTGCCAGGATACCTTGCATCTTCGCAGCAGCGGTCTTCTCCCCTCCCAACCCTCTACCCTAAACCCCTTCAGCCAGCAGTTAGCATGGTTCTTTCCACATTGGCTGGGGCGGGAGGGTGCTCCAAGCACAGAATCCCAGCTCCGACAGCAGAGCTGTTTTCTGACATTGGAGCTGGACTCCAAAAAATCCTATGGCCTCTAGATGCTGTCTGGGGGGCATAGGATTGCTCTATTACTTTGTTTTTACTAGAACCCTGCATTCCACCAGCTGGAGCCTGGTGCAAAAGATATACACTTAGAATTTGTGGGTGGAACTAGGGGTGGGCGAACTCACCAGAACCCGTCCCATGGTGCTCGGTGGTCTTCTGGGTCCCTGTTGTGTCACTTCCATGTCACTTCCGGGTCCCCAGCGCTGCATTTTTTATGTAAAACCCAAGGTAAACTACCTTAAAACGGCTGCAAAGAGCAAATTGCGGCCGTTTTAAGGTGGGTCACCTTGGTTTATACGTAAAAAACGCAGCGCCAGGGACCCAGACATGAAGCACCAGGGACCTGGAAGTTGCTTTCCCCGGCTCCTCTCTGGAGAGTTGCGCCGAGCCGGGGAAAGGTAAGTCACGCGGACCTCGGGGGTGAGTTCGCCTCGCTTCCACAACCCCCATTGAGTTCCGTGCACATCCCTAGGTGGAACATCCACAAATGTTCCATCTACAAATGGCAGGCGTTATTTTATTGTTGATATTGCTAAACGATTGGAAATCAAAAATCCTTGCTGATCCAGCAATAGATCCAGATCTACCTTTGTCCACCCTTGTTTTAAAATACTTGTTTTAAAATACTCAGTAGAAGGTATAGAAACATATTGAACTGGGATGTACCACATATACAGGAAAATAAGGAACAGCTACCCAACTCTTTTGTATATGATGGAGTCCTTGATCCTAGGCAGGATTCCCATAGACCCCTGATTACAGGCTAACCCATCCCAGGTCTTCTGACTAGTAGGACCGAGGACATTCTGGGGAAAGGAAATGGGAAGTATTTTATCTATATGCATGTGCTGATTGGGAGGCAAACTTGTAGCTTCAAGTCTTTGTGCCTGTCTACTATTTATCAGGGTTCCAGTGCTAAACGTCACAACACAAACAACCTTTCTACCTGCCAAATGTCTGTTCAGGTCTGGCCCTGCACACCTTTTGATCCACCAAGCTAAATGCAGCCAGCCTACCAGCCATGTATTATGACAGATGCAGGTAAGAAACTACAGAAGTAGACTAACCAACAACAACAACAACAAAAACCCAGCTCCCCAAAACCCAGCAATGAAAGACAAGAGTAAAAGAGGAGAAAGGGAAATCATGGATTTTAAAAAAGTGATTCACATTTCCCCATTTCTATTGTGTTTAGAAGACATTTGAAATTACTTGTCAAGATGCTGACAAAAAAAATAACAATCAGTCTCCTTTGTTAATCTCATCACACTTTATTGGTATGGCTAAGTGCATTAGCAGTAACTTCTTTTTCACAATTATTTCTTCTTTTTATGACAGCTACTGGTGTCATTAATGTTTCAGAACTTTTCTTTTACTTCTACTTTACATGCTTATTTACTTTTTCTTTTATTTCCGTTACAATACAGTACATATTGCAGACGTTATGCCTCATCCAGGATAGTTGGCCATGTTCCACAGAATGTGACCTATTTCACATAAAATGACAATGGTAATTAAACCCAGAATATCACCTTTGTACTTTCTGTGAAATGGATGCCAAATTATTTGAGTGTCTCATTTCGAGTGAAAAGCTCTCAGGTTGTACTCCATGTCATCCTTTTCACTCAGTATGCTAAGGATTAATTAAGATTAGAGAATGGAGAAGTCCCAAGTCCTCCTACTACACTGTTTGGAGTTCTTACCCTTTGAAAAGCCTGTCCATGATGGAGCCAGTCATCACACTTCAGTGCTCTCTGGTAGCTGTTCATTCTGTTGCTTTCTCCCTCCCTCTCTCTCTCTCTCTCTCTCTCTCTCTCTCTTTCCAGTGTGTCCATTCCACTGCCACATAGCCTTTCCCTAATCATGCTGTCGCAGGAGTGAGGGACAAAGCACTACGGATTGGTTCTCTTTTACTCCAAGGAAACAGTATTGCAGCCAGCAAGCACAGTTTTCCAAGTTCAGGAAGAGAAAGAACCTTCCTGCATTCAACATCAGCATTTACAATACACTGGGAGCATTTTCACGTCATGCTAACCCACCCTGGCAATAAGCCACAGTGAGTTGGTTGTTGTGCGAACAACCCACAGTGAGCCCAGCAGACGATCGAGTTCATTGTGGGTTGTTGGCCCCCAACCTCCCCAACCTCCCCACTCAGTCCTCCCATGGGTATCCCAGGGGGACATCACAGGAGGACTGAGGACTGAGTTGTCTCCCCTCTCCTTGCTGCGATTGTGAGCCATTTTTGGCTTGCTGCAGCCTTTTTCCCCTTTACTGTTTCTCCCCCCCCCCCCGAGATTGTGAAAGCCGGCTTGACAACTGACTGTCAAATGCTCTCCCCAGTATGGCTCACTTGATGCCTACAAATTTTTTCAGTACCAGGTGAAAAAACCTTTTTACTCTCCCAGGCATATTAAGAACTGTTTTTAGTGCTTTTGGTGCTCTAATCTGCTTCTGGTGTTAATTTTCTTGTATGATGTTGTGATGGTTTCATTCTTTGCTGCTGTGTTTGTCTTGGTTTTATTCTGTGCTGTTTTTATTTTTTATTTTAATGTTTGTACTGTATGTTTTTAATACAGTAATACCTTGGATTGCAAGTAACTTGGTTTGAGAGCGTTTTGCAAGACAAGCAAATTTTTAAATATTTATTTAATTTTTTTGACTTGATATACAAGCGACGTCTTGCAATACAAGTACTGTAGTACGGTTTAAATTAAAAATCTCCATACAAATTTTTTTGGGGGAATGTCGTTTTGATATAAGAGTGTTTTGGATTACAAGCACATTTCCTGAACGAATTATGCTCTCAATCCAAGGCATGACTGTATATCATACACTGCACAGAGAACTGCAGTTACTGGGCAGTTTAAAATTAGAGTAAAGAAATTTTTAAAATGCAGTGTTTACTCCCAAGTAAATGGGCACAGGATTACAGCCTTAATTCTGCCCCACCCCCAATTTAGGGTATTTTCAGGGATCTGTTTCATGAAAGTTCATGCCACAATATACTTGGTAGTTATTAGCGTGCTACAGGACTTTTTGTTGCCATCATTTTAAAAGAAAGAAAGAAAGAAAGCTGCCATATGTATGTGTCTACTGTATATATGTGTGCAGGGCTTTTTTTTCTCAGAGAAAAGGTGGTGGAACTCACCCCCCTCCCCTGGCCACGCCCCTACCCACCCCTAGGACCGCCCCCTAAAACCGCCCCTTTAGAGAACAGGGATGCAAGTAAAATTTGGGGGGGGGGCTATAAAAGTAAATGTATGGAATTAAATAAAAAGCAATGCAGTAAAATGTGCAAAAAAATTGGAATACTTACCAAAAGTAAGCTCAGAGACATTTCCTTTTTGAAAGGTGTTTATTTATAAGTTTTGCAGTTACACATATTAATCACAGTTTAGTAAAGTGAATACATGAAAAGAAAGGGGGGGATAACAGGGGACCAATTACACATTGCCTAAGCAAATATATTTGGGGGCCTTAGCGACCCAGTAAAATCAATGACATGTCTTAGTAGGCACATATACTATCCCAGAGCCCTGGGAAAATATCTCCCTTCCCCCCCCCCAGCAAACAGTCCCCAGGGAAAGAGACTGCCCAGCAAAAGTGCCCAGGGAAAGAGACTGCCCAGCAAAAGTGCCCAGGGAAAGAGACTGTCCAGAAAAGAGTGCCCAGGAAAGAGACTGTCCAGCAAAGAGTGCCCAGGAAAGAGACTGTCCAGAAAAGAGTGCCCAGGGAAAGAGACTGCCCAGCAAAGAGTGCCCAGGAAAGAGACTGTCCAGAAAAGAGTGCCCAGGAAAGAGACTGCCCAGCAAACAGTGCCCAGAAAAGAGACTGTCCAGAAAAGAGTGCCCAGGGAAAGAGACTGCCCAGCAAAAGTGCCCAGGGAAAGAGACTGTCCAGAAAAGAGTGCCCAGGAAAGAGACTGCCCAGCAAACAGTGCCCAGGAAAGAGACTGTCCAGCAAAGAGTGCCCAGAAAAGAGACTGTCCAGAAAAGAGTGCCCAGGGAAAGAGACTGCCCAGAAAAGAGTGCCCAGGAAAGAGACTGTCCAGAAAAGAGTGCCCAGGAAAGAGAGTGCCCAGCAAACAGTGCCCAGGGAAAGAGACTGCCCAGCAAACAGTGCCCAGGAAAGAGACTGCCCAGCAAACAGTGCCCAGGAAAGAGACTGTCCAGCAAAGAGTGCCCAGAAAAGAGACTGTCCAGAAAAGAGTGCCCAGGGAAAGAGACTGCCCAGCAAAGAGTGCCCAGGAAAGAGACTGTCCAGAAAAGAGTGCCCAGGAAAGAGACTGCCCAGCAAACAGTGCCCAGGAAAGAGACTGTCCTGCAAAGAGTGCCCAGAAAAGAGACTGTCCAGAAAAGAGTGCCCAGGGAAAGAGACTGCCCAGCAAAAGTGCCCAGGGAAAGAGACTGTCCAGAAAAGAGTGCCCAGGAAAGAGACTGCCCAGCAAACAGTGCCCAGGAAAGAGACTGTCCTGCAAAGAGTGCCCAGAAAAGAGACTGTCCAGAAAAGAGTGCCCAGGGAAAGAGACTGCCCAGCAAAAGTGCCCAGGGAAAGAGACTGTCCAGAAAAGAGTGCCCAGGAAAGAGACTGCCCAGCAAACAGTGCCCAGGAAAGAGACTGTCCAGCAAAGAGTGCCCAGAAAAGAGACTGTCCAGAAAAGAGTGCCCAGGGAAAGAGACTGCCCAGCAAAGAGTGCCCAGGAAAGAGACTGCCCAGGAAAGAGTGCCCAGGAAAGAGAGTGCCCAGCAAACAGTGCCCAGGGAAAGAGACTGCCCAGCAAACAGTGCCCAGGAAAGAGAGTGCCCAGCCCAGTCAGGAGACCACCCAGCACAACCTCATTGAGCATTTTATTTTTTATTTTTTTAACACAGAGACCTGGCCTGGGGCTAGTGAGGAGTAGGAAGACCGCCTGACAGGCTACTTACCGCCACCATTCACGTCAGACTCACCGCGATCTACCCAGGGCCGGTGCAAGGCAGTTTGGTGCCCCAGGCAAGATCAGATATTTAGCGCGCCCCCCCTTAATCGCCCATCTGGCCGGTCACCCAGCCAGATTTATGCACATGACTGCCCCACCCACCCAAAAGGGTCAATTATTATTTATTTATACACAGAAAGGAGTGGGCCGGTGAGAGGAGCTCAACCCCCTCCACCCTCTGTGCCCCCTCGCTTCATGTAGGGGAGGCGTGGCTCATGGGTAGAGCCCCCGCTTTGCATGCAGAAGGTCCCAGGTTCAGTGCCCCCCCCCCCCGCATCTCCAGCAGGGCTCGGAAGGGATCCTGCCTGAAAGCCTGGAGAGCTGCTGCTGCCCGTCAGTGTAGACAATTCTGGGCAAGATGGAGGGGGGGGTCTGACTCAGGGCAAGGCAGCTCCCGGTGTGCGCCTAAGTGCTTCTCTCCCCCACTGGTTCACTTCTGAGGTTGGAGCTGAGCTGGGCAGAAAGTCTGCACGTGGGAATGAGAGTCCGCGTGGCTTCCCCCTCTGACGTGCACAGACGCCAGAATCACGCAGGTGGCAGCCGCTCGGAGCAGAGGATTCTCCCTCTAGGAATCATCTCCCACCCATTTTTTCTCTGCACCCCCGTGTGTGCCTAGAAAATAACAGGAAGGGAAAGTCGGCAGCGAGCAATTTAAAAAAAAAAAAAGGACAGAAAGAGAACAAGAGAAAGAAGGGGAGGGAGAAAGGGTGGTGGTGGTGGTGGAGGAGGAGGAGGAGGAGGAGGGGGAAAGATCCTGGTGGTGGAGGAGGAAGGGGAAAGATCCTGGTGGTGGAGGAGGAGGGGGAAAGATCCTGGTGGTGGAGGAGGAAGGGGAAAGATCCTGGTGGTGGAGGAGGAGGGGGAAAGATCCTGGTGGTGGAGGAGGGGGAAAGATCCTGGTGGTGGAGGAGGAGGGGGAAGATCCTGGTGGTGGTGGAGGAGGGGGAAAGATCCTGGTGGTGGAGGAGGAGGGGGAAAGATCCTGGTGGTGGAGGAGGAGGAGGGGGAAGATCCTGGTGGTGGTGGAGGAGGGGGAAAGATCCTGGTGGTGGAGGAGGAGGGGGAAGATCCTGGTGGTGGTGGAGGAGGGGGAAAGATCCTGGTGGTGGAGGAGGAGGGGGAAGATCCTGGTGGTGGAGGAGGAGGGGGAAAGATCCTGTTTTCAGTCTCTGCCCGAGGAATAATTTCAGAAGAGAAGGATCCATATTTTTTCTTCTCCCTGCTGCACGAGCAGCAGCAGCAGCAGCAGCGCCGAAGGTTGGGGAAAGCAAATGCAATGTAGGGAGCTCGGTGGCACGGCGGGAGGGGGTGGTGGTGGCGCTGGCCACCTTCTTCTTCTGGCAACATTGTTACCAAGCCAGGGCTTGGGGGAGGGGGATCTGCGCCTCCCCCTGCACCCCCCTCCCAAATAACACCCCCCCCCCAGCCTGCCCTAGCCCCACCAGGCTGCTGGGTCCTTCAATTCTCGGGAGCTGCTGCTGCTGCTACTGGTGGTGGTGCTGAGTCCAGGCATCTCCAGGGCCTCCCCTCCCCCTTTTGCACGTACACGCGCACGCACACACACACACACGAGCTCCCCTCTTCTTTCCTCCACCTCCTTTTCCTCCTCCTGCCGCTGCTTCTGACTGGCGCCCCCTTTAGCCCTGCGCTCTAGGCAGCCGCCCACCGCCCTCGCAAGCTCTGTTCGTTCCCTCAGGGCAGACAGACTGACAGCAGGAGGAGCAGGAGGAGCAGGAGGAGCAGGAGGAGGAGCCGCACGGACACTGACTGAAAATAGGTGGTGGAACGCCGTTCCGGTGCGTTCCGCCAGAAAAAAAGCCCTGTATGTGTGTGTGTGTGTGTGTGTGTGTATATATATATCCAGAGGGTCCCCTTTAGCCGCGGTCTCCCCAACACTCATGAGCAGGACTATATATATATATTGATCATCCCTCTTCTACAGACTCTTGTATCTTATTGCAAGCTCTGCCCACTGTTGGCTCAGATTTTTCCTGTGGCCCAAAGGCCCTTTCTAGAAAGAAAGAAAGAAAGAAAGAAAGAAAGAGATTTCCCATCTCTGCTAAACGCACTTACTTGGGAGTAAGCCCTATCGAATAAACAGCTTATTAATGATGTATAAGGATTGTACTGTAAGAGGCAGTGACTGGGTTTGCACAACACAACAACCCATCACGGGTTGCTACCAACAATGTGTTGTCATGTTGTGCAAACTTGGACCAATTTCCCCAGGGTGGCTTGTTCATGGGCAACAAGCCACCCCAACAACCCATGGGCTATTGTAGGGATTGTTGTACCCACAATGGGTTGTTGTGTCATCTGGGCGACTGACCCCATCATGGGTATGGGCAATTAGCTACTGAGCCTCTTAGCAAGAGTGGCAAAAAAGCCCCTCTTGCTGCTCTTACCAAGTGGCTCCTGGGTGACCGCCAGTACCAGCCATCCCCAAAGTGCCCAAGTGTCAATTGGGTGCAGCTGGCACAGGCTTCCCACTACTGAAAAGGCCCTCTCTCTTGTAGCCACCCACCTGTCCTCATTTGGCAGGGGCAACTGGAGGAGGGCCTCAGCTGATGATCTTAATGCCCGCATAGATAAATAAGTTGTATACCCTGGGAGATAACTGACATTAAAAAAAAGAAAAAGGAAAAAGAGCAGGCATAGGATTGGGCTGTAGAGTCTGTCTTCTTTTTTTTAAGGCTGGCTTAAGAATTGGTCTGCCCCTTCTAATGAGAACGACTTGCTCTGCTGCCACCCTGAGGCATCACTCCACATTCCCCGTGGCTATTGACCTTGCATTGCCTTGACCCATTTCCCTAATATTTCCCCAAAGAGAGACAGAAGCTCTGGAACCACCACATCTTACCAGTGCCTTAATCCAAGAAGACAAAACTGCCGTGAGTGCCACAGCCATGCCTGCCTCATTCAATAGCAAGCCCAACATGGGGTCAGGCACTCACCATGGACCTGGAGCTCCAAGGCCATGCTATTGATGAGAATAAGTGACAATGAATGAGTACGGTAGCTTGCCTGCCTCTTTTCTCTCGGAGAAGGGGTGCAGCCATTGTATTGGGCCAACACTGCAGATCAGATGAAATGAGCTGGAGTTTCCTAACCCCAGCTATGTAGGATTGCAGCCTGACAGTGCTATCCCATAGATGTCTACTCAAAAGTAAGTCCTGTTAAGTTCAATGGGATGTATTCCCAGGTAAGTGTATATGGCCTATGTCATCTTTATTTCTGCAAAAGTACCCTCCACCCCCTCAGCCATCTTTTGCTTCCGATCTGCCCAAAAGTTCACCTTTAAGAACTTTCATCCAGGCCCTATAATCCTGGAGAGACAGTGTTGTGCCTCCGTTAGGTCAGACGGAGACCGGCCATGCCAGAGTGTGTTTGGGGTGGGGCCAGGCACGTGCAGCCTGACCCGGCTGGGTTGCCTTACCAATCAGCGCCTGCTCAAAAGGCAGGTCCCAAACTCACATCAGACGCTGGAAGCAATTGTTTGCTCATACACAGGGTCGGCGCTACCGCTAGGCAGACCCAGGCGGCTGCCTAGGGCACGTGGCGGAAGAGGGCGCAAACTCTGCGCCCCTTCCTCGCCTCCGGCGCGCTCCTGCCCTGCCTGCCGCCTCCGCCGCTCCTCCCCGCCCGCTTGCCGGCCGCGGCCGCTGCCGCCGCCGCAGCAACCGCCCCCCGCGCGCGCGCGCGCGCGCCAACCATCTATCTACCTTCGTCCCATCGCGTTGGAGGAGGAGGCGGCGGCAGCAGCAGCCAGCAGCGGTGGGCGGTGGGAAGGTAGGTGGTTGGCGGACGGGCACGCGGTCGCGCGGTCGCGCACGCGCGCGGGGGGTGTTGCAAAGCAGGGCTGCTTTGCTCCGGAGGCCCCCCCACGGCACGAGGGGGGGCGCCTAATATAATTTGGCCTAGGGCGCCAAACAGCCCTGCACCGTTCCTGCTCATACAGCTTCAGCCAGACGCCTTGACACCCCTGAACTCAGACTTGTGTCTTTGAACCTCAGAACGACCTTGACAATGCTTTTGCCTGCTCCTGAACTGGTCTCTGTTTGCTGCTTTTGGGACATATATATTTTGGTTTTCCCCCTTGGACTGTGATAATGACGATGGCTTATCTTTGTACTGGACAGAGTTACGACTGTCAGTCAGCCTCCTATAAGAACATAAGAAGTACTGAGCTGGATCAGACCAAGTGTCCATCTAGTCCAGCATTCTGTTCACACAGTGGCCAACTGGCTGCCCAGGGGATCCCACAAGCAGAACATGAGTGCAACAGCATTCTCCTGCCCATGCTCCTCAGCAGCTGGTATACATAGGCATACTGCCTCTGATACTGGAGGTAGCATACAGCCATCAGGACTATTAGACACTGATAGCCTTCTCCTCCATGAATTTGTCAAATCCCCTTTTAAAGCCCTCCAAATTAGTGGCCGTCACTACAGCTTGTGGAAGTGAATTCCATAGTTTAACTATGCACTGTGTGAAGAAGTACTTTGTTTTAGCTATCCTGAATCTCCCACCAATCTGCTTTGGGATGACCCCGGGTTCTAGTATTATGAGAGAGGAAGAAAAATGTATCCCTTCTACTTTGTCCATACCATGCATAATTGTGTACACCTCTATCATGTCTCCCCTTACACACATTTTCTCTAAGCTAAACAGTCCCAGATGTTTTAACCTTTCTTCATAGGGGAAATTCCTCCCCTGGATTATTTAGATCCAGTCAGCCTACATAGGGATGTTGGATAAATCTGCAATGGATTCAAATGAGATCGGATTTCTGTGAATTGGAACAGCAGATTCCAGAGCAGACTGGCTTTTTTTCAAGTCACGTGGATTCTGCAGTCTTAAAGATAATTTTTTTTACTTTCCAGAATTGTGTACGAATTTAGCCATACAATAATATGATTTTTTTAAAAAAAAGATCGACTGAAAATGCATATCCTCCCTTAGGCTAAAGCATGAAAATTCACATTTGGTGTGATCTGCACATATCTGGGAGTGCACATTTGTGCAAGTGTGCTCTTTCCAATGTGAACACAGTTCAGGAAATTGAGAAAAATCTGATTCTGTCAATCAGTGGACGATGGAACAAAAGATGCCTAACAATCCGCAAAACACAAATGGAATGGATTTAACAAAATCCGCACATCCCTAGCCTGCAGGAGACTTAAGAAAAAAAAGTATTTCAATGCACTGGCATTCTGTTGCCTAATCATCATTTTGGAGATATTCTTTAGAAGTTATGCACAATTTTCTAGGGATCATGCTGTTTTAAATTACTGCTGGCAGTTCAAATGTGACTACTTCACCATCAGTCCCTGATTTCAGGTAATGTATGGACATCTCCAATAATTCTAGATCATCACTTTTTAATAGATCATTGTTTGCAGTAACATTATCAGTGGCCGTTAGCAAAGTTGCAGATCTTGGAAACACATAACTGTGAAACACGTCATTCAATTTGCATTGAAATAGCCAGCAGCCCTGAAGTAAAAAGAGCCAGCTTCAGTTACACACTTAATGCAAAAGTCTTGTAAATGGAACGTAAGCACCCAGCTAATAACAAAAATAGCATAAGGTTAAGGACCTTATGCTATTTCTACCACAATAGTTCAAAGAACTGCACATACTGTCTTAAAAACAACAACAACAACAGCGCAAAACTGCAATAACTGAAAAGCTTATAGCAATCACCAGAGCTGATTAGCTTTCAGTCACTTTCCACATCTTTTGACATCCTCTAATAAGATTAAGCAGACTTTCATCCTCTGCCCTTCTCCTTCCATCATTTAGAAGGTCATATTAAGTATTCACCTCTCTGCCAGAAAGGTGATTTTAAACTAATAATGGTACTGATTGTATATCAGGCCCGGTGCAAGGCAATTTGGTGCCCTAGGCAAGATCAGATATTTAGCGCCCCCCCTTCCCACTTGAGCCCTCCCTCCCTCCAGCCCTATGCCCATTATGAAATAAATTTCCCTCCCTGGGAACTGCCGAGCCCCATAGAAAAACTTTGTGGACTTTGAGACTTTTCCTTTGTGTTCACGAGGAAAGCAAAGAGGCAACATCAGCCCAGCTATTCCAGGAACTCCCAAGGGCCTTCTCCTACTCCATATATATGTAAAAGCCTGTCTCCTCCTGCAGGCAGCACAAGGGATATGAAAAAAGGATGTGAGAGAGGTGTGGTGGCGCTACCTGTGAGGCATAGAGACAAAAGGGCGTCTTGCAGCCTGTCCTACCTCGCAGGGTGGAGGTGCAGAGACACCGGTTTGACTCGTACACCTTCTGGGTTGCAGGGGGGGGGATGCATGTAGTAGAAACATAGCAAAGAGAGAGCCCGTGGATCATCTGGTTCAAATTTAGGAGGGGATTTACGAAACTTGCTACTTCCCCTCCTCTATCACTTTGTTGCAATATTTCTTTATCAGAATAATGTATATTATCCTGTCTTTCCCTTTACCAGCCTAGTGCTCAAGGCAGACAACAATATTCAAAGTACAGTAAAGAAAACATCAACAGCTCAGGGCACAATCCTAAACACGTTGAGGCAGAAAAAAGCCCTGCAACTCCCAGCATTCACCAGCCAGCATGGCTGGCTGTTGGAACGCTGGGAGTTGTGGGGCTTTTTTCTACCTCAACGTGCATAGGATTGCGCATGGCTGGCTGGGGAATGCTGGGAGTTGTAGGATTCCCCCCCCTCCAAACACGCATAGGATTGCATCCTAAAACCATTTAAAACCAAAACACAGAAACAGCATGGTAAATAATTAAAACATTGGAGCCCCAGCTAGCTTAAAATACCTTTCCCTCCCTCCCTGGTTGCTGGAAATAACTGCTTTCAGGGGACCTTGAGCTGAGGAACCTGAGGCTCACGCGAAGGAGGGAAGGCGAAGGAAGTGTTTGCAGGTGCATCCTTGAGAGGGAAGGCGAAGGAGGTGTTTGTAGGTGCATCCTTCCAGCTGCCCACCAGCCTCCCATCATTGGCCCCTGCCCGCCTCCCCACCTCCAGTCTGTAGCCTTCTCTGCCTCTTTTGATGCTGGTTGTGAGGAGGAGCCTGCCTGCTGCTGTTCCTGGTAACGAGCTGGAGGAGAGAGAGGGAGGGGTGCGCTTCTTTCGCCTTCCCTTCCCCGGGAAGGTAAAACAAACTTGGTAAAATACGTGATGTATTTTTTTTTCCCCCAAGGCATTTCTGGCGCCTCCTTTAGCCCAGCGCCCTAGGCAGCCGCCTAGTTGGCCTAATGGTAGCACCGGCCCTGTTGTATATACATCATCAACTGAACCTCAAGCAATAAATGAATTGTCACAATTCTCTTTTATGGTCAAGCTACTGACACCAGTATGGGAGCAGCTTGGACCAGGGACATACGAATCAGGAAAACTTGAGCTTGTCGAAGTTCTTCAAATTCCACCTTGAAGCTCATTCTGACTTGTGTTCATATCAGATTGTGAACTTTGTTTTTCCTTTCATTTTTATGCACAAATTTTGAAATGTATGCATCAGTTGTGCATATTTTCCAGATGTGTGCAATTTTATCCCTTTGTTTAAGGCACATTTGTGCACATTTTTCCAAAGTATGCTTTTTTTTTCATAAGCTCAGAAATGTACAGTCTCCCAGGAGGTGCCGCCAACTGGGTAAATTCTGGTAAAAAATGAACTGAAATGCATTTCTCATGCATCCCTAATTTGCATTCATCAGACAGATCAGGATGCACACCATCACATTAATAAAAATCTAACACGCGTATAAAAGCATGAAAATGAGTAGCACATACATAAAGTTCATTTTAACTATGGGACAGTCATCCTAATGAGGGAAATGCTAGGGTTGTGTTCGAAATCCTGAATGGGCTTTATAGCAACTCGAATCAGCTCTGCCCGACCTCCCGCGTCTTTTGTCGAGGCTGCCTCCCCGCTCCCGACTCGTTGTATCACAAGCAGACCATGAGTTACAGCGCTCTATGCCCTGCGAGCCTTTCTTGCACAATAATCTTTCGCAAGAGAGGCTAGAGGAGGAGGAGGGCAGAGGATGCAGCCACGCCTTCTTCTTATACAAACTAATTTCGTAATTTGGTTACATGCCTAACAGAGCTCCAGTGAGGTTTCTCTCTCCCCACAGGAAACATATTTTTTTGAAATTGCAATCCCGTGCTCATTTGTGTGTTATGGGGGGGGGGAGGCAGCCCAGCAAGTTGTTTCTATTGTAATTATCTTTATTTTACTGTCTTACATCCACTTGGGATTGTGAATAAAGCAGCATAGGACATGGAATCCAGCCATAGAAAATCAGTGTGTGTGTGTGTGTGTGTGCGCGCCATGCCATTCCGTCTTCTGCCCCCCAAACACCACCTTTCTTTTCGTCCTGATCTGATTACATCATTTTTCATTCATCATACATCAACTCACTCATTACATTGCGCGAGCCAGGAGAAAAAAGGACTAGGAGATGCAGATGAAATGGGAGGACAACAATAGGATTACGCCCACATCTTGTGCATTTTGAAAGTGCAAGTAATGGGCGTTGACCGTTGAGCGAGTCAGGGGCTCACGAACAAATGCTTGGTCTGGAATTACAATGCCAACGAGACGAGGGAGGAGGGACAGCTTGATGTGCCTCTGGCGAGTGAGGAAACAGCTGTTCGGCACAACCAGAGGGTTGGTCCATTATGAAGTGAAAATGCATGGGACTACTTCCCTACACATACAGTGAATATTTATTTATTTGTTGTATTTTTGGATCGCCCATCTGGCTGGCAAACCAGTCACTCTGGGTGATGTACAACATGATAAAATACATTTAAAATACATGATATAAAATATATTTAAAACAGTATAAAACAATATAACTTTTAAAATCTTAACCCACCCCATATTCCCGCCTGAATAACCATGTTCTTAGTGAGTGGCGGAAGCTCAACAGAGAGAGGGCATGGAGGATGTCACTAGGGAGGGAGTTCCACAGTATGGGGGCTGCCACAGAAAAGGCCCTCTTCCTAGTCCCCACCAGTCTGGCTGCTCTGGCTGAAGGGACAAGGAGAAGGCCATTGAAGGAGAAAGCCGTTTTGTTGAATACCAACAAAACCCCAAAAACTTTGGAAATGATTGCTATGCTGGGAATATCTGAAGGAAGGTTGTTTTTTTCAATAGGTATTTCATAAGGAGAAAGCTCCTAACCTAACTAATTAGCTCCCATCAGCACATCATTCTGGGCTATTAACAACTAATCTGAATAACAAAGGAATGGTTGATGGTTTTCCAGCAGCATAACAATACACTGTGTGGGGGGAGGGAGATGGATGAGTGTATTTAATCAAATAAGTGTTCTGTTATAAAAAATAAAATTGCAGCAGAGTAGTGGAAGATGATGGACTAAAAGGCTTGGATATTAATATCTCTGAATTAGTTCTAAAATAGAACAATGGAGATTATTTGTTTGAATTGTGTCATCAATGTACATGGTTTAAGACAGGGGTGCTCAAACTTTTTAAACAGGGGGCCAGTTCATTGTCCCTCAGACTGTTGGGGGCCCGGACTATAGTTTGAAAAAAATATGAATGAATGGATCAAGTAAAAAAAAAGGACCGGGGTCCTTTTTTTTTTACTTGATTAAATGGAAAGTTATTATAAATTAATAATAAATTAATTATAAATTAATTTGCTGTCTAAAATTGAAATACATTAAATTTTAAAAAGGTATAGAAAGGCTTGATTTGCACACTGCACATATCTTATTTGTAGTGCAAAAAAACAGGGGGGAAAATACAGTATTTAAAATGAAGAACAATTTTAATCAACATAAGCTTATTAGTATTTCAATGGGAAGTATGGGCCTGCTTTTGGCTAATGAGATGGTCAATGTCCGGTTCCATATTTGTCACTGCTAGTCATAACAAGTGATGCAAGTGTGCATCAGTTAGTCTGGATCTGGTTGGAGATTTCAGATGTTTCATTTGGGAAAAAGTCTGTTCACAGACATAGGTGCTGGCAAAGATGGTTGCCATTTTGAGTGCATGGTTCCTGAGATTAAAAGGAAGGAAGGCTGATGGAAGCCTTAACCCTAGTTCTCTGGAGTGAAAGTGAAGGAACACGTCACACACACAACCTTCAGCACTGCTTTAGCAGAGACTGTTCTTCCCTGGCTCATCTCCCACTCCCAACAATGGGGAACCATTGGTACTGGTTGTTCCTCATTGTGGCGGCGGCCGCTGGAGGAGCCCAGCCAGGACCTCCTCGTCCTCCACCGGCCACTCCCTGCTCATCACCTCCCTCCTCCTCCTCTCCCTCCTCACCACTGCCTCCTCCTCCTCCTCCGGGCCTGGCCAAGCCTTCTTCGCTGGCCATGCCGAGCGGCAGTGCCTCGCCGTCACCTCAGGAGGAGGCGCCCGAACTGGTGGTGCTGCTGCTGCCCAGGCCACCGCCGGGCCTGCTCCTCCACTATCATCACCACCACCACCCACCACCGCCTCACGAGCAGCCCGTCGCCGCCGCCTTGTCTGCCAGACACGCTGCTGCTGAAGGACTGCCTGCCTGCCCCGCTGCTGGCTCAGCCTCCCCTTACCCTGTAGGGAGGCAGGCAGGCAGGCGGGTGGGTGCCCCGCCGTTGATTCAGCCGCCACTCCTCCCCTCCCCCCCCGCAGGAGATGCAAGGTGGTGGGCAGCCCGCGCCCCGCCGCCAGCTCAGCCGCCACTCCTCCCCTTCCCCCGCAAGGAGCCTCTAGATCGGCCGCCGGGCCGGATGAAAATACCTGGCGGGCCGGATGTGGCCCACGGGCCGTAGTTTGAGGACCCCTGGTTTAAGAGGACCCAGAGAGCTTACAATCTACATCCTCATAGAGGGGCACAACAGAGCGATTCGCTCATCCCTATAATAGGTGGGGTAGCGCAATAGGAGGCCAACCGGAGAAGAGCCTTCAGTGTAGTGGCTCCATTTCTTTGGAACTCTCTGCCTCTGGAGGTCAGGCAGGCGCCGACACTGTGTTGTTTTTGGTACCTCCTGAAAACACTTTTATTTCAGGAAGCCTTTGTGAACTAACCAGTCACAGTTTTATTGATTTTGTTTTTAACATATTGTTTTGTTCTTTCCTCTGTTTTATCTTTTATTGTACACCACTCTGAAATGCCCATACTAGAATATGGAGCGGTACATACATTTTGCAAATAAATAAATAAATAAATAAATATGTTCAGAATGAAATACTGGGGCAAACATCTGAATATGCATAGTGAATCATATCTTGAAATAGTGCTCTCTCTCTCTTTCTCTGTATATCTGTCTATCTATCTATCTATCTATCTGTATAATATATGTAAATATCTGTAAATATAATATCCATCTGCATGCAACAGGTATATGAACCAAAATGTGATTAAACTTATGATTTGGCTTTTCTTCATTTCAAATATATTTAACTCTGTTGTAGCAATCTACAGTCATGCCTTGGATTGAGAGCATAATTCATTCCGGAAACATGCTTGTAATGCAAAACACTCTTATATCAAAACGAAATTCCCCAAAAAAAATTTGTACAGAAATTTTTAATTTAAGCCGTACTACAGTACTTGTATTGCAAGACGTCGCTTGTATATCAAGTCAATTTTTAAAAAATAAATATTTAAAAATTTGCTTGTCTTGCAAAATGCTCTCAAACCAAGTTACTTGCAATCCAAGGTATTACTGTATTTGATTTTCACCACAAGAGATAGCTCTATTTTAAAGCTGCTAAATACATAGTATTTCTATTATTGCTCCTGGAAGAAAGTCACTGTGTTACTGATGGAAAGAAAAACAAACATGTAATATCATGCTTTCAGCTATATTGTCTACTGTTCCAACTTGTTGCAAAGACAGTTTACTGGTTTCTTCATTCAACTGAGCATTAAGAGCCCAGGAGAACACTTGTCAGGCAAGGACTTAAAACATTTCAGCATTTTTTAATGTAGAAATTTAGATAGATAGATAGATATAGAGTGATTCAATGACATATTGGTAAGTGAGCCCTGCTGGATCAGACTAAAGGTTTATTCCAGGATTCTCTTCCCAGAATGGCCTACTTGATGCCTATGTGAAACACACAAACAGGACATGGGCATAGTAGCAACTGGTCATCTGAGTTCTTGAGAGCATGGACATCTCACCAGGCCAGGTGATTCACAGCTGGTTCCCTCATCTCTCCTCCAAAGGAGGCTGGCAGCAGCAAAAGGTAAATATCTGGGGATTGACAATGGTGGTAAGAGCTCTTCCCCATCATTCCATGCTGTTAGTTCTGGTACTGATTGGTTGCATTCAGAACTAAAGATGGACAAATCTGTCTGTTTCACTTTCTCCCACATTTGAATGTTTAAATTCCCAAGTTCTTTACATCCCGTGTAGGAAGAAATAGGCACATTTTGGTAAATTCTTATAAAAACGAACCAAAATGAAATCCCCACCCATCTGCATTGGCCAAATTCAATAATTTGGCCAAATTCAAATTCTAACAATTCGGTCCCAATTTGCACAAATCACACTAGAGATACGTAGTTCTTGGCTCCAAATCTGCACAAATATATTTTTGAGCAATTTTGTGGAAGCCAACCCCCCCCCCCCCAACTCGGCCCACTTTTGGCTGTCTGGTTGGAAATGTGTTGAAAGTCTGTTGAGATCAAACGGAATGAGTTTTCCAGTGTCACATATCCCTAAGTACTGCATCATGTATGCCTTCCCACTGAGATGTCTAGCACGCTACACAGAGAAACAGTGAAAAAATACCTCCTTGAATATCACACAACATAGGTATATGTTTACGTCTGAACAGTAAACACAGCTTGGCCTTTTAAAATAGGAGGGGAGAAAACTACTCTCGCCTCTCATGATTTTAAGTGCTAGCTAACACCCTCCCCCCACACACACACAAATACCAGAAAAATATTTCCCCCTAAAAATCCTTGTCCCCCCCTCCCAATCTTTGGGAGAGCTTTCAGCCCCAAACCCCCAAACATTTGATTGGGCCAAATGCTCTGCCAAGCTGTACTTTTTCCCACTCATTATGAATGATAGAAATCCTGTTTGCAAAATCTCTTGCCTACAAGAAAGTACGAATTTCCAGTGCTGAACCAAACCTTGGGGAGGAAAGTTTTAATGAAAAATGTTGCACCACACAAAATACATGCCTGTTTCCAATACTTATTCACGGGGCAGGCTGCAAAATGGAGCAATAATGTTTGCCCATCAGAGTGAGGGCAGTAAGACCTTGCTTTCACTACAATTTCTAATTTGGCTTTGTTATGTCATCACATCATCAACTTAGTTTAGCTGCATGGTGCTGCCAGTAAACTCATTCAGAGTGAAGTCATGCTTCCTGCCCTCTCTCTGATTTAGCTTCATCACATTGTTATGTAGCAAATCTGAGTGGCTGCACGACCATCTGAAGTCAAAATGGTGCATATCGGATCTCGGGCTAGGGTCATTATGATGACAATTTGGATTTATCTAGCCAACCCAGAAGAGAAGTTATCTGGGCAGCTTACAAAGCAGATTCACCAAATACTATGTAAAACAATAAAAAAAACTATTTAAAAACTAAAACACAATTAAAACCCGCATTACTGAGATCCACACTATAAGTTCTATAATGGACCTTGGTGAATAAAAAGGCATTTGCCAGGCATCAATAAAGTACCCTAAAGATGGTGCCAGGCAAACCTGCCTGAAGATGCCCAGCCCTGCCTTAAAGGTTAAAACTAATGGTGGGTGATCCTCCCACCACCTGACTCGCGGCACGCTCGGCAAGCGCTACGGACCCTAAAGATGGTGCCAGGCAAACCTGCCTGAAGATGCCCAGCCCTGCCTTAAAGGTTAAAACTAATGGTGGGTGGTGATCCTCCCACCACCTGACTCGCGGCACGCTCGGCAAGCGCTACCACCGCACCTGCCAAGCCAGGCCGAAAGCGAGCACCAGCTGAGATGCTCACCAGACTTCCGAGTTCCCTTCAGAGCGCTTCAGTAACTTGCACAAATAGTGGCCATTTTTAACATATCTTACACTATTTTCTACATAAAAAGTGCTCCAGAGGGAACCCGGAAGTTACTTCCCCGGCTTGGCTCTGGAGAATGCGAGTCTAGCCGGGGAAGTAGGTAGGTCCAGCAGAGCTCAGGGGGTTGAGCCCAGCGAGTTCACCAGACTTCCACCCCCCAAAATGAGCTCCGCACACATCCCTAGTCAAAACCAGAAATGGACTAAGTCTAGAAGTCAGTGCGGCTGGCAAAAAGCACAGGTGTAATATGGTCAAAATATCCAGTCCCAGTTAATAATCTTGCGGGCGTATTCTGGATCATGTTCAGTTTCTGAACCATTTTTAAGGGCAGACCCACATACCATACATTGCAATAGTCTCAGGAGTTTACCAGAGTATGAGGAATTGTGACTCAGGAATCCCTATGTCAGAGCTGGCATTCCTGTGCAGGCTAGGTTTCTTCAAGCTTGGGATGAAAACTGAGCAGGGCCGTACCTGCTCGGTGTGTGTGTGCTCCCGAGCACCCCCCGCCCGCTCTCACCGCTCGCCATGCCTGAAAACAGGAATAGCAAATTGTGGCCATTTCAAGCTGGGTTGCCCTGGTTTTTTATGCTAAAAACGCAGCGCCAGGGAACCAAACCGGAACAGACGTGCCGGGGAGCAGCGTTCCCCAGCACGGTGTGGATCAAGCAGCGGGAAAGGTAAGTCGCGAGAGTCTCTGGGGGGGCGAGCCGAGTGGGCCACTTTCAGCCCCCCTGAGACTCTCAGTTACATCCCTACTTCAAACCTACAACGAGCTGCCAAATATTGCATGAAAAAAGTGAAAAAGGGAAGATTTTCCTGAAACTATCCTGCTACTAGCAATGTATGCGTACCTGTTCGGGTGCTCACCTTGTGTTCGGCGAGCACCCCCATGGCTCGACTCCTCCCGCGGCAACATGAGGGCCTCCCGGCGGACTTTGCCAGGACCTGGAAGTGACACGACGGGTCCCGGCCCTGTTCCAGGAACTGACATGACAGGACCCTGGTGCTGCGGTTTTAGCATAAATATAATAGAAAACAACCTTAAAATAGCCGTGCAGCCATTTTAAGGTGATTTTCTATGGTATTTATGCTAAAAACACAGCGCCGGGTACCTGGAAGTTCCTCTCCCCGGCTCCTTTCCGGGGAGATGTGATGAGCTGGGGAGAAAGTGAGTGCCGTGGGGCTCGGGGGGGGGGGGTCGAGCAGGGGCAAGTTTGCCTCCACTTCCACCCCCATCGAGATTTCAGGACATCCCTACCTGCCACTCAAACTCCCTTTTCACTCCCAACCCCTTAAACTAGAATGGGTGACAATTCAGCACAGTCCTACTTTTCTGTATATTCTTTGGCAGAGCCCTACATTTCTGTATGTTGCCTCTTGAAAAACCATACACTTTAAGGTTATAAATAGATAGATTCAAATCGGATTGTCACTGAATTATTCTGCTGCCCTGCTGAAAAGAACATGCAGGAAATGAATCAATCAACAATATGTAATGGAAGCAGCAAGAAGAGCTACAGAAGATAATTTTCAAAGAAGCTTTCTGGAACAATGAGTACACGGATTTATTTTGAAATCCTTAGGGATCTATTTTCCACTCCTTTGGTGCCTGTAACTTTCATTAGTGCTGTTTAGTGGCATTTGTGTGCCTGGTGAGTAGCATTAGAGAAGTATTGCAATGTTTTACCCCCCAAAAGTTCAATTTACTAGGTTCAGAAATTGGAGCAATACATCCTCTATAAACTCCTGACATAGATACCAGGAAGATGAGGAGCCACTCAGAAAAGATTAAAGATGAGGAGTCACTCAGAAAAAAGTGGTGGCAATACAAATTCAACACTACTGTGGTTGAATACACAGGAATTCAAACCCAGACTTTTTAGAGCAAAGCACTCAAAGCTGTGGGCCTGGATGGATGAATCTGTCTGTTTTGGTTTCTCTTGCATTCATTAAAAAAATAATAATCTCAAGTTCTTTCAGTCCTGAATATGAAGACATTTGTGAATTTTGGCAAATACTTATCAAAAATAAACTGAAACAAAATTTTATGAATATCAATCAACAGCAGGGCTATCTGGGGAGACTGAGAAACTGGATTTGTTATCTGTGATAGATTACATGAGACAACAATTCAGGTTCTATCCCACCCAGTGTCTAAGTAAAACCACTGCTTTCTGGGAGGTGCTCTGTAGCATGATTGTCCATCCTAACCACACATAAGGGAACATAATTTTTAAAAAATTATTCCATGAATATGCTTTTATTCACACCTATGAGAACATGAGAACATAAGAAGAGCCCTGCTAGATTAGACTAAAGGCCTATCTAGTCCAGCATTCTGTCCCCACACTGGTCAACCAGAAACATCTATTTGAAGCTCACAGCAGGTCATGAATGCAGTAGCCCTCTCCCTTTTGTGTTCCCTAGCAACTGGCACAGAGGTACAGTATACAGTCTCTGATACTGGAGGTAATATTTAGACATCATGACTAGGCTCCGTTATTCTCCATGAATTTCTCTAATCCCCTTTTAAAGCTGTACAGGTTGGTGGGCATCACTACACCTTGTGGTAGCAAATTTCATAGTTCAATGAGGCACTGTCCTTTTACTTGTCCTGAATCTTCTACCATTCAGTTTCATAGAATGACTCCAGACTCGAGTATTATGAAAGATGGAGAAAAAATGTCTCCATAGCTCAGGAGAGTTTGGAGACTGGATTCCCCTTCCCATGGTCTAGATGATACCAGTGGGTAGGACCATCCCATGACATCAGGGGTTGGGACCTACCCCTGCTGTCATTGAGTTACGGGCTGAAGTGCCATCTGGGACTCCTCCAGCTGGTGCCTCAGTCATAGAGCTAGCTTTGCTCCACATGGGCATTTCCCAGCTGGGAGAATCCTAGGTGGAGCAAATCCAGCTCCCAAACTGAAGTGCCAGCTGTAGGAGCACTCTTCCAGTTGGCATCCTGGTCAGGAAGCCAGCTTCGCTCTGTCCATGCTTTCCCAATCTAGGAAACACCCACATGGGGTGAAGCCCACCAAGGCACTGTCTTCATACCTCCTTCACATTCCCGATGCAGGGAACATGAGAGAGGAGCGAAGTGGACTCAGATGGTGCCTTGAGGAGCCCGCTGAGTCTCGATGTCTGGACTCAGCTGGCACCTTGTTGCTCCTCCAGGTGAGTGTGCAGTGGCATTGTTCCTCCTTCACCTTCCCTATGCAAAGCAGACTCAGCCGGCACTTCAAAGCACCATCTGCATGTACCACTGGCCTTGCTCCTCCAGCACCTTCTCCATACAGGAAAGGCCAGAGAGGAGTGAAGTGACTCAGCTGCAGCCTCAGGGCTGTGGCTCAGCTACTCTCCTACCCCCTCTCCCCTCTAAGGAAGCAGGTGCTTTGGGGAAGGGGCAGGGTTTAAGGGAGGGAGAGGTCCTTCACCAAAGGCTCCATGGATTGGCAAAATTTGGCCCACAGATTGGAGGTTCTCCATCCCTGTCCTAGCCTCTCTAGGCGGTAAGACATAGAACAGGGCCTCCAATTATGAAGGTAAATTCCAGGCAGGTTCATTTGGAAGCAGGGGGTCCTTCAGATATCCTGGTCCCAAACCATTTAGGGCTTTGTAGGCCAAAACCAGCAATGATACCACAAAACCACCACAGCAAAAGGTACAATGGATTTGAAAACCTCAGGAATTATGTTTTGTATGAATGAGATGGTCCAGCCATCATACTAGCAGGTTTCACGCAAACCATTCAGTGAACATGCAGAGGGATTCTTGGAGCCACACAGGTGAGCCCAACACAACTCTTGAACCACATGTTGCCTCCCTGCTCCTCTGAAATAGATTGTCCACTGGACATTTGTGAGAAAGAATGCTCTGTACAGATGTACACATGAAGAGTTCCCACACTTGAGATGGGACACCACCCAATCAAGCTCTTCTTCAAGTGTGTAGATGCCAAGGTTCCGCCTGTACCAGGACACCTTGATCAGCTCCTTAAAGATATCTGCCTCTTTAAGAGCCCCTCCTGTATCAGGATGCCAATTCTCTGCCTTTTACCTTCTCTTCCCAGTAACATGGGATTAAGCCTTAGGCGTGGTGCAAAAGACACTCCAACAACTGAATGTTAACAATAACAGTTTACTTTAGTAAATATTGGTAAAGAAGATTCACAAAAACTTAAGGTAATTACATAAATAGAGCTGTATACTTTCAAAAAGCAGATATAATAGAAATAAAAGAAATAATAACGCAGTTCTCTCTAACCTAGGTACTCTTTCACCTGTAACCTTAATAGAGATTCCTTCTCAGCCTAGCTCTGGGTGTTCTGCACTCTTCAGTGGTATTCAGACTCTGCTTCTTTGTCTGCTCACTGCTTCTTGGTGCCTGCAAAACCCCTCCTCTCTCTCAAATTTCGCTCTCTCCCTCTTCAGTTTCTCCACACATCTTTATATACACTCCCTTAGAACAAGAAGGTTACAATCATGTGACCTAAAACTGGGGAAATGAAACTTAACTCTATTAGGGGGAAAAGGAGACTTCTCTCAATAAAAAGGAAACTTAACTCCATGAGGGGAAAATGAAACTCACGAATGCCCCCCTCCCATCAGGAGATGTTTGGGCCTACAGGCTTCAAGCTAACTCAAGCCTGTGTAAGCGTCAATCCTTCACAGTAGACTCAGGCTTTCACACATACATCTGTATGCACAAAGAACTCTTTCTCATGAACATCCAATGAATGCCCATCCGGGGAAGGGGGAAATGGTGCATGGCTCTGGTAGGGAGATAGGAGCAGGCACTGGGAACATCAGTTGTACACTCTCTCTCTCTCTCTCACACACACACACACACACACCAGGGCTAACTGACATCAATGGCCCTGTGGGGAAAAAGATGGAACTAGGGAGAAAGGCGCAGATAAAGGTAATATCAGGGCCTGCTCCAATTGTACTTCCTGCCCTGCCCCACCCCCAGGAGAGAAGAGTGGTAAACAGGGCCATTCCACCAACCCTGAAAGTCTCCTCTTCTGTCCCCATCATTTTCCTTGTGTGTCATGACTTCTTTAGATTGTAAGCCTGCAGGCAGAGACTGTCTTGTTTATTGACTGACTATAAACTGCTCCGTGAACCCATTTTGGCTGAGGAGCAGAATAAATGTACTTTAAATAAATAAATTATAAATCATCGTCAGCGGGGCTAGCCCGCACAGCCCCAAGAACTCTTGCATACATTCAGTGAACATGTGGAGGCACTCATGTGAATCCCCCTATTAGAAAAAGATAAAAAGCCCAGGGTAAAAGTTTACTTTAGTCAAAAGCAAAGTTCATCTATTTTATGGAACCTTTGAAAAATGTCTAGACATCCACAAAAGTTTTGAATGTTATTCAATCTAATAGTAAAACTTTTAATGAGTGGCAAAGTGTCCTTGCTGGATAGTACTCAGAAGCAATGCTGTCCATTTTTTAAAGGGAGAAACTGAAAGAAATCCAAGTAAAATTAACCTTGGAGTGGGCACTGACACAGATATTAGCCAGGGAAAAACTGCAATTATCTGTAAGTTTTATCATTACAAAGAATGTGAATGTTTTCAGCAATGCATCATTCCCTACACACATCCAAATGAAATGAATGTTGAAAGTAGATAAAACACAAATAAATGCAACAGGAAATTTTGATTCCATCCTGAATGACCTTATAGTTCTGATTCTATAGACAAGTAGTCAGTCAAGGTATAGAACATGATAGGAAGTGAACTGTGAACATTAAAAATGGAACCATTGATTCACCAGGGCTTCTCTCTGAAAATCTGGAGCCACCCACACTGGGTGAAATTTGCCCATCAATGACAATACTAGACAATGAGCTAGATAGACCTACTGTATCTTCTGACTCAGTATAAGGCAGCTTCCTGTGTTTCCCTGTGGCAATGTGCATTGGATTCAGGTGAAGCCTGAGAATACTTGGGCCACTTTGGTCTGGTTCTGTTGTAGGGATGTATGAGTTTGTATTTGATCAGGATTTTCCCAGTTCACACCTTTTGGACCAAATATGAACTCAGACACAATCTGCGGTCAATGTCCATACGTTTCCAAGCTTTCAATGTAATTCACAGACCAAAAATAATCCATTCAATAGCATGTGTACATTTGAAAAATGTACATGAAAAATGCACTTTTGAAAAATCAACAGGAGAAGAAATCGTACATTTCAAAGGTGCACACAATTGAAGCGTATATTTGGACAAATATGCACAAAAATATGGATGGATTTCCATGTGGAAAAAAAGCTCATAATCTGATACAGACTCAAGTCAGAATGAGCTTCAAGATGGAATTTGGAGAACTTTGGCAAGCTCGAGTTTTGCTGATGTGTGCATCCCTATTAAATGTTGGTCCCGATGCGAAGCATGCTTCCCTCCAAAACCAACTGAACCTAAGCCACTCCAGAACAAGGCTTTGTTACTGATTCATGTTTTGGATATGATATGTGCTCACAGACTTTATGTCTCCAAATAGCATCTTATGGTTTGTTTCATTTCTCAAATCACTGCTAGGGAAAGAGGAGGGGGGAGTGCAGTTGAATGACTGACAGACAGGCCCACCTTCTAATCCTAGGACACATTTTACCATGGGCTTCAATCATTGTGCTTTTTGGGAGGGCAAGGATGTGACTGTGAGCTGGTCATTCTTCCCATGCCACCATGCTGCAGTATGAAAATTTTTAAAACTGGTTTTCAAACAGCATAACTCCCTGCCCCTGCACCTGTCCTTCTGAAACCTGGTAGCTTTCTTGCCTGGGAACACCACAATGACATATGCCATTTTCATACAAACTGCCCAAATTTCATAGTACAAATTTCCCAAAAAACCATAGGGGGGAAGGAGACTCCCCCCCCCCCCAAATTGGATAACTCCCGTTCTACATGAACGGCTTTACGTATACTTCTAAAACTTTTCAGATTTCTTACTTTTCAGATTTCTAGGCTGTCGATCATTTTCAGAAAAATTGTCCAGAAGAAACATAGTGGGATAAGTGACTCCTCTTTTGGAGACCTTCAAAATCTCAAGGCTGTTCTCAGATGGAAAAAACCCTGCATGTATTCTTCTGAAATGTGTTAGGTTTGATCCCCTCTGATTCTCTTTGTAGGAGTAACTATCCCTACAATGTTAATCTAATTCTGCCTAGAAATAGTTCTTGGCAGGGTAGTTCCCTTTAAAAAATATATCAAAATATAAAGACACATAGCACAACACCACTGCACCTATTTTTTTCTGACATTGGGCAGATGTGATCCCCTCCTAAGCGGCTACTGATCAAGAGAAAAAATGTTACGGCATTTTTAAAATTTCTCCATGATAGTCAATGGGAAGCATGAAGCCTCAGTTTTCCGAACCTCAATTTGGATTCGGGACCAAGTCAAAGTGGACTCACTCTGAGTTGGTCCAAGCACAAGCAGTTTGTTTTCTGAAGTGCTGGATAAGGATCTGAGTCAAATCGGGGGTGGGTGGGTACCCTTCCCTTCCTGGTACCTTTCCACTGCCGCCAGGTGGAATTCTTCATTTTCCCTTACTGCCTCTGCCAAAGACCCTTACAATCCTTTGGGTCTCTTAAAGAACATAAGAGCCATGTTGGATTAGACCAAGGGTCCATTTAGTCCAGCATTCTGTTCATACTGTGGCCAAGCAGCTGCCCACGGGAAACCCACAAGCAGGACATGAGTGCAACAGCACCCTCCTGCCCATGTTCCCCGGCAACTGGTATACATAGGCACACTGCCTCTGATACTGGAGATAGCATATAGCCAATCAGGACTAGTAGCCGTCAATAGCCTTCTCCTCCATGAATTTGTCCAATCCCCCTTTAAAGCCCTCCATATTGGTGGCCATCACTACATCTTGTGGAAGTGAATTCCATAGTTTAACTATGCATTGTGTGAAGAAGTACTTCCTTTTATCTGTCCTGAATCTCCCACCAGTCAGCTTAATGGGATAACCCCGAGTTCTAGTATTATGAGAGAGAAAAATGTCTCCCTGTCCACTTTCTCCACACCATGCATAATTTTGTACACCTCTATCATGTCTCCCCTCACTTGCCTTTTTCTAAGCTAAACAATCCCAGCTGCTGTAACCTTTCCTCATACGGAGCTGCTCCAGCCCCTTGATTATTTTAGTTGCCCTTTTCTGCACTTTTTCCAACTCTTGTAAATACCTTTAGGTAGTGTGGGATTTGGCTTTTAGGCATGGGATGAGTAACCCAACAAGAAAAGAGACCACAACGTTTAAACAACGAAGTTTTAAAAGTTTACTGAAAATGCATTTTTTTAATAAGGAAAAAAGGTTTTGACATCTGAATGCTTACAACACACACACACAACTGAACCATAAGAGAAAAAAGGTAAGAAAATAAACAGGGTAAATGCATCCAGCTAAACCAAATTAGACTGTGTCCTGATTGTCCAGGTTTTCCCCAGCAATATCTTACTGTCAGAGTTCTCAGTTTTCCAAAGCATCTTTCTTTTTCTTCTCTCCTTTCAGTCTCTCAAACTTCTCTGTTCTCAGCATTCCTCTACCAAAACTGCCTTATGGCCTCACCTTTTAGATATTAAAGCTAGCTTGTTCTCTTGTAACTGACCAATCAGAAGGACTCACTTTTGCCCTAAATTCCTTCTGCTGAGCTCTGCACACCTTTTTGCAAAGCCTCTGCATTTTGCAAAACTGAAACCTATTTTTCTCTTAGAGCAGGTATTTCTGCATGAAAGAGCTGAACAAAGCTCCATATCTCTTTAACCATCAGCTAAACCTTGTTCTCCTCCCTGCTTTGCAGACTTAGTTTCACCTGCTGTTTCTTTCGCTGCCTAAACATTTGACCTTTTGGTTTTAGCATATACAGCAATGAAATGAACCCCATATAATATCCAAAAACTATATCCAAAATTGTAAGACAGTTCTGTTCCTTCACAGACTCTTAGTAGAAATCATATAACCACTAGCTCCAGCATGCTAAAACACTGCTCACAGAACCTGTGAGCTACCAGTACCACAAGCAGACTGATGGGACATGCAACACTGATTGTATGTTAGCAGACTGCTGCCACTGATGCATTCCAGGGTTTTGCAAGAACATGCCAAATTCAATATGTGCAGAGTTTTGTGGGTGCCACAGACCATCACATGCTCTCTCTTCTCACTGGAAGCAGCTAAAAGTGAAACAACATTTAGTTAGTTGAGAGCACTACGAAGCTAGTTAAGGATGGATACTCAGGAGTGGTGATATCATCTGGTTCAGAATACAAATTTGTCAAGTTTGTGATGCTTGGATATATCAAATCAAAGGGTGTGTAGCCAACACTACTGAGAAGAAGAATTGCCATGGACCCAATCCAAACAGATGTACCTGAATACAAAACTTTTATTTATTTATTTGTTTGTTTCATTTATATACTGCCCAATAGCTGAAGTTCTCTAGGCGGTTTCCAACAATTCACAAAAACACTGGCTTCCCTGTGGCCCTTCTTCCCTTCTCATCTCCCAGGGTGGCCGGGGGGGGGGGGAGTCCAACTGGAGCAGGCCCTGATGTTCCCTTTGCCTGCTCCTGCCTCCCTTGCTCCTTCTTCTTTCCCACAGGGCCATTGATGTTGGTTAGCTCTGTGGGGATGGGGCAGTCCAACTGGAGCAGGCCCTGGTGTTCCCTTTGCCTGCTCCAGCCTTCTTCACTCCTATAAATATATATAGGCCACCTTTCTGGGCAAAATCCTCTCGGTGGTGAAGAACTATACAATTTTTTTTAAAACAACAACAATGAAATGTATTTCCCTCCAAAATCATCCATATCTATATGTTACAGTTCCTCAGAGTTTGGCACCAGGATTACCAATTAACATTCAGAGAAAGGACATTAGTTAATGCCCCAGCATGTTCCATTGTCTGTAGGCCTGTGAAAGTTGTCAGTGTTTAGATCTACAGGTGTCTCTGCTCCAATTTTCTTAGGTCTAAAATGAAAGGGGGAAAACATTTCATAGTACTATCCTATATGTGTCTACTCAGAAGTAAGTCACATTGAGCGGAACGGGACTTACTCATACGTAAGTGCGCATAGGATTGCAGCCGTAGGGTGCAATCCTACAGGTTGCACCCCTGATAACTGTAAGCCCCCGAACTCGGAGGCTTATGAGCATCCTATGCAGGATGGGAGGGGTAGTGAAGGCGATCTTTGCATTTTTCTCTCAGTGGGCTTTTTTTTGCCTGTCTAGCTGGGACGTGCTGGAGGGGGCGGAAAGGAGGTTGGAGAGGCTCCAAGATCACTTGTGCCCGGGCCTCTCTGGTCTCCTTACCTCCCCACCCACCAAAATGCCCCCTTCTCTCTTCCTCTGAGGTTGACTTCCAACCTTGGAGAGCAGCCAGCACGGTTCATAGGATCATAGAGTTGGAAGGGGCCTGCAAGGCCATCGAGTCCAACCCCCTGCTCAATGCAGGAAACTAGAGGAGGGGTCTCCCATCCAAGTAATAACCAGGCCTGACCCTGCTTACCTTTCCACACTCAGACCAGCTGAGCCAGCACATCTGTGAGGGGGTCAGGGAGGAGGCTCAGAGCTCCAATTACCCCCTCTAAGGTTGGAGCACTGTCTCTGACCTCTGATTGGGGAATCCAAAATATACTATTGCCCCTCGGTGGCTGTCTAGGGGCCATAGGATTGCTCCCTAACAGCTTATTGATTATCATGTATAGTGCCTGGCATTTAGATTATATAAACCTCTCAGAACTAATAAGGAGTTCTCTACATTACTGGCAGAAGTCTTTCAATAAGGAGTGTTTAAAAAAAAAAAATCCAGCCTGACCCTTAATTTAATTAATGTCCTTTCTCTGAATGTTAATTGGTAATCCTGGTGCCAAATCATCTTAGTTCACAGGAGTCTGTTTGGAAGCTCTAATATTTGTAACCTAATTAGGACAATCATGTGCAATTAACCTCATTTAACAGCTTTTAAATAAAATATAGTTGTTCCTAACTCAGGCCTATCATTAGGTGAGAAATAATGGACCTTTTATTGTTATACTTGGTTTTTCCATACACAATTCTTTCACCTTCAGTAGCAGAGTTTATTAATTCTTCCCGTGTACCCATTGCTGTAAGCTCTGAAGAAAAGGGGCTTTATCACTTGTTAGGGAGATCCTTTTCCAGTTAAACTATTCCTTGCAGCCAATCAATTTGTCAGATCAGAGGCCTGTCTTTTGTGAGAGTCACTCTGAACTAAAGCTGACAGGGTTAGGCTGGGGTCACCTGTCTCATAAATCAAAGGCAAAGACAAGGTAAAGCACCACAGATGAGAGGACTAAGGATTAGCAGAGATGGCATTATCAGCGGGTTTGACATTGAATGGAAAAACATGTTTGCAACGTTCTGCTTCCAGGAATTTGTGCCCCCTTTTTTCCCTATGACATTCGGATTAATTAGAAATGTTATAAGAGAAAAGGGGCTTATAAGCAATTTATCTACGAAGCTTGCAATTTGAATCATGACGGTCGTCAACAGACAAAAGCTTAACAAAGATTAAGAGCAGCCAATCATTGCTATAAGCGATCTCCATTGATTGAGCTAAATTTGTGCTGTAAAAAGATACCATATCTAAGGGTCAAACTAGACGTGATGCCAGCCGATCTGTGTGTTTTAAACCCAGATCTGCTGCAAACACATAGGAGCTGGTGGATGGGGAAAATCTAGTTTAACAGCAAAAGGGTTGCATAGGTGAGGCTCATAGAAATATCTGTTGTATCATGTGACATGCTTCCCTGACATTTCCAAAGAGCTGGATTCTCTGCCAGGTTCACTTCTGTTATACATGGTTGATTGAGGGGAAAACTGTGGAAAGGTAAACAGGCTGGGACTGGAAGAGAGTTTGCCATTCACAACTAATACAGGAAAAAGTGGCAATTGCAGAAAGCCACACCTTAGACCTGGGGTCTTCAATGTGATGCTCGTGGACTCCAACGTGCCCATGCCATGGACCTCTCTTGGCATTAGCCAGACTCTCTGCTTCCCCTGCTTTTTATTTTATTTCATTTCTTAAGTGTGTGTGTGTGTGTGTATATATATATATATATATATATATATATATATATAAATGCACATTCTATCTATCTATCTATCTAGATATACTGGTAGGCTGGCATGCTGCAAAGAAAAGTGCTGACCTTCAGCATCATCTTTATTTGGGTTTTGAACCTTATACTTAGGTTCTTGGAGAGGTTTCTTTTCTTTTTGCCTCATCAGTTGGCCTTCTGGGAAATGAATGTTTTCTGTCTGGCCATGCACACCACAGTAGCCATTTCATGATTGGGCAAGCCACTCCCATGGCAGCCATCTTGTGAAAGTGCCTACAAGTGCCCACCGGAAAACCAAAATAACAAGCTTACAGAGATCCTAGGGACTACCAAGCTAATAAACTCTGTAGTTCAAACTGTTTTGGATAGGTGGAAGTTTGGTGATGGCCCCCTGATGAATTATGAAGGAATGTTGAGACATCTGGTATTGCCTTGTTTCATTTTTTTTTCTTTTTTTGTGTGCAGGATTTTGACCTGTGTTGTTGAGATTGAAATTTGTATATAGAACCCTGGGGGTGAAATCCAACAATGTCCATCTGCCAACAGCCCAGACACCATTGTCAGAATGGATTCCCCCTCCATCCTGCATCCCCACAAACTGATCCAGAGGGTTAGAGGACTCTGGAGCAGATCTGGAGGGCACAGGAAGTGCAGGGGTAGGAGAGGAAGGGCAACTCCCATTGTGTGAGCTGAGGTCTACTCACTCACACAACATTGGATAAGACCTTGTGATTTTTCATTTTTTGAAGAATTCAATCTTTAAAAACACAGCTCTTGAGATGACAAAATGCATATTGTTTTGTTTGCAGTGTTAACTGTTGTTTTGTTTTGTTTTTAAAAAACTTAAATGTATCAGATTTTGTGATAGGTTTTCTGGTAGGGTTTTTTGTAGGGGCTTTTCATGTATTATTTAGAGGAATATCATTTAAATGTAGCTGCAGAGAATGATATTAGTACATCTAACTTCAATGGCTCTGTATTTCATTCATATAAGAGAAATAAATCCAGTATAGCACTTTATAACAGAATTCCCTCTAGCTGTGTTTTCTTCAGCACTTTTCATGACTAAAGATTACACAACAGACAAATGGACCAACCCACACACAAACAGTGAAATCCTTGATGAATTATTTCCTTATCAACTTGCTCTTTGGAGTGTTTGCTGGCACACCTCCCAGTGCTTCGGTAACAAGTCTATCAGTACCAAAGAGTGTCTCCCCTACTGGGTAATCTCAAATGGAAAAGAGACCCTTGGAAATTCAATTTCTTTGTTCTATTCCACTTCTTTAACAGAAGGTGCTGATATAGTCAAATGTGCCACCTTTCTTGGTTTCCTATTTACATGAAGATAAAATATCAACATTTCCATCCATTGGTCAAGACAGAGGTTAAGGCATTGATTAGGATGATCCAGCAACACATATTCCAATATTCATCTGAAATATCTGATCATTTTAACAAGGATGTCAACATATGCTCATGAGCTAAGCAGGGTCAGGCCTGGTTATTACTTGGATGGGAGACCCCCCTCCTGCACTTAGCAGGGGGTTGGACTCAATGGCCTTGTAGTCCCCTTCCTATGATCTATGAATCTATATGAACATTTAATATTCAAACACCCACCACCACCACCACTGATCATATCATATGCACTATAGATGTTTGCTGATCATGTGAGAGCATGGGACTAATTCACCACACATTCTACATAATAATGTTATTTCTTATACCTCTATCCTGAAATCACTCCTCAAAATGAACCTTACTGTGGAAAGGTCAAATAATAATGAACGAAAAAGCTAAGACCATCCCAATAATCTCTTGGATGACAATTGTTCAAGAATCCTTATGCATCTATAGAGATCTATGAGAATTTTGTTTTCGCTTGGGAAACATGTGAGCATGCCCCATTCAAAGCTCCAAATGTGAGTGCGAGCACGTGTCTGCCGAAAATAGTCACATTTTGTCAAATACATGCTCACATTCATCTTGTTTCTGATTCCCATTTCGATTTGTGCAAATTTCCTAATTTGCACCAATTTTCTCAGTAGACTAAATCAGCCCCACATTAGCCTGTGGAGAAAATTTGCACAAATTAGGAAATTTGCACAAAATGGGGAGATTTGTGCAAATCTCCCATTTATTCACTGCTCAGTTTGTGAAAGTTTCCCATTCATGTGGAGCAGCAATTGCATACACAAATGAGAATTGGGCATGAGACGAGTGGCGAGACGATGTTTGAAGAATCCTGGCAATCTAAAATATTGCTCATTTGCTCCTCCCATCAGAACACTAAAGAGCCTTCTACCTTTTAGTAGGTCTGGTTCTTAGTTTTATGATTAACAGTGCATGTTTTCTCAGAAGTAAGTCCAATTTAGTTCAAGGGACCTACTCCCAAGTAAATGTGTATAGGTAGGCTAAGTTGCTGGGAATGCAACAAGCTCTTCTTGGTACGATTACCATTCTGACCCTTCTGGATTTGATAGGACAAAGTAGCCCTTAATAGACTTTTGACCTGGGTTGTGTGTGTGTGTGCGCGCACGCACACACACACACACGCTGTGTGTGGCAGCATAACAGCTGCTGGCTCAGCCCCTGACCTAACCACATTCATTTGAAGATCTGCAAAGAGTACATCTATATACTTGTACATGCTTAAGAAATTTACCATGCAATTGGGGTTGCAAAATGTACAGAAAGCTCCCTATACGCGTGTACACCCAGAAGCTTATTCTAATATTCAGATTAATGTAAGTTGCAGGTGGAGCCTGCAGCCATGACACTATTCCCTGCCTCCCCATGTGTGCTTTACCTTGAATATATATAAAGGTTCAAGAAGTCTGACTGTACCACATTTCCACTATAATATCTAAAGGAATATAGGGCAGGATGAGAGGAACAGTACAGTCACACTGACTTTGACTTATTGCAACCCTTTTAGAGGTCTAAACCCTCAATCAGACCATTGGGGAAAGGGTTCATTGTCCATCCTCTTGAATCTGCAGTCTTTTTCTCTTCTTTTCTTTTTATGAAAGAGAGAACAATTATATATATTTCGTATGAGTGGAGTGCAACGCAAAGGCCAAAGGATGTTAGGAAGTTCTAAGTGGATTTTGGATATTCAATTGAGTTAGTTGAGAAGATGAGAGGGAAGAGTTATGAGAATCTTTTAAAACTCATTAAATCAGAGTTTAAACTGAAGCGACCAGAAGGAATTTTCCATTTGGTTCTATGTCTAGTGTGACTGAATATAATTTGTTCTGCTGAACTCAACCTCTTCTCATGGTTAGTTCACATTTTCCCCTAGCTAATTGGGAAACCCAGATCAATGAGCTGGAATTAAATCAGCTGAAGAAGAATCACCAGCTGCAACTGCCTAAGCACCTGTCTCTTTTCATATTGCATGCTATATAAGAAGATGGATGATACATTCACCTAAGGACTGAAAAAATGAATGACACATTTCAGTTTTGTAGCCTGATCCTATCTATATTTACTTAGAAGTAAATCCTATTGATTTTAATGGTAGTTACTTTACAGTAAGTATTGTAAGCCATAGGCCAATATCCAAGGGTGTCATCACTTAAAAATCACTGTAATATTGTATTTGCGTTGCAGAAACACCTAGAGACCTACCTGCCATTTTATTCCTAGCAAGACAAAGCAGCATTCAATGTAAAACAAAAGATAAAAATGCTAAAGGAAGGGGAGAAATGTTCACTCTGCTGTGGTTGGCTGCTGTGATCTGTCAAAAGAATTGGGTTGGCCCTCAGCAGCAGGCCGGAATCTGGTAACATCCAACCACGCTTCATCCACAGAGCTCAAGTGTCACCTTACACATGTCAGGTAGATTTAGGGCTGACTTCCTTTTCTTTCTTTCTTTCTTTTTTACTTTGCTCTTGTGTCTGCAACTGACATGCAGAAATTGTGATGCCTTTTGCACAGAATAAAGCTGTCAAAAAGGCAAGTTAGTAGAGGATCAGAAAAACTGTCAAGAGAAAAACTGCCATCAGGATTTCTAATAGTGTGACCTTAAATATGTCTACTCAGAATCCCCCCCCCCATTGAGTTCAGTGGGACTTACTACTACCAGCTATGTGTGTATAGCAGAGGTGAGCAACTCTGGGGGCCATTTTTGCCCCTGGACCTCCCTCCCCATAGTCTACCCCCCGCCATGGGTGCTGAAAGAGAAATCTTAAAAAGTTTTAAAATGACATCCTTAGTGGCTACAGAGCAGTAAAAGTGTGGAGAAAGCCCAAAACTCAGTACACACACGCACACACATCTTTCCCCAAAGGAGGGGGCAAGGGGAGGAGGGATGAGGTCACCAGGGAGTAGCCAGACAAGTCATCAGCCCCAACAAAGGAAGACCTCGGCAGAGATCCACAAACGTCCAGGAAGGGCCATCAAGGACCATCAGCAAACAGGGCAGCCTCGAAGAGCTGCAAAGGTTTCCCTACGTCACCTTCTTCCCGGGCAGGAATAAGCCCATCTACACGAAGGGGCAGGCATAAGCCCCCACCTGACCTAGGGGGGCGGGGGGAGAGCAGGGAATCCGGGGTAGAAAACCCCTCTCCCGTTCCGGTTTGGGTTGTTGGGAACCACGGGGCCAGATCCTCCTAAGCAACAGCCGCCCAGGCATACCGTTCTCCGCTAGGAAGCGCCGATCGGGAGCTGGGCTGAAACTGACTAGACGTGTTGTCTCTGATGTAAGGAGAGTGACCTGAATGTAACCCGCTAGCCACGGAGCCCGCTCATTGGGTAAGACGCGAGTCAGCTAAGGTTATGTTGACTGTAAACGTGTTCTTAGAAGACTGCTAGTTCCGATTTGATTGCTGTATAAACAAATAAAAGCCTTATTTGGGCATACAAAGACTGGTGGCTTTTCCTCTTGTACTCGAGAGCCGATACGAGCCTTAGCGCTGTGCCGGTTAACCCTAGAGTTGCCGAACTCACGCAAAGGATCCGGTTGCTGATCCTTCACATGGTGGCAGGCGACGGGACAATTGGAAACCACATTTGACGGTCGGAACTAACAGGACTTCGGGCAGGCTAGTAGGTTGCTGGGGAGCGCTCAGAGCAAGGAAAAATGAATAGTCTGAGCCAAGAGCAGGTAGAGCTAGTGAGCAGCCCAGAAACCCCAACCCAGACCTCCACAATGGAGTGGGTGGTGCGGCCAAAGACGGCAAGGCAGGAAGGGGGGGAAGCCCCCTCACCGTTGTTAGCAGGGCAGGGACCCAAGCAGTGGGGTAGCCCCAGCCTTACCAGTAGCGGCCGGAGAAGCGAGATAAGGGACCCAGAGGCGGAAGAAGACCTCGGCAGAAGGGTTACTGGCGGAGCCATGGGGGGAGGAGGGTTGGATGCCCTCTTTCCCCAACTCAATTGGCAACAAGCCAAGGAGTTGATGCAGCATCAACAAGAGATGCTACAGATGCAGCTGGAGTTGGCCAGGCTGACCAGGGGCACCGGACAAGGGGGAACCCCTGCACCCCAGGGTGGGGGCACCACAACCCCCAAATGGGACAGGAAGCAATTCCCCACCTACCAGTCGGGACAGGATGTACTGATCTTTTTCACCCTGTTCGAGGCTGCCTGCTTAGAGCAGAAGGTGCCGGACAACTTAAGGATGTCTGCCCTGAGGACTCAGGTCAGCGGGGAACTGGCTGATCTCCTGGGTATCCACACCCAAACCGCTCCCTTGGACTATGGGGCGTTCAAAGAAGCGGTGAGAGAGAGGTTTGCCCTCACCGCTGAGCATTGTTGCCGTAAATTTCGTTACGGGCGGCCTACCCCAGGGGACACGTATGCCTCCTGGATGGCGCACCTGGGGCAGGTGTGGGACGCATGGATCGGGGCCACCGGAAAGACCACTTTGGCGGAGGTGCGGGAGCTCCTGATCCAGGAACAATTTTGTGCCACTATCCCTGAGGACCTAGCTACGGCGATGAGGGATCGGGACCCCCCAAACTGTAGGGAAATGGGCAAGTTGGCCGACCAAATGGGACTGTATCGGCAGCCCAAAGGACCCAAGGGGGGTAACCTCAGTCATGGCGGGGCCAAGGGAAGTGTGGAGAAGGGCAACCCCAAACCTCGGGAGGGAGCCCTAGGCAAGCCCAAAGAAAACCCCGGCACCAGTGGATGTTTCTATTGTAAAGAACCGGGGCACCTCAAGAGGAGCTGCCCCAAACTGATCGCAAAGAACCGCCACGCCAAGACATCGCCGGGCAAGGTGGGGAGGATGCTTGCGCCGGAGTCCCGCGAACCGGAGGAGCACGAGGAGGATCAGCAGTCCAGCTCGTCCCTCGAGGGAGACGGTGAAGATGCGGCGCGGTCCCTGAGGAGCGGAGGACAGCATTCGCTGGGGGCCATCTCACAGGCATCATTGATGCGCATTGCCTCACCGGAGCAGCTGCGGTGGAGCCAAGACAAATTCTGTGAGTCCATCTCTGTAAACAATGTTTCCCAGGTGGGGTATAGGGACACTGGGGCGGACATCACTGCTTTACCTCGAAGTAAGGTAAAGAAGAGACAGTTGCTAAAGGGGCGCACCTGTGCCATAAAGCCCTATAACTCTCCCAACATAGCCGTTCCCCTCGCCCGGGTCTGGGTCAAGTACAGGGGGTGGGAAGGGGAGATGGACGTTATAGTGCATGGCCAGCAAGAATGGGGAATCATCATTGGGAACGACGTTGCGTTCCGGGCTGCCCAGGTCAAGGTGGGGGTGGTGACCCGACGTCGGGCCAAACAAGCCCCTGACCTGCAGCCTCCCAGGTCCCCGGGCCCGCCTCCCGGTCGCGGTAAAGCGACCCCGGCAGCGGCAGCCAGCCGTCCCCCGCCGCTCCCCCCAGTTGTGGGGAGGGACGAAGACCCCGGGGGGTTCGCGCCAATTGCCCGTGATTTTGGGACTCAGAAGGCGTTTCAAGAGGAGCAGCAGAGCGACCCATCCCTCCAGGGATGTCGGGATCGGGCCAGTCAAGGGCCCGGGGTAGGGGACCAGTCAGAACGCTTTTTGTGGGAGGCAGGAGCCCTCTACAGAGAATTCTGCCCAAGGACGGGACCGGGTCCCCAACCAAAGAAAAGACAATTAGTTGTGCCTGCGAGGTACCGCCAGGCTGTACTACAGCTGGCCCACGATGTGGCGTGGGGAGGGCACTTGGGACAGAAACGGACCCTGGTTAGGGTGACAGAGGGGTTTTACTGGCCCATGGTGGCAAATGAGGTGCAAGAATATTGCCGGTCCTGCGATGTCTGCCAGCGGGTGGGGCATAACCGGGACCATCCTAAAGCCCCCCTGCAACCCCTACCCATTGTGGGCATCCCCTTTGAAAGAATAGGGATGGATATCGTGGGACCCTTGAATCCCCCCACCAAGACGGGGAAGAAGTTTATATTGACTGTGGTTGACTTTGCCACCCGTTATGCAGAGGCTTTTGCTTTAGCCTCCATTTCCGCCACCAGCCTGGCTAAGACTCTCCTCTCTCTTTTCGCCCGCCTAGGAATGCCCCACACGGTGGTTTCGGACTGCGGCACGGGCTTCGTGTCCAAACTGTTTAAAAAAATGTGGGAACTGGGGGGGGTGGAGCACCTGACTTCGGTGCCATACCACCACGAGACCAATGGGTTGGTGGAGCATTTCAACCAGACTCTTGAAAAGATGATCAGGGCATATGCGGCGAAGCACCCTGGGACTTGGGATCAAGCCCTCCCCTACTTGTTGTTTGCCTACCGGGACTCCCCCCAAGAACGCCTGGGATTCTCCCCCAACGAACTGATGTTTGGGAGGGAGCTCCGGGGACCTTTGGCTCTGTTGCGGGCGGAATGGGGGGGGTTGCCGCAAAAGCCTCCGTGCCTGTGCATACGTTCATGCAACACCTCCAGACTGTCCTTCGAGAGGTGAGGGAGACGGCGCAGCAGCATCTCGAAACAGCACAGCAGCGGCAGAGCGCGTGGTACAACCGGACGGCTGTGTCACGGACTTTTGAAGTGGGGGACCAGGTGTTGGTACTGCGCCCCCAAAAGACGGACAAATTGTGCTTGAAGTGGGAGGGCCCAGGGACCGTCATTGGAAGGTCAGGGGAGGTGAATTACCAAGTGGCTTTCCCGGGGCAGCCGGGGAGGCAGAAGGTTTTCCATGTAAATATGCTGAAACTGTATGTAGAACGCGTAACGAAGGTGGGGGGAGTACAAGAGTGTGTGGAACCGGGAGACCCTGATGGGGGGTTGTTGGCCGAGTGGGGGGAAGGGGGAGGAATGGAGGAGATCAAACTGTCCCCCTCCCTGTCCGAACAGCAGCGGCAGCAGATCACCCAGGTCTTGGAAGAATTTCAGCCCATGTTCTCAGACCGACCGGGATGCACCACACTCACACAACACACCATTGACACAGGGGATAGCCCCCCCATACAATCCCTACCCTACCGGGCGGTGGGGCCCCATGCCCAAGTCGTGGCCGAGGAGGTCCAAGCCATGCTGGACTTGGGAGTCATTGTGCCCAGCTCGAGCCCCTGGTCCTCCCCGATCGTGTTAGTAGCCAAAAAGGATGGGGGTGTCCGGTTCTGCGTAGACTACCGGAAAATAAACAAGGTGACCGTCCCGGACCCCTACCCCATTCCCAACATGGATGTGCTGCTGGAGAGGCTTGGGAGGGCCAAGTACATCACCACCCTGGATCTGACAAAGGGGTATTGGCAGGTTCCGCTCGATTCGGATGCTGCCTTGAAGTCTGCTTTTGTGACCCACCTGGGGTTGCTCCAATTCACCACCCTCCCGTTTGGGGTCCGCAATGGTCCGGCTACCTTCCAGAGGTTGGTAAACGGAATGCTAAATGGGCTGGGGGAGTTCGCCTGCGCGTATCTGGACGACATCGCCATTTTTAGTTCCACCTGGGAGCAGCATTTACAACATGTCCGCCAGGTGTTTCAAAGGATTCAGGGTGCTGGGTTGACGGTAAAGGCAAAGAAATGCCAGGTTGGGAGGGGGGAGGTGGAGTATCTGGGACACAAGGTAGGGGGAGGTAGTGTCAAGCCCCTAGAAGCCAAAATAGAATCAGTGCGCACCTGGCCCCAACCCCAGACGAAAAAGCAGGTCCAAGCTTTTTTAGGGCTGGCTGGCTATTATCGTAAGTTCGTGCCCCATTTTAGCCAGCTAGCCGCCCCCCTGACTGACTTGTGCAAGAAGCGGCAACCCGTTAAGGTCCAATGGTCAGCCGCTTGCCAGGCAGCATTTGAGGGACTGAAAGCCTGCCTGATGGCAGCCCCTGTGCTGCAAGCCCCAGACTTTGAAGCCCCTTTTGTTCTGCAGACGGATGCCTCGGAAGCGGGGATGGGAGCCGTCTTGCTGCAGGAACGACCAGAGCAGGGGCTGTGCCCGGTCGCCTTTTTAAGTAAAAAACTTTTGCCTCGGGAGCGGAACTTGGCCACTGTCGAGAAAGAGTGCCTAGCAATAGTGTGGGCAGTGACCAAGCTTCGCCCCTATCTGTGGGGCCGCCGGTTCCGACTGCAGACCGACCATTCCCCCTTGTGCTGGCTGGATAGGGTGAAGGGGTCCAACCAGAAGCTGTTGCGGTGGAGTTTAGCCCTGCAGGATTTTGATTTTTCAGTAGAACACATCAAGGGTAAGGACAACATCGTGGCAGATGGGTTGTCCCGGGCTTTCTCAGTAGGAGACAGTTAGATAGGGATTGGGGTGGTGGACCCCAATGCCATCTTTCCCCAAATGGGAGGGTGTGGAGAAAGCCCAAAACTCAGTACACACACGCACACACATCTTTCCCCAAAGGAGGGGGCAAGGGGAGGAGGGATGAGGTCACCAGGGAGTAGCCAGACAAGTCATCAGCCCCAACAAAGGAAGACCTCGGCAGAGATCCACAAACGTCCAGGAAGGGCCATCAAGGACCATCAGCAAACAGGGCAGCCTCGAAGAGCTGCAAAGGTTTCCCTACATCACCTTCTTCCCGGGCAGGAATAAGCCCATCTACACGAAGGGGCAGGCATAAGCCCCCACCTGACCTAGGGGGGCGGGGGGAGAGCGGGGAATCCGGGGTAGAAAACCCCTCTCCCGTTCCGGTTTGGGTTGTTGGGAACCACGGGGCCAGATCCTCCTAAGCAACAGCCGCCCAGGCATACCGTTCTCCGCTAGGAAGCGCCGATCGGGAGCTGGGCTGAAACTGACTAGACGTGTTGTCTCTGATGTAAGGAGATTGACCTGAATGTAACCCGCTAGCCACGGAGCCCGCTCATTGGGTAAGACGCGAGTCAGCTAAGGTTATGTTGACTGTAAACGTGTTCTTAGAAGACTGCTAGTTCCGATTTGATTGCTGTATAAACAAATAAAAGCCTTATTTGGGCATACAAAGACTGGTGGCTTTTCCTCTTGTACTCGAGAGCCGATACGAGCCTTAGCGCTGTGCCGGTTAACCCTAGAGTTGCCGAACTCACGCAAAGGATCCGGTTGCTGATCCTTCACAAAAAGGATCAAAATTAACTTGCAAACATGATAGTTTTGAGCATTTTTGTGCTCTGTGGCCACTATGGACACACGTAAAAAAAAAAAAAAAGCTTTTTTTTTTTTAAACTGAATTTGGTGGGCGGGGGGGGGCGGCTGCAGCAGAGGCTGCATGTCACCCAGTCTAAACTTTCATATATGTTCTGGCTAATAATGTAACACCAGATAAGAGTACAAGTATGGATCCCACACTACTCTAGGCTCCATTTTTGTGAACTTCGAAAGGGATGTGAACTTAAACTTTTACTCACTCACTCACTCACTCAGTTTTTTCTTTAAATATTTCCCCCACCAAAAACAACAACACAAAACCCATTAGAGAAAACCTTGCAATCATTTGTGTTAATGCAGTGACAGTGATGGATCCACTGAAAGACTGTGTAATGACAATGTTAATATATGTGACACACGCAGCCTGCTGCCCATTCAGCTTAGAGCCAGACAACACTTCTCCAGCAGTGATGGAGAATAATATCCATATTATTTATGTTTTCCTTCCAGGTAGCAGAGATCAATATCTGACAATCTTGAGCTCTTTTGTACTTTGCAAAGCACTTTGTAACGAGATGGATGTCATTTTAAGGAAAAATCCTCTAAAATAATAATAATAATAAATAAGATCTAATTTAGGTTCTGACTTTGGCAGATACAGGAACTCATGTTAAAGTTCTTTGAACTCATCCATAAGTCTCAAACTGATGTCAAAAGTAGCTGAAGACCCATTCTTCTACATATCTATGTCCCTACCTATCAAGTATTTGCTTACAAAAATCAAACACACAAATGGCACATATACTAAAACATTATCAATGCAATCCTTTATATGTCTGTTTAACAGTAAGTCCCATTGAGATCAATGGGGTTTAATTCCAGGTAAATTGGTATAGGTGTGCAGCCTAAAAAATTAACAAATATTACCTCCCAAAATTTCCCACTCTCTTTTCAGGTAGCAAAATCCTTTTGCTGCACATTTAGGCCCAGATTTCATAGATTTCATAGATTTAATAGAGTTGGAAGGAGCCTACAAGGCTATCGAGTCCAACCCCCTGCTTAGGGATGTTCACGTACCTGGGGGGGGCCCACCCCACCTCGCCTCACCTCGCCAGCAGCGCGGAGCGATTCTCCACGCTGCTCGAGCAGCCTGCGCCCGCCACGACGGTCCCATCATGTCACTTCCGGATGCGCCAGTGCGATGGGACCCCCCACTGCATCTTTTCTGTAGAAACCAAGGCAACAGGGCTGTTTTAAGCCCTGTTGCCCTGCTTTCTACAGAAAATACGCAGTGCGGGGTCCTGGCACACCGGCACAGGGTCCTGTCGCGTCACTTCTGGCCAGCCGGAAGTGACACGACGGGATCGTTGCAGCAGGCACGGGCGGCTCATCCCAGAGAGGCGAGTGGCGCAGGGCCCCGGTAAGTCCCATGAGCCTCGGGCGGGCATGAGCGGGGCTGATTTCGGCCCACTACGCCCTCTCAAGGTGAGCAGGTACATCCCTACCCCTGCTCAATGCAGGAAACTAGAGGAGGGGTCTCCCATCCAAGTAATAACCAGGCCTGACCCTGCTTAGCTTTCCACATTTGGAGAAAGCTGTACTCAACTGTATATATGTTGAGTATACAGTATGTCTTAGTATACTGTCCATTTTACACAAAGAACAGATTAAAAATATTGCAAGATTTAACAGAATCTTTAAATAAGCAATAGGTTGTCTTATTTCTGAAAATAAGAGGGATGCGTTCAGATTTGCCCAAAGCCTGATGCCTGAGCCAAATCAGGTCTCTTTGGAGCATTTCTGGCGCTTCCCAAGGTGAAGCTAACTTCCTTCTGAAGCAGCCAGAACTAAAGCTGGACCCTGCATGAAGCTTCATTCAATCTTTGAAAAGGCAGACTGTCTGTAGAACCAAACACACTGTCCTTTCCACAGAGGGTAGGAGGGAGGGGAAAGGGATGGAGTGTGGTTGAGTGGCGGACAGGTGAGCCATCTGATCCTAGGGCACATTTTACTGTGCTTGGGTGTGTGTGTGAGTAACATAAAACAGTTTCTTCCTTTTCACAGTTGCTAATTTGTTCTGTAGAAAGCAGGTAAAAAGGAAGTCTGAGCTTTTGTGTTCAGTTGTGTGGTGTGGTGGCTTCAAGTTTTGTTTATTCATGGTGTCAAAATCCATTTATTTCCCCTTATCAGTTAGTAAATTAATCCTTCTCTCTGACTTCTTGCGCTGAAAAATCTTCCTTTCCAATGCCACCACACCATTTTAAAAAGTCTTAAACTGGTTGTTGTCAGTCATGACTTCCTATTTATGCATTGTATTTATATCCCGCCTTTTTTCTTGCAAGGGATCCAAGGCGGCTTACATAATCATCCTCCTCCTCTCCATTTTATCCTCACAACAACCCTGTGAGGTAAGTTAGGCTGAGAGTCAGTGACTGGCCCAAAGTCACCCAGTGAGTTTCATGGCTGAGCGGGGACTAGAACCCGGATCTCCTGAGTCCCAGCCCAACACTCTCACCACTACGCCACACTGGCTCTGCACCTATCCTCTGCACCTATCCTTCTGAAGCTTTGCAGATTTATTTCACATGTATCATTTTCATACAAAGTGCCCCCCACCCCCCAAAAAAATATAGGGAAAAGGAAGGGGAAGCAAATTACTCCCCTCTATTGCAGAGGTGGTTCCTTTTCCCCCCACACACCTGGGGTTTGCAGAGGAGTCAGGTGGTGTCTTTTCTTGAGCCCATCTCCTTTGGTGCTCCAACCCCTTCCTTGCCCATAGGTCCCAGCCTGCCTCAGGGTTCAGTGCTTACCAGTATCCTAGTCAGGTAAGAAATCCTCCTTTCTTAGCCTTGCAGGGTTTCTCCACACTCTTGAATCTTTCCTTTCCTCCATCCTCCACCTTTCTACTCCTCTGACCTCTGGGTTGTCTCCTCTACTTTCCTCCTCACTCTCCTTACTTTTCCTTCTTCCTCTTTGTACTCTCTGCTTTCATGTCTCTTTATGTTCTTGCCTTTTCCCAGCCCTCACAGACCCATTTAAATCTACTGGCACTTCCTGCTACTTTCATCAGTCCTGCCCTGATTATCCACAGCTATCACTCCTGTCTGTCAGTGGGAGTGCCAGCAGAGGCATGGTTCCTTAGAACCTTCTTCTGAATGCCAGCACTCACAGCCAGCCGGTCTGTAACTCTGCCATCCTTGGCTGGACTGGGGACGGCATGGTGACCCTGGTGGCCTTCCATAAGCAAAAATAATGAAGAGTCTTATGGCACATTAAAGACAAACACATATACTGTGACATAAGCTTTCATGGTCTATAACCCACTTATTTAGAGGCTGGATATGGATGCAATTCTTTGATGAGACAAACTGTGCTCTCTGGTAAAGATGGAAAAAAATAATATTCAGTGTGGAATAAGTCTGGTCCTTCTGAGCCTTTTCAGAGAATTCTTGGGGAAAGTTCAAGCATTTTCTCAGAATTTTCTGAAAGCTCTGAAGACTAGGACCATTCTTGAGCAATCCAACAGCTCTCCAGATTTTTCTCGCTCTTTCCTGCTTCCACCTTTTCCAAACTTAAGGCAAAAAGGAGGAGGGGAAGCAGCTGCAAGGAAAGCTGAGGATGCTAGAAGGCCCTGCTTTAAGTTCCACTTTGTTCTCAGGAAGATAATGGAGACTTATGAACATACTCAAGAAGCATCCCCTCATGGCCAGCAATGCCAGGTCATGTAGTTTTACCTCCTTCTGGTTGAACACATACCCAACATTCCAATTGTATACAATGAAAGAGTGGTCTTCCACTATAGCCAGATTCCACTATACCCAGGCTACCAGTTTCCCTTCTCCTCCCGCTTGCAAGATAAATTTGAGGGAAAGGAAATGGAGGAGGAAAGTCTGAGCAGGAAAGCATGGAGGAGGGTGGTCCTAAGCTGAATGAATTATGAGCTTGGTCAGAAGGGAGTTTGGCTTGTAATTTAGCCAATTTTTATCCAGAAATTCTTTGCCATCCCTACTTTCTGGTCATGGCACATTAGGCTGTGGGTACTTGTGCTGAGGGGCATAATGTGGTGTTGGAGTATGGATTGGTGCATGGGAGATTCTGTTTATGGCACAGAGCTGGGCTAGATGCTCTATACCAGTGGTGGGGAGAAAGTAGATCTCCAGATGTTTTGGATGTCAACTCCCAGCATTCCTGACCATTGGCAATGCTGACAGGGGCTTCTGGGAACTGAAGTCCGAAATATCTGGAGATCTATCTTTGTTCACCACTGCTCTACACATTCCTTCTGTCCCTATGTTTCTATGTATCCTAAAGCCTTTGCAATAGGGAATGACAAAAATTTATAACAACAGTGGTAAAAGTATTAGCCAAATGATGAATCTGATGAATACCCCACTGGCAATATTTCTATAAAGAGCAGCATGGCATATGGGATTAACAAAGAGAGCAAACAGCATACATCGTTTGTCAATGGAATTCTAGATCTGGTAATATTCCAGAAAGCAAATGTCAAATTATTCAACAAATATTGTTATTCCACAGACAGAATGGATGCATTTGGAAAGGAAGACAGGAATAGGTCATCTAATTCCCCTATGTGCCTTTTTGAATATACCCTCAAAATATTTAACAGCTATAACAAAGCAAGTTGAATAAAGTGAAGAATAATTTTTAAAGAAAATATCTTGTTGAAATGGCAATCTTAGTCATTTATTAAACAAATAACATCCATCTAGTTCTGCAGCTTTTGGCTACTTTATGTCCTCTCCAATTCTGTGAGTGATATTTGAAAGTCTGGTGTAAATTTTGACTCTTTTCCAAGGTATAGTTCAAACTCCATGCCAGCATAGATTAAAGACCCCAAAGACATCATGAGCATATGAACAATTACATTGCCAGGCATAATTGTTTTATGGAGTGTAGCTGGATGCCATTTCGCACATGCCCTGGTAGAAAAGGCCATGCTTCCCCACCCCCAGTCTCAAAATGAATGAAAGGACAGTGGTATTCATGCTAGAGTGCCATATTTGCAACGTTCAAATGGACAGCGTTTTGAAGTAGTCCACTTGTCAAAATATGCTATTAGCTCCCTAATGCCTTCAGTGTCAGTAGGGACAAACTAACCCCTGCTGGAGCCAGAACATAACAATCCCCCATTTTGGGGGATCGGGGTTATTCTTTCAGCAATGTGCTGGATTACAGAGCTGACTTCTAAACTACAATGTTAGGGTGTCCTAGCAGGACAATGTATTTCCCCTATGGTTGGGGAAGAAATTGGTTCAATTCATATCTTAATGTGAACTTGTATCATTTTGCAATTTTCAAACCAATATGTGAACCAGAATTCAATTAGTCTTTGAAATTTGCATTTCTCCTAATTTTGCAATGGAATCCCCCAGTCAAAAATGCACATGGACATTTATATATATTATTGCTTGGAGTTCCTTGGTTTAACGTGAAATCAAATCCATCCTGAATTGCATTTGACTTGCAAGCTGAGCTTGAGACTTCTAAAACCTTATTTCTCACCTGTTTCGTTCCACATCTGCAGGGCTAGGGATGGGGAGAAATTAGTTCAGTTTGCAGTTTAATATGAACTTACCTGATATTGCACTTTTGAACCACTATGCAAACCATGACTCAGTTATCCTTTCTAATTCACACTTCTCCAAATTTTGCAATGGAGTTCTCCAGTCAAAAAGATGTACAAAAAATGTGTATATTGAGGAAAATAACATTAAACATTCATTATATGTTATGCTTTTGGTATGTGGTCATTTGCTAATTAGTTTATAGTTACTTTTTACTTTTGGGATTCTTAATATACTGTATTTTGGAATTGAAAACAATATTTAATGAAACTATAGGTTTTCTTTTTTGGAGTATCCATAAATGTTGAATTTAATAGATTAAATAGTTGATGTTTATTGGGGGAGAGTGGAGACCTCTGGTGTTTGTTCCTTTTAGGGTTCTTTTTTGCCATAACTGGAAGTGATTTTTTGTTAACAGAAAAGATTTTAAGATTAACTGTGGTTGATTAAGCTGTGGAGAAGATTGGAAGTCCATTATTGTGTTTGTGTTTGTTTGTTTGTTTTATTATGAATAAAAAATAAAAGTTGGAATAAAAAAAAAACATTCATTATATGTTGTTTGCAAATATATATATATATATATATATATATATATATTAAAAATGTATGTATTAGACAAAATGCATTAAAAAGTATTATTAGGAGGAATGTGCATAAAATACTTATGATTTTTTATGGAATCGGAGGGGGAAGGTTCTCAATGTTTGGGATAAACTGGACTTAAATTCTGGAGTAATTCTCAAAATTTGAAATTAAACGAATATAAGACTGGAAAAATGGGAAACTGAGAAAAACTGAAATTGACAGATTCTTCCATCCATAGGCATAACTAGGCACATGCAGGGGGCCTTGCCACTGATTGTTGGGCTTTGTGCAGTCTAATAGAAATCTTGATAGCTCGGCCAACCGCAGCTTGCTCAAGTCAAGTACATTCGGCTAGGAAGTAGAATAGGGCAAGGGTGGTGCAGATTTGTGTTGCTCCCGGCAAGCCTCCCAATAGCATGATGATCACTGAAATGCAGCACCACTAGACTTCCTGCCACCTTTCCCAAAGTCAGCATGTACTGTATAGGGAGAAATTGTGTGTGACAAACACAAGTACAAATACTAGAAGCCCAGTTACAAATGCAAATGCTAGCTGCTGTGTAGAGCTCCATTAACTATTCTGCCTTTTGCCGCAAGAGACTGACCTGATGTGTATACATGTTTTGTAGGTCATCCTAAATACAGATTTTCTTTCACTAAAGTAGAAACTGGCCGTATCTGAACAGTGGAGCCTAAAGCTAATATACATAATGCCTCTTATATAACTGATTTATAACATGTAGGAAAGCTCTTGCCATTTTTGATTTAAGGGAAGACAAGTACCTTTTGAAGCATTTACTACTTGAGTGAACATCATAACAACACCCTTGGTTTTCCAGTGATGAACGGTTCTGCAGAAGCTACCTCTGTGTATGTAGTCATGAAACACTTTTGACAAACCCCAATTTATTATGGCACCACAGTTTCACCAATGTGATCTCTGTGCTCTCCTACACTGTTATATTTAAATTCAAACAGTGAGCCTTTGAGCCTGTAGTTGTTCTATATATTCACCATACTGTTCTGTACATGCAAGCATATTAAAAATGTATAGCTTTAAGCTTTCTCCAGTTGCTCTTCTATATTTTTGTTCCACTCCGCTTGCTTTGACCTTTTCTCAAAGTCTTCAAAAATCCATTCCCATGCCATGCTTTTGACACTAGGTGATGTTCCGCCGTTTCTTAAATCCAACCAGTGATGAGAAGAAAACCATGCTCAGTGTTCAGGAGAAATTTGTAATGATGTGATCAAGTCAATTTCAACCCTATGAATTTTGATCAGTGTTCTCAGCAGCCAGCCCCATATATCTTTTTATAGCAACACACACATATTTAAAGGAACCATATAACTATCACTAAATTCTAACCCTATTCCTATACTGAACAGATAAATGTATAGTTATTGTGTATAATGAAAACACAAAGCAAACCTTGCTAATCACATCTTATCAGAGTGGGGTTGTATCCAGTGGGAAAATCCAGGAGCATTAGCCTTCTACTAAATAGCCAAGCCTTGCAAAATGTTTTGGTTTTGTACATAAATTCCACATTTTTGTTAGAAACCCTACAACAACTGGCAAGTTATGGACAGTTGTTTTTTTTTAAATCTGTTTCTGGCCATGTTTTGTCGCTTTTAAGATCCATCCAGCCATGCAGCCATTTATAATATTTATCAGGCACCTGTCTGCCCAATAGCACCTGATAGTTTTATGGAGTCTGCTCTCTTTCCCCCACTTTTTTTTTTTTTTTTAGCTGCTTAACTGTGTCTTGAAATGAAGTTGATTTACAGTTAGCTATCTCTGTTCAGCTTTGACTCCAGATAGTTTATGAATCTGTTTAGCAGCACTAGTTCCAATGTAGAGTCTTGGGAGATCCCACTACTTCCTTTCATTGTGACAAGGTACTTGCATCCTCTGCTTCCAGATTAGTAGTAGTAGTAGTAGTAGTAGTAGTACCAATGATGGGCTTTTATGGTTCCAAACAGACCTGTCAGAGAAGGATTCCACAGAGAAAAGGGGAAAGAGGTATGTAAGACAGTGTGAAAGAAAATAAAGGGTCATATAGGCTGACTTGTACACTCTGAAACCTAGGTGGCTTATGACTTACTGACACAAGGCTGCAATAAAACAAACAAACAAACAAAGAAAAAACCACCTGTCCATTTTCTAAGGTCTGTGCAGCTACTTCTCTGACAGGCTCAGGGAAAGAGGAGCATTAGGGAAGTATCTGTCCAATGATCTCCCACCTCTGGTTGAAAGGATCCAATAGGAGGAGATTGTCCCATGAAAATCAGGCGGTAAGATCAGTAATAGCCTCTTGGGATGGTCCCTATGAAAGCTGAGGGGTGGTGCTGTGATATGTAGGCCAGCCTTCCCCAACCTGGTGCCCTCCAGCTGTTTTGGGCTACAAGCCCCATAATTCCTGACAATTGCCCATGCTGAGTGGGTCTGATGGGAGTTGTAGTCAAACACATTTGGAGGGTGCCAGTTTGGGGAAGGCTGATGTAGGCTCTCAGACTGACACCTGGATGGTGCCAGGCCAAGAGCTGTTAACGGATCAAAAGGAAATGTAGGTGTGAATCTCCTCATAGCTCTGGAGGTTATTCCACTATCCATGCCAAGCAGGACATTTCCAGTTGCTGGGGTTCCTGACAGCTAGGCAGTTAGCATACATGTGGTCTATATGACAGGCAGAAAGGTTCCTGATGGAGTCAGACACCGTAACCTGTAGCTTGCCGGTGAATACATGTCTGGCTCTTAAAGGATGCTTTCTTATATATCTAAGACAGAATCGTTTCACCACAAGAAACAGAGGAGATTAACTGAGTGAGATAACTAGAGATAAAAGCCTGCCCGTGTGACTTCAAGGTAAGCTCCTCCAGCTTTCATCTACACAGGGAGCCTTCAGACTTCTCGACTGTCAGAGCTTTTCTTGCAGTAAGTATAAAGTGCATCCAGGGTGAACTGTACTTGACCCTTAATACCAATAGTAAAAGTGATATTGAGTTGGATCCAAAGGTGCCCTTATACATACAGAAGGTGTGTTCTGCTTCTGGGGAAAAAGGTACTGCACAAAATAAAACTGAGCAGTGGACATTTTCATTTCCTTCAGTAATGAAGGGGTTACCAACGTCTGAGCATGCTCAAAGATGGCAGAGTCTGGATACTTAGTCATGCCATCCACAGGGAAGACTATGCAGGTGATAAAAGAGAAAGTAACTTGCAATAAAACTCATTTTTAATTTTGAAAATATTAAGATTTTCTTAGAGCAAAAATCAGGGCTCGCTATGCATACAAGAATTACGAATAGGCTAGATTCCATGTACAGTCTAATTATAAGTTTTGAAGGCATGACTAATTACTCATGAAGCAAAATGTAGTATGTTTTATCAAGTGTCAAGATTTTGTACCTCTGCAAGGAGCTGTATTACTTTGTTTCTACTAATTTGCTTGCACATGTTCAGAGTGATTTTACTTTTACTTTTACCCTTTTGTTACTTGTTGCCAAAGGAACCAATCAGTTTAGAAGTTTGAATAGTTCAACGTTTCTTTCTCACGTTGTTGTTGGGAATTTTGTGGCTGACCTGTTCATTGAGTGTCATACATTAATAATGTAATCTTATACATGTCTACTCAGAGGTAAATCCCATTGAGGTCAGTGAGATTTATTCTCAGGTAAATTGTGCATAGGATTGCAGCCTAAAAAGGTAAATAAAGTAGAACGTGGATGGTAGGTGGTAGTGGGAAGGAGAGAATCCTCCAGGTATCCAGCCTTCTCCTGAACTCGCATGTTGAACTTGTAACTAAATAGTACTGCTTGTGGGTGCTTGGGGAGCATACTGGCTTCCACTGTTTGCTTCCATGCTGACTGTGCCAATGTACTTGGAGCAGTGTCAAGATTTTTCTTGTTGGAGTGTACTGGCCACAATGGAATTGTGCCTTCTGCTTCTATGCACACCCTCTTTGTCTAATAAGTGATTGTGAGGAATCAGTTGTATGGATAGACATGTTTGTTGATGTTCCTTAGTTGGTTGTCTGTGTGTGTGTGTGTGTGTGTGTGTTGATAGTTAATTCTTTGAGGGAGGAGGGATTGGAAGAAGAGCTAGGTAGGTACGGCAAAACAACAAAGTTATTTTTAAAGTGGGGTTACCTACATAGCTGTCATTGATGTTTTTGTCATAGAGGTGTGGTAAAGGAGGCTGCAATGTACATTTCTGTGTTGCTATGGGTGGATTTGGGGCTTGGCTGACTTCCTTTCAATTGCATCAGTGCAGCCCCAACATCATGAGACCTGGAATGGGATCACAGCACAGAAACAGTTGTGAAATAACAGCCCCTTCCAGTTCCCCACCCAGGTGCTCCTGGCAGGAAGACCTAGCTGGCCATCACAATTCCCTGCTGTGTCTGAGCCTTCCCAGTGTTGTCCAACCGCAGATCAATGGAAGTATCCTGTTAAAGAAGCCATCGCATTCCTGGATGAGGAGTTGCCATAGCAGCCTACCCAATCTGCCACTCCTTCCAGTGAGAACAAGGAACCACAGCAAGTACAAGCATCCAGCATTGGAAGATTTGTTGGTAAAAGAAGCGTCACTGCTTGAAGAAATATCTGCTACTATAGTGCAGTATGTGGAGAGAACCAGCTACACCAGTGCATCTATGACTGAATTAAAGTCACAAGCTTGATGCTTGAAAATGTACCATGTTATTTTGTGTATTTGAATCTTTATTAGAAATTGCTTAATTGTGGTGGCAAGTACTTTGTACACATTAAAAACTGTACTTGTCCACAGAAATAAAACGAGCTGTTGCAGTTGTATTAACTCTTAATAGTGTTCGCTGTCTTTGGATAAAATATCACCATACACACTGTCCTACCATTCACACAGTCGTACAGAAGTGTATTTTCCCCATCCATTTCTTATTCCAGAAAAGCAAACAGTGTTAAGAATAGAGGATACTTGGAGTGTCATTGAAAACAAACTGTCTTTCAACACATTGAACCTGAAATGGTGTTGATCCAGTGATATATTCCTCAAAATATGTTGCTTGCTGAGGGAATCAGCAGGGAACCTGTAGTTTTTAAATTAGTTTTTAAAGCTTATATAGCTTGACAGTGGCAAAGTTCTTTGGCCTTATCACTGGTGGCAGGCTCAGTGTTCTTGGTTAGCAAACGGTTATTTTCAGAGCAGACGGTGCTGTGGCAAACGCAGCCTGAGGCATCCAGTCACCTTCTCCTTTGTCCTATGCCCCATCCCCCAAATGCTTTATAGGTTGCAAAGGCATACAGGTTTACACATTTCATACATCTTGTATATGTTTTTTTTTTTTAATTCAAATGAATAGCTCTGATGTTTGCAGCCCCAATCAACTGCTGCTTTAACACTACTATTTTTGTTTGTCTTGAAATACCTTCTTCTTCCTAATAACATTGAAAATCACCATTGCTGATGGTGAAATAAGATGACCGATGCCTAATCTGGAAACACAGGACATGTTCTGAATTAGTTTAGTTTTCCCCTCAGTGATGTCATTACATAGCTAACTCTGATTGGATATATGATGACATCGCTGTTACTAGGAAAAAGAAGGTTTTAAAAAAACACATAAGCAAACCAAAAGGGTGTTGAAGCTCCACCTGATCAGGGCTGCAAAGAGACTCAAAATGGACCCCCGCCTGTATGCCAGATATGGAGGTTCTGACAGTAGTTGGGTGGACAGCTTGAGCATGTGCTTCCTCTTTACCAAGAACACTTCCACCCCCAATGAAACACAGGAAAGTGGAACACATTTTCAGGGGAAGAAAACTTTAATGAAATGTACCTCCCCATTTCAGATCAACTAAATTAAAAGTTAAATTACAATGAAGCAGCAAAATCAAGGCTAGTCAGACAGTGACTCCCTACTTTCTCAGCCCCATTCTTGACTTTTCAAAGGTGTGGAGACACTTTCTGAGGGTGGTCTGCAGATAATCATATTATTTTCTCTTACACTTTTAGAAGTCAGAGACAGTGGAACAGTGAGAGGCTTCACTGTCTTTTAAAACTTTCCTCCTGTCTTTCTTTTCTTTAATTCCACTGCTAAGATGCTTTGTCCATTAGTCTCCCGGATTTGAGTGTGTGCACTTCTGTTAGGGCAGCAAGATAGGTTAGGGATTCTGTTAGTGTACTGCCTATCCCATTGTCCAACTGTTTCCCTGCCTGAGCTGGTGCAGGTGGGTGCAGGAGTGGTGTTGATTTCCCCCAAACTGATGGTTTTGTGAGATTTTGGCATCCATGCCAAGGGACCCTGATCAGGTGAAGCTCAGGACTTCATAGCTTCCATGGCAACTATGGGTCTTTATCAATAAATATCTGGCCCTACAAATGTGCCAGAGGACTCAGTTCATCTGGTGTTTGCTGGTCAGAGTGAAAATGATCTGTGGGTATGGGAGTTAAAAGGACTCCATTGCAGCAAAAAGATAATTACCCACTATGGTTTAGATTCACTAGGATTCTTAACCTCTGCAGGGTGGGGGACCGATTAAACTGGTCTTCCCTTGGAGACTAATGAATCCTGAAGGATTCTTGAATGCTCTGGGGGATTTTCTGACCACTGGAGCTGGCAGTCCTGGCTGACCTGTGAACTGGGGAGATGACTTGGGCAGTTGACCTGATCAATCCTAAAGGTCTGCTTCTTGCACACAGAACATGGGTTCCTTGGTTTTTATGAGGAGCTTTGGACAATGAAGCACCTGGGTAGTAGATTACTAGAACAATGGTGGGGAAAAACTCAGGCTGAATCTAACTGATGTTATAGTCCATTTTAGGGCCAACTCCATGGCAGTCAGTGCAGTGAAGAAGTATTTCCTCTCTGCCTCCATTGTATCAGTACACTGTCATCCAGTTTTCTTTCAGGTGGCTATGGGACAATTACACACTTGTGGTGGTGGGGAATCTTCTGAAACCCACTGTGACATATTTGCAAAACACTTTGCTGATAAAATTGCTAGCATCTGATCTGATTTGGACACTACAGTGAGAGCATATTCTAGTGAAATGACTGATGCAACCACTTGTCCAGTTTTGATTGATGAGTTTCATTTTATTCAACTTGAAGGTGTCAACATTTGCTTGGAGGGATGAAGCCAACCATGTGCTCCTTGGATCCATGTCGGCTTACAAAATCTGCAGAACAGGGCTGGCTAAATGGGTGGTGGAAGCTGTAAATGCTTCCCTTAAAGAGGGGTATGTTCCAGCCCCTCTCTAAAGGTTAGACCTTTATTAAAGAACCCATCTTTGGATCCCAGCACCCTATGTATTAAGTCTGGAGCCAGGACATCCAAAGGACCACTTTCTCCCATATGCACCTGCCCATAAATTGTGTTCACCATCAGAGACCCTGTTATATGTCCCACCACCTAGGGAGGCTAGGTACGCAAGATAGGGCCTTTTCTGTAGTGGCATCCCAATTATGGAACTCTCTCCATAGGGAAGTCAGATTGGCCTCCTTATTATTATGGTTTAGACAGGCAGTAAAGACCACATGGCAAGCATAGCCAATGGTGAGGGATTATTTATTTTATTCATTATTTATTTACACCATTTATATACCACTTGTGATTGTGTTTAAAAAAAGAATTTAAAAAAAACCAATAATACACATTTTCATGCTTTAGTCAATGGGGGGGGGGAGTGCGCACTTTTGAAAAATGCACACAGAAATGTGCACTTTTCCCATTCAAAATGCACACATCTCCTGTTCGAGCTAACAAAAAACAAGTTGCAAATGAAAATGGGAGTGAGCTGAACCAAGATTCAAATTAATGTTCAGAGAATTTGGGCAAGCTTGCTTGAACATCCCTGGTTCTCCTCATCCTTATAAAGCAGAGCCCAGAGATGATGGGAATAGATTTAACCATTTCAGGTGGGGGAAAACACATTTTAAAATATCTCTGCGAGTAGAGAAGTGGCACAGCAAGGAATAGGCTGTGCTAGAACCTTTTCCACCTGACATGCCAAAGTTCATTTTTATTTGCATAGAATTTTTTTCCCTTACTACATGGGAGAGCATTCAAAAGTGGGGTTCCCCACCTGCAATTTGAAATGGTATGGTCCACTCTACTAGCACAGTGTACAGTCCACTTGATTCTGCTGCATGGTGTACCCTAACCCTGAATGAAGTGGGGATTCTGATATGTCTGTGAGAGCCAGAGGAACCAGGAAATCATAGATCTTCTGGACTGATTAAAAGCACTGAATTCTTAGGTTTGTGCTATGTGGCACACATTGCTATGTGCTATGTGGCACACATTGCTTTGGTAGCACAGTGGTATGTACTATTTGGCACACATTGCTAGGTGTGTTCTATGTGGCATGTTCTAGCCCAAATGTGGCCATTATAGTGAGTTTCTGATTTTTCAAGCAGCCATCAAGAGCTATGGGCAGCCATCAAGAACATGGCTATTCACCCTTGCTGTTTGAACAAAGAGAACAGATGGCATTGGAAATAAAGTATTCTTGGTTGAGTTTAGAGATAATGATGGGTCAGGGAGGGTGCAGGCAATCTTTTAGGTCTATGGAGTATAGCCCTCTGGGGCTTCATAAATCAAACCAAGCATCTTGAAAATGGGTTGGTGCACTGAAGTGAACCATCTTAATCCTTCCCTACCACCTGCAAGAAAAAGACAGGACAGAAAGAAAGGGGCTATGAACTTCTCTAAAACAAGCTAATCTCAGAACAGATTATCTTTTCTGCCCCTGTAGCTCCATAGCGAAGCAAAGAGCTTTGATCCTGAAGAAGCTCTGCATGCAGTAGTGGGAATGAAGCTCTAAGAGTTTCAAGGCATATAAAACATCAATCTTGGGAATCTTGGCTATATGGCCATGGTAGCTTTATTAGGGTCAAGATATTTAGCCACCCCATAGCAGGTCATTATTCTCATACACTGAACAGTTCATTAATCACTTTCAGCTACGTTTTGGCACCTGAAATCTTCAAGGACTCTATACAAATGACAGGTGTCTAGTACGACATCCCAAACTCCTTGATATGACACACATGGGAAATAAAACATAAGTCAGGGCTTTTCTTGCAGAAAATGTTGGCTTCAATATTGTGTTCAAGGCAGCAGAGTAATTGTCGCCAAGTTATCTGATTTATTCCAGTTGTCATAATGATAAGCCCCCCCAAAATTTGCATCAGTTAAAATAATCAATATAGTTATGTACTTGTTTCTGAGTGTTTACTACTAATTAATATATAACCATAGGAAAATTAAAAATGGAAATGACTGATCTAAACAACAAAATCATGGTTTATTAAGGTAGTGTCAGCAAGATTAAATAGTATGCATTATATACATATAGTACTACATGCAGGTCATTTGAGCTCTGAATATGTATCAATGCATGGCCAAGCTGCATTTCTGTACCACAGACAGTTAAATCACACGTGTTGTCACTGTGCTGGCATTTGAAGATTTGAAGAAGAGGACCAGCGTCAATTGCACCAACTCTCTTTTTGATTCTGACAATATAAAAAGACACACAATGAATGTGAGAGATCTAATTCCTCTCTCTTCTGGCTGTAGATCCATGAGAGACACTTTGCCCCAACAAAGTCAAGGTTAAATAAGGCCACAAACCAAGACATTATTGGCCTAGGAAATTATCTCCCCCCCCCCCGAAAGCACTCTAAAACTGCTCTGGAGGACCCCAACCTTCTGGAGGACCTTCAGATTTGGAAGCTGCATGGGGGTATGCACACTGGAGGGAGAATCCATTCTGCCAGTCATGTCCATTACACTGGTAGGTGGACACAGTTAGATAAAACCCATAAGCTTTGAGTTCATCTATTCACTGAATCTGTAAAGGGAAAACCTGTTAGCTATATTGACTGATGTATAATATAGAACATCTATGGAATACCTATATCCTCAATATTAAATTATCCATAGATGAACAATATATGTATTCGTTAGTGATATGCAAGGCACACTGCTCTTCCCATAGCAACTATATTGGTGGAATTGCACAGGTAAACTGGGTAAATGGGGAACATAGTGGTGGGATGACAATACTATTGATGTATTATTTTATTTAATAAATTGATACCCCCTTGTTCATGGATAATCCTCACAAGGCTGCTGATAACAAATGGGGCGGGGGCAGGGAGCAATTCAAAAACAAGATGTTGAATTTGAAAAACAATTAAAAGCAGCAGGACCTAAAATATCAAGCCAGTAAAATCATCCATAACAAGAAGAATAATAATTTAAAAACAAAATGTTTTAAAGGGCCGAGTGAAGAAAACCAAGAGGGGACCATGTATACCTCCAGAGGGAGGGCATTCCACAGTTGAGAGGCCACCATAAAAAAAGGCTCTATTCCTGGTACCCATCAAGCTGATATCTCTTAATGGTGGCCCAGAGAGCAAGACTTCCAAGACTGATCTCAACTTAGACCCTAACTGTTCCAGTCTTTGATGTTCAAAGCCAGCACTGTAATTGGGCCTGGACATGAATAGGCAGCCAAAGCTACTGGCACACAAAACTAAGTGCAATCCACATGAACAGTACCAGGGGAGCCCCTTCTACTGATTTGCAGTCTCTAAAATGCATAGCCCAAACACAGATCGCAGAATGCTGACTAGAATAAGTTGCCAAGTAGCTTGCCAGGTATCAAGGCAAAATTGTATTACAAATAGTCCTTTGCAGGTATACACAGGATAAGACTTTTATTGCCCAGTTAACATAAACAACATACAAATAAACTAGTTCATTAGTCTTTGGGACCTTGCAGCAGATCTAAATGTCAAATTGATCCAAAAAGAGAGAACTAGTCTCAAGATGGTGGGGAAATAGTTTATTCTTTAAGAAGTGCAAAAAGTTTGGGCCCAATATATTATTAGGGGCATTTCTCAGGGGAATTCTTAAAAAGCCTTCAGAGTACTCTGTCAGGACTATCTCATACATTTGAAGATAGGTAAGTTCTTTTACTGGAAGACATCCAAAGTGGATCCAAAAAGAGAGAACTAGTCTCAAGATTCTAGAAAAAATGGTTTATTCTTTAAGAAGCACAATGGATTTTGGCCCAATATATTATTCAGGGCCTTCCTCATGTCACCTGCCTATCTTCAAATGTATGAGACAGTCCTGACAGAGTTCTCTGAAGGCTTTTTAAGAATTCCCCTGAGAAGACCCCAAGTAATATATTGGGCCAAAACACATTTCTTAAAAAATAAACTGTTTTCCAGCATCTGAGACTAGTTTTCTCTTTTTGGATCCACTATGTGTCCAGGTACACACAATTCAGCAGTGTATCCTCACAAAGTAAAAAGCAGAGGGTTTGGGAGATATATATTTTTGTAGACTATTTGAAAATCAGTAAATATTCATTTGAAAGAGAAGTGTGTTGTTTACATATGTCTCCCAAAATGTCACTGTCACTTATTGTAAACAGCAATATATGAGATACTTGAAAAACAGATGATTTCTCATGCTGTCAAACAATGCAAGGAAAGGTTTCAGGCAAGGAAGAGTGAGTTGCCTGTTACATTGCCTGAACAAAGCCAATGTCATTATAGCTACCTTAATGTATGCAACCAAATCTCATTTTAATTACTCTGTATCAGTCAGCGGTAATATGCCTTTACTCATTTTTTCCCTCCCTTATATACCCTCACTCATTAATACCACCTTCCAGCTGAGTTTTCCAATGCTATCTGACATGTAATATCTTTTTACTGACTTAGGTACTGGAGGCACATAATGTGCAATTTACATTTTTGTGCAATTTACATTGCACAAAACAGAACAAAATGCAGGGCATAATTCATCATATAGTAGCATCACACAGTAATTGCACAGCTGTCAAAGAAATTATCATGTAGCTCTCACCAAAATTTTTCATTTGGCTGCAAGATGGTTGTTGTTATTTTTACTGAATTTAGAAATACACATTCTAAGTAAGGGCTACATCCCACATGACTATGTGCCTACCTCAAGATGTGTACATGATTTCAGGCGAGTGGTTATATCCCTAATTTTGTACTCTTCTATCGTGTCTCCCCTTACTCACCTGTTTTTTTAAGCTAAATGATGCCAGATATTGTAACTTTTCCTTATAGGGGAGTTGCTGAAGCCCCTTGATTATTTTAGTTGCCCTTTTCTGCACTTTTTCCAACCCTACAATATGTTTTTAGATGTGGTGACCAGAACTGTACACAGTATTCTAAGTGTGGTCACACCATAGATTTGTATAAGGACAGTAAGATATTAGCCATTTTATTATCAGTTCCTTTCCTAATTATGCCTAACATGGAGTTTGCTTTTTTCACAGCATCCACACACTGGGTTGACATTTTTCATTGAGCAGTCCACAACAATCCTAATATCTCTTTCTTGGTCTGTCACCACTAGCTCAGATCCCATCAGTTTATACTTGAAGTTGGGATTTTTTGCCCTTACACTTGCTTACACTGAACCACATTTGCCATTTTGATGCCCATTCAGAGAGATCCTTTTGGAGCTCTTCACAATTCATTTTTGTTCTAACCATCCTAAATAATTTTCTGTCATCAGCAAACTTGGCCACATCACTGTTCTCTCTCCTAATTACAGATCATTTATGAATAATTTGAAGAGCATTGGTCCCAATACAGATCCCTGTGGGGCACCAATGTTAAAATCCCTCTCTTGGAAAAATTTACCATTTATTCCTACTCTCTGATTTCTGTTTTTTAACCAGTTGCTGTCAATCCATAACAGGACCTCTCCTCTTATTCCATGACTGCTAAGTTTGCTCAGGAGTCTTTGGTGAGAGACTTTGTCAAAAGCCTTTTGGAAGTCCAAGTAAACTATGTCTACCAGATGTTTATTGTCCACATGTTTGACATTCTAGACTACTGTAATGCGCTCTATGTGGGGTTACCCTGGAAGACGGTTCGGAAGCTTCAGCTGGTACAGAATGCGGCAGCTCGCCTGATTAAGGGCAGCCGCCAGCGTGACCACATCACGCCAGTGCTTAATGAGTTGCACTGGCTACCAGTTGCTTGCTGAGCCGAATTCAAGGTGTTGGTTTTGACCTTTAAAACCCTACACGGCTCCGGCCCAGTTTATCTCAAGGAGCGCCTCCAGCAACATCAAGTAGGCCGCTCAACAAGGTCTGCCACGGATGGCCTTCTCCTTATCCCATCAGCCAGAGCAGCCAGGCTGGTGGGGACTAGGAAGAGGGCCTTCTCTGTGGCGGCCCCCACATTATGGAACTCCCTCCCTAGTGACCTTCGCCATGTCCCCTCCGTGATGAGCTTCCGCCGTGCATTAAAAACATGGCTGTTCAGGCGGGAATATGGGGTGGGTTAGGATTTTAAAAGAATTTTTTATACTGTTTTAATTATTATATTTTATTGTATTGTTTTATATTATTATTTTAATTGTACATCGCCCAGGGTGGCCGGGTGACCGGCCAGATGGGCGATTAATAAATATAAGAAATAAATAAATAAATTCTCAAAGAACTTTAAATATGAAATTGCGAGACAGAACTTACCTTTGTGGAAGCCATGTTGATTCTTTTTCAGCAGGGCTTGTCCTTCTATATGCTTACTGATTTTATCTTTAATTATTCTTTCAACCAATTTACATGAGATAGACATTAAGCAAACCGCCCTGTAATTTCCCGGATCCCGCCCAGATCCCTTTTTAAAAGTTGGTGTTACATTTGCCATTCTCCAGACCTCTGGTACATGTTACATATTTACCTCTGGTACATGTTACATATTTTTACATTCTCCAGACATGTTACATATTTTTGTTACAAGAAGAGCAATTTCATATTTGAGTTCTTTAAGAACTCTAGGATGTATACCATATGGGCCCGGTCATTTATTATTATTATTATTATTATTATTAATTTTATTTATATACCGCCCAACAGCCGAAGCTCCCTGGGCGGTTCCCAACAATCCATAAAAACTCATAATACAATGTACAATAAAAACCATTATACAAAATTTAAAAACCCGAATTTAAAAGCAAACAAACATATAAATAAAACAGGAAATGCAGTGAGACCAAATTTAAAAGAGCAACCACCCCACCATACACTAAGAGTTAGAGGCCTCAATACAGAGGGCAGTCTTAACCTTGCGCCAAAAAGATTGTAAAGTTGGCGCCAGGCGGGCCTCAGGAGGGAGCTTGTTCCAGAGTTGGGGAGGCTACCACAGAGAAGGCCCGCCTCCTTGTCACCGCCCGACGTGCCTCCCTTGGAGGCGGCAACCGGAGGAAGGCCCCAGATGTTGAGCATAGTGACCGGGTAGATTGTGATTGGGAGAGGCGTTCCGTCAAGTATTGTTAACCTTTATTAACTTTCAGTTCATCAATGAGGTTGATTTCAAAGATTTCATAGATCATAGAGTTGGAAGGAGCCTACAAGGCTATTGAGTCCAACCCCCTGCTAAATGCAGGAAACTAGAGGAGGGGTCTCCCATCCAAGTAACAACCAGGCCTGACCCTGCTTAGCTTTCCACGCTCAGACAAGCTGAGCCAACGTAAGCCACAGGCCTGACTTGAGAACCTCATCTTTTGTCACCACCATTTGCCTCAGTTCCTCAGATTTCCTTCCTGAAAACATCAGTTCAGGCACAGATATCTGTCCTATATCTTCTGCAGTGAGTACAGATTAAAATAATTTATTCAGTTTATCCACAATCTCCTTATCCTCCTTTAGTACTCCTTTAAGTCCATCATCATTCAATGGTCCCAACTGGCTCCCTAGCTGGTTTCCTGCTTCTGATATATTTAAAGAATTCTTTATTGTTGGCCTTGATGTTGTTAGTGCTATGCTCCTCAAAATGCTTTTTTTGCATCTCTTCTTGTGTGCTTTCATCTCCTTTATGCAAGCTTGTGCTCCCTTTTATTTTCCTCATTTGGGTAAGTTCCATTTTCTGAAGGAAGCCTTCTTTTCTCTAATAGCTTCATTGACACTGCTCATTAACCTCTTGGACTTGGTGCTACCTTTCCTAACCTGTGGTATACATTCTAGCTGAGCTTCTGTTACTGTAGTTTTAAGTAACCTCCAAACATTCTGAAGGCACATGATATCTGAAACCTTCACACCAGCAGCCAATGTAGCATGCAGTCTACATGCCCATCACAAACCCAGCAGTCTTTGTGTATAATGACTGAAACTCCCATTACCACAAGCCCACTGCCCTGATCCCCTGGATCCAAATTTTATCTTTCAGAGGAAGTCCTTTCAGCCATAGGAAGCCCTACAGAACTTAGATATTTGAAATCATCTATGTGGAAAATGTCTTGCTATTGGCCACATATCTTTATACTTCCTTCCATTATGTCTCCAAATTCTCGTGCTGCAATAAACTACCTTTTGAAGTACCGCAAGACTCTTTGTCTACTGTAACTGTTGTTAACCTTAAGGTTAACCTTGGATGCATGAAACTTCTCCTTCTCCTGCATTTGAATTTTTTAAAATCTCAAGTTCTTTCCACCCCAAATATAGAGGAATGTGCAAATTTTGGTAAATCCTTATAAAAAAATCAACCAAAATGGAATTCTCAGCCATCTGCACCAGCCTACTTCTATAAGTACAGCTATTCCCAGTATGGACAGGATTATGTTGTACCTGGCTGCTGTATAGCTGTTAAAGATTAGGAGCCTATCAGAAGAAAGAGGTGGCATCCCTCATTCAGCACTAGCATGGTTGAATGCCGAAGGATCTAAACCCAGACTTTTAAGAGCTAAGCACTCAAATCTTTTAATCTTTCCATCCTGAACATGAAGAAATTTGAGAATTTGGGTCAATTCCTATCAAAAACGAACTGAAGCAAAATTATCACCCATCCCTAAATTAGTAATAGTTCCAAGTGACTCAACTAAGCAAGTCAAAACAGATTCTACTCTACAGATGAAGACAAGAACCTCAAAGTCACAAGCTAATGTGAACTGGATGAATTTTCTTTCTGGACTCCAAATATGAACACATGAGGGGATAAAATTACACTTGCAGACTCTTGGTTCTGACCTTCATATATTCATCTGATTGCATGGAGCCTACATATGTACTTGTTTGTGTATAGGTTCTCTCCAATGCAGGGTACAAATTGCACAGTGAGAGCACGTAAATCCTACACAATCAGTTGAACTTGAATGCACAGAGGTCAGAAGTTGGGATAGTGGGCTGAGTCCCAGTATCAATTTACCCACATGTCAACTGAACGTCCAAAAAAAGTGATATCAGTATAATATGAAGATAGTACAACAAGAAAGCCTGCAGTATTCTGTTAATGTAGCTGTAAAGATAAAGTGTTCAAAATCCCTGGATGATAGTCTCCCTGAAAATATTTAAAATGTTTATATACCTGTTATTGCATATATAATATGAAACAAGAATTAAGTCACATTAATATCAGGCAGACTAGAGTTTCAGAATGAATAAAAAATGAAGAAAAGATACTTTGTAATTCCAAATATAGCACATCTATACATTTTGTGTTCTAGAGAATATGATACCTGAGTAAATAGAACGAGAATGAAGTAACAATGTTCTTTCTATGAAAGACTGCTAAGGTTTGGTATTAAATTGAAAAACCACAAGTGTTCTTTAGAGCAAAATCCACAAGAACCAATTTAAGAGCTTTTAGTGATATGGAGGCTTGATTGAATTATTGTGGGGGCAGGAACATTCATTTTGTTTGGTTTTTTATAAGAGAATTGCTGAATGTTATGTTTATTATCCACTACAGAAAGTTGAAAACATAATATTAACTTAATGTACAGTGTGAAAATTCTATTATTAGCCAAGCTACTGGGCTGGTTTGTACAGTTCCTTTCTCTTATACACAAGCATTCCAGGGTGTAGGGAGAGAGAGATGTATGGTGTTCAACCTGTTTGGAATGGGGTTGTACTCCCCCTAAAGGATCAGGTTTACAGTTTGGGGGTGTTCCTTGATTAAAAAAAAGCAACCCAACTTTGTTTCTGGAGGCCCAAGTTTCCTCAATGGCATGAAGCGCCTTTTACCAGTTCAGCCTTGTATGCCAACTGTGGCTTCTCCTGGAAATTAGGTTTTGTACAGATGCAGCTGGAAGTATCAGCGAGACTTGAGCCCATTGAGGTTCTGTGAGTTCTCCAGGAATTGGTGAGGAATTGCCCAAAAAATGTGTTCATGTTCAGGGGTACAAAAAGGGGCAAGTTCTGATGTTTAACAAATTGAAACAATATTCTCATACATTCCTAGCTGGAAACAGTTTCTGTTATTGCAGAATCACATTTTCCAGCCAAAGCTGTAATAGGAATTTCTTCAGCTCTATCCATGTCCAAGTGTAGAGTCTAGTTCACATGAACATTTTCCCATATGAGCTGTGTTCTGTGGATGGCCATCGCTTCTTGTACATAGTGGAAAGTGACTATGTGAATCAATCCCACATTTCCTGAACTTCAATCATATCTCAATTCATTATTTATCCTAGTATCTTGTCAATGTGACCTTCCTGAAACAGCACATTTCTCATAATTCTTATATTTTAGCTATCAGCTAGGATGAAGTTAAGTCCTTCTGGATTCATATATTATTGTGTCTGGTTTATTCAGCTTAGGACTCCTGTTGGTACCAAATTCTACTAGTAATGTGCCTTGAGTCTGATTGCTTTCCCTAGGGATGTATGAGAAATTTGTTTCAGTTCATTTTTGATCAGGATTTACCCAGTTTGCATCTTCTAGACCAAACATGGAACACATAGACACAATCTGCAGTTGAAGTCCATACATTTCTGAGCTTGCAATGCAATTTATGGACCAAAACAAAAATGTGTGCGTACATTTGAAAAATGCATGTGAAAAAAAGCATTCAAAGATGCACACAATTGATCTGTACATTTGGGAAAAAATATGCACAAAAATGCACACAGATTTTCATGGGAAAAGAAAAAAACCCAAAACTCACAATCTGATGCAGAAATGAGACAGAACGAGCTTCGAGATGAAATTTTGAGAACTTCAGTGAGCTTAAGCTTTGCTGATTTGCACATACCTACCTGCTGCAAACATTAATGACATATCCCGTAGGGATGTATGAGAATTCCCATTAGTGCAAATTTAAAGACCCAAAAATAATAATTAAAAACACACAATCCCATTTGTGTAAACCATGAGACACCCCCCCCCCCCAAATGTGTCTATTTATTTAATATGCACACAAAAAAATACAAACATTTCTGGAATGGGGGGGGGGATCTGCTAGAGTCTGCCACCACTTATCGGAATAGAAACACTATGAAATCCCATTAGGCTTAAACAGAATGGAATTCCCAGCATCACACTTCCCTGGGTATATGCAAATAAAGGATGTATTCACAGCGCCAGTAATGTTGGAAGTAAAAACTTGTGCATCTTCTCCCAAGGAGGGATGGATATGCTGTATCATCTAAGGAATCAATTTATCTATCCCTCCAAGGCATGTGTACCCTAATTTGGCCTCTTCTCGCATTCATTTCTAGAGTTTAGAACAGCAGCCAATATTAACTAGTCCTGTAGCCTAGTTCTCACTCCTGATCCTATCTGCTGATCCTGAGTCCGCCAACCATGAGTGTCCTTCTTGTTTATGATTGGTCATGAAAAACTTGAGTCTGGAAGACTATGAGTTCCATGTCCTAAATCTTGCAGCTTTTCCAATAAGTTGGAGACCTGATCCAGATTTGATGCTAATCCTGAGTGTGTATTCTCCTTGTTTGGTATGTCCATATTTTATTTACTTTAAATTTTGGTATACCTTTTCCTTCTTCTTTCCTTCTGCATTCAGTCTTACCTTGGGCTGGGCACTTACTAGGCAGCTTACTACAGCTGCTAGCCAAAAATGGAAAGGCTGGGAGCAGCTGTTCTGGATGATAGGCAAATTACAACATTTAGGAAGGGCTCCAGTTGAATCATTTAAACCTTTTAAGTACTCATCCATCAAGACAGAATGATTCACAATTCTCTTGCACTTCTTAAAATATCTGCCATTATTTGTGACTTTCATTTCTGGGTCACAAAAACTGTACTACCTTTACCTCGTGTGTTGTCCTACATATGTGTTGTGTGTGGTTGTGGTTGTTCTTGGCAGGGGGAGTTGGGGGAGAGGGTTGTTATATGTGGTTTGCAACCATCTTTTGTGTCTACTACTGACATCGATTTTATAAGAAAGCTCAGTGGAGAACTAGGTCATAATGGAAAGCAGAGAGAGAGAGAGACAGACAGACAGACAGAGAGAGAGAAGTTAAATGCATGCTGTTAGGGGACTTACTCTCCCAGTTTCCCCAATATCACTAAATGGTGCATTAAAGAAACTGTATATTGCTGATAATTTATTATTGCCCTGCAATGTTGATAGGGAAATAATCAGCTAAATATTCTTTTTGATGGCTGAAAGCTGGGGAAAGCAAGTGTAATTATTTTTAACACTGCTATCTCATGACATCCTACACAATAAATATAATATAGGGGACAAGAATGTTGACAATCTAACAGTGTCACTTATTTTGAAACTAGGTGTGGAATGTAAGGAATATAGTCATAGTTTTAGTGTTTATTTTGTACTGGGGAGCTGCTGATTTAGTACAGTTTGCCAAACAAACTTTGCAAGTCTAAATGTGTTCAGGGGATGAATCACAAGTTTTCTAGTGCAAACACCACCAACGTCACACAATTAATTGCCAGGCCACCATGAACTTGTTCTGCTTTGGTTTTATAGTGCATCCACCATGGTATTTAACAACTTAAGTCTGTTAAGACATTTGTTGTTGGTGTTGAGTTGTAGAATGTTCGATAAGGTTTATTTCTCCTCCTCTGCTAGTGTTGAACCCATAACCACTTTCAAAGGCAGGTACCATCTGTCACAAACTTCTGTAACAAACTTATATACATGACATGTTCCAAATGTCAGTGGTCATGTGGCTCTCACAACCGTTTCTTATATGTAACTTGAATGCTAACTCATCTTTCCCCATATTGTGAAGCAATAGTATTGCTACTTGGTTAAACATGGCCAACAAGGAACTGTTAATAAATGGATTTTGAAACACTGAAGCAAGTGCCTAAGATCCACAACGGAAGAAGTTTTCTAAATCAGAACTTCATAACCTAATACGTAATACTTAGGTACTGTAAAAAAGGAAAAGGAAAAAAGAAAGCAAATGGGCTTTGCAATGGCACTCCCACCCCATCCTGGTGGCCAACATATTTTTACCCACGCCAAAAAATCCAATAGGTCCCGTTTCCTAAGAGTAAAAATATAATAATAATTAATTAGTTAGCTAAGATTTGCTGCTCTTTCAGATCACCCAAAATCAGCCAGCTGAGGTGGCTGCCTCACTCTGCTTAACTGTAGGGATGCCCTATTGATGGAATCCTTCCCACTCAAGATTAATGAAAAGGGTCCTCATTACATTTCAGATGTGAAATCTAGATCATACTTCTTAATGGAAAAAGAATGCACACACACACACACACACACACACAATCTAAAATTCATTAAGAAGACCTGTGACCAGCTGCTTCTTTTCAGTCGTAACTTTTTGCCTACGAAGAGTTAGAAAGATAACTATTTCTTAATATAGATTCAGGGCATGTCTGCAATACAAATAAATAATTACTCCCTTTGGATAGATTCACAGGAAAATTGGAGGAAGGGGCTATGCCCATTCAGAGCACTGGAAAAAATTATGAGGTATTAAAGTCTCTCATAATGGCATACAGAATAAATCACTTCTTTGGGGCTTTCTGTCTTTCAAGCACTTTCCTAACATTAGCTAATTAAGTGTAATGACCTCTAAATCTGGTTGCTACTAGTGAGCTACCAAAAGAAACAGCTGTGTGGCTGCAAGACACAGTTGTACATTATAGGAGTTCTGCCCCTGTTCCATTTCTCTGAACGTGGCATATGCCATTTGCTGAATTGCTCAGGCTGAATCATGTTTGCTTGAGAGACACGGCAAATGTATTTGATTTTTAACGGGGGCGAACTGGATAAATAAAGCAGACAGTAATTGGTCCAAAGCATGCTGAGTAGACAATTGCTAAGGAAAGCTTAAACAAAAAAAATATCTGCCTGTTCTCATCAGGCATTGATACAGGCAGGGCTTTTTTTCTGGTGGAACTCACCGGAACTGAGTTCCAGCACCTTTTCTTCTATTAATTGCATTACAATTTAATCGCCATCTACTTCCGAGGAAATGTAATCCAAGAGTTCCGGTACCTTTTTCTCCAGAAAAAAAGCACTGGATACAGGCCTACATAACATGTGATCCACAGCTCACCAGTAATGTATTGCTATCTTCTAGGTACTTGACAACTTCCCTCCACCGTTTTTGCAGTTCAAGACAGGCAGGAAAAGAAAGAGGTTCATCAAAATTGCAGTGGGCCGCCACAAATTGCTGATGGACACTATTTACACAAGTCATGTGTTGTTCTGGCCCAAGTGGAAAGTTTTAGGTGACTGAAGCTAGGACCTTTTGCATGTAAACTATGTGCTCTGTCACTGATCTGGGACCCCTTTTTATGTATATAATTTATGAATTTATTATTTATTTAGATAATTACTTCATTCTAGAAATTGCTTTATGATCTTAGCTTTGTCCTAATTTATCCTAATTGACAAGGCCTGGCTCTAAGTTTTGGGTGCCCATGGCAACACCAGGCTCAGTTCAGGAGGTTGTATGCAATATTAGTCCTACTAAGAGCAGAGCTGTTGAAATGAATGGGACTTAAGTTAGCCACGACTAAATCAAGTCTCATTCATTTCAGGGGGTCTGCTCTATGTAGGACTAACATTGGATACTACCCAGGGTGCTGGTGTTAACCTTTAAAGCCCTAAACGGCAAGGGACCTGGAAGGCAGCTTTCTTTCATATGTTCCTCCCCACATGCCCTTGTCAACATCTGAGAATACTTTTCAGCCTCATGAAGTCACAAGTTCTAGAGCAGGAGTCTTAAACTCTTTCAGCCTGAGGGATTAATTCAGTTTTGAGGAATCTCTTGGGGGCTGCATTCCGGTGGTAGGTGTGGCCAAACGCAAAAGGAACAGGTCCAAAATGCCAACATATTTTAACTCAAAGCTGTTAGTACCAGTAACTAAGTCTTAGGAGAAGCATTTCAACCTTTTAGAATGGTGCCGGAGGTACTGCACAAAACCATGAAACCACCAAATGATTGGTGGTCAGAGGAAAGAGAGTGGAGCTGGCGAAGGGGTATGCCCTTCTGTGGAACCCTATATGGCTGGATTGGACCCCCAGGATGGCCAGATTTGGCCCAGAGGCCTCAGGTTTGGCACTCCTGGAATAGAGCCTTTTCAGTGGTTCCTCACACCTTGTGGAATGTTCTGTTAACAGGTTCCAACACTGTACTGTTTTAGATGGTATATTAAAACTTGGATCTTCAAGAGGACATGTGCGTACACATTTTAGTACTGTGTGTGTGTGTGTGTGTGTGTGTGTGTGTGTGTGTGTTTTAGCCCTTATGATTAACTGCTGTATTTACAAACTTCTTCTTGTTGATATTTGAGTATTTATTTGGGTTTTTAAGATGACTTTAAATATTACGAATTTTGTATACTCGCCACCTTGAGTTCCCCCTCAGAAAAATAGACAGGATATAAAAAATTAAAATAAAGTAAATGACAAATAAGATGCCTTCTCTGTCCCTCCTCAGGAGGTGCTTGGGCCCTCTCTCCCCCACTTAGTGGCAGTGCTGATCAGACCTCCGGCCCATGCGCTCAAACGTAAAGACATGGCTGGCATCAGTAAAATGACAGCATTGTTGAATCTTGGCAATCGGACCCCGAGCTCTGTGTAGTGGTGCTGCCTGCCAGCTTATCCCCCAGTCCCCATTGTGGGTGGAGTGTCTGCCTGCCCAGTCGTGGCAGCAGCAGTGGAAGGAAGCCCAACAGCAGTGCTGAGGGAAGCTCCCTCCAAGCTCATGAATCTACATACATTTATATCCTGTGTTTCCATCAAAACAATGGCACTCAAGGAAGGTGGCTAAGAATAAAATACAGTTTAAAAACAGAAACTTAATTAAAACATAACATAAAAACAAATCAGTTAAAAACACAACAGTAAAAGAAATAAACAGCAGCCAACCAATTAACCCCCCCCCCTTCAGCAGCAGACCAGCTTATACACCGAAGGCCCACCTGAATAAAAATGGCTTTGCCTGCTAATGGAAAGACATTCACTGGTTCCTCCGTCTTCATTATACTGGCCCTGGCTTGCATACATCAGGCAGGGGTGGAATAATTAAGATGGTGGCAGCTGCTGGGCCACTACCACCCCACTTCCTGCTGGTCACCACACAGGACAGGTTGGTAAACAGCTGCAGCAGCAGCCCAGCAGTGGCATTTACCTGAGTGTGCTGCATGCTGACTAAAGAGAGGCAAACTTGTAAGCCTGTAAAGCAACCCTTTGGCACGGCTGGTAACATTTTCAGAGCCAGTGTGGCGTAATGATGAGAGTGTTGGACTGGGACTCGGGAGATCCGGGTTCTAGTCCCCGCTCAGCCATGAAACTCACTGGGTGACTTTGGGCCAGTCACTCACTCTCAGCCTAATCTACCTCACAGGGTTGTTGTGAGGATAAAAATGGAGAGGAGGATGAGGATTATGTAAGCCACCTTGAGTTCCTTGCAGGAAAAAAGGCGGGGTATAAACATAATAAATAAATAAATAAATAAATAAATAAATAGGGAAAGCTAGGTCTAACTGGGGAGCTTCTGAGCTCCCATCTCTGACTACAATGTGGAACCTGCAACCCAGGAGCAGCTTGCAATGCAGAGCAAAGTCCAGAGGTAAAAAAAAAGGAAGGAGAAACAGAGAGCACGTGGCAGTGTTTGCATGCCGTTTGGGAGCAATCTGTGTCCTGATAGGGCTGGCCTTGCCATGCGGTAAAGTGAAGCAAGCTTCTACAGGTGGCAGAATTTAGGGCGGGGGGGGGGCTAGATGAACACAGGAATCGAAATCTGACTTGTACACTGTTGGCCCCAACAGCCAAATAATGTGACCAGATTGAACCAAATCACCTGAATTCCCAAAATAAAAAACACCCAACCCCATAACACAGTGTAGAGTAAGCAAAACACGCACACTGCCCCAGGCCAATCAGGGCAATGAGCCAAAATTCCTACTTGTCCCCTGGAAAAGGCAGCCAGCAAAGTCCACACTGACAACAGGGAGGGAGCTGCAAAAGAAAGAGGCAGAGGGTGGGGGCTTTCAGGCCTTATATCGGCCCCTGATGCCCCACCCACCTGTAACCTGATTGGAGGGTGAGATCACCCCACAGTGGTTTCACTTTCCTTTCCCTCACACGCAAAATTCTCCCCTCCCACAGTTGCACATGGCTGGGGGAAGGGAATTGGCACTTTATGAAGTTTACTATGAAACTTTCTTTTCTTCAGCTGGTTTAGTCAAAATGTTCCTAAATAATTTCTTCTGGCTGGTCCAGCAGAATGCTACTCCATTTTCCATAAGAACATAAGCAGAGCCCTGCTGGATCAGACCAAAGGCCTATCTAGTCCAGCATTTTGTTCACACAGTGGCCAACCAGCTACCTAAAGGAAGTCTGCAGCAGAGCATGAATGAGCTAGCACCTCCGGACCATGTTCCCCAGAAAAGTGGGGCATAGTGGCCATGACTGGCATCTCTAAAAATATTTAAAACAAGTTTTGTTTTGTTTTGTTTTGTTTTCCATCTGAGAAAAGGGTGCTTATATTATTTTGGAATCTATAGCGTAGGGAGCATAGCTTAGAAATATGGAAGAATATATGTCCCTGAACAAAGCAGCTCTAACTGAAAGGTCTCAGGCCAAAGGACTGCCTTTTGAAAGCAAAGAATGTGTAAGAGTTGAGTGTCCTCCTGATTCAACATGAGGCAATGACTGCACAGAACCCAAGGGTGCCAAAAATACTAGAGCAGTTGAATCCAGCCCATGTCTAACTAAAAGAGAATGAACAAGAGCTCTGAGAGCTGGAGCTGCAAGACAGAACGAAGCAACAGGAGGCCTGTCATCACCAGGAAGAGGAACATCTCGGGCAAGAGAGGGAACAGTGGGAGGCACAGTATCATCTGCCAGTCTAGGAGACATGTCATCACCTGGGAACCTTTGGCAGCTGCCAGGACCCTGGCAGGGCTCACTGCCAATGCAAGAACTGTGCCCCTCTATAAGCAAGAGCAGTGCCAGGTGGCTGGATCTCGCCACTCTTTTATTTTCAAATATTCCCCGTCCCCAGCATAGCCCCCACCACTCCCTGCTGCCTCCAGCACCTGGACATTTTTAAAAAAACTACGGGAAAAAATCATGGTATTTATAGCACCACTGAGCACAAAAATAGTCAAAGTTTATTTATTTATTTATTTATTTATTATATTTATCAATCGCCCATCTGGCCGGTCACCCGGCCACCCTGGGTGATGTACAACCAAAATACAGCAACACAACACAATAAAATATAATAATTAAAACAATATAAAAAATTCTTATTAAAAACCTAACCCACCCCATATTCCCGCCTGAACAGCCATGTTTTTAATGCACAGCGGAAGCTCATCACGGAGGGGGCATGGCGAAGGTCACTAGGGAGGGAGTTCCATAATGTGGGGGCCGCCACAGAGAAGGCCCTCTTCCTAGTCCCCACCAGCCTGGCTGCTCTGGCTGATGGGTTAAGGAGAAGGCCGTCCGTGGCAGACCTTGTTGAGCGGCCTACTTGATGTTGCTGGAGGCGCTCCTTGAGATAAGCTGGGCCGGAGCCGTGTAGGGTTTTAAAGGTCAAAACCAACACCTTGAATTCGGCTCGGCAAGCAACTGGTAGCCAGTTGCTCACCCCTGAGCTAAATGGAAATGATAGCAAAATGATCCTAAAAGATTGTACTAGAAAGGAAAAGAACAATTAGAAAAACTGCATTCAAAGAAGCAGGGTAGCCATCTGTTTTTCCGCCACTCTCACGGATTTTTCACAAACTGTAAATATTGCAAATAGCTTTCATTTAAACTGAATGGAATCTGTTTTGACAAAATACAAGGTGACAGAACCTCATTTAAATTGTGACAAGTTGTACTATGATATTTATTCAAAATTATTATGTGTTGATGAATATCTGTCATATAAATACAGATCCACCAAACATTAATTTTCCCCAATTACCAGTGGGAAATCATGTATAAAATAAAATGTAGTATGCAACAACGCTAATACCTTAGTTATTTTTCCCCTAGGCAAAATCTACACTGCCATTCCAATTTTACCCATATAATTCAGTGTCTATTAAAATGGTAAGCATGATAAAAACTGTGATCATTAAAGATTTATGAAGTAAGAGAACAAACAGCTCTAATGGGAGATAGCTTTGATATGTAGGAGGGGAATGGATGGCTGAGAGGGAATTGCAAGCGGAATATGAGCTGCTCATGTCCACATCACTATGACTCCCGTAAAGATAGGATATTATGAGAAGTATCATCTGGCAGCTATTAATGCCTAATATAAATCAGACCCTTAACCCAACATAGAAAGTTGTTCTTTCCTAACTGGCAGTCTTGATAGACATTTTGTCAAAGATTGATTCTGAATCTGAAGACAGAAAGAAAATTCCCTTTATGCAGGATGGATTTACACAGGCATATAGATCACTTAATATCATGACACATGACTCAATGCAGACATAACTTTTAATCATAGTTAGAGAGCTAACCATAGTTTGTTTCCTTAACCCTGATTCAGATCCCACATTCAGATCCCAAAGAAAAAGGGAGGAAATGTACAGGGAAGGCACGTTCAGGGATACTTACAAGCAGAGAGGCTGGAGAAGCAGAGGAGGAACTGCCTTACATCATGATTTGCTTGATGGAGATATAATACTTAGCCATGGTTAATGTCTCACAAACTCACTTCAAACCATGGTTTCACATCCAGGTTTGTGGATAATCCTTAACTATAATTTAGGCACTCTGAAGTAAGTTTAACTATGCCAAAGCAAAAAAACAAAAATCAAGAAATGGTAGTTATTTCTGCTTAGGGCCTGATATAGCTAATTCACATATAGCATGAGTTATTGCTCATAGAGATATCATTAAGTGAACTGCCCAACACATGCCCCCATGGAATCTTGCACCTCTGCGGAGCGACCAGCCTTTGTGACTGTCCCTAAGGAGAGACAAGCACACAAGGGCTTAGTGTGCTGATGCACATTGCACCCCATTGTTGACATCAGGGTGGGGCTTCTGGGACTATAGAAGCCCAGACTGCCCTGTGACTGGTACACTTTCTATTTGGACAGCACTCACCTCCTACCCAAGGTAGGACTCAGGAGGGTTTGAATACAGGTCACATTTTTTTCAATGCACTGAGACTGGCCAGAGGCACATGTTTTTTCACCTACTTCATACCGAGCCTTGGGGTGGGGAGAGCTAATTGGCTATTAAAGGTGTTGTGCTTTATGCAAATAGGTCCAGTTGGAAACAATGTGAGTAGGGTTTTGTGGGTAGATTACATTGGCACCAGGCACTGGTGTGCTCCCAAGGGTGATGGAAAAGTGAAAGGGGATTCCCAAGGCTCACCTGCTAGGGCTGTGGGACTCAGAGGTAGGGAAAGGAACAACTTTGGGGCCCACGTAAGTCATATGCACAGGGTTATGGGACACGAGATGGATGTGGCTCAGGAGGGGACCCCTCAACACCTAAAGGTGTAGTTCCCAGTGGGCTGTGGACAGTCATGGCACTGTCTACAAACTGAGGGCTGGGTGAGGCTCAGCCATATTTGCTGCTGCATCAATGCCCACACAACTATTTCTGTTGCAGTTCTCCTCCTTGCAAGTTAATAAAGTCATTGTGGCTCTAGTTTACCCAAACTGACTCTTTATTCCCTGGAGTGGTTGCAAATACTAGTCTGCCCATAATTAATTATCCAGAGTGGAAGGCAGAAGCTCTACTTATTTAAATGATCCACTTCTCTCTCGCTCTCTCGCTCTCTCTCTTTGCAAGGAGCCCAGGCAGGTGTCAAACCAGACAAATATGATTCAAGAATGATGCCTGAATCACAGTAGTAATAAAGAAACAAGTTTCCACTGTTAAATTCAACGTGTCTCTAGGATGCTCCCAATATATGTCACAGTTGCATTCTGAAACCCTAGTCCCAAGAAATCTTCAAACAGGATATTTCTGAAAGGTAAGGAAACTGGTTAGACAAAGTAAGTCTTTGGTGCTATATAGGGGTGAAGGAGGTAGAAACAGGCAAAGGGAACATCAGGACCTGCTCCAGTTGGACTGTCCCCACCCCCTGGGTAATGAAATGGGAAGCAGGGCCACAGGGAAGCCAATGGTTTTGTAAATTGTTGTAAACCACCTAGAGAGCTTCGGTTATTGGGTGGTATATAAATGACATACATACATACATACATACATATTCCTTGCAGCATTCATATATACGAAATTCTGCACTCCAGAATGAAAATTCCTGCCCTGATGCCCTTGAGCTCAATGGAGATGGGCCCAAATGAAGATGATGAAGCCTTCTTTAGAAAGCTTATGACGATAAGCTGCAAACCAGAGGGCACTAACCTGGCATCCTATCTCACAGGCAGGCCCGGCGCAAGCTCTCTTATCACCTGAAGCAGAAGACCTCACGCTGCTGCTGTGCAGCCCTCCCGCCTGCTACTACTGTGGCACAACCCTCCCTCCCTGCTACCGTCAGTCCCAGTCTGGAGATCCCCCTCACGGCAGGAAAGGAAAGATGGTGGGCTCTCCAGGCTGGGGCTGGAGGTGGCAGGGAGGGTTGAGATCTCAGTGGCTTTGGGCTCTCGAGATATCGTGAGGTGTCGACCATGTGCTGAGATCTCATGAGATCCCAAAACCCCGTAGCAACTGAGAGCTGGCAATTGCTCCCAACAGCCCCTTTCTCACTGCGGCAAATGCCATGGTGGGAGAGCAGCTAGAGGGGGGTCTCTAGAGCACCCAATAGAGGTGGCGGTGGCGGACTCTCCAGGCTGGGAGTGGGGGAGTGGCACAATTTGCTGCTCATACCCACTGGAGGTGGCAGTGGGCTCGCCAGGCTGGGGCTCAGCCTAGGGGCAGGGCAATTTGCTGCTCTTCCATCTCCGCCGCCTCATGCAGGCACCTCACCCTGCTTCATGGGTGGGCCAGCCCTGCTCAGAGGTTCAGCCAATATAGTCTGTAGAATTGGTTGTCGGCTGCTAGGTCAGGCTCCAGTCTGACCTAAGGTGGATTGAACTAATACCACTATTACCGTAAAAAGAATGACAAAAGAAATTAAAAAGTGGATCCCATAATCCATATTAGGGCTAAACATGGATCCTGAATCTGAAAAAAAGAAAAGAAAACTAATGGTCTGTAGAGTACTGTCCACTGGGGATGTTATGGAATATAAAGAGGAGTACCTTAGATAAGTTCACCCTTTACAAGTACCCATACTTCCTTTGTGGTTTCTGACCTGGATTTGGGTAAATGCTTCTATTCACGTGATTTATCCTGGCCATGTAAATTAGCCATGTGAAGGATGTCTGGTTTCTCAGGAGATTTGCCACCTGTGGGGAATGTAAACAACCTGAGTAGAAGCCTTTACACATGCACAGACCATCATGGGCAAAACACATGTACATGTAGAGGTGCTAACAGAAATTCAAGGCAGTGACCTGCACAGAGCACTGGCTTAAATAGCACACCACACCTATCATTGGCTTAAACTAACAAAAGTCCAGCTGTTTCTCCTGTGACACTCACTGCAGCATTGTGCCACAACACTGCGAACACTGTGCCACAAAATGTCCTTTGTATTTCAAGATGTCTTCCTCTTTGAGAACCATCTAAAGTTTGAGAGATCCTCAGCAGAAGAGGAGAAATACAGCAGGGAGGCATATATGAGAATGTAAAAAAAGAAAAATGCTTGTGTATATGAGACATTATAATCCCAGCACAGTCATAATAGGTATCCCATTTCAAATTGCCTTCTTTTCCCTTACCTGCAAATGTAAACTGCATAAATAAATGTCCTCCACATATGCACACTATCCATACCTCCCATCTTTCCGTATACGCTGCCTCTTCTTCTCCTGTCTGCCTATTGACACTCAGAACAGTAATTATGTTTAGGAGGAAAAGAAGCAGAAATAAATTATGCAGAGATATGGTTCATAAAGTGAGATAACAGCATTTTGGGGCAACAAAATGTTGACAAAAATGAGCATTCCATTTTATTAGCAACTGGGAGAATATATATACACACACACACACACACACACAGTCATTGTTAACAGACTAAAATACAGCAGGTGCTTTACTCTGCAGATGTTTCTCTCTAAAATGTAACAAGCCCATAAAGTGTGTTTATAAATAATGAGGTAAGGACTGGCTATTAGGAGAAAGAAATATGAACATCATAAAGTGAAGAGCCACGGAAAAACTCACTGGGAAGGAGGGGTGACTTCTGCCTTGGGATGAAAATCAAAGCAAGCCTTATAATTAATCAAGCATATTATGGAATCTCACACTATAACAGACATTTCCAAGCACAGTCAAGAAACAGAACTCAGGGGTGGGTTGTACAGAAAGGAGCAGGCTATGTTCTCAAGAGTTGGAGTACCCAGACTGGGCAGAGAGAAGTTTTGTCACGCATCTCACTGGTTTCCTCAAGAGCACTTCTTTCCTTTCTCTTGCATATATACACATGGTTTTCATTCATTCCTATGGACAAAAGTAGTAAACATGAACATGGGGAAACTTGTGGTGAGGGCAATAGTCCTCCCTGTAGAGAGCTGAACTCAGCATGGGACCTTCTAATAGTCCAGTCTTCCCATCACATACAAACTCACCCATTATAAGGAAGGGCATTTTGCTTGTGATGATACCAAAGTTTCCCCCAACCTGATGCCTTCCAGCTGTGTTGAACTGCAACTCCCATCATTCCCAGCCAACATGGCCATTGGCTGATTAGAAATGGGAGGTGCAGTCCAATACATCTGAAGAGAACCAGGTTGGGAAACCTGTTATAGAACATTATTCTCTTCCAATGAATATTTCATAGATTCATATGAATAGAGTTGGAAGGGGCCTACAAGGCCATCGAGTCCAACCCCCTGCTCAGTGCAGGAAACTAGAGGAGGGGTCTCCCATCCAAGTAATAACCAGGCCTGACCGTGCTTAGCTTTCCACACTCAGACAAGCTGAGCCACAGGCCTGCTCTCTTTAGCTCTTCACGTAGCTCTTTAGCTTCACATAGCTCTTTAGCTCTTCCATAGCTCTTCACTTTATGATCTTCATACGTCTTCCTTTTTCACCAAGTAAAAAATCCCTGCAATGAAGCAAGATGTGCCATACTAAAACATTATCCACAGCCCTGTTTACCTGAACTGTTATCTTCTCACCCAGGTCTTCTTCACATGTCCAGTGTTCTGCAGCTGCATGAGTAAATGTGGAATTCGCTGAGCTATGCTTGATTGTCTCCCCTACTCTCCTGCAAGCATGCATGGCCCCAATTCAGATTGGGACTATGGTAACAAGTGCTTGAGCTTCATCCCTGCCCCCCCCCTGCATTTTCATCCTGAAAATTCCACACACCCCCTATGCTTACAGGACAACTGGAGAAATAATCCTTGAATATTAAAGGAGCATTTACTTTGGACATAGATACATCTTTCAAAAATGAATTTATGAAGAGGCATGCACATCTTCATTTGTTTCTCAGAACACAGTCACTAATTAAGGCACAAGTACATGTCAAACCAATACTAGAATATTCAAATATTAGAATTCTAATATTAGAGTATTAGAAGGATGCTAGAAGATTAGAATATTTGGAGAATAATTCAGTGTGCCTCAGAATCACACAGCTCGAAAATCAACCCTGGAGGAAGACTTGCCCTAAATGTATAGCTCTCAGTAAATAATTCTTATAAGTATGTCTAGCATCATTTCAAGTAGACTGTGCTCTCCTAAAATTGTCCTTCATACGAACCTTGAGATTTAAAAAGGAAAAGAAAACTAAACTAAAAAGCAGGTAGCTGAACCAAAGGTTTAACTGAAATGTGTTAATGTGCTCTAATATAGTGCTATATTGATGATGATGATGATGATGATGATGATGATGATGATGATTTGCATTGGCAAGTGTGTGGGGAGTTTGGAAAATTATTTTTTAAAATAATTTTCCTTTTTTTACATAACACCGAAGTTAAGGGAGGGGGGCTTTTGTCACCAGAATAAGTTCATAGAATCATAGAATTAGGGATGTACCAATTCGCCTCGCGCGGGCATAGTGGGCCAAAATCGGCCCCGCTCACGCCCGCGCCGGTCTCGTTCCGTCACTTTCAGCACCAGAAATGACGCGATGGGACCCTGAGCAGGCGCACTGGACCCCCACGCCACATATTGCACCTGCACAGGGTCCCATTGCGTCATTTCCGGTGCCTGAAGTGATGCAACGGGACCACCGTGGGCGGCTCGAGTGGCGCGGAGAACTGCTCTGTGCCAATCAGAAGATAGAGGCGGGGGGCTGCCGCTGTGGAGAGTCAAGGCGGCGGCAAGGTGGTGGCCCCAGCAGGTTCGTGGACACCACTACATAGAATCATAGAAAAGTAGAGTTGGAAAGGGCCTATAAGGCCATCGAGTCCAACCCCCTGCTCAATGCAGGAATCCAAATCAAAGCATCCCTGACAGATGGCTGTCCAGCTGCACCTTGAATGCCTCTAGAGTGGGAGAGCCCACCACCTCCCTAGGTAGTTGGTTCCATTGTCTTATTGCTTTAACAGTCAGGAAATGTTTCCTTTTTAGGTGGAATCTGGGTTCCAGTAACTTGAGCCCATTATTCCGTGGGGTACAGGACAGTCAAAAGGAAGTATGTCTTCATACAACACATATTTAATTTATGGAACTGAAGTCATTGCCACAATTTATTTATTTATTATATTTGTTAATCGCCCATCTGGCTGGTCACTCGGCCAGCCTGGGCGATGTACAATTAAAACAATACAATAAAACATGATAATTAAAACAGGATAAAAAATTCTTTTAAAATCCTAACCCACCCCATATTCCCGCCTGAAATACTATGTTTTTAATGCGCGGTGGAAGCTCATCACAGAGGGGACATGGCGAAGGTCACTAGGGAGGGAGTTCCATAACTTGGGGGCCGCCACAGAGAAGGCCCTCTTCCTAGTCCCCACCAGCCTGGCTGCTCTGGCTGAAGGGACAAGGAAAAGGCCCTCCGTGGCAGATCTTGTTGAGCGGCCTACTTGATGTTGCTGGAGGCACTCCTTGAGATAAACTGGGCCGGAGCCATGTAGGGTTTTAAAGGTCAAAACCAACACCTTGAATTTGGCTCGGCAAGCAACTGGTAGCCAGTGCAACTCCTTAAGCACTGGCATGATGTGATCACGCAGGCGGCTGCCCTTAATCAGGCGAGCCGCTGCGTTCTGTACCAGCTGTAGCTTCCGAACCATCTTCCAGGGTAACCCCACGTAGAGCGCATTACAGTAGCCTAGGCGAGAGGAGACCAAGGCATGAACCACTGATGGGAGCAGATGATTAGGAAGGTAGGGGCGCAGCTGTCGTATCAGATGGAGTTGATACAACGCCGCCCGGCTCACAGCTGACACCTGAGCCTCCATGGACAGCTGGGAGTCTAGAATGACCCCCAAGCTGCGGACCTGGTCCTTCAGGGGAAGATGTACATCACAATACATGGTGATGGCCAATAGGTTAGATGGCTTAAAAAAATAATTACACAAAATCATGGAAAATAGGTCTGTTGATGGATATTAATCATGACACTCCAAAGGGCACATACTTGATTATATTTAGAGGCAATGTGTCTTTATTTGTACATGCTAAAGGCCATGCTGATTATATCTTGCCCTGCCTGTGACCTACTGTCACAAGGGGTGCCCCCTCCATGAGGGGGGACATGCCACTCCCCTGCTTTCCACCAGAAGGAATGACATGATAATGTAAATACAGCTACTATGGCCTTTAGTAATCCTTGTTACAGCACAGGATCATTCATGTTAGTAGCTGCAAGAGCAGAATCCCTTCTTAGGATCTAAAGTGAGTAGCTGCAGGATAAAGCAGAATGTCCCTGGGGTAATACTGGTAAGTAGATTCGGAACCAGGATGAAGGCTCATGCAGTGAGGTAAGTGCTGCAGGACTAGGATAATGCTTTCAGGCAGGGTGATATGGCTAAGTATCTGCAGAATCAGAGGAATGCCCACAGACCAGGTAAGTAGATGCCGGACCAGGGTGGATGCCTACAGAGCAGGATAAGTAGCAATAGGAACATAGTGAATGACAACACATGTAAGAATGTGCAGGATCAAAAGGATTGCTTACATAGTGGTACAAGCCATAAGAAGTAGTTGTAGGATCAGGATGATCTGGTACAGAGTTCACTGTGGAAGTGGGAAAGTCTTGTCCTCTTGTTATTGCATTTTCCTGTCTGCACTGGAAGGTCTCTTTTACCATTTAATTCCTAGCAGCCATTCTTCTCATTCAGCTCTTTGACTTTCTAATAAGCTTGCTGGTCCCTTCATGCTACACCTTTTAGTACCTTCTGGTCTTTGTTCCTTGCCTGGCTGGTGCTCCTTCCAGCCACTCCTCCTGAGTTTATCTGCTCCAGCTTTATCTTTCTTCTCTCCTTGTGCTTTGAACATTCAGGCTTTTATTCCATGCTTCTGCCCCACCTTCTCCTTCTCCCTCAGAGTCTTTGAGCCATTTAAAGAGCCCTTGTCCTGATTCCCTTTCCTTCTGCTTACCCACCCTACCTGTGACTTGCTACTGTTGCTGGTGGGCAACCAATGAAACCTGAGGGAGTGACCCCCGATGGCTCCTCATACTTTCTGAGGGGCTTCTGTCTGGCCACTTGTTGGAGACAAAACTGCAGCCTAGATGGACCCTTCTTTGGATCCAGCAAGCCAATTTTTAAGCTGTTAGAATAACAGATAATAGAAAATATAATTTCTTCAATTACATTGTTATGTGAAAGGGACATTTCAGAAGTGATGAGAGGAATCATTTATTCACTGGGAGCTTTTAAATGTTAGATTCATATTAAGTCTCTGATTTTTAAAAGCAGTCATAATATCAAGGACAGCCAGTCCCTAGTTTTTTTTATTCCATCACCAGGTTAGTGGCTCCCATGTTTCCTTCTCTCCCTGACTCTCTAACAGGTGATGTGTCACTTGTAAACAAAAGATGTCCCACTGTAATCAAGAATACAGGATAAAATTTAATAACACACCATGTAATGTCATTCAGCAGGGAAATCACACACAAAAAACATTTGCTGTCTTTTAGGGACTCATCAGCTGTAAATGACAATGAAGGGGAAAGACCCAGCTGATCTACAAAGCAACAGATGTGTCTCTATGAAGTATTAGGTGTTTCATTCCTGGTAGATATATGAAATGCCACTTAAAAGCAGCAGTAAGGCCTAATTTAGAATTCTGTATCCTGCTTTGCGTCATTTAGATAGAAGCAAATGCAATTATTCCTTTCCTTCTGTTTACCCACCTAACTAAAATGATCACAGAACTGGAGGGTGAACCTATCATATGGGGAAAGTACAAGAATGCTATGGAAGAATATGAATGCAATTTACAAATTTGCAGCCTGATCCTATGTATGTTTACTTGGAAATAAACCCCAGGGCACAGTCCGAAGGCACATGGTACAGCCAGCTTGCTGAAGCTAAGCAGGTTTGGATCTGGTCAGTGCCTGGATGAGAGACTACATGGGAATCCCATGTATGCTGCCTTGAGTTCCATGATGGAAGGCAGAATATAATAAATGCACTCAATAAATACATAATAAATAAATAAGTCGCACAGGGTTCAATGGAGCTTAGTCCCAGGTAAGTCTGCATAGGATTGAGGTGATGGCAGATATTTCTGTGTTTAATACAGAGAGCAAGAAGAGGGTAAGGGATATAGCAGGTATAAATTGTAAAAAAACCTAAACAAAAAACAGCCCTCTTAATCAGTTTAGGTTCAGTTGGTACTAGATGTTTCTAATGCCTTTAAAGCTCAACAGAGCCAGTGTGGCGTAGTGGTGAGAGTGTTGGACTGGGACTCAGGAGATCCAAGTTCTAGTCCCCGCTCGGCCATGAAACTCACTGGGTGACTTTGGGCCAGTCACTGACTCTCAGCCAAACCTACCTCACAGGGTTGTTGTGAGGATAAAACAGGGAGGAGGGGGAGGATTATTTAAGCCGCCTTGGGTTCCTTGCAGGAAAAAAGGCGGGGTATAAATATAATAAATAAATAAATAAGTCTTTTTAAAAAAGTATATTATATAAACCAAAAGGGAGTTCAGGAAAGATCCATGAGCACAACCAAGAATGGAAGTAGCCAGCTCAACACCTCTCTCTCTCTCTCTCTCCTGCTCCCGCTCCCGCTCCCGTTCCCCCTCTCCCACCATACATAGTTCCTTTGGCCACAAAAGGTCATTAGACACCATTTAAGGTGATGAGCCTGCAACTAATCCCAACCCCTTTTATAGCCCCTTTGTAGCACTGCTGGACCTTGAAAGGTCTGTGATGGAAAAGGCAGCTGTTTACACCGGTGCTAGGATCCTCCCAGGAGATCCTATCAGCTGTTATCTCAGCATTGCAGCTCATAGGATCAGGATGGAAGATATGTTCATCTTGGTTCCAACCCACATGAACATACAAACCTACACAGCTAAAAGTTTGAGGCAGATGCTCAGCCGATGAGTTAGGACCACCATTTGACCTTCAGAGTCATAGAGCTAAATCATATGTGAAATCTCCACCAAAAAACAAGGATGGCTATTAGCAGTTAGTATCTGTTATTATTTTGCATGTGTTAATTTATTTCAACATTTGTTTTTCAGTAAGCAAAGCTGGCATAAAAGTATTTTGCCAAAGTACTTCAGGCTACAATACTCTCAATTTTCCCTTTGTCTTACAATAGCAGTGAAACAGAGAGAAATTATTTCTTTCTTACTTGGTTTTCTTGCCAATGTACAACAGATGTTGTTTCCACAAATTAGTTTATAATTCCTTTCATAATTCAGTCAGAACAACCCTTCAATTTATAGTCAAGAACTAGATTTAGTGCTGCATATAGTTCTCATAATTATGTAACAAACTGCAGTTTGCTAGATGAAACCATGGCCATCAATCACTGCATTTAGTGTACGCACAACTTAATCTTCTGTTGCACCAGCTGCACATGGCTCAGCCAAATGCACAAAGGATTTGTTAGCTATCCATAGGGTGAAGTGTAAATAATTAGTAAGGTAGATAATAGACAGACTGAGAGTTAAAATAGGCGATTAGGTAGCTATACAGAGTTGAACTGCCTCACATGCAGTAATTATAGACATTGCATTCAGTGTTGCAAATGTATTTTTGTCACCTGCTATGCCAAAGTATGAATAATACATATTTAAAACTTTATCTTTCTCTGATACAGATTTTACGCTCAAATGGCAGATTAAAGCATACAAATGATACCACAGCCCACTAGGTTAGTTAGGACTGGATAACTAATTGTTCTCAAACCTTTACAGTCAGTGTATAGTATTAGAAGCAGGGACATATACTCAATCCCTGTCAAATAAAATCCAGAAATAAAACCAACCTCACTAACAAATGACAACTCCTAGATGTTTGCTTTACTTTTCTGGAGCCTAGATTGTTACTAAACAGCATCAAATCATGTGAGGGTATAAACAACATGGATTAACACACACATCCCGTGAACACTCCCGTTCTGCAAGTAATTACCCACAAAATATAGGTAGATAAGTGCATATCTCTCGCTCTCGCTCTCACTCTTGGAATGCACCAAACTGCAAATGCTGCTCTTGCACAAAGCTCCATGCATTTATTAATCCAAAACTTGTCAAGCTTGATCCCCTCAGAAGGGACAACTATCCCTCCAAAATTCATCCAATTCTGCCAGGAAATAAAAATATTATTGGCAGTTTGATTTTTTGAAAAAATCAAAATGCAAAGATGCATAGCACAAAAGCCCCTGCAACTATTTGTCTGAAATTTGGCAGGCATAATCTTCTCATAAGGAACTACTATGTGTACAAATTTCATCCAATTCTGACAATGACACACACACACACACACACACACATATATATATATATATATTACAATCATTTGTTGATTTCCAGTGACAGTCAATGGGGAGCACAAAGTTTTGTGTTTCCAAATCAACATTTGGATTCAGACCTGAGTTGAAGCAGGCAGCCTCCAAACGATTCCAAGCCAAAATTGGTCTGTTTTCTAAATCACCACATCAGGGTCCAAACTGAACCTTGTGGTTGGTACACATCCCTAAAAATGCAAGTTATGATCATGACAAAGAGGTAAATAAATGACTGCCCTCAAAGAGCTGGTCATGGAACTGAGTAGAGGGGAATTATTTGAGTCTGTCATCACCATTGAAGATGTAGAGCTGAGTCCCATGCAGGCCTGAACTGACATTTTCAGGAAGGGAGTCTGAGGAACTGATGGAAACAATAGTGACAAGAGATGAAATTCTAGACCTTATTAAACTAACAAATCAGCAAGTCCAGATGGTATGTAAAATGGCTGATCTTCTAAAAAGAAGAAGAAAACTTCTTCCTAAGATTGGCATCTGTACCAGAGGACTGGAAAATTGCCAATATATTGTCAATTTTTAAAAAGGGGATCCAGGGGTATCCAGGAAAATACAGGCCAGTTAGCTCAATGTCTGTTCTTGGTTAATTATTGGAAATCATCCATAAAGATAAAATTATCAAGCATATAGAACGACAAGTCTTGCTGAAGGAGAATCAACATGGTTTCTGCAATGGTAAGACCTGTCTCACTAACCTTTTAGAATTCTTTGAGCATGTCAGTGTAAACATGTAAGCAATGGAATCCTCCAAGGATTTGTATTGGGACCAGTTTTTTTTTTTTTAACTTTCCCATAAATGATATGGAGTTTGGGGTGAGCAGTGAGATGGCCAGGTTTGCTGATGACACCAAATTATTTCAGATGATTAAAACAAAAAGGGACAGCAAAGATCTCCAAAAATATATCTTCTAACTGGGTGAATACATAATAAATAAATAAGTCGCACAGGGTTCAATGGAGCTTAGTCCCAGGTAAGTCTGCATAGGATTGAGGTGATGGCAGATATTTCTGTGTTTAATACAGAGAGCAAGAAGAGGGTAAGGGATATAGCAGGTATAAATTGTAAAAAAACCTAAACAAAAAACAGCCCTCTTAATCAGTTTAGGTTCAGTTGGTACTAGATGCTTCTAATGCCTTTAAAGCTCAACAGAGCCAGTGTGGCGTAGTGGTGAGAGTGTTGGACTGGGACTTGGGAGATCCAAGTTCTAGTCCCCGCTCGGCCATGAAACTCACTGGGTGACTTTGGGCCAGTCACTGACTCTCAGCCAAACCTACCTCACAGGGTTGTTGTGAGGATAAAACAGAGAGGAGGAGCATTAAAATGCATTAAACACCATTCAATGTAAGCAAGTAAAGTGTGATGCTGATGAGGTCTGGCTGGTGGTGACTGGCCAAGATAAAAGACTTGGGGTTGTGCTGGATAGCCCACTGAAAATGTCAACCCAGTTTGCAACGTATATGAAAAGGGCAAACTCCATGTTGCGGATCATTAGGAAAGGAATGCCTTTACAGAAATACAAGGGGTGACCACACCTAGAATTTCAAAAGGGGGGTTCAAGCGGACGCGAAGGCCCCGTTTGGCTTACTGACCCCCCCGTGAACAACCTCTCCCCCCATGCGCGTGTGAACACCCACTGCGACCCCCACCTTCCATCCGCCCCCACCTTCTGTCTGCCTCCACCTACCGTCTCCAGCACTGACGCGGCGGAGCTTCCGTCGCGTCACTTCCTGGTCCTGGTGCTGCACTTTTAATGTAGATACCAGGGCAACCCACCTAAAATGGCCAAGAATGGCAAATCATGGCCGTTTTAAGGTGGGTTGCCCTGGTATCTACGTTAAAAGTGCAGCACCAGGACCAGGAAGTGACGTGACGGGAGCTCCGCTGTGTCACTTCCGGTTCCCGGGAAATCATGGTGGAACAGAAGATGTGAGGAGGGGTGCTCATGGATGGGGGGGGGGAGATCACGAACCCCCCCAAAAAAATAGGTAGGACTGGTGAACGTGAGCGCACACGGATGCACACGGTTTTTTGCTAATTTCACATCACTATTAGAGCTGAAAAAGGTGTAGAAAAGGCCAACAAAAATGATCAAGGGGCTGGAGCAACTTCACTACGAAAGATTACAATATTTGGGGATTTTTAGCTTAGAGAAAAAGGAAAGCAAGGACAGGAGGGATGGGTGAATCTACAAATTTCAGATTTGCCTCCCCCCCCCCCCCCCGATTGCAAGTTCATTTTGACCCAAGTTTGCATTAGTTTGTGAACATGGCAAAACTCATCAGAAAAAAGTCAGCACAAAAAGTCAGTTACACATGTTTGTGTGCATTTTTCCTAACATACACATTTTTGTGTGCAACTTTCTTAGTGTGCATACTTTTTGCAAGCATTTTCTCCTGAGTATGATGTGTTTTTGTGCATGATTCCCCTAATATATGCATTCTCTAGCATACTTCTCATGAATAGGCGCATTTTCATGTGCATTGTCTGAGTTGAGAACTGGACTGCAAAATTCTGAAAAGTGCTGATTTCAGCATGTAAGTGGTTCAACATATCCAAATTTTTGTAAGTTTGTAACTAACATTTGGAAATCATAAATTTCTCTTACATCCCTACGATAGGAGGGGACATGATAGAAGTGCATAAAATTATGCATGGTATGGAGAAAGTGGATAGCAAGAAGTTTTTCTTCCCCTTGCATTCTACTAGAACCCAGAGTCATCCAGGGAAACTGAATGGTGGTAGATTCAGGACAGACAAAAGGAAGTAATAGTTCATAGTGTACATAGTTAAACATGAAATTCACTTCGACAAGGTGTAGTGTAGTAATGGCCAGCAACCTGAGTGGCTTTAAAGGGGATTAGGCAAATTCATGGAGGATAATGCCAGGGATGTTGAAGAGTCCTTGGTCTCGAGTCACGAGTCGAGTCATGAGTCTTTGGACCCGAGTCTCGAGTCCGAGTCCGAGTCCTTGGTCCAAAATGGTGACTCATGAGTTACGAGTCATGAGTCACTCCCAAAGCTGACTCCACGAGTCCCTATTAAAATCAATGGGTTTTTTTCCCAACAAAATAAGGCTACTTCACACTCAGAGCAGCCACACAGAGTAATCTCAGGTCCTTCCTCTGCCTCTCCCAAGTATGCAACACATCAATCAAAATAAATCTTGACACACTGTTGGGGCTGCACTCCTGGTAGCCGTCCATAGTGGCCGAGCAGCGGCACACCTCGCTTCCATGCGCTCTTCGCCAGCAATCACGCTCCTCTCCACTCCTTCTGGCACAGCCCAGGGATGTTGAAGAGTCCTTGGTCTCGAGTCCCGAGTCGAGTCTCGAGTCCCATTAAAAATATTGGGACTCGAGTCCGAGTCGAGTCAGAGGGGGGACTCAGTCCGACTCACGAGTCGAGTCCTCGAGTCCGAGTCCCCATCCCTGGATAATGCCATCAATGGCTACTAGCCTTGATGACTTTATAGTATCTCCAGTATTGCAGGTAGTATGTCTCTGAATACCGGTTCCTGTGGAAGCCCAGCAGGAGATTGCTATAGCACTTGTGTCCTGTTTGTTGGCTTCCCAGGGGAATCTGCACAGCCACTGTGGGAACCAGGGCTTTTTTTCTGGTGGAACTCACCGGAACTGAGTTCCAGCACCTTTTCTTCTATTAACTGCATTACAATTTAATCGCCATCTACTCCCGAGGAAATGTAATCCAAGAGTTCCGGTACCTTTTTCTCCAGAAAAAAAGCACTGGTGGGAACAGAATGCTGGACTAGATAGGCCTTTAATCTGATCCAGTAGAAATCTGGTTATGTTCTTCAGGACAAGAAACAAGGTCACCAAAGTCCTCTTGTGTGGAATCCAAATGGCCAAAGATGCACAGATCCCCTTCATAGTACAATGGTGCAAATGTTCTTATGCCAATGAATTATGCATATGATTACTAGAAATGTGTGAATCAGCAAAACACGAGCTCCCCAAAGTTCTCCAAACTCTCATCTCCAATGTTCCAGCTCGAGTACATATTAGGTTGCGAGCTTTGTGGGTTTTTTTTTTTCCTTTTCCCATTGCAAGCTTAGAAATGTACGGCCTTTGACCACAGATTGTGTCTGAGCCTATGTTCAGTCCGGAAGGTTTGAAATGAGTAACTCCTAATCAAAAATATACTGAAATGAATTTCTCATAAATCCCTAATTTGCATATAAGTAGCAATTATTTTTCCCCTTGATGGTTTTTATGCTGGTTTTATACTGATTTTCTGCTGTCTTGTGCTGGATTTTATGCTAATCTTGTACAGATTTTAAGCTGGGTTTTGTAGGTTTTATGCTGCTTGTATTTATATTGTGTTATTTTATTTTATTTTGTATTTTATTTATTTACAAGTTTTGTAAACCACCCAGAGTACATGAGTTAATGGGTGGTATAAATATGTCACAAATAAATAAATAAATCTTTAGCATCTAATCTAATAACTTTCAAAGGGGCTGACTCTTCAACCACATTTCATTTTACAAAGCCAGTTTGACATTCATCTAATTTCAGTGGTACCACAGTGCTGTCTTATGTTACTGACAATAAACCTTTTAAAAAAGAGAGATAAAGGAACTGTCATTTTTATGAGTTATCATGTGTGTGGGGAAGAGATTTTTTGAAGGAACATTAATTAGTTCTATGACTTGATTCATTGTTAGTCAGCCAAGTATCAGAGATTTGCACTGAATAAGAATAATTTGATGTTCTCTCTATAAAAGCATTCATTCGTAAACAGGAATGAAGCAGAACTTTTTCAGTATTATAAGTCGCACACCACAATTCTGTAGCATCTGTATGTGGCAAAGCAAACACTCATCATTTTCACATGTCCTGGTGTACATCTGTTTCCATACATCTGTAAAGTGGCCCTTAGGGCAGTATCCAACAGTGGCCTTCCACAAACACAAATAGCACTAGCAGAGCTCCGCTGAATCTTTCCATTGTACAAGTGGTTGCCCATTATGCTTGCACGACTGGTTGCGCAAGGAGTTGCACAACCGGTTGCATAACAGTTATGTGCAACTGGTTGCACAATTGATTGCACAAGCATAATGCACAACCACTTCTGCAACCGTGCTTGCACAAACATAACTTTAGTTCGATTCTTCTCTTGCACATAGTTAAGAACCTACCAGTTTCTGCTAGCACAACTCCATTTGCGCTAAAGGAACAACACAGTTGGACACTGCCCGACGAGCCAAACTACACATTACCTTTAATATGTAGCATGCAGCTGTGTCTGGCTTTTTTCTTACTCAAAGTAAGTATGGGGGACTCAGTACAGATCAGGAACCTAGAGTGGGGGGTAGGGGGCTTTAACCCACACTTTGTTATCAAATTGAGCTGTTTCTTCTTATGAAAATTGGTGATGCAGAGCCCAGTCCATATTGGGACCACAGTCCCTTCACACCAGTGGAGGTTAGTGGCTCCAATGTCAGTGGGGCTGTGTATCTGGATTTTACTCAGAACTTTTAAGGAGCTATGCACGGTGCTGAACCCTATCCCCAAAATAGGTTCAGCACCATGGATGGCTCCTTAAAGGTTCACAGCATTGCAGTGGTTCCACTCCTACTTGGATGGTCGGCTCCAGAAGGTGGTACTTGGGGAATAGTGCTCAGCCCCGTAGACTCTCCAGTAGTTCTACAGGGGTCGGCCTTATCCCCCCCCATGCTATTCAACATATACATGAAACCGCTGAGTGGGGTCATCCAGAGTTTTGGAGTGTGTTGCCATCAGTACACTGATGACACACAGCTCTTTCTCTCCTTTTCATCTTCAGCAGGTGAGGCTGTGGATGTGCTAAACTGGTGCCTGTCTGCGACAATGGACTGGATGAGGGCTAACAAACTGAAGCTCAATCCAGACAAGACTGAGATGATGTTAGTGGGTGGCTCCTCTGACTGGATGGAGGGTGTTCAACCTGTTCTGGATGGGGTTGCACTCCCCTTGAAGGAGCAGGTTCGTAGCTTGGGGGTTCTCCTGGAGCCATCTTTGTCAGTTGGTGCCATCTTTGTCAGGTGGCCTCACTGAGATGGAGTGCCTTCTACCAGCTTTGGCTGGTGGCCCAGCCAGTTACACCCCTATCTAGACAGGGATAGCCTGGTTTCAGTAATCCATGCTCTGGTGATCTCAAAGTTAAGTTACTGCCATTCACTCTACATGAGGCTGCCCTTGAAGACTATTCAAAAACTGCAGCTTGTGCAAAACACGGCAGCCAGACTAATCACTGGGACCAAAAGGTCCAAACATATAACACCAGTTCTGGCCCGCTTGCACTGGCTGCCTATATGCTTCCAACCCGATTCAAGGTGCTGGTTTTAACCTATAAAGCCCTACATGGCTTGGGACCACAATACTTGATTGAACACCTCTCCCAACCATAAACCTGGACACTACATTCAACATCTGGGGCCTTCCTCCGACTGCCACCTCCGAGGGAGGCTCGGAGGGCAGCAACAAGGGGGAAGGCCTTTTCTGTGGTAGCCCTCTAGCTGTGGAACAAGCTCCCTTCTGAGGCCCACCTGGCGCCAACCCTACTATCTTTTTGGTGCCAGGTTAAGACTGCCCTCTACGTTGATGCTTTTAACAACTAAATGGTACACAGTGGGGTAGTAAATTCTTTTAGAGGTCATGTTTTTTTTACTTGTTTTTAGTTTTTGAGATATTTTTAAAATTGGTTTTACATTTTTATAATGTTTTTATTGTTTTTGAATTGTATATTGTATTTTTTAATTGATTGTTGTACACCGCCCAGAGAGCTTGGGCTATTGGCAGTAGAGAAATAAAATAAATAAATAAACAAACAAACTTCACTCATTGGCTAAACACACTGAACAGTGGTAGCAGGCTCATTTCTCACAAAACGATTGGACAAAATGATTGCCTATTTCTCACAAAACAATTGGAATGTCCCTGAACATTTTGTCTCATATCTCTGGTTCTATAAGGGCTAGAAACTTGCTCTTGTTTTATTTGAAACCTGAGAATCTGGGCTATCTTGCGGTCCCACTCAGATTGTGGATTAACCTTAGCTCTGTGGTTAATCTGGCTATGCCTGGTGTTGTGTCCATGGACTGGCATCCTGCAGAAATTGATGCCTACAGTGACAGTAACTCTGGGGAGGCATCAGAAACAGTTCCTGGTCCTTCTGAAGTGGGGCCCATTTCCTCAGACCTCATGTCTTTTCCACGCAACACCCAGGAGATGCCATTACCCTCCAAAGTCAGAGGAGTGGACTTTGGACTCCTCTAGAGAACAGGAAGACCCTAGCTGTCATTCTTCAGGGTTCAGCACCTTCTCCAGGGTCTTCCAAATGTTAAATTTCTGAGGGGTGATTGTGGATACGTCTTGGATATGTGCAGATGCTGAAAATACTGCTTCTTCCCTGAAAGCCTTGTAGCAAGTCTGAGTGGGGCAGAGTTGTGTCCAGCTCCAGCAAAGAGATGGAGCTAGTGCTATGACAAAATCTGACCTCCAATTTCCTGAACGTTTTCTTTTCTCATGAAGGTGGCTTCCATTTTTCTCCCTCATTCTCTGGGAATTCCAGGAAACACAACTGCTAGGGAGGGGGTGGAGCGCCAGATAATGTGTGAGGGTCATAAAAGACAGACCACCCACACCCCTCAGCCGCCTGCTAACATTAATTAGGGAAGTGCTCAACACCCCTCTGCAAACTGCTCTTTTAAAATGTTAGTGAAATTATCCCAGCCCCATGAAACAGGGAGCAAAATGACTACCTCTTTCACAAGGGTGAAGAACTTTGTGAAATTTGGTAGGCAGGGATTGGCACATACTAAAGAAATCTCCACTATGCATACAGACCAGATTAGCTTGGCTGTGGCCAAAAGCATTAGCTTTACTTGCTTGTGATTACTGCCACAATTCTTTCTTTTTTTCCTGTGGTGACAACATAGCTACTAAATCCAAATCGCACAAATAGATGCCAGTTCTAAGAAGTAAATTATGAACAGTATTAGCATAAAAATGATTCGATTATTGGGACTTTTTTTACTGTCTACCATGCTTCCTTCTTTATTACATTTTTACTCTTGTCTTACGACTAGTTTCTTCAATAAACTTTGCAAAAGACTTTTTTGAAAGACCAGATATTTTGTTCTTGGATAGCTATGGTCTATTAAAACACCTTTTTATTTTTGAAAAGCTGTGATAAATTCCCATGGAGGAAATAAATATGTCAGTATAATGGGATCTCTGTAAGAAGTAATAAAAAACTAGCCCAGCTTAAGCAGAACTTGTAACAAAGTTTCTTTCAGACTCTTTTATACCTGACTGAAATGTTGCAGATTTCAATAGCCCAGCCATACTCTGAATTTAAATGAGCAAAAACAATGGCAAAGTCTGAATGTTTTAAGTGACTTTTACCCCTTTTCGTTCGGATAGCCAAATTCTGATTACAAATTTAATATTCCTGAACCTATGTTTTATTTAAAACTTTGAACAATAATGAAAGATTGCCACAGAGACAAGGTCTTATCTGCCTGCTCAGGTTACACTGTACTTACAATGAATGATACAGCATGCATGATTAGCCTTAAACGGTCTCTGTGGTGATTTTCTCTCTTAATGAACTGGTCGGATTTCATTATAGAACAATTGTATGGAGGTTTCCACAGATAAGCCTCCGTCTTTAGGGTGTGTAGTACTGGCAGATTGCAGGATTTTTATTTTTTTTATTTTTTTTCCTAAGAACGAAAAAAATCTGCATACCTTCTTCCCTGCTAAATGAACCATAGACATTAATTTGAAACTTTCTATGATCTAGGAGAAAAAGAAATGCTATTAATGGGGAGGTATTATATGATTATGATGAGCCTGATCGTATGGCTAAGAAATGACAGGGAGAGAATGCCACTCTCAGATCTCCAAGGGGAAGACCTCTGAATGTATGCTTGAGTTGGACAAGCCTCTGATGAAATCAGTAAATGTGTGTTGCTGTTCAAGGAGTCCAGGGAATTATGCGTGGTATGTAAAGGCAGATCATTACATGGTATGTAAAGGCATACCATTGGGATTATGCTAATAGAGGCCTTTTCCTTCTGCAGGATTAGGGGATCCATTAGACTCTTTCCCACTTCCTGTAGGCTGATGGATTTCTGAGGGTGCTTCAGGACTCGGGAGCTTTCACTGGGCAAAGTTGCTGCTCCTCTCAAAACCTTAGTCTTTCTATCAGATGCTGAGATGACTCACAAAGTAGACAATAAAACTCAAACACAAGTAAGAGCACATTATTGAGCCCTACTTCCTGGTAGAACTTCACTGAACTGGTCACCCACAGCTCACCACCCCCAGTCTGCAGGTGATGGGCTGGAATGGAGATAGTTTGTTTCTGCTGGCTATTAGGGGTTAAACTGGTTCAGTCTGATGATGCATAAATCAATCCGTAGATGTTGGCCACCAAAGCTCAATGGTTACTACTTCTACTGAAACAGTAGAAAATATAACCATGATTGGCACACTTAATATGCTTTCTAAGGGTACAATCAGCATATCTTGCTTTGCTGATGCATCTTCTGCCAGCAACAGTGCACAAGTGCAGGCAGCTGGGCCTCAGAAAACCTTGTAAGGTGCTCCCTGTAAGATGACACATTCATGAGGGACCTTGGGGAGCTTCTAGGAGAAGAAGCTGTAGCTCAGTGGTAGAGCAGAGGTTTCACATGCAGAAGGTCCCAGGCATCTCCAGGTAGGACTAGGAAAGCATCCTGCCTAAAACCCTGGAGAGCTGCTGCCAGTCACTATGGACAATACTGAGTCAGACGGACCAATAGCCTGACTCAGTATAAGGCAGCTTGCTATATTCCTAATCCCTGAAATACCTGAATATCACATGGTCCAGCAGTTACACAATTTCTGCCAAGGCTGCTGTGATTGGTGAGAGCCTCCAGCCAAGAGCCCCAAACCCAAGAATAATAGTGATGGATGAATATGTCAATTTTGCTTTCTCCTGCATTCATTTTTTTATATCTCAAGTTTTTTCCATTCCAGTTGAAATAATGTTTGAATTTTGGTACATTCTTATCAAACCTAAACTGAAATAAAATTCTCACCCATTTATACCAGCCAAATACAGCTATTCCCAGGAAGGAGAGGGCCATGTTGTACCTGCCTGTCATATGGCTATTAAACATGGGGAGCCTGTCAGAAAAAAAAGTGGCAACCCTCATTCAGCACTAGAAACATGACTGAGCACACAGGGATTCAAATCCAGACTTTTAAGAGCTAAGCACTCAAAGTCCTAGGCCTAGATGGAAGAATCTGTCAGTTTTGCTTTCTCCCACATTTGAATTTCTTTTAATGTCAAGTTCTTTCCATCCTGAATATGAAGAAATTTGTGAATTTTGATAAATTCTCCTAACAAACAACTGAAGGAAAATCCTTTGCCATCCCTACCCATGGTGTTCCAAGGCACAGACCTCTAATTACTGCTGCAGAGGTACTACAATACAGAAATCCCTGTTTCATGCCTAGAGCCATTGCCCAAGTACAGAGCAGAAGCTGGGGATACAGCTGAATCAGGGGGTTTCCAGATAATGCCCTAAATTAATAATAATTATAGGAACCAAACATAGGTTTCTAGTGGGCGAGAACTGGCTTTATACATTCTTTTTATAGCAACAACTATGCTGATTACTCTTTGTAGAGACTCTAATGGCACTTGCTGGAAAAGTCTGCATCAAATGGAAGCTATTGATAAAAAAAAAGTTAATTATTCTATTTTAAACTATGAGTTTCAATAGAAAAAAAGAGAGAGAGATTCATATACAAATGTATGGTTTCCTAAGAATATATTTGCAGCGAGGTGAAAGGGGATTTGAAAAGCACCAAACCTAAATCTCAGGCATTGTGTTTTAAATTATGCTCTATCCACTGGAGTTTGTTCATACATGCATTGCACCATATATTGCATTCAAGGAAGAATAGAGCCGTGATTTGGTTTCAGGGAAAACCTGAAGATGCACATAAAAACTAAGGGTCCTCGATCCATTTCCTTTTATGACCAACACATTTTCAACTAAGAGTCTACTCAATGGAGAGAAGACAAAGGAGCTACCATCTGTGTTTATTTGTCAGCTTCACAATTTGTAAGAAGTATATGGGTAGAACTATTTTATATCACTAAACATATATGAAATTAATAAACGGTATTAGAAGATGGAGGTCACAATCCAGTAATGATGAACCAACAGACATAAGTATACTTAACGTTGTACTGGATGATGATCTTAGGGTGCAATCCTATTATGAGGAACATAAGCTCCCAAACTCGGAGGTTCACAAGCATCCTATGCAGGGTGGGAGGAGCAGCAGAAGTGACATTCACCTCCCTGTCTTCCCGCCCTGTATTTTCGCCTATCTAGCTGGGGTGAAAGCCCAGGCTTTTCCCCCATTTATCATTCTGGAGTACATTGGAGGGGGAGGGAAGGAGGCTTGAAAGGCCTGAGGATAGCTCATATCCTGGCCTCTCGAGTCTCCTTCCCTCTCCTCCCACTGAAACGCCCCCTTTTACCCCTCTTCAAGGTTCCCCACCTCAGAGAGGCAGCTAGAATGGGGGAGGGGGGTCAGAGCTCCAAATTCCTCCTCCAAGGTCGGAGTGCTGTCTCCAACCCCAGAACTGGGAATCTGAAGTATCCTATGGACCCTCAGATTCTGTTTAGGGGGCACTGGATTGCTCCCTCCATGTACTAGAAATTCAAGAAGAAGTAATAGTAATATATTAGAAGTTTAACCATACATAAGAAAATGTTTTGGTCAGACTATTTGTCCATCTAGTCCAGTATTGTCAACTCTGACTGGCTGTGGGTCTCAGCCAATTGTCTTTCACATCACCTGCTACCTAATCCTTTCACTGGAAATGCCATGGATTGAACTTGGGGTTGTCTGCATGCAAAGACTGTGCTAACTACCACTCAGCTATGGTACTTTTCCACTCCTGTTTTGTTCACAACAACCCATAGCTTAAACAAACCGTGGATTGTTGTTACATGCAAACTGGATCTTTGCCTTTTTAGGTGTACACATCAAGGATGTATTGTGTACATTTGATGATGTAACATGTGGACATCAAGTTGTGTTCGCAAACATGTGTACATTTATCACCTGCCTGATCTGATCCCGTGCTGTTCACGCATTGTGGGAAGACCTGAAGTGGGGAAGCCTGCCAAACACACGCAGACTGTCCCTGTGAGCTGCAACCCTGCACAATCTGGGCTATCATTTATGGGAACAGCCTATGCACATTCAGGCCTTCTTACCAACACATAGACAGCATCGGGGTAGGGTTAGCAGAAGACATAATAGCAGGGTGGGGCTAGAAGATGGCATCTCTCTACATGATGTTACTCATGTGGAGAGAAAGATACCTGAATAAGGGTTCTAGTAACTTGGCCTGTTCACTTACTGTTCACTGGCTATATACTGCTCATTGGCTATGATGAAAATCTTGCTATAGTGACTTGAAATGCAGATGTTGACATCATTTTAGCCTCAGAGATATTCAGTTTATTGAAATTGTAAAATGCTAACTCTTTTCTTTTTAACTGAATTATTGTAAGGAAAAAATATTGTGGTTATATAGAAAGTTTTGATAAATGAAAATACCAGTCCCATAAAATGCTTGTCAGTGTGCTTCTACTGCTAACATGTCATTGTGTACTCTAACTTAAAGTATGTTTAGTCACACTAGACAAGCGACCATATCTAACTCAAATACTTGCACTTAATGGATAATTGAGAACTGTGTGTGTCACTAAATGAGAACTTCTAATTACACAGTCACTAGGTTGGGGGAGTTTGCTGTCTAATTTTCTGTATGTCACATATTGTCCTTCATGAATTGAGTTGATGAATATACATAATTACAAAATTCTTCTTGGAAATTAATAGCGTTAGGGATGAAAACCTGGTAATCAGAGTCATAATAATATCTGTCATGATACTTTCCCTTCTTTGCATTCTTAAAATCCATGTTGGGAAGCAGCTGGAGGAAGAAGTCCCCAAAACATGTACTCTTACAGAACAAAGGATAAAGACATTCGTCTAATTCACACATCCAGTGGAATAAGCTTCATTAGAGATGTGTCTCAGAGTCCCAAATCATGTCTGTCTTTTTGCACACGGAAGATATTTACTAGCCTCTTTCAGATGTTCTAATGCATTCAAGAATGGGGGAGGAACTTGTGGCATTCCCAACCTATACAAACTCATTATATAACATCTTAGAGAAACCCTGACACACGTGACGCAATCATGGGCGTCAAAACCCTCTCCAAGCAATCAGGAACTCTTGAAAACTAAGGGTTCCTTAGGAGTGGGTGATTAACCCACCATTCGACTCGCAGAGTGTGAGCCGAATGCTGCCACCGCGTGAGCCAAGCCGAAAGCGAGCACTAGCTGAGGCGCTCGCCGGACTTCTGGGTACACGGTGCTACATTGTTTACATAGAAAATGGCATAAGATACATTAAAACGGCCGCGATTTGTGCAAGTTATGCAAATTGTGGCTGTTTTTAACATATCTTACACCACTTTCTACGTAAACAGCGTAGTACCAGAACCTGGAAGTTGCTTCCCTGGTTCGGCTTGCATTCTCGTGAGCTGAAACCAGGGAAACAGGTAAGGTGAGCGGAGCTCGGGGGGTTCAGCCTGGCGAGTTCACTGGACTTCCATCCCCCCATCAAGCTCTGCGCACATCACTAGTTCCAATATGGAGTCAACCCACCACAGAGACAAATATATACGTGGAGCTTCTCTACAGGCATTATAATGAACTCATATAGAACATATATAAGAAGAGCCATGCTGGATCAGACCAAGGGCCCATCTAGTCCAGCCTTCTGTTCACATAGTGGCCAACCACAAGCCCACAAATAGGAAGCCCACAAATAGGACATGAGTGCAATAGCATCCTCCCACTCATGTTCCCCAGAATACATAGGCATACTGCCGCTGATACTGGAGATAGCATATAGGTTGGAATGGAGCCTGCTGCTGCTGCAACTCCCTCCCTTTTGTGTATTCATTACAATATATGAAAGGTGCTATTGTTTTGCCTTATTCATTGCATTTATATCCTACCTTTTTTCTTCTTGCAAGAAACCCAAGGTGGCTTATATGGTCCTCTCCGTTTTATCCTCACAACAACCCTGTGAGGTAGCTTAGGCTGGGAGTCAGTGACTGGCTCAAAGTCACCCAGGGAGCTTCATGGCTGAGTCAGGACTAGAACCCAGCTCTCCCAAGTCCCAGTCCAACACTGTCACCACTACACAACAATGGGTATTTTTCTGCCATGTCTCTGGCCAGTTCACACATGCATGTATGTCACTTTATCCGAACTGCTTTTTAAAAAATAAAACTTTGGGTGGAGTTTTGGCTGCTTGGCTGCCTAACTCAACCTGCTTCTATAAAACCCTGAGGCTTGTGGGTGGGGTAGCAGGCAGGGGGTGAATCAGAGCAGGAAAGCTCTATAGGAAGACTGTTTCCTGTTAGGGAGTGATTGGAGTGAGCAAACAGGGCATGTGACAGAGAAGCTACTAAGAATGAAGTACTGAATTGGGCCTGAGTGGCTTGTACTTCCTGAGAGGAACCAGGAAGTGGTTGAGGGTAACACTGATGGCTTTTGGGCTGAGGAGAGAGAGGCCACAGCCTGATAGATCTCAGTGGAAAAGCTTTCTTTGAATAAAACTTGTAAATTTGTTTGGAAGGCAGCATCTGTGTGGTGCAGTCCACCAACTTTGAAACAATGGGTACCTCAGACAGTAAATGCTTAGTGGCTGGGAGCAGTGGGAAGATGTTAGAGGACAGAGCTGTGGGTGCCACATGGTTTGCCTTGTTCATCCTAAGTTAGCTGACTGCCCTCAGGAGCAGTGGAGGATGCTGCCCTCTTGCCACTGTCAGTCTACTAGTTAGCTTTCACAGATGGATTGGGGTGGGCACCATCTTGTTCTTCGCTGCTGCCAGTAAGATGTCTTGGGATGGTGCTGAGCACAATTCAACAAAAGTTAACCATGACATAGTCTGAGCAGCCATGCAAAATTCCAAAACTAAAGTGGAAATAGTTTAAATACATCCACTAAGCCAGCAGGAAATGCCATTTTAGAAAATGCCATATTTTTGCGCCTAGGTTTTCTCACGGGCTAAAGGGAAAGAACCCTGTGGTATAGGGTTTCCCTGTAACCTTATGGTTTTTTTGGCAGCTGGACCTTATGTTTGTTGGCAGTTGGACCTTTGTAATGTAACAGATTTATTTAAAAGGGTTATATAAGCTCCCATGCAAAGGTCTTAATTTAGGGCTGTAGCAGGGTTTCTCCTAGTCCAAGAGAAGATGGGGCAGGGCAGTCTGAAGACTGGGCCATACTTAAGAGGACAGTACACGGTTACTTAACTGTGCCTGATACCACACAGTTCTGTGGTGGGTATTATTCCTCTAAGTCCAAACTAGGGTGAGAACATGCCTCTCCCATCTCCAGTCTTAATGTTCCAGAGAACTCACATAAGTGCCCAGCATATTGCTGACCCAAATGCCTGTTCAGTTGTACAGCCAGAGATGATTAGCAGCCATGGCACATGTCTTTCATCACCACAAATGTCACAGTAATATTAGTAAATATATATATATATTAGTTCAGTTTCTCAATTATTTCTTTATGTAGTTGGATTTTCCTTCTTTCATTTTTATGTGTAGTGTTTGTTTTTGAGGCTGCAGTTTAACAAGAGAGTTGTGGAATGTTAATCACATGTTTGTGAAACATCTCTGTGTTCTATGAGCAAGGCACAATCCAGCTATGAGCTTAATAATATAAATGTAAAAGTGATCACAATCATGTCTCTTTTCCATTCCAAAGAAAGGATTTTCTGTAGCAGAGCCCCTGATAGTCATCCAGAATTCTTCTCTAGCTCAGAGGGGGCAAGTCTCAGTATCTCCTTTCCTCTGGCATTATCTGACTTCTGGAACTAATCCTCTTATTTGGTGCACAATCACATTTGAAATCAGATATATATATATATATATATATATATGAAAATCTTATCTGACTGCCTAAGGTTTAATTTGGCATATTTGCCCCCCCCGGGAAGCTGCTTTATTTCATTGAGATAAAGCATTGTCAAATTATAAGCTTTGTGCAGCTGTCACTCTTTGCCAAATGTTTCGAAACATAAATGAACTCTGACAAGTCGTTTATCTGCAAATGTCGTGTCAAACTGTAATGGTGTTGCTAGGGGTTAGAATTTCAGAGCAAAAGTGGACTTAAAATGCAAGCTCAGAATGGTTTGGGTTTCTCCAACTAATAAAATGGCTAGAAGTAATGCTACATAATGCATCCACTACAGGACATTAAAACACAGCATATGGCAACATATACATTCTATGAATCAAGAGCAGATAATATAAAATGTTGCAATGTTGTGTAATCACTTCACTGGCTATATCCCTGAAACTGTAAGTATCTCAGGTTTGTCAATCTTGCTCAAAGGCTCAGTACACATTTATTCATATCACAAAAACATATTTCCGGTGGAAAAAATATTATGCAGCATGACTGACATTCTGTTTATTTATTTATTTATTTATTTCTTATATTTATTAATCACCCATCTGGCCGGCCACCCGGCCACCCTGGGTGATGTACAATTAAAATACAATAAAACAATACAATAAAATATAATAATAATTAAAACAATATAAAAAGTTCTTATAAAAACCTAACCCACCCCATATTCCCGCCTGAACAGCCATGTTTTTAATGCATGGCGGAAGCTCATCACGGAGGGGGCATGGTGAAGGTCACTAGGGAGGGAGTTCCATAATGTGGGGGCCGCCACAGAGAAGGCCCTCTTCCTAGTCCCCACCAGCCTGGCTGCTCTGGCTGATGGGATAAGGAGAAGGCCGTCCGTGGCAGACCTTGTTGAGCGGCCTACTTGATGTTGCTGGAGGCGCTCCTTGAGATAAACTGGGCCGGAGCCGTGTAGGGTTTTAAAGGTCAAAACCAACACCTTGAATTCGGCTCGGCAAGCAACTGGTAGCCAGTGCAACTCATTAAGCACTGCCCTTAATCAGGCGAGCCGCCACGTTCTGTACCAGCTGAAGCTTCCGAACCGTCTTCAAGGGTAACCCCACATAGAGTGCATTACAGTAGTCTAGGTGAGAGGAGACCAAGGCATGAACCACTGATGGGAGCAGGTGATTAGGAAGGTAGGGGCGCAGCTGCCGTATCAGATGGAGTTGATACAGCGCCGCCCAGCTCACACCTGACACCTGAGCCTCCATGGACAGCTGGGAGTCTAGAATGACCCCCAAGCTGCGGACCTGGTCCTTCAGGGGTAGATGTACCCCATTCAGCACCAGGTCAACATCCCCTAACCTCTCCTTGTCCCCCACCAGAAGTACCTCGGTCTTGTCGGGGTTCAGTTTCAGCATGTTCCTTCCCATCCAGCCAGCCAGCCACTGACTCCAGGCACTTGGACAGGGTCTCAACGGCCAACCTTGGTGAGGACTTAAAACAGAGGTAGAGCTGCATGTCATCCGCATACTGATGACACTGCACCCCAAACGTCCTGATGATAGCTCCCAGTGGCTTGAGGTAGATGTTGAATAACATTAGGGGAGAGGATGGAACCCTGCGGCACTCCACAAGTGAGCAGCCGAGGGTCCGAAGCCTCCTCCCCGAGAACTAGCCTCTGATACCTTCCAGAGAGGAAGGACCAGAACCACTGCAATACAGTGCCTCCTAAGCCCAACCCCTCCAGATGGTCCAGGAGGATACCGTGGTCAACGGTATCAAAAGCCGCTGAGAGATCAAGGAGGACTAGAAAGGAGCATTCGCCCCTATCCAAAGCCCTCCTCATATCATCCACCAAGGCGACCAAGGCCGTCTCCGTTCCATGTCCAGACCTGAAGCCCGACTGGCACAGATCTAAATAATTGGCTTCATCCAAGTGTGCCTTCAACTGAGCACCCACCACCCGCTCGGTCACCTTGCCCCGAAATGGTAAATTGGAGACAGGGCGAAAGTTGTTTAAATCCTGGGGATCCAAGGAGGGCTTCTTTAGAAGCGGTCTTATTACTGCCTCCTTGAGGGCTGATGGCATCACTGCCTCCTCGAGGGAGGCATTCACCACTGCCTTGATCCCCTTGACATTCTGTTTAAGGAAGCCTAAAATTGCTGGTATATCAAGCAGTGTTTCTATTTTGCAAACTAATTCCCAGACCCTGCCTAATGTTCTGGGACTTCAGTAGAATTGCACATGGGCATGATTTGTTTCTAAGTCCAGGTTGGGGCTGGACAACCTGTATTTGCACAAAAAGAAAAAAGTGTGGAAGAAACCGTCACTGAATGTAGAGGTCACCAAAGTAATTCAGTTGCAGAATCTTTAGATTGACTATTGGGGATTAGGGAAGAATTCTTAAGAATTGTAATAGAACAAGCCAAGCTAGAAAACTCATTTTCTGACACACAAACTGCATCTTCTGGTTTGAATTACCACAGTGCTAGCAGAGGATAGAACAGGTTGGTTGTGGGCGTGGCCTACTTCCCAGAAAACCTTGCCTTATTACTAGCATAGAAATAGTAATTCCTAGTAATATTACGGTACTTGTTACTAGTAATAGTAAGTAGAATTGGGAATTGATAGTTGTCAGTGGTGTAGTGGTAAACGTTGAAGTACAGGCACTCATTATGACAGTCCCCAGAGCCACTCCCCCATGGAGAATCCAAAAATGCAGGCAACTGTATTGATCCATATCAACAGACCAGTTCTAGCACTTTTATCTCCACCAGGAGCAGGTCTTTTGTAAAGATAATGGGTCTTAACTGCCCATTCAAGACCAAGCCACCTCAAACTACTTTGCACTCTATCACTTCCCCCCACCCAGGCCAGGCAGCTGAGCTCAGAGGGAACAGGGAATTCTGAGGGGGTTGGCAGATGATGTCAGCAACCCTGCTAATAAAAAAAAAAAGCTCCAGAAATCTATGAAATCCCTGTGAGTCCTGGCTCCGCTACACCATTGATAGTAATTAACTAATTCCTAGTAACATAACCTCACTAGCTAATGTTACAGAACCAGAACACATTTTACTGTTCCACAAGCTATAGGATGGTACATAATGGGTCAGTAGAGGACTGCCCCTTTTCCTTTTCCATCCTATACCAAAACTATGGCAAAGCACCACACTGGCTGTTGTGTGGGGCATAATTCAGGTGCTGAGAATAGCACTGATGGAAGCCAGTGTGTCAGTTTTTGGGTTAGCCCTTACTTCACACCAGCAGAAGGTCCCTGATATCGTCCCTCCTTCCTTGCTATGTTTCCGGAGGCAGGCAAAAAAAAATTTGTTCCAGCAAGCCTTTGGGAATAGTCTGGACCTGTGAGAATGCGATGGATTAGTATTGTTGTTTATATTGTTATTACTGTTTTAATTCTGACATTTTATATAATTTTAATGTTATAGATGATTTAATTATATTTTAACTTTGTATAGCTCTATTTACAGTATATGTTTTAATTGTACAAGTGTTAATGTTATAAAGCCACCTTGAGTCCCAGTACTGGGGAAAAGGCTGGATGATGATGATGATGATGATGATGATGATGATGATGATGATGATGATGATGATGACGACAATAATAATAATAATGAGGTGCTATGACCTACATACTCTTTAAGGTACAGAGTAGTATACAGATGTGTTTGGCTTGCCCGTCTCCAAAGCATTGTAGAGTAACTTAGACATAGCAGAGGTTATTCGCTGAAAAGTAACCCACTGCAGGCCACACAACGAGCAGTAACTGACCCCTCATTGATTGTACTACCTGTTGGACCGCAATAGTTCACCTACCTATTCAACCAAAATGTTTTCATCATTGATTCCTGACAGCCACTGCTACAGTCCAAAGAGAAAATGTGGCCCTGCCCTGTATTCACACTCTTGCATTTAAATACTTGGAATACATTAGCAGAACACTTTTTGTTTGTTTGTTTTTAAATGAAAGAAATTCCAGCTGGAAGTGTTATTCTTGTCCGTCTTTTAGCTACTATCTTTTATGCACCATATGCATTGAAGGTATGAAGAAATTACAGACAGTCACAGACACAGCTGAAGCTTGAAAACACAGAATTAAGCATTTTGTCATTGCATTCTGACACGACTGTCCGCCCCCCAGTTGCTTTTACTCACTGGACGTACATGGTTGTATTTACATAATTTGAGTATAGGGCCAAAGAAAATGCACTTTTAAAGGTCGTTGTGAGGATAAAAGGAGAGGAGGAGGATTATGTAAGCCGCCTTGGGTTCCTTGCAGGAAAAAAGGCAGGGTATAAATATAATAAATAAATAAAGCAAACTGCAGCATTTTTAGTCAAGGAAAAAATATTTTGACTTATTGTTCTATAAAAACACACACACACATCAATACTATCTACATACTTTAGGTATGTATTTTAAGGTATATAAAGGGACTGAATTTCCAAGAATACAAATTCTTAACCTGTACTACACCGTTTACTCTTGCCAATCTAGGAAGGCATATTCTGTTATTAGTAGCACAACTGATATGTGCATAGAACTTAGTGATACCCATTATGGGTTGGATCCAGGATCTGTTGTACAAGTCAGGCACATATACATAAATGTCTTATGCTGGAACCTTATGATGAGGATTGCCAAGCTACATTGTACTGTACTGTCCTTCAGCTATCAGACATTTTCACCAAAATGAAAGTTAACAGTATCCAATGGAAAAGTCAACCACACATGAAAATAAGGCCAAGAGTAAGCTTCGCTTAAATGATTGGACATCATTTCAAAGTAAATTGTCAAACTAAAGAACTGTCAGGAAACAGCAGAAATGTAAGTGTTCCTTGCATGGACAAACAATTTATACTTCTGTATAGACTGTCAAGTGGTCATCCCTGTGGGGTAGATCACAGAGTTCTGTGTGCTTTATTTATTAATTTAAGAAATTTATAAGCTGATTTTCAAAACACAATGACTGGGTTCAGACAACATGATAACCCACACTCAAGGGTTGAGTATGGGTTGAGTGTGGGCTGTTGTTGAACCATGGGTTGTTGTTGAAACATGGGTCATCGTGTTGTCTGAACCCAGCCGTGATAACAAACCATGGTGAACAACCTACAGTTCACAACCCAACACCAAACCATGGGTTCTCGTCATGGATTGTTTGTGGTTAACAAGCTATGGCTTCTTAGCTCAGCTGGGTTCAGACAATACAGTAACCCACATTTCAACAAACACCCACGGTTCAACAACAGCCCACACTCAACCCGTATTCAACCCTTCAGTGTGAGTTATTGTGTTGTCTGAACCCAGTCAACATATTCCCAACAGTGGTGTCATGGAGTGAGGGCTTCGCAGAGATGCAGTGCCAGCACATTTTTATTAGGAGGGATGCTAATGTCGTCTGCCACCCCCACCCCACCCCCGCTTGACTGCAGTTCTCACAGTAGCTGGGGGAGAATGAATTCTCCCAACAACAGTCTATTGTTCCCAGTTGTAATGCAAAGTATTCTGGATTTGCTTGGTCCTGAATGGGCAAGAAGACCCATTCGCTTTTCAAAAGATCTGCTCCTGGTGGAGATAAAAACTAGAACTGGTCTGTTGATATGGATCAACACAGCTGCCTGAATGTTTGGATTCTGCTAGGGGACATGGCTCCGGGGACTGTCATGATGACCACCTGCACTTCAAAATTTACCACTACACCACTGATTCCCAAGGCAGCACACAAAAGTAATAAAATCAATAAAATACACACATTAATGTTAAAATGATAATATGTAACAAAACAATAACAAAAATAACTAAAAGCATATTGTGGCAGCCATTCTAAGAGCAACATACAACAACAGAAACCACTGACTTATTCTCTTAAAAACAGTTTGAAATTAAAAAGTCCTTAGAGTCCACCTAAAAGAAAATAAGGAGGGAGCTAAGCACCCAGAAGAGTGTTCCATAAATGATCCATGGGGCCTGTTTCTTGTACCCACCAACCTAACCACCGCTTCCTGCAGGCACTCGAGTAGGGCCTCCATAGCTAATGTTCACATGGGTGTAGGTGGTTCTTCATGCAACATCAACCCCAAATATTAAGGACTTAAAGGTTAATAATAGCACTCTGAACAGGGCCAGAAAGCAAATAGGTAGCCAGTGCAGAATATATATTTATTTATTATATTTTATTATATTTCTTAATATGGGTATAATATAGGTATAATATGATCGAAATGCTTGACTCCTAACAGCATCTGAATTGGTGCTGAAGGTTCCAGACCATCTACAAAGACAGCCCCACATAGAGCACATTATAGTAGTCTAGTCTAGTGCATGCATAAGATTAAGTTTTCTTTCTCTAGGTAGGGCCACAGTTGTTGTACCAGCCTATGCTGGTAATAGGCACTCTTCATCACTGCCACCACCTGCGCTTCCATACACAGGGCTTCCACAAAACGGAATATTTGTGCATGTGTACATTGGAAAGCATTTCAGATTACAACCAAATGCTCATTCTGACCCAAGAAAAGCTGGATTTGGCCAATGCAAATTCATTGACCGTCTTTGATGCAAAATCTAGATTACAAAATCTAATTGGACCTGTGACAGAACGACAAAGGAAAAACCCTGTTAAACATGGTTTGTGCTTGGAACCAGTCACAAAGAAGAGAAAAGTTCACTTTTCTGCTGTGCTTTGAACCCATTGAAAGAACACTTTTACTTTGAAAATGTTCAAGGACAAAATTAAGTGTAGTTCTAAAATGCAGCAGTCTCTTTCTGAATGTCTTTGCTTGATTAAAATAACCCTTTCACTTAGTATTTTAAACTTTTCAATAAAGGCAAAACATACAAACACGTATAGGTCAATAACTGTATCTTCAATTACATAAGGTACAGATGACAACTAAAAAATATTTGTATTATAAGTCAAAAAGTACCATAATACCTTGGATTGCAAGTAACTTGGTTTGAGAGCGTTTTGCAAGACAAGCAAAATTTTAAATATTTATTTATTTATTTTTGACTTGATATACAAGCGACATCTTGCAATACAAGTACTGTAGTACGGCTTAAATTAAAAAATCTCTGTACAATTTTTTTTTGGGGGGATTTCGTTTTAATATAAGAGTGTTTTGGATTACAAGCACGTTTCAGGAACAAATTATGCTCTCAGTCCAAGGCATGACTGTACAAGCAATTCCAACACCCAGATAAGTTCTTGGTTGATTTCACCCTAGTCCTTTTAGTTGAAGCTCTATAACAATAATTAATTGGGCTGTGTCCTTTAAATTAGTTTAACTTGTAGATTAATAGACTATACATTTAGTTGATTCATCAGTACTGGCCAGTTTTATTCTTTGAGGGCTAGAAATAAGGAAACACTTTTCTGGAGGCTAATTTAGTTTTGTTTTGATATATTACTCTAATACAACATAAAAAGAGAGAGTTTACTGTTGTTGTGTTTTTGTGATGTTCGTCTGTGTTTTATTTTTCTTTTAGAAATAAAAAAATTGAAAAAAATATTATTTATTTATTTATTTATTTATCATATTTATACCCCACCTTTTTTCCTGCAAGGAACCCAAGGCGGCTTACATAATCCTCCTCCTCCTCTCCATTTTATCCTCACAACAACCCTGTGAGGTAGTTAGGCTGAGAGTCAGTGACTGGCCCAAAGTCACCCAGTGAATTTCATGGCCAAGCGGGGACTAGAACTCGGATCTCCTGAGTCCCAGTCCAACACTCTAACCACTACGCCACACTGGCTTATTATAAAATAATATATAATATAATAATGTAATAATTATAATATATAAGATTTTGTGTGTTTCCTCTAATAACTTTTGTACTTGACCATGCCCTTTGGTTGCCTGGCCATACCCTTGGTCATGCCTTCATGTTGCCTGGCCACACCTTCTTCATCACACCTTCATGTTGCTTTACCATACCTCTGACAAATTCACATGTGTGTCCCTATTTTCATGTGTGAAATGTTGGAAGGTATGCCCTTCCCTTTCCTCCAGCCCCATGTATTGAATGATCCCAGCCATATAGATATCCCAAGGACCCTATGTGGTGCTGTAGCTCAATGGAATAAGTACTGCAGCCAAGATGACCATGGGCTCATTCCCTGACCATAGGCTTCTGGAGAGTAAGCTGGGAAAATACATATCCTAAGATATGTGCATTAATCTTGTAAGGAATGGGGTGGGGTGGGATGGGGACCAACCTAGGATAAATTGGGACCACTCATTAGGAAACAAATGGATATTAACTTGCCTGAACAATGTTCTTCTCATGGAACAGAGCTTCCCTTCCCTTGCTTCTGCAGATTGGGGTACCCTTGGGAACAGCTCGAGATGGGGAAAAGGAGGCCAAAGGAAGAAGAGGGAACCAGAGAGCCCACCACCTTTGTAAATGAAAATGCCCTTTTGCTTGCCCAGGACACCTTTGGATCCAAGCCTCTAACTTGTTATGCCCTTTGTTGTCATCACAAACTAAATTTAGAAGCAGTACATGAGCTTCAACCACAAATGCTGACTCACTCTTCTGGACATTTTTAGTTCTCAAAGCAAACAAACAAAAAAACCCTCCAGTAGCTTTAATAAAGCAACTGCATCTCAGCCTTATCTGCCATACAGCAATAAAAATACTGGCCTGCTTTACAAGATCATCATGAGGATTTCTGAGATAATGTATATGAGGGGCCCAAAGTCACCCAGTGAGCTTTTTTTTTTTTTTAGACTGCCATATAAATGCAAAGCATTAGTATCAGGAATGTTTGCAATACATTTTAATCAGTGGGACAATATTGACCAAATATTTCAAAAACTCTAAGGGCTCAATCCTATGGCTGCTAGTTGCTGTCTAGCAAGCCATAGGTGAGGTCGGAGTCCCAGCTCCGACCTAATGCTCTCTGACATCGGAGGTGGGACTTCAGCCTTGGAGCGCCCTCCCTCTGCCCTTCCAGCTGGCAGGGTTCTTTCTGCACCGGCTGTAGCTCCGAGGTCAGAAGACCAACCTCGGAGCCGGATGTTTTTGGGTGGGGAAAGGAGGAGTAAGGTTCTGCCACAATGCAATGTATCCTGGCAGTGCCTCAGGCTCTCCTCCTCGCAAGCAGGGGCAAAAGACTTAGACAGCCCAAATCTAAGGGCTGACTTTGAAATAGGGCTAGATTTCAAATCGGCCGTCTAAGTCTATTGCAGGGTGGGAGCTTCCACGCTCCTCCTGCCTCCGAGTTCAGTGGATTATGGCCAGCCCCATTGTTGTGATGCCCAAGAATTAAGTATAAATAATAATAATGAATTTTTACCTTCTTTGTCATTTTGAACCTGGACAGATCATGATGTGCCTATCCTTTTCTGCACCTAACCCAGCAAATAAGTAATCTTCAATATTGCAAAAGCAAGCTGAAAAGACAAATGTCTTAAACAGGGCTAGAGTAGGCTCTCTACAAACTGAGACATAAGACACCTTTCTGCTTACCTTGGTTTCCTATTTGTTTCGACTATCAATTTTGTTTTTCTCAATTGATTCGGTAGTTGATAGTGACCACCAGCCTCTTAATTTTTTTTTGCAGTGGCCCAATAGTGTGAACTTCTGATACTTTTTCAAATTCTGATCAAGCACTATTGACATCAGATAAGCAGATTAAATTGAATCCCTTGTTACAAGCAGATTTGGAACAGAAACTTTATTCAGAAGAATTATTGAAATTAAGAAGTGATTTAGTCGAAGTATCGAATATTGAATTAGCAATCCAGTTATATGTAGGACTAATATATGCCCTTAGACCCCTCCTTTAAAAAAAAAAAAAAAGGCACTTTCATCAGGCAACTACCAAACCAGAAGGGGTAATGTCTAGTTTGATGGGGATTGTAGGAATTTAAAAAGACAGATGAGGAAAGTAATAAGATCTTATCGTACTAGCAGTTCCCCCACAATCCCCCCACAATTCTATGAAATGTGTAGAAAGTATAAAAGGTTAATCGGGGGGGAGGGGGAGGATCTATTATGAGGAACAATGGAAGGAACTAGGTTTGACACTCCTGCTAAAGAACCCAAGTAAATTTTGGGATATACTTACCTTGGGTCCATTCAAGGAGTATGCCAGATTGGCAGCACAGCTTGAAAAATATAAAACTATGTGTGTATATTAAAGTGTTCTAATTTCAGTCACTGACTTACACTTTATAGTTTACTTTTACCAGGCCATGCCTTCTTGATCATCGGTCCATAACTTGCTCTATTTACATGTATGGCACTGTCTGTGCTCTAGATTTTGTTTCTTGTTTATTTAATGTATACATTCTGTTTCATTTTTGTTACTGTCCATATTTATGCTGTGTTACGTTAGCTTTTTGAAAATGTTATGTGAACAATTTTATTAAATTGAACAATTTTATTAAAAATTGTTTACAAATTGCAACTTTTAAAAAGTACAGAAAAGGTGGGATGCCTACTTTGCATGTTATGGTCCTGTCCTGTAAACAGCAGGAGGAAGAAGGGGTAATTCCTTCAAACTGAACTAGAATATTGGCCCAAAGAAGCAAACAAAACCATGAGTCCATATCTGAAATCAGTCTGGTACAACCTTGGCTAATTTCTTAGAAATAGTGTGAAAACTCTACCTTGATGTGGTGTGTGGGCAAAGAGGATCCATGGCTTCAACCACAGACAGAGCTGGATATGATCTGTTCTAATTCATCGGGTCATTAGCTCGTGTGTATAAAGAGTTGGGAAAGAGAAGTCACGGAGGCATTCATTGCATATTCTTCCTTCAGTAGCAATTGCATTGAACCAAGACACATTTTAATCTCGACACACATTTTCGTCCCCATATGTGAAGAGGGTTTTAAGGGAAAGTACTACTACTACCTTCTGGAACTGGATTCAAAGAACTCCTTTTTTAAAAAAGTGTATTGACTTTTGCAATAGCCAACCTAATTCCACATGGCCAAAAGGGTTGACTGTATGACAGGCACTAGTGTTGGACTGGGACTCGGGAGATCCGGCTTCTAGTCCCCACTTGGCCATGAAACTCACTGGGTGACTTTGGGCCAGTCACTGACTCTCAGCCTAACCTACCTCACAGGGTTGTTGTGAGGATAAAATGGAGAGGAGGAGGAGGATTATGTAAGCCGCCTTGGGTTCCTTGCAGGAAAAAAGGCGGGGTATAAATATAATAAATAAATAAAATAAATAAATGTTTGTTGTTGGTTGAATTAGCTTGTTTTCTACGTGGAAGTGGAGTCCGTCATATATTGGACTCCTTCAGACCATCTAGCCCTATTGATTGCCACCACATGATGACCCAAAAGTCAAAGCCTGTTGGCAGAAAATGATTGTCTGAATACACCCTGAAACACTTCTTCAGGGAACTATCTACAACACGCTTCTCTTTATTCAAAGTTTTTTAAAGGCTCAATCAAGCACCAATGTTAATCATAATTGTTTTTGTTATGCTGCAGATCAACTGTGCCAGGGCCTTTGAACTTGATGAATTGTATTAAATAATATATGAAAATCTCTTCCTGGAAAAGAAGAGTTTCAGCTTTAGCAATTAATTCAGCTTCAGCAATTAATAGAAAATATAAACTATCCATTGAAGTAATTATTATGTAAACCTTTAAAATGGCCTCATGGTATCTTTGATCCTGTGGCTCTTGATGCTCCCAGGACAGTATGGATACAAACCTCTGATCTTAATAGCTTTATATACAGGCCCAAGAGGAATAAATGGGTATGAGAGGGGGAAAACACAATCTTGTAATTCCTATTCCAGTCACAAAACATGGGCTTGTTGTTGCAGAAAGGAATCTCTCTCCAGAGTGCCAAGTATTGGCAGCATTCCTAACTATATGAGTCCTAATGCCAACATTTGAGTAACTGGTGAAAACAGAATTGATAAGACAGTCAGAGAGAGGATGCCCATTTACTATGGCTATCTCATATAGTTAGCTATTTTCTTTGCTAGAGAAATCTCACCCTGAGGTTCAGTCTAAGGGGCTGTCAAAGTGCAATCATCAAACTGTTTTCATTTCATGTAGTCCAATTGAACTCATAAGCCATATCTGCTTAACTATTTTTAAGCTTGTTCACATGATATTCCTGCAGCCTATTACAGTTCCAGATTTGTCTGAAGTTAAGCAAGTTACAAGAAAAGAATGTCACTTTTCTAGTAGAATGGAAGAATCGTATGACCCTAAGCCAGGGATGGGGACTCGGACTCGGGGACTCGACTCGTGAGTCCGACTGAGTCCCCCCTCTGACTCGAGTCCCAATAATTTATGTGGGACTCGAGACTCGACTCAGGACTCGAGCCCAAGGACTCCTCCGCCTCCTCCGCCGCTCTCGCCTCTGCCGCCGCCGCCCTCACCTCCTCCTCCTCCTCCTCCTCCTCCGCCGCCGCCGCCATCGCACGCCGCATCACGCCGCGTCACGCCGCCAGCGCCGTCGCTCTGTTTTTGGCGGGGTTGCTGTGGTTCAAAAACAGAGCGACGGCGCTGGCGGCGTGACGTAGCATGCCACGTCACGCCGCCAGCGCCGTCGCTCTGTTTTTGGCGGGGTTGCTGTGGTTCAAAAACAGAGCGCTGTCGCTAGCGGCGTGACGCGGCATGCTACGTCACGCCGCCAGCACTGTCGCTCTGTTTTTGAACCACAGCAACCCTGCCAAAAACAGAGCGACGGCGCTGGCGGCGTGACGCGGTGTGCTGTGTGCTACGGCGATGGTGACGAGGTCGGCGGAGGAGGAGGAGGAGGAGGTGAGGGCAGTGGCGGCGGCGGCAGCGAGGGCAGCGGCGGCGGCGGCGGTGAGGGCGGCGGAGGTGGAGGTGAGGGCGGCGGCGGCGGCGGTGGCAGAGGCGAGGGCGGCGGCGGTGGCGAGGTGAGGGCGGCGGCTGTGGCGAGGTGAGGGCGGCGGCAGCGGTGAGGTGAGGGCGGCGGCAGCGGTGAGGTGGGGGCGGCGGAGGTGGAGGTGGAGGTGAGGGCGGCAGCGGCAGCGGCCCATGGAGGGAGCAGGAGGGTCTCCGCGGGAGGAAGGGCAGCTCTTCTTCCTCTCGCGGAGACCCTCCTGCTCCCTCCATGGGCCGCCGCTTTGGGAGGGACTCGGGACTCGACTTGAGTCACCATTTTGGACCTCGGACTCTAGACTTGACTCTAGACTCGGGTCCAAAGACTCGGCACTCGACTCGGGACTCGGGACCAAGGACTCTTCAACATCCCTGCCCTAAGCCATAGGTTGTGGCTTAACTGATTTGCTTGTTTTACTCTGATATCCCTTAGGAACATCTATTACATTAGCAATCTCTAAGGTACTCTACTCCTTATCAACACTATTTGGCATGCTTAGAATGCAATTTTATTATCACATCCATAGTGGAAAAACTCTGTTTGTGCCACTGCACCTGAAGTAGCTCCATAGCATATTGCCACCCAAACCTTCAATTCAAAACTCATCTAAGGATGGGTTTCCACAATCAATAGATGGTGGTCTTTCAGATAATGGTGTGCATTCTTGTGGGATTTCTACTCCAAGAATGCATTTCCAGTGGAATGAAGTATATCAAGGCTTCCAACCAAATGCTATGTTCTGTCACCATGGAGCTCTTTGTTAGCATTGTTATTGTTGTTGTTGTTGATGATGATTATTATGATGTTGATGTTATTATTGTTATTAACATTTATATATGACCCAATAGCCAAAGCTCTCTGGGCAGCTTACAAAAGATTAAAACCTTTAAAATACAATATAAAACATAATATAAAAACAATTTACAAAACTATTTAAAACACTCAAGCATAAAAATCCCAGGACCAGTTAAAACCTCATCATATGCTGTCAAAATGCCTGGGAGTAGAGGAAAGTCTTAACCTGGCACCAAAATGTTGACAATATTGGTGACAGGCAGACCTCACTGGGGAGAGCATTCTACAATCTGGGGGCCACCACCAAGAAGGCTCTCTCCTTTGTCACTATCCTCCGAATGTCCCTCGGAGGAGGCATCTGGAGAAGGGCCTCAGATGATGATCATAGTGTATGATTAGGTTCATGCTGGGTGAGATGCTCCATCAAGTATTCTGGTCCTGAGTCATGTAAGGCTTTATAGTTAACAATACAAACCTACACACAACATAACATTAAGGTGGTAATCTTAAGCACACTTACTAGGACGTAAGCCTGACTGAGCTCAGTGGGACTTACTTTTGAGTAACTATGTTCAGGATTGCACTGTGAAATTTACTAAACAGAGAGAGGGGGGAGAGAGGGAGGGAGAGATGTATTGAGCAAAGTAAATCCTCCATAACAACCTTTCTTCAATCTATAATTATTTATCATAAGATGGGGGAAATGCCTATGGTTCTCTGCAACCCAATCAAACGTCTTATATAAACTAGCAACCATGGAGAGAGGAACTATGTGCCAAAAAGAGCAGCCTCAACCTCATGATAAGGCCTTCAAAGAAAAAGAGCTACGTAGTAGCATACATTTACAGATAGATGTGGCTTTCACTGCGGATGATCAAATATGCACATGAAATACATAAAGGGCTGACATATCATAAAGCAGTAAGAAGCAGTTGCTTCACCCAGCAGATTACAGATGGGGTACCATTTTTTTATATTCAGCCTTTGTTCCACTGCCAGCTGAAGTAGCCAGTTCTGGGCCAGATGGACCAATGGACCACCTCACTCACTATAAGGAAACTTCCTATATGTTCATCTCTGTTTGATATGCAACAAACAAACAAACAACAAAACCCAAGAAGATGAGTGCAAACAGTGTCCACATCTCAAAAAGGACATTGTAGAGCTTGAAAAGGTACAGAAAAGGGCAACCAAAATAATCAGGGGTCTAGAGCTATTCCCCTGTGAAGAAAGGTTACAATATTTGGGGCTTTTTAAGCTTAGAAAAAGGGGTATGTGATAGAGGTTTACAAGAGTATGCATGGGGTGGAGAAAGAAGAAAGAAAAGCTGAATGGTGAGAGATTCAGGACAGAACAAAAAAAGGAGGCCTTCTCCAAACAGTTCATACTTAAACTATGTAATTTGCTGCCATAAAATGTGGTGATGGGAGCCAGTTTAGATGGCTTTAAAACAGGGGTTCTTAACCTGTGGGGTACGCCTCCCTAGGGGAGGTTTGGACTGATTCCAGGGGAGGTGTGAGTAGCCCCTCAACTATAAATTGTTTATTTTACAAGTACATAGCAGTGCAGCTTGGTGGTTGGCCCAACCTTATTTCTTTCTACTAATCTTGGGAGCTACGCCGTTCATTTAATTGAATATGCTTTTTTTTTTAGTCCAGAGACAGAGCATAAACTAAAAAATGCAAATTCATCCTGCCTAAGCCTAAACTTTGGGCCGTTAACACATGGGAGGCATGGGTCATAAGATTTTTCACAAGGGAGGTGTGACACCAAAAAGGTTAAGAACCACTGCTTTAAAAGGACAAACGCGTGGAGGACATGGCTGTCCATAGCTATTAGTCATGATGGCTATATAGTATACTATCTCTGGGATCAGAGACAGTGTGTTTCTGAATACCAGTTGCTGGAGGACAGCAGCAAAAGAGTGATGTTATCCTCATATAGGGATAGACAAATGTCAGTTTTGGCTTCTCTCGGTTTCCCAATCTTAAATTCAGTTCATCTCTACCTTTGCATTTTATTTTTGTTAAGTTTGCATCAAAATTCATAAGCATTTTTGTGCACGTTTCTCCTAAAGTTGCCAATATGGATGTATCCTAAAGAAGAAGAAAGGTTCTCCTTCCTCAACTGGCATTCCTCTGTTCATTAGCTGTAATTGTCTGGATGGCTGAGAACATTCTTAACTCCAATATCAACCCAGCAATCAGTGTAAGCTTCACTTTGTCAATGACACTTTATGTAAGAAAGCTCCTTTCTGGGTTAAAAATTCAATTACAGCTAATTAGACAAAGCTGTAGTTTTCAATAACACTGAGCTAGTTAAAGGCACTTAGCAGCTGGTGTTTTCCACTCAGAATAGACCTTCTTCCATGGAGAACTAAAGGAGAAGCAATACCTGCATGATACCCATGCTTCTACAACAGCTACTACTATTAAACATTTAATGCAATAGTGCATTAGATGTACAGTACATAGAAGTGAGTCAGCACATGTCCAGAGGTCAGAAGTACCTACATTGGATTCCCAGGTGATTTCCCTTGTGGTGGGCACTGCTCCGGGCAACACTTATTTAGCTTTAGGGCTTCTTCATGTGTTACATTTTTGAGATGTATACCTAAAAATGTCTACTGTGAATGTTACAAAAATTAGAAGAAGAAAGCTAGCATCAGAGTAAGCTGCTTCTATTGGAAGAAAGGAACTTGTAGATCCAACTCTATGTATTTTTCAAATGTGTCTATCATAAAGGCATACTAGGCAAGGAGCCAAAATTGGCTCTGTAAAGTATGGAATGGCTTTTAGTATTTCAGTGCTGTGTCCTGCGTTTTTCTGCCAGTTTTGGGCCCCTAACAGTTACAGTGCCTTGCAGAAGTATTCACCCCGCCTTTGACTTTTCCACATTTTGTTGTGTTACAACCTGGAATTGAAATGGATTCACTCGGTGTTACCACTTGATGTTCACAAGATACTCATCACTGTGAAGGTGCAAAATGTTTTTATTGTGGCACAAAAGTTAAGTAAACAAAAACAAACTGGCACTTGTTGATTGCATAAGTATTCACCCCTTTGAGTCAATACTTGGTAGAAACACCTTTGGCAGCAATTACAACTGTCTTCTTGGGTAAGTCTCTATCATCTTTGCACATCTGGATCCTTCAATGTTTGCCTGTTCTTCCTGGCAAAATTGCTCCAGCTCTGTCAGGTTGGATGGGGACCATTGGTGAACAGCAACTTTCAAGTCTTGCCACAGATTCTCAATTGGATTGAGGTTATTTAGACATGTCACAGCACAGGGGGGTGAATACTTATACAACCAACAAGTGCCAGTTTGTTTTTGTTTACTTAATAAAAATATTTTGCACCTTCACAGGGTTGATGTTACCACTTGATATGTAATATCATGTGGTAACAATGCCAATTGAATCCATTTCAATTCCAAGTTATAACACAACAAAATGTGGAAAAGGCAAAGGTGGGTGAATACTGCTGCAAGGCATCATAGGTCAATAATTAAGGGTTGAGAAATGAGGTCATAAAGTGGCAATGAACAACAACAGAGTTAGCAATAGTAGTCGGGGGACTGCATAAGGAAGGGGGGTTGAACAGCTTTCAGCATGAGAGCCTAATTCTATTTTGGTAGGTGGAGCCAAAGATGAAAGGGGTAAGGCCCAAAATACCAGCATATTTTAGTTTAAAGATCTTATTACCCATAACGAAGCCTTAGCAGAGGCACTGCAACCTTTTAGAATCTGGGGAAAACTACACTAAAGTTGAGAACCCACCCAATGGGTCAGTGGTCAGGGGAAAGGGCTGGGACCAGGGTAAGGGGGCATGACCATCTGGGGAACCCCAGAGAGCCAGGCTGGGGTCCCAAGAGGGCTGGATTTGGCCCTTGGGCCTGAGGTTCTACACCCCTGAATTAAGGTGAAGCTAAGGTGGCAAAGGAAAGGCATGGCTAAATCGATGCATCTTAAAATGAGACTTGGAAGAGAAACGGGGTTGATGGACAGAGCGAGGTTGGTTGGTCCAGGCATAGGAAACAGCACAGCAAAAGGCAGGGAGACAGGAAGAGGGGGGCAATGATTTATGAGCTTGCGTAGGACTGAGGAAGTCAAATGTGCATATATAACCAGAGACTTATATTTACCTTATCTGTTTAGTATCTTGTCCTTAGTGGCCATTTCTATTGACAACAGGATGAAAAAATTCTACAGAAATAAATATGACTTTATTGAAACCTAACAACTTTCTAAAATGTGTATTAATTAAATAGAATTGTCTTCGGGGGCTTTCTTATTACAGGAGATACAATTTCCTCCACTTCTAATCTGTCAGTTTAGCAAAGTTTACAAAACTGTCTCATGGATTTTTGCAGTTTTGTATTCCATTCTGCTAAGCATTCCTGGGGAGAAATGATTATTTGCCACTAATTTATTTTCTTAAAGTACTTTTTATAAGATTTTTCCATAGTACATAATACTTAAAACTTTAACTAAGAATCCAAAAGTCACATTAAGAAAAATGATAGCAGTAATTAGCACAATATTATTTGCGCGGGTAAAGGGGGGAAATGAAGAGACGAGACAACAGTTATGGTATAAAATCAGGGCCACATTTATTAATTCAAAGGTCTGCGAAGGGAGAAGTGCGGGATTAACTAAGGCCGGCCCAAAGGCCAGTGGAGCATGTCTGGGCGAAAGCATCCCAAACCCGAGGGCGGCGCAGTGACTCGCCACCCTCGAATTCCGCACACGGGGTGCTGGGGGATCTTATCCAGGGTCACCGCCCACAGCGCCACGGGACAACCGAGGAGGGTGAGATGGGTAGACCCCAAAGGCGACCCTACCTCTCACAAATTGAGCCACAAGGCATCGACATTTGTGAGGTTCGGGTTCTCGCCCATCACCTTCAAAGGTGCCATGGGATGCACACCGAAACCCTAACCCCCACTGCCTATTCACCGCACTTACCGCCTAACCTAAGGCCAATGTGACCGAAATAGCAGGTAACCCAAAACAACAAACCCACCACCGATTCCACAGTATGGAGTAGGCGAAACTCGCACATTGCCCCGAGCCAATTAGGGCAATGAGCCAAAATTCCTACTCGGCCCCATAAAAGGCGACCAGAGGAGCTCACACTGCTTCATCGGGAGTGGAGGGAGGGAGCTGCAAAGAAAGAGGCACTGGGTGGGGTCTCCTGTGCATAAATACTGCCTCAGGGCCCCACCCTTTATGCCCATCCCCATTGGGCAAACAATTTGCCCGAGCCCTGATTGGGGGTGAAATCACCTCATGAAATAGCCTCATTCAAGTCCTCGTTCTCCACTCCCCCCCCGCGCAAAACTCTCCCCACCCACAGGAGCGTGGGGTGTGAAGGGAATTGCGCGGGTAAAGGGGGGAAATGAAGAGACGAGACAACAGTTATGGTATAAAATCAGGGCCACATTTATTAATTCAAAGGTCTGCGAAGGGAGAAGTGCGGGATTAACTAAGGCCGGCCCAAAGGCCAGTGGAGCATGTCTGGGCGAAAGCATCCCAAACCCGAGGGCGGCGCAGTGACTCGCCACCCTCGAATTCCGCACACGGGGTGCTGGGGGATCTTATCCAGGGTCACCGCCCACAGCGCCACGGGACAACCGAGGAGGGTGAGATGGGTAGACCCCAAAGGCGACCCTACCTCTCACAAATTGAGCCACAAGGCATCGACATTTGTGAGGTTCGGGTTCTCGCCCATCACCTTCAAAGGTGCCATGGGATGCACACCAAAACCCTAACCCCCACTGCCTATTCACCGCACTTACCGCCACAGAGAGAGACAAGCCTCTGCTTAGTCGAATCCCCCCCACCTGCCAGAGATGAACTCGAGCAGGGCCCTTCGCAGATCTTCGAGAAATATATCGTTCCCGGCGTCGGACAAATGAACCCCGTCCAGCCGGTACAGCTCCCTCCGGGCCAAGGATATCTCGGGATGAGGTATGACTAACCCCATGCCTCCAATGGCCCTCTGAACCTCACCAGTGACCTTCCAGGCCGCCCTGTTCAACATGCAGGACTCTCGGAGTACCTCCAACAGAAACGCGGCAGAATATGTGACCACAAAATGGATACATCGGGCCACTGGGAGGAAACGAAAGATAGGTCTTCAGTTGCCTGAAGATTAAGGCCTTGCCCTTCAGCAAGCCCAGGTCGTTGCCGCCCAGGTGCAGCACAAACACATGTGGTGGAGCCTGATGAGACTGGAGTGAAAAAGTGTGTAGAGAAGGTCATGCCACTGCATACCACGCCGACCAAGCCACTGGATGGTGGCCATCTGCCCGATGCCCACTGAGCACCGACCCAGGACTTGGCAGCACGCCCTGCGGCCCAAAAGATTATGAGTGACCACATATCAACACACGAACCGGCCTCCCTCTGCTCCACGCACCTGAAAAAGAGAAACAAAGAAGCGGCAGCGGGAATCAAGGCAACTTCTGGACGTAAGAGTGGTAGGCTCGAGAACGCCACCTTCAAACCGCTTGGACCCCGCTTGCCGGGAAACCTAAGGCAGTGGCCGTGGAGCCGCGCCAATCAGGAATGTGAGTGCCAAAGCGCATATGTGAAAGGCCCACTGCCCCCAACGCCTGTTTAGAAACTACCCAGAACTGGTACCTGGTTAAAGGGGAACTGTCAATATGTCGGAATAATGGACCGGCGGCCGTGCCCCACATGGTAATAAAGGCGTGTATAGCCGCCACTGGGCGGAGTTCCTCTAAAGCAGCTGGGTACCAGGAAACGTTGCATCCCTGGCCAGCTGATTGGATAATTGTCCTAATGACGGCATTATGGCGTGCTCGGAAACTGACCTCGAACCTGCCAAAGACAGTCTGGCATTATCACCGGGTGGTACGACGCCCAGGGGGCAAGTGCTCGGAACCTATGCATCTGATTGCGAGACAATGCGTCTGCTATACTGTTGTGCAAGCCCGGAACATGCCGTGCCTGGAACAAGATGTTAAATTGCAAACGGCGCAGTGTAAAAGCGCGAACCATATGCATTACCCAAGGGTTTTTGGATAACAAGGAATTGACAACCAGCATAGTGGCCTGACTGTCGCACCAAAAATGCACGACAGAATCCGCCAATTGTGTTGCCCACAGGTGCACTGCAACATAGATGGGAAAGAATTCCAGAAAGGTGAGGTCACGGCACACTCCAGAATTCATCCACTCCTGAGGCCATGGTGCGGCGCACCACTGCTCTTTAAAGAACACCCCAAAGCCAAAGGAACCAGAAGTGTCGGATTGCCCCCTGAAATCAGCATGCAGTGACTGCTCACGCCGCCAAAAGGAAACTCCATTGAATCTCTACAGGAATAGTAGCACACCCTCAAATCAGCCCTCATGGAGGCATTTACACGAACCCTATGAAAGGGTCATGTCACTCCACACATGGCAGCACCGAGGCGCCGCAACAAGGCTCTGCCTGGCACCACCACCCTGCATGCAAAATTCAAGTGGCCCACGAGCTCCTGGAGTTCCTGAAGGGAAACCTTGCGTGACTGTACCAATGCGGCGTACCTGACAACGGAGGGCCTGGAGCTTATCCATAGGGAGGCGAGAGCACTGCATGTTGGTATCCAGCTCGATGCCCAAAATACCAGAATGGAGGAGGGGCCTTCCGTCTTTTCTGTAGCGAGGGGGACACCCAATTCGGATGACAATTCTTGAAACTGCGCCATCAAGAAGGCGCGCTGATTGGTGTCCCGAATACCCACAAACAGAAAATCGTCCAGGTAGTGGATGACTTGACTCATCCCGGTACGATTACACAAGGCCCATTCAAAAATTGAACTAAAACGCTCAAAAGCTGAGCAAGAGGTAGAGCAGCCCATAGGCATAGCTCTATCAATGTAAAAACTGGCCCTGGAAATGGAAACCAAGCAAGTCAGAGTCATCCGGGTGGACAGGGAACAATCTGAAGGCAGACTTGATATTGCATTTTCACAAAAGGGGGCCCCATGGCCACAACGGCGAACCATGGCCACCGCAGAGTCAAACGAGGCATAGCGCACGGAACATAGATGCTCCGGTATGCCGTCGTTGATGGAAGCCCCTCTGGGAAAAGACAGATTGTGTATCAAGTGGAACTCCCCCTCGGCTTTCTTGGGCACGATCCCTAATGGGGAGACCCTAAGATTATGGAGCGGCAAGGAGGAAAACGGACCCAAGACCCTCCCGCGGAAGCCTCTTTAACTATTTTTTGTGCCACAATAGGCTCCATCCCGAGGATAGAGCGCTGATTGCGGGACAAAACATGAAAACAAGGGCCCTGAAATGGGATCCTAAAACCAAAAAGAAAACCATACCTCAGATACTGAGCAGCATCATTGTCAGGGTGGAGTCTTAACAAACGCACCAAAGGCCCAACCTTAACTGGGCTGGGGCCCTTTCGGAGGTTGGTGCTGTGCAGGACCCGGGGGGGCGCTTAGCTGAACCGAACTTACCTCCTCCCCTCAGCCCGCTGACCTTGTAACATGAAGCCGGTGTGTGTGACCCATTGCAGATGTTGCAGGCGTGTCTGTGAGGACCTTCAGGCCGTGAGCAGGTGTCTATGGAGATGTATTCCCCACACAGTGGCCGGGGTTGAACTGACTTCCCCGGCTGTACCCGGGGAGACGTGTTGACCGATAGTCTAGACAGGATGTGACCGCTCTCGGATCGTTCCCAACAACCGGCCTGGCTGGAATCATGAATTCCATCCGCAGGTCGTCGTCCTTCCTATCCCATTGAATAGAGTGGTCAAAAGGCCGCCTTTTTGCGGAACCCTTCATGATTAGCCATCCAAGCTCCACCCTCAAAACTAGAGTATGCCCGATATATCACATCAAGATATTCTGTAAGAATGATGGCCTGGTCAGGGAATTCCTGTTGAAGTGTACCCATGTATATTAAGAACCCGGGCCGCTAATTGGCCAATTCCAGGCTGGCCTTTTGGCTTGAATTTTTCTTGTTCGCGGTCCTTGAGTTTCTCTTTCTCAATGGCACCCGGCTCCCCGCCCAACAGGGAGAAGACATCAATAAATTCGTCCTTGAATATCCTCTCCCCGGTGGCCGGGGCCAGGCGACATCCCGAAGGGAAAGGGGGCATGCCTGGTGGCACCAAACCGGGTTTGGCGTGAGGATAGTGGTCTGAAAGATCCACTTTGGCGGCGCCCTTTGTGAGTGATGTCACCTGCCCAGCCGGACCGGACCACACTGGCGCACAGGCCTGCGTCGCCGGAGAAGGTGTGGCTCCGGCGGCTGGAACATCTGACAGTAGAGAGACACTTGGCGGGGGAGATACCCTTGCCCCCGGGGCTCCTGCCCCGTCCTGGGTGACCCATGCAGCAGCAGAAGGGAGACCAATGGGTGCAGCTAAAGAGGAGAAACCTGACACGCCCTCAGGGGGCTGCACCGGGTGTGAAGCTGACGCAGGGTAACCTGGAACCAAGGGCTGAACGGGTGTGAAATGGCTATGGCTTATAGATTTCATAGATAGAGTTGGAAGGAGCTTACAAGGCTTTCGAGGCCAACCCCCTCCTCAATGCAGGAAACTAGAGGAGGGGTCTCCCATCAAAGTAATAACCAGACTTGACCCTGCTTAGCTTCCCACCTCAGACAAGCTGAGCCAGCGTGAGCCACAGACCTGTTGTTGGTGCCAACCCTGCCTGTGGCCTGAAATGGAACATGAGGGAAATGGGTGCTACCCCCAGGGAAAGCCCGGGTAAATGTGTTGGTTCCAATTAGGCCAGTTCCCTGACCCCATTGGACTCGTGTACTCACAGGCTGCAGGAAGGCCACTTGAAGGGCCTGGCTCGGACGGTGGCAGAGAGGAACTTGGGATAAATGACAGCCCTGGTGCTCCCACCGCGGAGTAGGCCGGGAGCTCCACCCTGTTCCCGAAGTGTCGTTGCTGGAACAGATAAATAGCAGCGGGAGAAACAACAGCCACCTGCATGGCATCTAAGTGTTCCCTCTCCCTCTGCATGCTAGCCACCCGCGCCAGGACTGCTGAGACGTCGACAGCTGCGTCATCAGAGGAAGAAGAGAGCCGCCGCGTAGGAGGACGCTTGGCTTGTTGTCGAGGCGCGCACCCTTTTCTTTTCTTGCCTCCCTGGCCCTTCTTGGGTGGCATCCTGCAGAACTGGGAAGAAACGTAAGAGATGTATCGCTAGGGATTGACAAAAACGGCACAGGACAATAGTTGCCGCTGTGAATGAAGTGATGCAACAGAAAATTCTAAGTGAAATAAAATTGATTATTCTGTAATGAATTAACCCACTTATTCGTCCAAAATTTTTAGCTAAAGGTGAATGTTGTAATTTATAATATATGTATTTTATTTATTTATTACATTTATACCCCGCCTTTGCTCCTACAAGGAACTCAAGGCGGCTTACATAATCCTCCTCCTCTCCATTTTATCCTCACAACAACCCTGTGAGGTAGGAGAGGCTGAGAGTCCGTGACTGGTCCAAAGTCACCCAGTGAGTTTCGTGGCTGAGCGGGGACTAAAACCCGGATCTCCCCAGTCCCAGTCCAGCACTCTCACCACTATATGCAAATTGATGTTAAATTGCATGAGTACCTAATAGAATCAATTAATTATGCCAGATAATAAATTTATACCTGTATAATGAACTCGAAAATTGAATTAAATCAATGAACTAAACAAATGTGGAATCATGTACATATAAATCTATCAATCAAATGAATTAAACAACTTGATTAAATCCCTGTATGAGCAATAAAATAACGAATGTTGAATTTATGTGCCTACAAGCAAAGCAAAAGGAATTAAAACAAACTTGATTACAATCCGGTATATGAAAGCGGAAGAAATCAAGCTCCCTTGCTGCAGGATCACAAACTACGGAACCTGTATTTATGTAGAAGAGTGAAACTGCAGAGTATCCACTGATAACAGGGGGGCAGAAAATGGTGGGCATTCGTCCCCAACATGGCGGTCGCAGTGAAACAAAACGCCCAGGGAAGCTGCCCACGAGCCGAGCTTGCGCGGGAAGCGGCACGTGCGCTTAAAGGACGGCGGCCGGACAGCCAAAAGGCTCCGGAGGGTAGTGATGGCCAAGCAAAATTAATACAACGCCACCCCCTCGGAGCTGAAGAAAAAGCGTGGCTACTTAAAGGAAAAAGAAAACTTCGCTAGAAGGCACGGAGAAAAAAGGGCCAGACGCACTGATGCGGGCAAGCATGCACCCGCACCTCCTTGAGAAAACAAACGGGGCAAGAGCGGAGGTGCCGCAGATCCCCTTCTGGCCTCCCCGAATAGCAGATGACGCCGCAAAGCCGCTCCCGCCCGAAAACAAGAGCCGGAGGCGCCGTGACCGCCGCCGCGGCTGTTTCGCTTCCCCCAAAGGAGAACCTTCTCCTCGATAGCGGCGAAGAACGAACAGGGCAGAAACAGGCGTAGATATGCTCGTACGCCAAGGCCCAAGGCGAGGACAGCGCCGCCGCCGAGACCGCGGGGGGGGGAGCCGCGCAGCGGGGTGCTATGTCTAACAGGAGCCAGCCCCCCCCGTCCCCGCGGCGGAGGCCGCTGGCGCTGAAAACGCCCCGCGCTACCCTCAAATGTCAGGAAAGGCTACTTTAAATTAAAGAAAATGAAAATAAATCGGAGGACTAAGGGGAAATTAGAGCGGAGCAAACCGGTGGCCACCCTAAGGGAGGCCACTAGAAGAGGAAACCACCCCTGGATAGCCCCTAAACCATCGCACGGCGTCGTGGAACCAAGGAGGAATCCAGGAGAAGCAATCCCAGTCAAGAAGAGGAGACACAGGTAATAGGTCTGTGGCTCCAACCAACTGCAGCTGCAAAGAAAGAGGCACTGGGTGGGGTCTCCTGTGCATAAATACTGCCTCAGGGCCCCACCCTTTATGCCCATCCCCATTGGGCAAACAATTTGCCCGAGCCCTGATTGGGGGTGAAATCACCTCATGAAATAGCCTCATTCAAGTCCTCGTTCTCCACTCCCCCCCCCGCGCAAAACTCTCCCCACCCACAGGAGCGTGGGGTGTGAAGGGAAATGTAGACTGAAAGAAGCAATTTGCTTACGTGAATCACTTGTTCCACTAAAATACTTTCTCATAGAGAAGAAAATGGAGGAAATTAGCTGTTATAAGCAACAGTTCATTACAGCCCAAGCCACAAGCCAGCTGAGGCACTAGAACCAGAGGTTATTTCTTTTCAGTGGCTTCAATGGCACTAAAATTGGCTTACGTTCAAACATTTCAGTGTAAATGGTTTGTGGATTGGACTAAAAAAGCTTTGTCAACAAAGCTTTGAATGCAAACACCAGTAATTTCTTATAACTATTAAATAATCAACTACGGTAGGGATGAAGGAACTAGCAATTTTCAAGCTCAACTAAATTTTCCAAAAATCACTTCAAAGCACATTTTGCCTCACTTCCATTTTATACTTTTCAACCTTTTCTTTTATCTTGTTCAAACAGGAAAAGTCAAGTGTGCATTTCTGTATGCATTTTTCAAACATATGCACTTCCCCATAAACTAAATCATGAAAATGCATATATATTTGTTTAAAAAGTATTTCAAAGTTGCATTTTTTTTTAAAATGCATTTTTAAAATGTGATTCCAAGTTTAGAAATTTGTAAACATTTTCAGTGAACATGCACTCCCATTCACATTTAGGGTTGCGAACATGGCCTTTTTGAGTGATTTATGAACCGAAACTAAATTCTTGTGCATCCCTACGATGTAATGGATGTGGTTTGCCATGGATAAATCTCTTGAAGGGATCAATTCAAAAAATGTGTCACAAAACCCTTTTATGAGAATGAAAGAAAACTGGAAACTGATTTCATAACTAGTAATGAAGGTTTTTTTGCTTATTTAGGTGAGACAAACCTTTTTTCAGGCTATAATATGCATTTAATAAAATCTTTTATTGATTACATGATGAGAAGAAAATTATTTCATCACATCCAAACTTTATTCATGTTCTTCTGATGGTGTTGCTCTCCATTGATTCTACTGCTAGCCTCAAGAATGGCAATAATTCAACACTTGGGGAAGTGAAGATGGTTAAGAACTTATGCAATTTAGGGCACAATCCTATGCATGTTTAGACAAAAAAAAGTCCTACAGCTCCCAGAATGCCCCAGCCAGGATTGCACCTTTAATTATGAATCTTTTTTTAAAGTTTCTGTACTTTGTGGCACTCAAGCGGCGAACAGAATCCTGCTCTCAATCCTTCTGTCAGCAAGTCCAAGCCATAGGCTGAGGTATAGCAGGAACTGGCCCTGGTTTATTTCAAGCAAAAGGCCTGCAAGGGCTTAATTCATTTTTTTAATTCCACAAATATACATGCTGCTTTTCTAACATGTGTTCAAAGTAGGGATGGGGGAGAAATTCATTCAGTTTGTATTTTAATGCAACGTACATATTTTGCACTATTGAACCAATACGTGAAACAAAACTCAGTTATCCTTCAAAATTTGCACTTCTCCAAATTTTGCAATGGAATTCTCCAATCAAAAGATGCATACAAAAATATGTATATTAGGGGAAAGTGCACAAAAATATGCATATTAATGAAAATAACATTGAATTTGAAAATGCATTACATTAGGAAAATTGCTTTAAAGTGTATATATTAGACAGAATGCACATATTAGGAGAAATGTGAAAAAAACATAGAATTTTCATGCAAACATTTTTAAAATTTCTCAATGTTTGGGACAAACTGAAGTTGAAATTAGACAAATGAGAACCTGTTCACCCTTAGTTCAAAACAGCTTACAAAGAAGGGGGGGGAGTTAAAAATACACTCATAACAATCAATAAATGAGTAACTAGTTAAGGGCCAGTATGCAAGACAGGATTGAATCAAGGGCACAGTTGCGATCAGCTTTGATCCAGGAAAGAACCAAGACAGGAGGATCATACATGAAAGTATCATGGAAACTGCAATGCAAGCAAACTCAGAAGCCAGAACAAAGGGACATGTAGGCTTGCAATCTAAGAGTGAACAATTTTTCAACAAGGCGCAGCCAACTTGATTCAAGAATAAACTGTTGACCTTCCTGTCCCCCTCTGCTTTGATTCTTAGAAGGTGCTTGTCAATGGAGGCTAGTGAGAACAAGACACAAGTGGGATACTTTCGTTCTAGGTGCCACAGGGTGGTGGTCTTCGCATGTTAACATGAGTTAATTAACTCCAATGAGGGGGAAAGCAATAAATATATATTTTTTCACTGCTTGAGTCATGATGGTGTATGGGAAAACAGGCCTCACACTGCTGCCCATTCATAAGTTCAGAGTACTCTTTCAGCAATATACTGCAGAATTCCCAATTGACTCTAAGGTATAGGTTAATTACCATGATCCACACAGCATGCTGCTACCATTATTTCATCAACAGCTCTTGGATCCAGTGACAGCTATTTTGAAGCAACTATTTATTATTATTCAGCAAATGAGCTACGCAACAAGAGCCATTAACACTTCCACAGAGAGCTCTTATGCCAATAAAACAGAAGGCGGCATTATGCTACTTACTATTGTAACACTTAAAAGAACAATTTTAAAAACAAGTAAGCATAAAAAGTTAATGCCCCAGCTTATTTACTATTGCCTACAGCAGCATGCAGCTGATTGATTCAGTGACAGCTGAGTCATTACCAGATTGCCATTCAACATTCTGCCTTTAATGTTGGTAATATCACTAGTCATTCAAGAACAGTGCTACAGCTGCTAACAACACCCTTATCTATATTGTTGCTCCATTCAGAGTTTCCATTTCTGAGGCAGGCACTGTACCTGCCAATAATCTTCAGTGGCTGAGCTTTGTGTGGAAATAGCACCTTGTTTATATGATATGGAAGAATATCTATCTATCTATCTATCTATCTGTCTAAACTTGTTATTTTCTGTTGTTCTTCCAGCTAAAGCACATTGGGTTTCTTTACATAAAAGAGACCAAAATAGTCATAACCCATTGTTGACTAACAAATGCATTATTGTCCAACCTTGTCTCTTGTGGATATCCCCATCATGATTCTTGAAAGAATAAGATCTCAACTACAGGAAGGACATACTCAGCTAAGTAGGGAAACAGGTGACTCTCAGTATTTTCTTAGCCCCATTATGCTCCTGGTCATGGGATTCCCTGGGACGATAGGAGAAGCTGTGCCGGCCAGAATGTTCCTTTTCATGTCACACTTAAAAGTTCAGGATAGGGATTCAGCATCCTTTCACACCTGCTCACACTCAGGAAGCCCACTCCCAACTCCCAGAGACTCCTGTCCTGACCCTGCTACTCTTTCTCCTTCTTGCTGTTGCTGCCTGCTTCCCTGTGATCCTGTGATCCTGTCCTAAGCAGAGGAGACTGGTGACTCCTATTTCGGTGAGGCTCCTTTTCCATTACAGGTTTCTCAGGTTTTATTTGGAGCTTCATAGGAGCTATATGTGGTGCTCCATGGTGGTGAACCTACTTTGGGGGTGGAGTTCAGCACCATGGATAGCTCCTATGAAGCTCCAAATAAAACCTGAGGAACCTGTAATGGAAAAGGAGCCTCACGGAAATAGGAGTCACCGGCTTCCCCTGGTCCTAAGTGAGTGATCAGTGACAGGAGCAAAGAGAAGGATCAACAATCTCAACTTGCCTTCCCCTTCCCCTCTGGGCTGTGGTGCAGATTGGGCCCAGAGAGATATGGCAAGCAAAGGGGTATGAGCAACAAGAAGGTCAGGCTACTCCTGGAGGGGGCCTCCAAAGGGCATCTTTCCCAAGGCTCACACACACACACCCCACCACACACACAAATCTGGGGGCCACCATTGGTTCAGGAATCTTTTCAGGATCTGGAACTGTGAAACCTAGCAGATTCATTTTAGGAACTGGTGCTTTCTCAGGCAACTGAACTGGTCTAAAATGGCAAGGAGAAAGGTGCTGCTTTTGAAGCACCACTTCATATGAGTGAATGAAAGTAAGTGTATGTCTGCATGCCAGAGAAAGAATAAGTCAAACATCAACGATGAGGTGAACTGGAAAGCTATATGGTGAAGCCTTGCTACATCGTATGATAGATAACTATTCATGTGAATATTGAAATGCATAGAACAACAGTGAGACCATGGGTCTTTGTCACTTGTAAAATAAGGTCCCCCCTCCAATGTTAAACAGAAACAGACATACGATGGTATCCAATGTTGCACAAGTGGAAGGAAAACTCACACAATAGAACTTTCCCTTCTCCTCCTCCCCACTGCAAACCCTGTACACACACTGTGAAAAGCCTTTCTAGTGGTGTGGGGACCTACTGAACACTGCGGGCAGTGCCTTATGGGGCTGCAGTGGGAAGGGGGAATCACTGAAATCAGAAACCTCCTGCAAGATTATTCCACCCAATTTTAGTCAGCTCCTCCTCTTCTGCAGCTCTATTAGGCATAGGCCACAACCCTTAGAAGAGCGATGATCAGGAGAAGAGGAAAAGAAAGATCCACTGTGTGAGCTCCATTCCACTTGTGCAACATTGGCTGTCACATATGCACATTTCAGTCTTTGTTCTAAGTGTCATGGTGCAATGCTATGCAAGTTTAGACAGAAAAAAGGCCTATGACTCCCAGCATGCCCCAGCCAGCTATGCTGGCTGGGGCATGCTGGGAGTCATGGGCGTTTTTTTCTGTCTGAACTTGCATAGCATTGCGCCTTAAGTTGCCTTAATGATTGTCATATTCAAGAATGTACTGAATGCCTGCAGCTTGTCATCAGATAACCTGCAGTAAATGCAGATCTCCGAAATGAATGTTAAGTTACAAACATAAGCATAATTGAGGATTATCAGTATCTTGATTATCAGTATCTTGAAATATATTTTCATTTACAAGAAAACAATCCAAAGATCCAACAAAATAGTTTTCTCTGTCATGTTCATTTATTGGAAAACATATGCTGCAGATTGTAGAAATAAAATTCATCACGGTGCTGATCAGAACATTCTTCTGTCAGTCCATAAACAAGTTTTATGGAGGTTTCATCAAAAGGCAATTCCAACCTACGATCATAATTACCTTAATTACAATGGCTCATTAATCTTTATTTATTCACTCAATTAATGTGGGCTATAGCCATTAAAAAATAAATGTGCTTTTTTTAAAAAATTTGCACCACAATTTTACTAATTGATTGTATCCAATTTGGAAACATGATATACAAGCCTAAAAATGAGGTTTCTTAATTTGATATTCTTTTTACATGCATAATTTAATGTGTCACACCAACTTTATTATTTTTATATAACGTGTATCTCAATGTCCTTTTCTAAAAAAAAGAAAAGAAAAAAAGGAGTTGTGAATGTGGCTTTTTCTTCATTGAATGAAGGTGTTTTGTTCATGTTAAATTGCTAATATCACTAGAAAAATCCTGAGGGAATTTACTCATGAGTGTCAGTAAAGGGTCAGTAAACACCCTTTCACATGAATTGGAAAGTATGCTGACATGTAAGCCAATAGTGTGCAAGCTAAATTTGATCATCGTATGGGTCATACCACTAAACACTCAGATCCTGACATTTCATTTTGGCAAAAAGTTATCCACACTGGAAGCTCAGGAGCACATGATGAAGGAATTACACAGTTACTTCATCCTTGGTACTGAACATAGATTTCATAGATTTCATAGGTCCTAGAGTTGGAAGGAGCCTACAATAAGGCTATCGAGTCCAACCCCCTGCTCAATGCAAGAAACTAAAGGAGGGGTCTCCCATCCAAGTAATAACCAGGCTTGACCCTACTTAGCTTTCCACGCTCAGACAAGCTGAGCCATCATAAGCCACAGGCCTGTTGGCTAAGAAGCAGAAAGATGTATATATACACACATACATAAATACATGGCATACATAACCCCACATTTTTGCACAATTCCAATTGCATCTGAGTTTGCCATGTGCTAGGGACACTTGAAGAATTAGATCTTTGCGAGTTCTAATACCAACTGAACTGAACCACACCTCCTGGACATTCCAATGCAGGCTGGAATGTAGTTATCCACCTGAATGTTCCAGCACAGTTCTTCACTTGAAAAAAAGAAAAGTAAAAAATGTATCCAAATACATTTAACAATGAATATTTTGGGACATTACGCATTTAGATACATGTATTTGGGTTTTAAAATATGCATTTAAATAGGTATTAAACAGCACAAACCTATACATGTACAGTCATGCCTTGGACTGAGAGCATAATTCGTTCCGGAAACGTGCTTGTAATCCAAAACACTTGTATATCAAAACGAAATTCCCGGACTTCCAGTGGAGTTTAAAATGTCGAACTGACAGTTCCTTGTAATCGGGGGGAACTGACGCGGCATGAAATCCAGTCAAGAGGTTATCCTGGCTGGTTAATCTCCTCGGAATAAGAGGATGATCTAAGAGTGATTCCCAGCATATCTCCAAATGCTCTCTCTGTGAGTTATTTTGCAGTGGCTTGGGCATCTGCAGTTTCTCTCGGGGAGGGGTAGAGAGTGGGAGTATCCATCATTGATCACCGCCACGTTTGGAGTTCTTTTTTCAAGAACCTGAAGATCGACAACTCCATTTCTTAAAGATTTATTGCCAATTAGCAACAAAGAGAAATTTTATCCGCAATCAGGACTAAATACCCCTTTCTCTGGAATATTAAAAAGAAAATATGCTTTAAAAACTTCATAATGGGAAGATCAACAAATGTGCTTTGAAACGAGAAAGAAAGAGGTATTGTAACTCTTTTTACTTTGGATTTTGGAAAAGTCTAAAGCAGTAGTAGCAGTCTGTTAAATTTATACTGCGTCACAGACAAGATGGCTACTTATGATTTGTGGCTGAAGTTAGCCGACGAGTTGATGGTGATGTTTAAAGTATTCAAAAAAAAAAAAACCTGCTGGGGAGGTTGGTGAAATCAGAAGTGCGGAATGTACAAATAAATCAAAAATTCCAGGATAATACAGAGGGTGACCGATCATTTGTGAAGTTTGAACAGAACAGGGAGGGCAACTGGAAGATTGATATGCTGCGAGAGATAACAATTGAACTTTCAAAGAGAGAAAGCAAAAAGGAGGGGATTGCCATTGAATTGGACAGTGATGTTTTTGAGAAGTCATTCACGGAGAACTGGAAGGGTGATTGCTACCGGGCTATTTGGAGGAAGCCAGCTATGGGGGCTCACAAGGGGGGGAAGCATTTTGTGGAACATGAGCCTGAAAAAGATGTATATTGTGAACACTGTGTTTGATCGGGGGAAATGGTTGCTGATTATTGGATGGGATAAATGGTTTGACCCATGTTATGAAAAAATGGTTTGCTGATTATTGGATGGAATAAATGGTTTGACTTATATTATGATAACTGCTGACTATTGGTGGAAGGGGGAGGTTCTTATGAAAGAAGTAAGAGGGTTTAGTTTCCCAAATGGATTGGTGGGAGGAATCCAAATGGGAGAAATCTAAAGGGATTGCTGATAGTGATCCAAAGAGAACATTCATAAATCTGAACCTAAAGGGGTGGGTGAGAGGAACCCCTTTGAGAGAAAGGAGAACTTCTCCAGTGTGAGGTGGTTTTTCTTTGTATTTTTCATTAATGTGGTGGCTTTGATCTTGAAGGGGGCATACTTGGGAAGGATGGGATTAGAAAAAAGATTAGTTGCTGAGTAAAATAAGGTTAAGGTTTAATATTGAATTAGAATCTGAATAGTAATTGGTTATTGGTAAAAATGTATTGAGTCTGGCTGAAACTTAGCATTGAGAATGATTGATGGAAAGGAACCAATTAAATGTGGATTAAAATTTGGGATGTGAAGTAATGTGGAAATGTGAAACTATTTTTTAAGAAATGAAATAAAAGCTAAGCTGTTTGTTTTTATAAATAGAGGGAAAGAAGATAGAAATTTTCATATTGCTGTATGGCAGATAAGTAGAAATATTAAATATTGTTCAAGTAGAAGGATTATTATTTATGTTTAGGATTAAAGTGCTGTAAGATTCTGAGGCTTTGTGAATTTGTGAGGTTGATAAATAAGAGAGGGGGGAATATTTTTTTGCTTAAGAGAAAAAAGAAAGCAATTTCTTTATAATTATTATATAGAATATTTGATGCATGTTACTTATACTTGGTTGTGGAAAAATTGGAAGTCCTTTTTAGTTTAATGTCGTTTGGTCTTTGTAGTGTATGTTTGTTTGGTTCTTGTTTTGTTCTGTTCTTTGTATTTTGTTTTTATGGATTTTAAAATTCAAATAAAAAAATTACCAAAAAAAAACAAAAAAATGAAATTCCCCCCCAAAAAAATTGTACAGAGATTTTTAATTTAAGCCATACTACAGTACTTGTATTGCAAGACATCGCTTGTATATAAAGTCAATTTTTTAAAAAATAAATATTTAAAAATTTGCTTGTCTTGCAAAACGCTCTCAAATCAAGTTACTTTTCAATCCAAGGTATTACTGTAAACTCAAAAGGTAAATCCCATTGTGCCTGCTCAATGTGATCAGGTAAGGCCTTGCCAAGACCTCCTCCCTTCCTTGCCCACCCCTGGCCCCCGAGGCCTCACAGATCGCCCCTTCAGCACCACTCATAGCAGCATCTGCTCAGGGCGGTCAAGGAAGGGAGGAGGTCTTGCGCAAGGCCTCTGTCATTCCCAGGCAACCCCCCCCAAGGCAATCTGATCACAACTTCATCACAGCTCATGGGGGCACCGAAGAAGCGGCCTTCTTAAGCTGGCTGGGGAAGGGAGGAAGCCTTGTGCAAGGCCTCCTTCCTTCCCTGGCCTCCCCACTCCCTCGGAGGCAGCCTGGTTTGCTGCTTCAGCTCGGCTCATGGTGGCACTGAAGCAGCAACTGCTCCAGTAGACCCGGGAAGGGAAAAGGCCTTGTGTGTCTTCCCCCCCCCAGTGTGTGTGTCTGTGTCTCTCCCCACCCTCACCCCCAGTTTGTGTATGTGTGTGTCTTCCACCACCCCCAGTGTGTGTTGATTATTAGTTCAATTAATAACAGAAATAAAAAGCGGTGTGCACAAATTGTGCTTGCTTACCAGTGAACCCACACTTTTCCTTGGTCTTCAAGGCCCAAATCCAGCGGGAGGATGTAGTACCTGGGAGTGGCAAAGATGCCCCTAGACCAAGTGAAAATTCACTATTTGGAATATTGCACAACATCATCCCTGCCACAACATCCTGAGCGGCCAGCGCTGGATTGAGCATTACAGGGAGGTGCTGATACAAAACACGAGAGACAGCACCCTACCATTGCAAGATCACCTTCTGCAAAGTAAGCTCGAGTCAGGACCTGCTTTGGCTGGGGTCCTGCCTCACCCCTTGCTCCCTTTTCTGTGCTTGCTCCCCCACACCCTGGTGCTTTTATCCCCTCCCCTCTTTGCTCCAAACCCACCCTCTGACCACAGGGACATGTCAGTTAAGGCATCACCTTTAACTTCTAGTTTCCTGGCTTTTTTGAGTTTGAACCAACATGAAATAGCCTTAACTCTTCTCTTTTAAACTGGCAGGTTTTTCTTTCACTGAATTTAAGTAAAAAAAAAAAAAACACCACAAGGAAGGAATGCAGGGGCTATGAAGTTGCCCATCAACAATGAGCACCTGGACAGCAGACTGAGTGAGTAGGCACACAGGTCATCTGGTCACAGTCTTCCCAACCATGGTGAGATGTCTTGTATTTCTATTTAAATTATAGTTATTATTTCCAAATTTGCACTTATACATTTGCATATGCAAATTGGTGCCCTCTTTTGTCTTCTTTTTGTGTGTGATGCAATTCCTCTTTTTGGCGATGTATAAGTGACCACCCTAAAAGGAATTCCTTCAGCAGCTGAGCAGTCCCTTGCTTTCTGTAATAGAAAATGTAGGTCCTGTTTATTTGCTCACATAAGAACATTTTTAAAGTCATGCTGGATCAGCCCAAAGGCCTATCTATCCAGCATTCTGTTCACACCAAGACCAACCAGATGCCTATGGGATGGGAAGCCCATAACAGGACATGAATGTAATAGCACCCTGTCACTCATGCTCCCAAAACAACTGGTTTACAAAGGCATATTGCTTCTCATACTGGAGGTAATATATAGCCATCTTGCTTAGTAGCCATTACCACTGGTCACTGCTGATTTGAAGGACATTCTTTGAAAATATGTGTGAATTACAGCTGTGAGCAAATGGCCTCTCAAAATTGCCCATCCTATGTCTGGGCACCCAAATTCTCTAGGGAGAGGAGAATTTCCACTAACTGTGTTGGCAGCATGGTCACCATTTTGCTTCATCCACAATGCTCCAGACCTAGCATTGTTTCAGGGCATTAAACATATATATTTTTTTGCCCACCCTAAACATTTTTTTTTTTTAATTTTATTTTAAGGATGGATAATATTCTGAGAAAATTCTGCAGTTTTCTTGCAGGTTTTTCTTTTCTTCGCCCCTTCTAAAGGGGTGAAGAAAAGAAAAAATTCACTCAATTTATCAGTGAACCATCTTCTGAGAACTTTTGGCTCAGGTGAATCCCACAAATTGGCCATTGTAACCGCTATCTTCTTGTGATCACCCTCCCTCACCCCACCACCATTAACTTCTCCACTCCCCTGGGGTCAAAGTCACTAGATGAGTATCTTCCATAATGCATTCCAGTGAGACTTTTGGATACTATGAAAATATACCTTGTGAACTTTATCATAAGCTATGCACTGAGAATATAGGAACCACAAAGGAAGCTGTGACAGCAGTTGGAAAGCTGTATAATTTGAAGAGACCAGGACAGCCCTTCCAAAAGATTTTGTCAGGAAAGCTGAAAATTACTTTCATGAAGCAGACAACGAGGATAATTTTGAGCCCATCACACATCTACCATATGTGAACGAAATCTTTTATTCTGTCACAGCTAAAAAAGATTGATCTACATCTTAATCACAGTCATCTTCTAACCTGTGGGTGGGGAATGGATGCTGAGAGAGCTAAAAGGGTCATATGAAGTTGCTAAAAAAAATCATGCTGTGATTGCTTTTCAGTAACAAAGAAAAAAAGGAACTCCTATCTGGTGTAGACCATTTCGATACCTTTTAACTCAGTTCATGCCTATGGCTTAGGCTACTGAAATCATATGGATTTTGATGTCTATTGCCAAGATAGGGATGCTCAAGGATTTTGTTTGAGCTGCATTTTAATTTTTTTATTTATTAGGTCTAATACATTTATTTATTTAATCCTACAAGGAACAGAGGTGGCTAGCTATTTATTTATTTATTTATTCATTCATTCATTTCATTTCATTTCATTTCTATACCACCCAATAGCCGAAGCTCTCTGGGCAGTTTACAACAATTATAAAACACAATAAAATACAATATAAATATACAAACAATAAAAACATCAAAAAAAATCACTAGACATATTAAAAACAATTTGAAAATTACTTAAATAGCTAAGACAAGGTTATAAAAAGCTGACTGGTAAAAAAAGAGACATAACAACCACTCCGTGTACTATTTGGAGCTGTTAAATGCCTCAGCCTAGACGGCAGTCTTAACCTGGCACCAAAAGGATAGTAAAGTTGGCACCAGGAGGACCTGACTGGGGAGCCTGTTCCACAGAACTGACTGTGGGCTACCACAGAAAAGGCACTCCCCTTGTTGCCATCTTCCAAGCTTCCCTTGGGGGCGGCAGTTAGAGGAAGGCCCCAGATGCTGAGCGTAGTGATTGTGGTTGGGAGAGGCATTCCATCAGCTATTACAGTCCCAAGTAGGCTTGTGCCTTCGAGCCTCGCGTGGGCAAAACAGGGCCGAAATTGGCCCCACTCACACCCGCGCGAGGCCTTACCTGTACTCTGGCACCGGAAATGATGCGATGGCACCCTGAGCAGGAGCGCTGGACCCCCGTGCTGCGTACTGCGCCTGCGCAGGGTCCCGTTGCGTCATTTCCGGTGCCAGAAGTGACGCGACGGGACTGGAGAGGATGGGTCGAGAGGCCCGGAGAATTGCTCCGTGCCGCTCAGAAGATCGAGGTGGGGGGCCTCCCCCGCGGAGAGTCAAGACGGGGGCGCGGTGGGCCCCCACCCAGGTTCGACTGCATGCCTAGCAAGCTGTGTAGGGCTTTATAGGTTAAAACCAGTACCCTGAATCAGGCTCAGTAGCATATAGGCAGCCAATTCAAGTGGGCCAGAACTGGTGTTATATTTTCAGACCTCCTGGTCCCAGTTATTAATCTGGCTGGTGCATTTTGCACAACCTGCAGCTTCTGAACAGTCTTCAAGGGCTGCCGCACATAGAGTTCATTGCAGTAGTTAAGCTTAGAGATTACCAGACCATAGATTACTGAAACAAGGCTATCCCTGTCGAGGGGCATAGCTAGGCCACAAACTGAAGCTGGTAGAAGGCACCCTGTACCACTGAGGCAACCTGAGCCTCAAGTGACAAAGACGGCTCAAGGAGAACCCCCAAGCTATGAACCTGCTCCTTCAAGGGGAGTGCAACCCAATCCAGAACAGGTTGAACACCCTCCATCCGGTCAAAGGAGCCACCCACTAACATCATCTCAGTCTTGTCTGGATTGCTAGAGGTGTGAGAGATCCTTGCAGCGGCTGCCCAAGTATCATTCGATCTAGTTCGATTTTCCTTCTCCCCCTTCACAGACCTGACATGCGATACACAATTGAGCTGCGAATCAGAAAGATCTTTTGCTCGAGGCTGGAGAGATAGCTCCCTTCTAACTCTGAATATTATAAACCCTAGCTAGCTCCCCATGTCCTTCAGCAAGAAGTTCTCACACAAAGAAATGTAGCAACAGTGATTGAAAAGCAAAAACCTAATGAAAAGCCTGTCACAGCAGGTGGTAAAACCTGTTTAAGAGAAATGCTAATTTGAGAACAACAGCTCTTGCTCGGGTCTTGCTCAAGTTTGTAATGCAGATGTGCTTAGAACACCTTTCTAATCTCACAAAAATCATTTAAGTATGCTGAGTGATAACGAGCAGAGCTTACTCGAAGGGAAAAAAAACTCGCGATTTTTTTAGCACAAATTGTTAGCCCTCTTCCTGTCCATTGTCGTAGCCAGGCACCGGTTTAGCACAGCCACAACCTCACCTGCTGTAGATGAGAAATAGAGCTATGTGTCATCAGCATCCTGATGGCAATGCACACCAAAATTCTGGATGACCCCACTCAATGTTTTCATATATATGTTGAATAGCATGGGGGATAAGACCGACCCCTGAGGAACACCGTATTGGAGAGTCCACAGGGCTGAGCAGTATTCCCCAAGTACCACCTTCTGCAGCTGACCATCCAAGTAGGAGTGGAACCACTGCAATGCTATGCCCCCCACTCCCAACTCAGACAGCCGCTCCAGAAGCATACCATGGTTGATGGTATCAAAAGCCGCCAAGAGATCAAGAGGTATCAACAGGGTCACACTCCCCCTGTCTCTTTCTCGACATAGGTCATCATACAGGGCGAGCAAAGCTGTTTCTGTGCCAAAACCAGGCCTGAACCCTGACTGAAATGGATCCAGATAATCAGTCTCATCCAAGAGCACCTGGATCTGGTTGGCCACCACCCGCTCAAGGACCTTGCCCATTTGCTACCGCCCTAAAGTTATTAAGATCTTCTGGGTACAGGGAGGATTTCTTCAGGAGTGGTATCACCACCACTTCTTTCAAGTTGCCCAGGACCACTCCCTCTTACAAAGAGGCATTGATCACCTCCCTGGCCCAGCCAGCTGTTCCCACCCTGCTGGTTTTTAAGAAACAAGGGGGGCAAGGAACCAGTACGGACACAGCCATTAACTGTCTGGGCTGCATTCCCCTTACCTGGCTAGCCCTCCTCCCAACACCATATCTCCCTCTACCCATCACTACGCCAATGGGATCCCCCACAAAAACACCCACTTGACCCAATATCTGCCATCCAAGGCACATCCTTAAACCCTAGTAGGAAACGAGAGGGAAACAAACAAACAAACAAAACAAAACAACAACAAAAATCTCCCCTACCAGGGGCTCTGAGAAACCCAAATAGACTAGAGAAGAGAATGTTAGGGGGGTTGGTTGCCTCTGCAACTGTAAGACTCTTTGCACCCCGCTGCAACTAGGAGACCCTTCGCACCCCGCTGCTCCTGCCAGCAGATAAGGCCTTGGAGAGAGAGCACAGCTGGCTCTCGTTGTAATCAGGCCTGGAGGAGGATCCCTGTTCTTGCTGGCAGTTCGGCCTCTCCCAGCAGCAGGGCAAGCAGTCCTGTCCAGCCAACAACCAGCAACAACCCAGGAGTGAGGGTTGAACCCAGCTCACCTCTCCTGGTGATGTCCCAGTTGCTAGACTATGGCTTCTTAGCTGCAAATCTTGAGATATAATCCTCCTCCTCTCCATTTTATCCTCATAATAACTTTATGAGGTAGATTAGGCTGAGAGGACTGGCACAAAGTAACCCAGTGAGCAGAAATGGCCGAGTGGGGACTAGAACCTGGATTTCTTGAGTCCCGGTCCAACACTCTAACCACTGTGCCACACTGGCTCTCAACCTGGATGAGTGCATTAACCTGGTTTGCAATTCCCGGATTAATTCATGGATCAGAACACAGTCATCTATTGTTTTTTGCACTTCTCCAAACAGTTCTCAACTCAAGAAACATACCAAAAATGCAGATGTAAATTATGGTAAAATTCACACAAAAATGTGTATTTTGTGTGAGAAAATATGTTCAAAAATAATATGACTTTCCATGCTTTTTTAAAAACTCAGTTAATGCAGAAACAACATAGAATGGACTTATGAACGAACACATGGGAAACTGCTACAGATCAGAAATAAACTTATCTGTACCATCTATCCCTCGCTGAGGGTACTGAAATTGTTAGGTAATACAACGATTTGTTCATCTACCCTCTGAGATATGATGGGAAATCGGCATGCAGCTAAATGCCTTTTCTCTGACAAGGCACACCACAATGTGGAGGCAATTTCAGCCAATTCCTCCAGGTGAAACTGATATGGCACCACACAACAACTGTACAACCACACAACAAACTGATCAAATTTAGGGGTTTCAGAGGGCGGGATAAATTTTAATTCTCCTGCTCATCCTCATGTCCACATTCTTCTGGTTGCTTAGAACTAGAGAAGTTGCAAAACGTGTGAGCAATGATCCGTTCGAAGCTCCGAACACAAGTGTGAGCGCATATCCACTGAAAATATTCATAAATTGTTGCTCACATTCATCTCATTCCCAATTCCCAGTTTGATTTGCACAATGTTCCTAATTTGTGCAAATTTCCACCATAGACTAGATCACCCTCGCTTTGCTCTATGGAAGAAATTTGCACAAATTTGGGGAAACTTGCACAAATTTGGGGAACCTTTTGGAAATCTCCCATTCGATTGCTCCTTGATTTGCACAAGTTTCCCATCTGCACAGAGTGAGCAGCGACCACAAACGCGAACAGGAATCGGGCAAGAGACAAGCAGCAAGATGATGTTTGGAGAATCTCAAACATTGCCCATCTACCCATCCCTACGAATGATCAGAACCCCTTCCTGGGCTGGTTCCCTAGTCTTTCTCTTTAGCCCAGGGGTGGGCAACACATGGGCTGCATGTGCCCCCTGGCCTTTTTTAAAGCCCCCCACCATCCCAAGCCACCTCCGAAATGCTGCCAAATTTCAGGGGGGTGGCAGCAGTGGCAAGCCCCCCACCTTTTCACTTCAAAACAATGCACACAGGGAGCACAAGCCTTGTTTTAGTACAAATTCATGTTCCCCGCCCCGGACCTCCCTCTTTCTGCTCCGCAGAGAGTCGAGTGGCGAGGGGGCAGCGCGGAGAGGCAAGGCGAGGCAGCCCCCCCAAGGTACGTGATTCATCACTACTCACAGATCAAAGAGTCTTCCAGTTGCAGAGGCAACTAAGTAAAATCCCAAGTGCACACAGTTCTCTTGGATCACTTTTGGTGGGCCTAAGTGATGAAGAAAAATAAAGGAAAGTTGGAATGATCTGAAACTATTACAAGTATGTTTCTGGAAGTATTTCTCTATAGTAATTGCTGCTTGAGACATGTCAGTCCCTTTAATCTGTCCGTCCTAACCAACATTATAACCCTGCTCTCTGTACTTGTTGTTTAATTACTTAAGTAGAATGGTGCTTTCTCAACTGTTCTAATTTGTGTGTGTGCGCAGAATTACAGTAGATAGTAGTTTTTGTGATAATCAGGTCTCATTCATTCTAATTTGCAAGTGTAGGAGTGAGCACTGCCTGGAAGATCACAGTGGTTGTGTCATTTTTTCTTTCTTTTCCCAAATGACATTTATGCACACAAATTTAAACACCAATTTCCTCTTTTCATGCATGCATTTGAGTCGGAAAGTTTGCCATCAGTATTAGGATATGAACTATTTTATATTCATGCACATAGCTTACTGAATACCAATTTCTATCTTTTTATACATTCATTTAAAAGCCTAGTTCATATTTGTATTGAATCCTTAATAATAAACTGTTTGCAAAATGCAAAATAACATCATGTTGGATGATTGTGTGTGTGTTAAATAATTGTAATAAAACTTAGAATTACATTCTCTTAAATTATAACAATTTATGAAAGAAAATGTAAAAATAAAAAGTATCTCTGATATGAAATGCAGAATTTTAAATATGGGGTACACGTTAGCAGAAAGCAGAAGTATGGGAAGGAGGTTGGCTCTCTTCGGGGAAAGAGCTGATCTCAGTTCTGTGACAAAACAAGAAGCAGATGCAGTAGGTTAACAGCCTAGTCTAGAAAAACTCTGTGTCACCGATGGAAAATGAATGCCACTTATTGTCCTCAGAATGGAGGGTGGGAAGAAGGGAACATGACCCTTTTGCTCAGGCAATTGATTTATTTGTTACATTTATGGATCGCCCATCTGGCCGGCAAACCGGCCACTCTGGGCGATGTACAACACAATAAAAAACAGAATAAAATACATTTTAAACAGTATACAATTTTAAAATCTTAACCCACCCCATATTCCCACCTGAACAGCCAGGTTTTTAGTGAGTGGTGGAAGCTCAGCAGAGAGGGGGCATGGCGGAGGTCACTTGGGAGGGAGTTCCACAGTATGGGGGCTGCCACAGAAAAGGCCCTCTTCCTAGTCCCCACCAGTCTAGCTGCTCTGGCTGAAGGGACCAGGAGAAGGCTGTCTGTGGCAGATCTTGTTGAGCAGCCTACTTGGTGTTGCTGGAGACGCTCCTTGAGATAAACTGGACTGGAGCCGTATAGGGTTTTAAAGATCAAACCCAACATCTTGAATTCGGCTCCGCAAGCAACTGGTAGCCAGTGTAGCTCCTTGAGCACTGGAGTGATGTGATCCCGCCGGCAGCTGCCTTTAACCAGGCGAGGCGCCGCGTTCTGTACCAGCTGTAGCTTCCAAACCGTCTTCCCGGGTAACCCCACATAGAGCGCATTACAGAAGTGTAGGCGAGAGGAGACCAAGGCATGAACCACTGATGGGAGCAGATGATTAGGCAATCAGGCAGTGCTCTCAGTCTTGTGGCATGGTGGTGGAAGTATTTTTGTGGCTAGCACTCTCTGCTAGACTTTCATCGACCCACACCAACTTTAGCTGCATGTGGATATGCACAACTAGTTCATACAGAGGCATGTTCAGGTGCAGGTTTTGTCCATTCCATAATGCACTACGTACAATGGGATCTGCATTCTCAGTTCCCATCCACATTCTGCCCCAACCTGTCAACTATTCCTCATGGGATTGGGTGGGGGAAATATTGGTCTAATTGCCTGAACAACAGGAACTCATTTCCTCTTCTCCTCGCAACATCTGCCCCCTTGCAAACTTGAGAAGAACCATGGCCTATCTAGTCCAGCATTCTGTTCACACCAGCTGTCTGTGGGAAGCTCATAAGCAGAATAGGAGAGCAACAGCACCCCCCCACTATGCTTGTGTGCCCCAGAAGCTGATATACAGAGGCATATTGCCTCCAATACAGGAAGAATCATTTTACCATTAGAAGTGGCTTAAAGGTAATTGTATTAAACAAACAAACAAATAAAAGGCAACATTGTATATACCCATCACGACTAGTAGCCATGAATAGCCTTATTCTCCATGAATTTGTCTAATACCCTTTTAAAGCCGTCCATGTTGGTGGCCATCACTATCTCTCACAGTAGCAAATTCCATCGTCTAACTATGTGCTGTGTGAAGAAGTACTTCTATTGATCTGTCTTGCATCTCCCACCTTTCAGCTTTATTGGATGACCCCAGTTTCTAGTATCCTGAGAGCAAGAGAATTTTTTCTCCCTATCCACTTTCTCCACAACAAGCATAATTTTATATACCTCTACTCTTGCTCACTTTTTTCTATACTAAAAAGCTCCAAATGTTGCTCTCTTTCTTCACAGGGGAGGTGTTCCACCTTGGAATGCATGGATCTGTCAGTTTCTCTTCCTTCTACATTCATTTTTTTGGGGGGGGATCTCAAGTTCTTTCTCTCCTTAATATGAACTTTGTGAATTTTAGTAAATTCTTATCAGAAACAAACTGAAACAAAATTCTCAGCCACATGCGCTGGCCAAATTCAATAGGTACAGCTCTTCCAAGTACGGAGCGAAACAAGATGTAGCTACCTGCAATATAGCTGTTAGAAATGAAGAGCATGTCAGAAAAAAGACGTGGCAACCTTAATTCAGTGCTAACACAGTTGAATACAAAGGGATTCAAAGCCAGACTTTTAAGAACAAAGCACTCAGAGCCCTGGGCCTGGATAGACAAATCTCTCAGTTTCAGTTTCTCTCACATTTGTTTGTTTGGTTTTACATCTCAAGTTCTTTTTGTCCTGAATATGGAAGACTTTGCGAATATTGGTAAATTCTCATCAAAACTGAACTGCAGTGAAACACCCATGCCTTGCACCAGCCCCTTCATCATTTTTGTTGTCCTTTTCCAATTCTACAATATCCATTTTGAGGTGCAGTGACCAGAACTGTACACAGTATTCCACGTGTGATTGTGCTATAGATTCGTACAAGGGCAGTATGATCTTGGCAGTTTTATTTTCAATTCCTTATCTAATTATGTCCAACATGGAATTTGCCTTTTTCACAGCAGCCGCACGTTGGGTACACATTTTCACCGAGTTATCTAACAACTCCAAGTTCTCTTTCTTGGGCAGTCACTGCCAGCCTAGATCCCAGCAGCATATACATGAATTGGGAATATATATTTTTTGCCCCACTGCATACCGCTGTACACTTGCTTACATTGAACGACATTTGCAATTTTAATGTCCATTCTCCCAGTTTGGAGAGATCTTTTTGGAGCTCTTCACAATCCTTTTTTTTTTTTTTTTTAAATTTAACCACCCTAAGCAATTTGGTGTCATCAGCAAACTTGGCCACCTCATATAGCTCAGTCCTAATTTCAGATCAAGACCCAAGTTAATCAAGTGAAAAAAGCATCAGTATACAAATCCCTGTGGGACCCCACCCCTCCATTATGAGAACTGATGGTGTATTCTTACTCTCTGCTTTCAGTTCTCTTCTTGTTGGTGGCAATGGAGGCTTTAAAAAAAAAGTGTAATGCATTGGGAGAGGGGTGACATGACTTGGTGGGGGTCACAGGCTTGGGAAGGGGAGAGTGAGTCATTCCCTCCTCACCAGTGATTTCACACACATACATACACACACACACACACACACACACACATGCTTCTATGCTGTCATTAGGCTTTAAAAAAAAAAGCTTTCATTGGCAGCAGTGAAAAAAGGTAATATCCCTAGGTCAGAATAGGAGGATACAGCCTGTAAGAAAGGAGTCAAATAACTTCCCTGACCTGACCACTGAAGGGATCTTTCAAAAGAGGAGAGAGGTAGGCATCCCACTATCCTCAACCTTCTGGTGTACACTCACGCATACAAATGGGCAAAGAATAAAAGTAGCATATGCCTCCTTGTGCAGGGGGGATTGTGGCATGTGGCAAGGGTACGTGGCTGCCTCTCCGGTGCCAGTGATGTCCCCCTCAGCAACCACCTTGCCAGTAAAGCTGTAACCTGCAGATTTCCTAAGCCTGATGTGTATTTGAGAGGACCTATATGTTTTGCAGCTGGGCATTAAGCTTGGATCACTAAGCTGGTATAGAGCTACAATACATTGGTATTCAGGTATATGAATTCCCATACAAATATTAGAAAAATCTGCATACAAATATAAACTCAAGTCCAGCCCACTCAGAAAATCAAATAGTGACCTGCAATTATGGTGTCTGTGTGTGTGTGTGTGTGTGTGTGTGTGTGTTTAAAACAAATGAGCATTTGAAGGACAATGAGACTGTTTGTTTTCCCCTCCGTTTGGTTCAGAAACTTATCCAGTTGTGTCCTTCAAATCCACAACTTAAACTATTTCTTTGCTTGGCTGCTACCCTTTTCTGTAGCCATGTGTTTCCCTTCACCATATGAGTTTTGATAGAGCTAAGTTAGCAGAGGAAAGGGAAATCTGGACACATAATCTATCTTAATTACTCTGAGTAGCACTTGCTAATTATTATATTGAAAGCTAGTGAACAAGGTAAAAACAAAAAGAAAGAAAGAGCTGGCACCAGTCTGGTGAGCTAGATTGACTGGCTTACTGACAAATCATAGAGGATTGTCATAAATACAAACAGATTCTTGTACAGTGTGCCAAATGGGATTCCCTTGAGCAGTAATGTAAATCATTTTTTAAAATTATTATATTTATACTCCGCCTTTTTTCCTGCAAGGAACCCAAGGCGGCTTACATAATCCTCCTCCTCCTCCTCCTCTCCATATAGCAAATACAAAATTATACATAAAATAAAGAAGTAATTCACATAACAAGAGTTGTTTATAAAACTCCAGCTCTCATGGCAAACCAAAATGTGATACCCTTGTTCTGCTCCATAGTAGGGATAATTTACTTACTTCTTTATTTATTATATTTATACCCCACCTTTTTTTTTTTCCTGCAAGGAACCCAAGGCCGCTTACATAATCCTCCTCCTCACAACACTGCTGACAGTTTCTACATCAGCACCTGGAAATGCATGCAGTTGCTGCTGTTACACAAGCATCACCCATTGTAGCTAATGGTGTGCTGAAAATGTCACTCACATTCCCCCCCCCCCAACCATTTTCATTCAATTCAATAGCAAAGAAATTGCTTTTGAAAAGAAATACAAATGAGAATAAACTTTCAAAGAAATTCTCATGGTTTGGGTTCAGGTTTCTTGCGCGTACCTTATTTAGGAGAGGGCCAAGAAGTGTGTGTAAGTGTCATGTCTCTCATTGTACAATCACCTCTCCGGCAGCTGGCAGCCTCGTTAGCTTCCCACCCTTCAGTTAAAGCCCAAGGGAAGACATCATGAGGTAATTCCCGCCCGTAGGGTTTTTCAGCTCAGGAAGTGCAGGCAACCTAGGAGGTTGTAGAGCAATGGAGAGATATGTAATGCAGTGTTCTCCAACCTTGGGTCCCCTGTTGTTTTTGGCCTTCAACTCCCAGCATGCCCCAGCCAGCTACGCTGGCTGGGGCATGCTGGGAGTTGTAGGCCAAAAACATCTGGGGACCCAAGGTTGGAGAACACTGATGTAATGGGAAGAAAGCACACAACACAGCACCATTTGCCACCTTGCTTGCAGTGATTAGGCAAGCTCAAAAAAATCACAAAAAAATAAATCAAAGAACACCCTGAGAATGAGGCAAATCAATGGAAGCCCCTTTTATGGGGGAAGAAAACTTGCAGGAAATTGGAGGACCAATGTTGACACAGCAGCACCTCTTCTTCCCTGGAGCTGCTCTCCCTGACACCTGCATTGTGGCGGATACAAAATGGGGGCCGGCCAGCCTGCTAACACAGTTGCTGCTGCTGCCGCCACTTGCAGAGGCAGAAAAAACACGCACCCCACCCAAATCCCTTATTAAAAAATAAATTGTTGAGAATTTCTCCCTCCTCTGGAGAAATTTGTTGAAATGTTCCTTGTCCATTCCTCTGCCTACAAATAAGGTGGAGAATTTTGATAGGCTATTTGCATATAGCTCTAATGCACAGGTTAGGAGGAAACTATCATCTTATGTGCAGGAGAATGGAAGACCATGATAGGGTTAGACTGTAAGGCAACTCTGTATATATCCAACTTCCCCCCCCCCCGAGATATGTAATTTTGTTGTCAAGCAAAACACATCATACATACAGTATGGATATGTGAAACCAAATCTCCTTAAAGATAAATATGTAATGTCCCAAGCTAAATTATTGTAAAGAGGCATAGGGCCATATCCCATGGCGTCATTCCCCTACTGCAAATTATGTTCCACCAGCATAATGGGCCTCTAGCACAACACCAATAGCATTAGTTTGCCCAATGGGATTTCCAGGAATCCCATCATGCAAACTAACGCTATTGGCCTTGTGCTAGTGGTCCCTTCTGCCAATGCAATGCAATTTGTGTCAGCGGAATGACACTGTAGGATACTGCCCATTATGTTCTGCAAATAGTAAAGCAGAGAGGAACTTCCAGGGAGGAAATAATATGCAGGAAATGGAGCTGCATCATGGGAGACACCAACAAAATAATAAAAGTTTCACCAAGATTTGGCCCTATGATTGAAAATGATTCGCTAGCCAGAGATGGTACCAGCACCTCTGATGGATAGCATAAACTGGGAGTTTATAGTCCATTGGACAGGATGAAAAACAATGGCCTCCTTGATGTCATTGTATTCAGCAACTTAGCTATGTGATGAAGTATATGTTCAGTCATATTCCAGGCAGAATTTCATCTGGATCACAAATCTTGAATTAGGTGGACTGGAAAGGTCCTTTTTATTATGGTTAAAATCATCACAAAACTGTCAGCCACAGTGGAGGCCATCCAAATATTTTTTGCTGTAAAATAGGTACTAGGAGTCTAACTCAATGATTGCCTGCTGATATTTTGGGGTTAGATTTTTTTTTTTAACACTTTGTCTGCAATCTCTCTTGCCAGGGTTCCAACAGAGCAGGAAGTGGAAGGAAGGACTGTTAGGTTCATTCAAGCTTTAAAACTAGTGGTGTATGACCCAGGTAGTAACATTGGTGCCACTGGTGCTACCTATAGACCAGCTCAGCAATTGTACCAAAGACCATGCTACTTATGCTATAATTCAGTTCTGCAATATAATGCAATTAATCTGAATCTGATTTTAGATGAGCACCCATGCAGAAACATCCGATAATGCTGCTACCAGATGTCCAACACCAATACTTTTCAAGAGTAAAAATTACTATTGCCTGGAAGGCTGTGACATTAGCCTCTACCAGTTGCTCAAGGTGCACTGAATCTTATTTTCCCATAATTATCTGTTCCTTGTACCTTCTACTTTTGCTAGTTGTACAGTCAGGATGCAGAGGGAAGGAGAGGGAAGTAATTAAAATATAAGCTTTCTTAACCCTAATCTTCATGTCTAGGGTTAAGAAAGCTTATATTTAAATTACTTACACTTTGGAATGTGAAAAAAATTGCCCCTTTGTTTCTGTGGATGTCTCTCCATCTTCTTACACTTTGGCATCACATTTTCAGGACAGTTATCAACAAAAGCAGATATGCTCTTTTCACAATGAATATGTGAATTAGTGCTGCAAAACAGATAGGTATTGTCTGCAATTGGTTTCATTAGGTATTGTCGGGACTTGCTCTCCTAGCCATTCAAGATCCGACTCCCTAAATCCAAAACAGCAGTGGTCAGATTCTGTGGGAATGGATTCTGAAACAGAAGGGGAGGGGGAGGGAGAAGAGGAGGTAGGAGCGGAGCCACTCTCTGTTGGTAAGACGGACCCAGCTGCGCTGTCAAGGTTGCAGCCAGAGGCGTGGGGAGTGGGGGAAGAGTCTCTGGGAAAAGTACTCCCGATGGGAGGGGAGGCAGAGCTCCCGGGGGGAGGGGAGGAAGAGCTCCTGATGGGAGGGGGGAAGCCAGCCTCTGTGCCAGATCCTCGCAAGCGACGTCACTTATGTAGGCAGGAGCAACTGACATCTCTTCTCCACTCTGCTCAGTTGGCTAACAGTTGACTTTTGACCCACCCTAGGGGTGGAGTGGGTTCTCTGGTTTGAGGGTGGGAACGCGCGAAATGCCTCAGTGCAGAATCAACTGTTGGTCATCCTGACCTCCCATTGACGGATGTAGGGTCTTGAATTACTTTCTTTACTTTTGTGTAACACTTTTCTCTTCAGCAACCATCTGAATTGCCCTGCTTTTGCTTAATAAAGCTTTACACAGAAACCCGTGAGCTGTGCCTGACGTTCTGGCTGGAGAGAGAGAGGGGGGGGGGAGAGAGAGAGAGAGGGAGGGAGGGAGGGAGGGAGGGAGGGAGGGAGGGAGGACAGGTATCATTTCCCCCAAAGCACAGATCTCTCAGGTCTATCTCGGTCAGATCTGATTCGCTGCTACAAATCACATATACAATGGACTTAAATGTACATTGTTTTTTGTACCCAGTTCCCATTTGGTGTGTGTGTGTGTGTGTGTGTGTGTGCGTGCGTGTGTGTGTGTAGATCAGGCTGTTCAGACTTGCTGCCTATTTGGTATACTTATCCACAACAGGATATTTTCACATACACTAAGCAGTGGAATATATCTCAAATGTTCACTGCATCCCTGCATCCCTTCATTTCCTGTGGCTCTCATTGTGTTCCTTCTCTTTTATTTTAACTGCTCTCTTCTAAGCTGCCTTTCCCCAACATTTTTGTCCACATGGAGTCCCATCCGTACCTCATTTTCCTCACTGCTAATATTAGCATCGACATCGTGTCTATCAACATCTCTCTCACACAAACAACTTTGAAGAACCTTTTCTGGTGTGCTGTACTCAACATTAGGATGTTTTAATTTAAAAAAAAACAACTTGAAAGCACCACCATGACTTTTTCTGGAGGACCTGACAGTAACAAAGGATGTGTTGCACCACCACGGATCAATTTTTTTTTTTTTGCATCCATTCTTCTGTCTACCCAACTATTTTAATTAAATTCCTATTCCAATCCAATGCCAATACCATCCTACAAGGAAGGATTATTTCCAATATTATTCTTCACTTAGGGAGAGCATGAAAAATGCTTCCACATGGTAGTGCTCCACAGGGAAAAACAGAATCAAGATCTTCATTGTCTACATCAGTCTAATAAAATGGAAAGACCTCATGCAAGCTCGTGTCGTGGCCATGGATGCCACTTGAGCATCCATGTGTGGGGCGCTACAACACAGGAGCATTTCCAGAACATCTATGTCAGCCTTCCCCAACCTGGTGCCCTCAATATGTGTTGGACTGCAGCTCCCATAATCCCACGGCCAGAAGGCTGGTCTATGTGGAGTATATGTGGCATATATCTCGATTCTGTGTTCATGATGCTACTTCTACTACCGCTTGCTAACATACCAAACCTGGTCCCTGCTTCAGCTGCATTGTGCCTGGCACTGGAGTGAGATAGTCCGGGGAAGGATGGTAGTGATCTCACTGCCTCAGCTGTACCACATCGGCCTGGCCCATTCATGCCTCCAGCCAACCAGTGCTATTGGCTGGCCCTTGGGGGCAGGGCCTCAGGATGGACTGGAGGGAGAACTTCATTCCTCTGGTCTGATCTAATGGATTAAATTCAGGCCACCAAATTCAGTGTTTTTCCTCACCTTCATTTTTAGGGTAATAAAAACAAGACCCCATTGTCTAAGAAACCATACTAAAAGAGAAACCTGTAACCCTAGGCAGGTGTTACTCAGAATGGGCTATGGGGCCACAGCTCCTCCCAGCCCCCATATGTTGAGGAATAACTTCTGCAGTGAGGAGCTTTTTCCATCAGTGTAGGCGCCCCATGTGATTTAAAACCTGTGATTTAAAACTTCTCCATCAGTACATTATTCAACCCAATGATATATTACACATTAGAACAATGAGTGCAGGTTACAGCTTTGTGTCTGTCTGTAGTGATTATACTCACGGATCTTTGGTTCACTAAAAGAGGTGTACATATACAACAAGTTAAATCAAAATGTACAATATTTCATTGCAATAAATTATACTGGGCCATGTTGCATTTATTCACTTTATTTTTGTTGTCAACAAATGAGATACATCCTGTGAGTATCCCAGGAGGCGTAAATTAATACAGAACAATTCTTGTTCTGTCATGTCTTATTGCTTAATTATTTGGATACAACGAATAAGGCACATATACAAACAAAAGTGTATGATAATGGGCTAAATGAACACAGATCTTTTCCAATGTCTATTATGTAACCAAGGCAAGTGCTCTTGCATATGTTCTGACTTCGCATTGTATTCTGGAAACAATTCAAGAAGCTCTTGGATGATCTTTAAAGCCATAAGTGGCTTGGATTCACTATATCTGAAAATAAAGGAAGACAGACAGTCTACTTATGGTACAAGTGGTTTGAATACACATTCCCTGCCCTGGAAACAAAAGTGTCAGAGTGCTGCATATATGCTCAACTATCTCCACTACACTTTAGAACACCAGTGTGCAACATCTATGAAAAGGGCAAACTCCATGTTGGGGATCATTAGGAAAGGAATGGAAAATAAAACTGCCAATATTGTAATGGCTTTATACATATCTAAATTGTGACCGAACTTGGAATACTATGTACACTTCTGGTTGCTGGACCTCAAAAAGGATATTGTAGAGCTGGAAAAGGTGCAGAAAAGGGCTGGAGCAACTCCCCCATAAGGAAAGGTTACAATGTTTGGGCATTTTAGCATAGAAAAAAGGTACAGAGGTGTATAACATTATCCATTATGGAGAAAGTAGATCAGGAGAAGGATCACAGGATCATCCCATGAAGCTGAATGGCGTGAGACTCAGCACAGACTATTGCTTCACCACTGCACATAGTCAAACTACTCAATGCCACAAGATATACTGTAGTGATGGCCACCAACTTGAGCAGTTTCAAAAGTGGATAGATTTAGATAAATACAGGGAGGAAAAGCCTATCAATGGCTACTAATCACGATGGCTAATTAGGGAAGAGAGAATGAGCAAGGTTCAAGTTCACTGAGTTTCTCCCAGTACTACTTCAAAGCTTGGTCTGCCTCATTTCCATTCCCAATTGTGAACTCCTCCCCATTGAAATGGGGAAAGTATTCATCTGGGTGAACATTTTTAAAAGTGTGCACCCAAATGTGTACTCTCCCCCCATTGACTTTAAGGTCACCGTGAATATCGGGGGGCTGGAGTGAGGCTGAAATTGGCCCCACTCACAGCCCCCGATAATCGCGGGCCTACCTTGCCGCCCGCTCAGTCTGCCACTCGTTACGCCATGCCACACCACGCCACGCCGCCTGCGCGGGCTCCCGTCACATCATTTCTGGCTGTGACGCGACGGGCCCTGCACCGACGTGGCTGAACCCTGCAACGCGGTTTTGGCGTAGAAACCAGGGCAACAGGGCCTGGCCATCGCAGCCATTTTAAGCCCTGTTGCCCTGGTTTCTACGCCAAAACCGTGGCGCAGGGTTCAGCCACGTCGGCGCAGGGACGGTCGCATCACTTCCGACCAGCCAGAAATGACGCAACAGGAGCCTGCGGGGGTGGCGCAGCTGCCTGGCTGCCTGAGCGAGTGCGGATAGCGGGTGGAGATCTCCTCCGCACCATGGAGAATCAGAGCACCAGGGGGGGCTGCTCACTGAGGAGAGGAGAGGCGAGATGCCCCCCCAAAGGTACAAATTTAACCACTAACTAAAGTGTGAAAATGCACATTTTTCTAAAGTACACATTTTCCTAATGAGCATCACAAGCTCAGGAATGTGCAGGGTCCCATCGCGTCATTTCCGTGGTTTTGGCGTAGAAACCAGGGCAACAGGGCTTAAAACAGCCGTTTTAAGCCCTGTTGCCCTGGTTTCTACGCCAAAACCACAGCGTGGGGTTCTGCTGTGTCGGTGCAGGGTCCCGTCGCATCACTTCTTTTTTTTTTTTTTTTAATTTTTTTATTAAATTTTAAAACAATACAAAGAAAATAACACACACACATAACTAATATTGTGCTCCCATCACCATGGGACCAAACAATCCAATAACTCTATAATTGTTCATTATTCCAAAAATACAACATATCTTGACAGGGTAAACTCCCTTTCCCCCTTTTAAACACATATTCCAAAAATAAACCCCAAATATCCTTAAAATTATTTTTCTTTAATTGACCCCTTTTGCATTTAATATTACAAGTCAACATATCATTCAAAGCCATATCCCATACTTCGTTATACCATTCAGTAATAGTGAAAACTTGCTGGATTTTCCATTTCCTTGCTATCATTAGTCTACCTGCCGTTAACAAATTTATGATTAATTCTTTAACATTTTGAGAACCGATCACCTTTTCCGTTATTGTTAGCAAAGCTAGTTTAGGGCATACCTCTAAATCAGCTCCAACAATTTCTGATATTTCCTCAAAAATCATTTTCCAAAAATCCATTACATTTTTACAACTCCACCACATATGAGCATATGTACCCAATTCCTGACATCCTCGCCAACACATTGGAGAACATTTATTGTCTATTCTATTTAATCTCACTGGAGTCAAATACCATCTCCAAATTAGCTTATAAAAATTCTCTTTAATTCTTATAGACATATTTTTCAATATTCGCCTATCCCAAATCTTATTCCACTCATCCTTTGATATTTCCTCTTCAAACTCTGTATCCCAAACTATTTTAAGATTTTCTGCTTGCTCTACTGATTTCTGCAACATTTTATATAACATCTTTGTAAGACCCCTAGCTGATGCATTTCCTTCTACGAGTTCTCTAGACATAACCACCTGCTCAAATGCAGTGAAATCCCTTTCATGCTCATGTCTCCTCTTCCATTTCTTACCCCATTGTACTAACTGAATTAAATTTAACCAAGAAATTCTTCCTGCCCCAACCCTATCAATTATTTGCTGTCTTGTCTCCATTTTTTCCAGCCAATCCATTAAAGTTATCACCTTTTTCTCTCTAAAAATTCGTTCCAAATGTCTAACATTCTCGGGAAAATCTTCCATAACCACCACTGGAGTAAGCGGGGATATACCTGGTAAAAATATTTCCTTATTTCTACCCCAAATTTCTAACATATTTTTTAAAAAGGGATTTTCTAATCTTTTTGTCATAATATGTCCTTGTTTTGTAAATAAGAATTTATCCACCCTATTACCCAATTCAAATGCTTCTATTTCCCACCACATAAAATCTTTTCTAACAATAATATCCATAATATATCTAAGTTGATTAGCTATATAATACCATTTTAAATTAGGGAGACCAAGTCCCCCTATTTTTTGAGCTTTATACCATCTATTCTTAGTAATCCTTGATTTTTTCCCCCCATTACAATAGCTATTTAACATTACTTGCCACTCTTTAATTTCTTTCTCTGATATCTTATATGGTATCATTCTAAATAAAAAATTAAACTTCGGTAAAATCTTCATTTTAATCAAAGCTATCCTACCAAACCACGATAATCCCAATTTTTTATAATCTTCTATTTGATTTTTAACTTCATCTTTTAGTTTTTTAAAATTACATTTCCCCATTTTATCCATATCTTTTAATATATCAATACCTAAATATTTAATTATGTTTTTTATCTTTATATCCACTTTCCTTTGTTTAAATCCCCTTTCCTCCACTTTACTATAATTAAATGTCATTATCTCCAATTTATCCCAATTAATTTTTAACCCTGTTACTTCTCTAAATTCATCTAAATGTTTCTCTATCCAATCCCAATTTTCTATAGGCCTTTCTAATGTTAACAAGATATCATCTGCAAAAAGGTTTATCTTACATTTGGTCTCTATTCCTATCCCCAGTAATTTCTTCTCCTGTCTTATCGAATTCGCTAACAATTCCATAACTAACACAAATAATACTGGGGAAAGGGGACAACCCTGTCTAGTTCCCCGGCCTAGGCTAATAGTTTCTGTTATTCCATCATTTACAATTACCGACGTGACATTATGAGTATATAATTGGTTAGTAATACCTATAAATTTTTCTCCAAACCCCATAGTTTTTATTAACATCTTTAATGCAGGCCATTCCACACAATCAAAGGCTTTAAAAATATCCAATGCAAGAACCCCCGCTTTCAAATTATTTTTCTTTATTAAATAAATTATATTCAGAACCCTTCTTGTTAAATCTGCCATTTGTCTTCCTTGAATAAACCCACATTGATCTATCCCTATATACTTATTTAGAAAACTATTCATTCTTCTAGCTAAAATTGCTGTCAATAGTTTAGCATCTTGATTAATTAATGATATTGGTCTATAAGAACCTGGTTCTGCTAAATCCTTCCTTGGTTTCGGGATTAAAATAGTCAAGGACTGTTTCCATGACGGGGGGATCTCTCCCCCCTGTAAAATATCATTAAACAACCGTTTTAACTTTGGAACTAACATTTTTTTAAAGACTTTATAATATTCCGCCCCCAGACCATCCAGTCCTGGCGTTTTCCCCTGTTCTAATTTATTTATAGCACTTTCTATTTCAATTTCTGTGAATGGTTGCTCCATTTTCTCTCTATCTTCATCCTGGATTTTTATTTTTAAATTTTTCTCGATATATTTTCTACTCTCAGCTTCCGACCATTTTCCTGCCTTATATAACTCCGTATAATATTCATGAAAATTTTTTAATTTATCCTTTACTAGATTATATTCTTTACCCCTCTTATCTTTAATCACCCCCACTAAGCTTTTTTCTTTTTTTTTTGTGCTAATCTAGCCAACATTTTAGAATTTTTATTACTATTCTCAAAATACTCCCTTTTTGTATAAATCAAATTCCTTTGTACCCTATCCAGTTCTTTATTCTCCAATTCTTTCCTTTTACCCTGTAATTCTGCAAAAATCTTTTTATCCCTCTTCTCTAAATACTTCTTTTCCAAATCCCTAATCTCCCCCTCTAGCTTTTGATAAAAAACTTCTTGTTGTTTCCTCAAATTTATTGCCTCTCTCAATCCTATTCCTCTCATTACACTCTTCATTGTATCCCATATTATCGCTTCAGTACATTCTTCTGTTTGATTAAATTCCCAAATTTCCCTCAATTCCTTCTCTATTTTTTCTGTTAAATGTTTAAAACGAAAAATATTACAATTCAATCTCCATGTTTTCGCTTCTCTATAATCCTTATATATCTTCAAATCCATGTTAACCAAAGCATGATCTGTAACTTTTATCACTCCTATCTCTGTGCCCAGGACCCTTGAAAACAGTGTCCTGGACACAAAAATAAAATCTATCCTCGAATAATTCTTATTTGCTGATGAGTAAAATGTATATCTTTCCTCATTCCCCTTGACCCCTCTCCAAACATCTAGCAACCCTTCCTTACTAATTAACTTATTCAAGATCGTTAGATTATTTCTCTGATCTTCTCTCGTCGGATTGGATTTGTCTTTTCTTCTATCCAATACCATGTTAAAGTCCCCAGCCATAATAACCCTTTGATTTTGAAAATTACCCATTTCTTTAAACACATGTTGATAAAATTCTCCTTGATTTTGATTGGGAGCATAAACATTAACAATAACATATTCTTCCCCTCCCAAGGTCCCATACATTATAATATATCTACCTGTATCATCCTTTTTCACCTTTAAAACATTAAAACCACAATTCTTTGAAATTATAATTGCTACTCCTCGTGATTTAGATGATCCACATGCTATCTCATATATTCTAGACCACCTCAATTTCAATTCATTGACTCCTTTCCTTGCCTGGTGCGTTTCTTGCAAGAATATAATATCAGCCTTATCCTTCTTAAGAAGTGCTTCTATTCGCCTCCTCTTAGTAACTGAACCTAGCCCCTTAACATTTAAAGTTGAAATTCTTAACTTATAATCCATCTATTAACATCATTTTTTCTTTTTTGGTCCCCAAAAGTGAAAATAATACACAATAACATACCCCTTAACCCACCCCCACATTCATCTAAACTATCCCCCCTGCTAAGCCAGGGCAACTTGCCCCACCCTAAACCTACCCACCTATCCCAGGGGGGGGGGAAGGACCCATCACCAACCCGAACAGAAGCCCCTCATTCCCTCCCGGATAACTTCTTTATAAAACATTTTCTATTTCTTTTTTTCTTCTCGTGTTGAAACGACCTCTTATACAATTCCTCCGCTGGCTCCTTCTTCTTCCAGTTGACCCATCAATTCTGGACCCTCCGCATCATCATGAAGCCCCAACTCTCCCAGCAGGCCCATGCCTTGATCACATGATGAGATCTTGTATCTCTTACTGTTCCACACAAAAGTAAGAAAAACTGGATAACCCCAATTGTATTGTAATCCCTTTCTGATCAAGACTGCTGTACACGGTTTAACACTTCGCCTCCACTTAATTGTTTCCTGACAAAGATCATTGTAGATTTGCAAAGTAGCCCCCTTAAAAGCTACTTGACCTTTCTTTCTGATCGCTTTCATGAAGACATCCTTCTTATATAAATTTGCAAATTTCAGTACAACATCTCTGGATGTCATACCACGCCTTAATGCTCCCACTCTATGCACAATCTCAATGTCCATATCATCCCAAATAATTGTTTCTCCAGAGACAACTTCATTCATCCATTCCAAAATACTGCCTCTTAACTTATATCCAGTCTCCCCCATCTCCATAGGGAAGCCTCTGATCCGAATGTTGGAACGACGTTGCCTGTCTTGCATGTTGATCATCTGTATTTCCATCTCATTAAATTTCAGTTCATACTTTTCAAAACTTTTTTCATCCTTCACCTGGAGTTTTTCCACCTTATCCACTCTAACTTGCAGCTCTTTAACTTGAACCCCTAAATGATCTATGGTCTCTCTCATGTGCTTCATATCATCTTGATGCAGTTTTTGAAATTTCTCAATTGCTTCTGTATGTTTCTGCTGGCCTGCTTCCATAGAGCTTTGAAACTGTAATAAAATTTTCTCCCAATCTGGTTCTGCCCCTTTAAGCTTAGCTGGAGATGTTGTTTTTTGCTTGGCACCAGCAGGGAATTTGCCAGCTGAATCCGCCATTTTTCCGCCCTTCCCCCTCGCTGTCTCGGAACTTTCACTACCTCGTAGCTTCTTATCAGGACCCAGTTGCTCAAATTGATAAAACAATTCAGTATCTTTCGTGTCAGGGATCCTAATTAGCCTTTTCAAACTGTTATCCGAGGGATGCACCCGATCGCGTTTCCAAAGAGGGGGTAGGGACTTTTTCACCCGTCTGGAGCTCATAAACAATCCAGGGCAAAGCACATCGAAGAAAAGCTATTCTTTTTATTTCTTTATTAGCTCTACATCTGCATACCTTCCAGAAAGCAAACAGCAAAGGAATTTAAACTCACGCTTTGTCTCTCCTGTGTATTTTGCAGATGTTTTCAAATCATTCCGGGAGCTCGGCAGAAAAGCTACTGCTCCATAGCCGGCGAAGGCTCCTCCCCCCGTCGCATCACTTCTGGCCAGCCAGAAATGATGTGGGCCATGTGGCAGGAGCCCGCGTGGTGCGGTGGCTCGAGCAGCGGGCTGAGCGGGTGGGAAGATAAACCCGTGAATATCGGGGCCCGGGGGGCTGCGAGCGGAGCCGATTTCGGCCTCATTCCAGTCCCCCGATATTTGCGGTACCATCTCCAGACCGGTAGTCAGACGGACAGGGAGCCTGGAGAGAGAGAGAGAGAGAGAATCCCTGTAGACCACGGCCACCCCCCTCCAGCCTTCAGGTCTACCCTGATGCTGCACTAAGTACCCCAGCAGGCAGAGCTGGGAGAGACTGACTGCTTCCTGTTCACCTACCCAGGTCTTGGTAATACATGCCAGATTGGCTGCCTCATCCAGTATTAGGTCATGGATGAGTGAGGTCTTATTTTGGACCGATCTGGTATTTAAAAGCAGCATCCAGAGTCCGAGAGCAGGCTGATAGGGAAACCACCAAACCAGCGGGTGCAAGGAGGACAGGCATTAACTGTCTGGGCTGCATTCCCCTTACCTGGCTAACCCTCCTCCCAACAGCATATCTCACTACACCGATTGGGTCCCCCACAGATTCCCCCACTAGGCCCCATATCTGCCCTCCATGGCACATCCTCAGGAAAAGGGAAAGAAGCAATCCCTGTCCAGGAAAACTAAATAGACAATGTCAGGGGGCGGCCCTTGCCCTTATGGCTGCCCCCAAAGGGGCGATCTCCTTTGGGGCTGTTCCCTTCGGCAATGTTGCAGCCGGGGCATCACCGCCCCACTCCTCAGGCCAGCAGATGAAGGCTTCCCCAGAGAGAACATCTGGCACAATTCTTCAATCAGTCCAGGGGGGCTGCTCCTTCCAGATGGTTACACAGCCTTCAAGGGAAGCAGGGCCCCAGTCCACTCCAGCCATGAACAACCAGGGAGGGGAAAAAGTGGGCTGGTAGATGGTAGATGTCCCACTTGCTGGCTAGGTTTGCAGGTCTGCATTATTGAGAAGGTGATGGGGTTGCTCGCCACTGTCCACCTCTTTTGAACCCCTAGAGCCTGCACTGCTGCTCCTGTCCCATCCCCAAATTTACCTGGCAGGGCCAGCCCTACCATTACACATGGGCCATGCACCCACATGAGACAGCAAAATGGAAAAAGCAGCAAATTGTGCCGCTCCCCCCACAATCCAGCCAGGAGGGCCCGCTGGGTGTGCCACTGCTTCTCTTAACTGTGGCTGCAGGTGCCTGTAGCTGTGGGGTCTCGCAAGAGTTTGGCTGGGCTCTCACAGGAGCCCCACAGCTTGAAAGGGACACAAGGTGGGAGTGGCCGGCCGGCTGCGCAGAAGTGGCCAGGTGGTTGGGGGGGGCGGCAGCAGCCTCGCTTGAGGTGGCAAAATACATCGGGCCAGGCCCGGTGGCAGGGCAGAAGCAGTGGCAAGGTACCACTCTAGAATTCTGCCTGGCACCGTCATTTACTACCCTGTTCCACCACCTAGAATCCTGAAACTGTAGTCTCTCCTGTGCAAGGAGCCATAAGAAATGGTTCCTTGTGCCTGGGAAGAGGATGGAAAAAATGTCTGCTTGTTGTTATTTTCTCTGAGACTGAACTCCTGCAAGCAGGTAGCATACTTGAAAGACCCTGATCTAGAGCATAGAGCCTCATTTTGCACAGGCTACCCTCTTTAATTCAGTGAAGCACAGAACTGTCCCTTAAAAGTTGACACAATGGTTTTTATGAGACAGGTGCCCCTGCGTGTGAACTGAAGCTCCTATCCCATAGTAAGCTGACTTGCTGGAGCACATAATCCCTCAGAACCACAGAATGCTTCTGCTTCAAAATGCTGCTAATGGTGATATCATGAGATGAACTGCAAAGAATTAAATTGATTCTAAGTATGTATTTTCTGGTTCATTGTGAACTCGTACCGATGAGGCATGTGAAGCACTAAGGACTGTAACAGAGCACTTAATGCCTCAAAAGAGGAAATGAGTCAGAACATTGCTTAGTAAATGAAGGAATTAAAATGAAGGAAATTAAGAGTTAGTCAGAAAATACAAAGGACGAACTAAGTTCTAAGTTCCAAGTATATGCAGAAAAATCAGTGTGGGAACCCAGACAATGAAAGACAAAGCCCCAAAGAGAATGTCCTAGATCAAGGGTAGGGAATGCGTGGGCCTCCAGATTATAGATTTCATAGATCATAGAGTTGGAAGGAGCCTACAAGGCCAACGAGTCCAACCCCCTGCTCAATGCAGGAAACTAGAGGAGGGCTCGCCCATCCAAGTAACAACCAGGCTTGACCCTGCTTAGCTTTCCACGCTCAGACAAGCTGAGCCAGCGTGACCCACAGGCTTGTGTTATGTTGGTGGAGGGCCAGCATAGCCAATGCCATAGCCATTCTCCATCCCTGTCCAATAAAAGCAAGAACTTGAAAACTGAATAGGGAGACTAAAAAGGAGACCCAGATTCTGGGATCCAAATAAAAGAAGAATCCAAAGAACAGGAAAGGCAAAATGGGGAAAGCAAAGGATATTCAAATAGTCCTAACAGGGATGCCAACCAACCAAGTAGATGTCCAGCAGCCAATCAGAAAATATCCTAGTGCAGCCTTACCCAACCTGGTGCCCTTCAGATGTTTTGGACTTCAGCTCCCATCAGCCTCAGCCAGAATGACCGATAGTCAGGAATTCTGGGAGTTGTAGTCCAAAACATATGTAGGGCACCAGGGTGGGACAGGCTATCCTAGCAGGTGGGAACACATCACAGTTTGTTTTCATTTTTTTCCTGATGGCTAGTTCTGTGACAACTTTATTTTATTTATTTATTTATTTATTATATTTATACCCCACCTTTTTTTCCTGCAAGGAACCCAAGGCGGCAAGGAACTTTGGCTTCCTTAACACTTGACAGGGGACCAGGGAGGAAATTGCCAGCCTAGGTTTTTGACTGTTGTAAATGATTCTAAATTTCTTTTTTAGAAAAAAAAAGATAAGAGGGTGCTCAAAACTGTCCAGTAGCCACACTCTTTGTCTGAATATCTACACCAAAATCCCAAACACAAAGAGCAGGAATTACATACAGAAATGCATGCTATACATTCCCAGAACCCCTCTTTCCTTTAAAAATTAATGGATACGTATATTCCAGGGCTGAAGTAAATGTACTGAAATATCAGCAAAATCTGGGAGGTGGGGCGAGTGCCATTTCTCCTCAAATTACTGTGTCAATTTCAAGATGTTTTGATTAAATCACTGTTTCCTGCCAGCTCTAGTTTTCACTGGGGAAAATCCTTTTATGTAAGGGGAAATGCGTTACCCAGAGAATACGTATTTTAACAACTTTATCTGAAGATTTTTCAATTACGTACATAACAGCAATACATGAACCAATATTTCATACACTCATTTCAAACAGAACCACTCATCTTCACTTACATAAACTCTTCCCAGAGTTACCAGAGATCAAATTTGTTAAAAAGCATAACACACAATTTAATACAATATTACAAATTTATATCACCTTACCCAACATCTTTGAAATTTGGTGGGTTTTTTTTTTTTTTAAAGGATGTCATTGTCAATATCATAGTATAAATATAAGATTGAAGGTGCAATGCTATGCGTGTTTTTAGACACCCCCCCCAAAAAAAGAAAAAAGCCTACAATTCCCAGCATGACCCAGCCAGCATATTGGCTGTGACCTGCTGGGAGCTGTAGGCCTTTTTCTGTCTAAACATGCATAGGGTTGCAACTTGCACCCTTAGCCTAGCATGCAGGCATGCATCCTCTTTTTAGAGTCAACATATAATAGAAACAGGAACAATATTTTAAAGAAATCATCCTTGAAATTAGGGTGCATAGATATTATAAGCATTTCCCATATGTGGAACCTGAGGGCATATCCATCATGATAGCCGGTTGAAATTTGTTGTTAACAAAAGGCTTAATAATTCACATCATGAACCTGGAATATTCTCTAGGGAATACATATCATACGTATCACATACACAGGTATCTGAACCCCATTCATTCCTAACCATTTCATCCTCTGTTCAGTCATACAAATGAGGCACAATCTCCCAACTATGGATGCCCCGCATGGCATATTCCTTTTCAATGGAGTTTGTATAGGAACAATGTATGTCACATTGCACGATGTATTTCCATAATTTTCATGGCTCTTTTATTCAGATGAATAATAGTTTGTGTTCAAGGGTAAGGCAATATTTGTGTATTTGTGTATTCATGTATGAGATATATTATAATCTGATGGTAGAAAAGTGTCCTGCACCTGTGGAGAACACAAAGGTGCATAAGCAATAATGTGCTGTCTATTCCCCTGCTTCATGTATTCTGTATTGAAAGAATGGAAAATGCAATGATCCATCAAAATTATTTAGATCAAACAACAGTTATTCTAACATTAGCATGATAACAGCTTTTTCTGTCATTATAACAAAGGCCATTATGTCATCAGTTTTTCAATTTTGGAGCCAGTGGCCATTTATCCAATTGTGAAACCAATTGTGAGCAAATTTCTGCCAGTGTGTGATTTATAATGACTACTATTAAAGTCTTTTTTAATGATTCAATCTAGAGCAGAGTCACCCAGAGAAAGACAATGCCATTTGTTTCTTTGGGCTTTTTTTCTATTTTGTTTTTCTCTCTCAGGCAATTTAATTCTTTTCATGAAAAAATATATAGAGTAAAACACCTATTTTTGAAATTTATTGGAACTGAAAAATAAGTACATCATAGAGTGCAGGTTCTAAAAATGACTCAGTATGGAATTGCTAGTTCAAAAATTGTTAGTTCTGAGCTAGTGGTGACTGACCAAGAAAGAGATCTTGAGCTGGGGTTGTGGTGGACAGCTCGATGAAAATGTCGACCCAGTGTGCAGCTGCTGTGAAAAAGGCAAACTCCATGTCAGGCATAATTACAAAAGGAATTGAAAATAAAACTGCCAAGATCACGCTGCCCTTATACAACTCTATAGTGCGACCACACTTAGAATACTGTGTACAGTTCTGGTCAGCACATAAAAAAAGATATTGTAGAGTTGGAAAAAGTGTAGAAAAGGGCAGCTAAAATGATCAAGGGGCTGGAGCAACTCCCCTGTCAGGAAAGGTTACAGTGGCTGGGATTGTTTAGCTTAGAAAAAAGGCAAGCAAGGGGAGACATGATAGCGGTGTACAAAATTATGCATGGTGTGGAGAAAGTGGACAGGGAGACATTTTTCTCTCTCATAATACTAGAACCCAGGGTCCTCCCATGAAGCTGACTGGTGGGAGATTCAGGACAGATGAAAGGAAGTTCTTCTTCACACAGCACATAGTTAAACTATGGAATTCACTTCCACAAGATGTGGTGATGGCCACCAATTTGGATAGCTTTAAAAGGGGATTGGACAAATTCATGGAGGAGAAGGCTATCAGTGGCTACTAGTCCTGATTGGCTATATGCTACCTCCAGTATCAGAGGCAGTATGCCTGTGTACACCAGTTGCCGGGGAACATGGGCAGGAGGGTGCTGTTGCACTCATGCCCTGCTTGTAGGATCCTGTGGGCAGCTGGTTGGCCACTGTTTGAACAGAATGCTGGACTAGATGAACCCTTGGTCTGATCCAGCATGGCTCTTCTTATGTAAAGATTTTGAACACTACACAATGAGTGGTAAGCTTCAAAGAGAGCCAATCAATTGTTTTTGCTTATGTCATTTTAATGATTTCTGCTCATTGTTTGAAAACATATTCAGGAGCATGGTTTCTTTTCGAAGACAGCCTACATATGAATATGTTGGATCAAAGATTTGAATTACAAATTATGCAATGAATCAGCACAGCCTATGCATTGGTTTCAGATGTCACAGTTATGCGCTGGAATATCTTGCCTCTCTATCTCCAGTCTCCTAAGGTGGAACTGATGTCCAAGCAAGTACAAGAGCATAGCTAGCTGCTTAAAGATGTAGGCCACAGTCCATCCTGGGAGTGTGCCAGGGCATCCACATAAGTCTCCACGAGCCCTTTCCCCACCTCAGTCAGTCCTTAGTCAGATGTCCATGTGCTGTAACAGACCATCCACTGCCTGCTATAAGAGGCCCTATGTGACTCCCATATGCAAATCTAACAACATTTGTGATTCCTTTAACTTACCAATTTTTTGGTCCTTATGTCCATTATGTTTTTGTTCCAAACAAGAAGAAAATTGGACTGATGAAGATCTAGATCAGGGGTGGTCAACTTCCGGGGGTCTTGGAGTCACTTCCCCCCACCCCGCCCCTACATGGGCTGCACTCTTGTCACAACTGCCATGCCAGAAAAAAAATACCAGAAAAACCAGTGGTTTGCTACCAGATTTCTGCTGCAAACTGCTACAGGGGCTTAGAAGTGACATATTTAGCTAGTTAGTAAAGTCTCCTGTTGACTAGAATTGTATGTAACTGTAAAATATATGAAAACCTAAGGGCAGTATCCAGTGCTAGCAGTCTGCCAGCTCAACAGGGTACTAGTGCTTGCTAGCACAATCCAGGAAAGTAGCCCAATTTAACACTTCTGGGATAGGGGAATACAGCGAAGCTCCCTTCCACAAGCTCTGCTGACTTAATCCATTCCGAAAATTCTAATTCGGGCTAGTTTCCAGTTGCATTAGCAAGCGCTAGTTCCCCGTTGCACTATTGTTCATTTCCACCAGCTCCACAGCAGCATTGGGGATTGCCCCAAATATCCTACCTTCTGATTTCATTGTCAGTGTTCATTACAACTTTCTAGCCCTATTCAGGTATTCTATATCTGAGTAGCATAAGTACATGAGTAGAGGGGTGCACTAATTTTACCCCCCCCCCCATGCATTTCCATCACCCACTGCTTGTGGAGGGCAACGTTCAGAAGAGGAGAGCCTCCAATATCTTTGTGGGCTGTCCACAATGATCTGAAATGCTGGAAAATCAGTATTCTAAAATGTGTGGATAGCCTCCATAGATACAGGAGGCTCTCTCCTCTTCCAAACATCACATTACACAAGTAGAAGATGGAAACACGCAAGGAGGAGGGTGTGTCTAGTGTGCTCCCCTTCCTCTTGTATTTATTCTACTCAGATATGGAATGCCTGAATAGGGCTTTTGAAGCACCAATATGAAATGTGTATTCTGAGCATATGTGTATGTGTGTGCACGTGCATGCATGTGTATCACACACACACACACACACACACACACACCTTTGTCCAGTGTTGTACATTTTCTTTGCTGTTTTGATTTTATTTTAATTCATTACAGACAATTTTATATCATTTTTTTTTTTAGAACCTACAAGCAATATGTCACAAGATTAGAGGTTCACTCTCTGTTAACGTGACATTAAGTGGCCATCTGTCTTTTTGGTTTCATGTGGAACTTTTTGTGGCAACATACTTAGCCTCCTTTAAAAGAGCGAGAGTGAGAGACATTAACTAAATAAACGGGCACAGAAAATGTGAAGCTAGAAAAGCAGAATGGCTATCATCTTTTCCAAAGATATATTAGGATTGACACAAAAAACATATATAGCAGGGATTAAGAACGACAGCCCCTGCAGGTTACCATCTTGCCCCTTAGTTGCCAATACCAAGGCAAGATCTACTTCATCAGACCTCAGAATATACAATTTGTTTCTCTATTTTTCTGACATAGGTTAAGTGTGTTGCAACTTGCAAATCTAGACAAGAGAGGTTATTGTATTGCATTGTGCATGGGGCTGCCCGTAAAAGGGTTTTTTTGACACTGTCTTTGGCTAATGCAAAATGCAGAGGCTCTCCCATTAAGAAGAGTGAGTTGTTGCAAACATGCCACACCAATACTTTGAAGTCTGCGCTGGCTGCTACACTTTTGTCACGGCACATCCAAAATGTTCATTAGAACGCCCTAGATGTCTCAGTAGATTTCTGAAGTACATCATCCTCTCACATGTAGCACCATAGCCACAGAGCTCAGCAAGGAATGCTCTCTTGGATACAAAATCTATGTACTAAATTAGAAGCATGTCAAGGTCCTCAAGGAAGCATTCTCAGTGGTAGATTCCAGTATCTGGAATACCTGTCCTTGGAAATCTCTTTAAGATTCACTCACTAGATTTGCTTTTAGCAGCTAGTGATAAAAGGATGAAATTGAGGGGGGTTATCTTCATTCTCTTAGCTACTTTATAATGTTTTAGGGGGAAGGGACTGAAGCCAATTCCCAAATGCTCCTCAGACAAGGGAAGGATTGGAGCCAATTCCAGATGCTCCTGCGACAAACGAAGGGATCCTAGAAACAGGCCTGACTTACCCACATGCCCCCATAGAGATCTGAGCCAATTTTGCCACTGAGCTGGAAACTCTGGGGTGCAGTGTGTCTTGACCTTAGGATCTGAGCAACTCCTAGCTGCTCCTCTGATAGGGGAAGGATCTGTGCCTGATTGCTCATAAGACAAGGGAAGGGATTCTAGAAGAGGATATGAACCAGCGTGCACACCTCCACAGAGGTCAAGACCAGCCATGCCACTTGGGTTGGCCCCTCTGGGTACTGTGAGTTCCGGCCTCCTGACAATAAGGGTACAAAACAAGTTCAGACTTGAGTCCAAAGTACTTCCACACACAGAGATTTCAACATCCAAAGTTCCCAGCTTTGGGATCTCTATGCCACATGGATCAAGGCATAGGAATGTCCAGAAGTCAGGAATTAGCCCCAAGCCAGCCTGGCTCTGGGTTCCTTGACAAAGACACATCCATAGCCTCAAGAATGCACAGTCTATGAAAAGTACTTGACAGTAAAAGTCCAAAGAGAAGAAAGTCCAGATTAGGTAGAGTCTATGTGCAGAGTGCTCCCAATAGCTCAGTTGGTGATAGATCCAAACAGAAAGATGCAGACAGGGAAGACGAGAGAGATTTCCTAGCAAAGGCTCTGGAGGCTAAGCACTGACTTAAAAGCGAAGGTGTGGCCCTCTTAACCCTCCTTCCAAACCACTAATTGGCAAGGGAACTGGCCCATCCACGAGGCCCCTATCCCACCTGGGTGTCTCCCTTCTGCCCTTCAGCGGTGAAGCTTCAACCAGAGTAACATCTCTGCAAACCACCCCTCTTGTCTCCTGAAATTGCCAGAGAAGGCTGCCAGCTTCTATCTCTGCAAGGTCGAAGTTGCAGCTGGATGGGGGAGACAAGTCGACTCCCGCCTGCTTTCTCCTGAGAACTCTGACAGGGATGAGCTCACACTGGTCTTGACATCCCACAGACTGACTAGGCCCCAAACCCTTCCAAACTACTGCTGACCAGTTTCTGGCTATGAACTAGATGGCCGGCTATGTTACTGACACTGAACCCCCCCCCACACACACACACACATATACAAAATTCTTAAATTAATTTGGACCCCACCCCAGGTCACCCAGATCAGTTCTTTCCTAAGTAATTTACTCCTAGATGGTCGAGAACCTGCTCCAAAATCACTCCCTTCAATAAAATACCCCCATTCAGTTCATCATTCATATAATTATCTCCGTAAATCAAGATGAATCGTGTTTGCATTGCATTCTCCTTCTGCTGGTGGTGGGATTCTTACCATGAGCCATGACTTTGGCTGGCTTCATTATGTTTTTAAAAAGAAAGACAGAGAGATTGACTAGCTACCTTGTCTCATCTTTTTTGTCCTGTACCAAGCATATTGGACCTGTCAATCAATCAATCAATCAATCAATCAAAGTTTATACAGTCACAAACCCATTCAAGCAATAAAGACACACCAGAAACAGTCAAATTTAACATAAAATAAAGTACAGTACGTGGACTGAAATAAAAAACAAAATATGTTAAAATCACCAAGATACAAATGTAATATTCCAAATTAAAATATACAGACTAGGATATACCTGGATGTTTCCTGGGCAGCTTTTAAAATATTGGGTGGTCCAGTACAAAAGAAGACACCTGGCCAGCCTATGCGACCACCCATGAGCTTCCTGTGTTTACTGAGAAGTTCTAAAGGGGAAATGCAACCATGTTTGAATAAAGGTGGTTACAGAGCTTCACATGAATGGCAGGGTTCTGCACAATAAGGCATGGTTCCCGATCGTGCAGAGTTCTTTAACAGAGTTCATCCCAATGTGGTTACATTTCCCCTTCAGATCTTCCAAGTAAACATGGGAAGGGTGTGGATAGGGAGTAGAGCCTCAATGCAGTTACCCACTCCCCTGCAAAGGTACCCATTTTGAGTGCCTGCATATGGATTTTCTATTGTGACATTTTATGTTCTGTTTCCTAATTTTGATGACTTGCCCTGGTTTCTGCACTTTGCCTGGGACATACAAAAACCCAAATCCACACACACACACCCGAATTGATGGGCACTGTAAAAAATAAAATAAAGGGATGATGATGATGATGATGATGATGATGATGATGATGATGATGATGATGATGATGATTACTATATCCTGCATGCATCTCCTAAGAGGCATCACACTGGCTCAATTGGCTTGAGGCTCAGGCAAAGATGCTGGAAGACCACAAGGCTGTGCTAATTCATCCCGACCATCCAGTACTTTATGCTGAAATAAAGCAGATGCTTAGGATATGGTGTGCAATTCTCCTTGCCTGCTGGCTTGTTTCATGATAATACTACAATACTATTAGACAGGATGCTGCATTGCTGAGCCCAATTACACCGTATTTCTGGCTTTAGGCTCTGTCTAGCTTTAGGATTGGTCTATTAGAGTCATATTTATAGCTGACAAGAAATCAGCTCCTAGCCATCTGATATGAAGAATCAGAGCATTTGGCTGCATATAACAAGTCCACATTTCCATGGGCAAATACCAATATACATATGCAAATGACATGATTACTGATAGCAACTAGATTTTCATATATCCATAATTTATAGCCACACAGTGGCTTTCACATGCACAGAATTTAACGTGTTTTTAATCACTTGGTTTTAATTATGACCTAGCCAACCAGAGCTTCATGTCACCTCAGTTTATACAGAACACAACAGGAAAATATGAGTTGATGCCACATAAAGATGTAATGAGAAACTTTCATTCCAATAAATATTTTAAGCAGCAATGGCAAATATCCAGTTTATTTCTAGAACCTAGTATTTAATTGAAAAATCTTAAGATATCACCTCGGAGGCAACCTAGAGAAAATAAGAACAAAATCAGAGAGCAATTACCATGTTCTTATGCTAGGGATGTGCAAATCAGCAAAACTCAAGCTCACCAGAGTTCTCTGAATTCCATCAGGAAATTTGTTCGGACTCGGGTCTGTATCAGAGTGCGAGTCTGGGTTGGTTTTTTTTTTTTCATTTCACATGAAAATCTGTGCGTATTTCAATGTGTATTTTTCCAAATGTACACATCAATTATGCAAATCTTTGAAATGTATGCATTCCCCCATTGATTAAAGTGTATTTGTGTGAATTTTTCAAAAGTACACTTTTTTCCCCATGTGCATTTTTCAAATGTACGCATACGGTTGAACACAATTTTTTTGGCCCACAGATCATATTTCAAGTTCAAAAATGTATGGGCATTGACTGCAGGTTGCGCCCAAGTTCATGTTCAGTCCGGAGGGTGCGAACTAGGTAAATTCAGATCAAAAGTGAACTGAAACAAATTTCTCATGCATCCCTATTTTTTCTCATGTTTCACTGAAGTGATGATAATGACTTGCCTAACTGGCAAGTTGTTGGACCAAAAAAAAGGTATATAATTCTCATACACATCAGCAAACAAAGTTGATCAGGCTATATCAGTCTTCTCTTACATGGTGCCCTCCAGATGTGTTGGATGGCAACTTCCTACATCTCCCAGCCAGCATGCCCATACTGACGAGGGGATGATGGTGCCTGTAGTCCAACAACCTGGCAGGTACCTGGGTGGGGAAGGCTGGGATTTGTGTAGCAGTCCAGTAAGCAGGTGTTATTGTGCATATATTCTTTACTGTGATTGGGAAGTTATTTTCAAATCCAGCATATACAAAATCAATGGTCTTTATGCAGTGATGTTGCTCTGCTACAGTAATTTTAATGGCCAAATTTCCAAAGTACTTCATGACGAACACTTATTAATGGACCTTAGCAACATAATAATTAAGTGTACCTTTGAGTACCCCACTACAATTATTTCAGCAAAGATTGCAGTTTGCTCACAGAGAATAGACTATGTAAGGCTCTATCACAGTTGATCAGGCCAGTATTCAACCCATTCTGTAACATTGGTTCCAATTCCATCACTCATCCTCCTAGCCACTTTCATGCTACTGTAACTCTAGCTCCAGTGGGAGGGAGGAAAGATCAGAAGATATTCTTCTCACTACCACTCTTCACTGTCCCTGTAGCATCATCAGTGCCAAGCACCACAAGAAAGAGGAGAGAGAGAGAGAGAGAGAGAGAGAGAGAGACTCACTTCCTCCTACTAATACTGCCAATGGAGCCAGGTAAATACACAAGTGAAAGGGGAGTTGGAGGCTGGTATGTAAGTGGAAGGTGAGTTGGGGGAACCCAGCCATCCCACACTCACTAAGGGTGCAATTAAGTCTCTATTTAGTTAGCATGGGTCTGGAATAAGCTAAAGCTCTATTTCTTTATTTGGGGTGGAAATAGCTGGTCTTATGCCAGTCCAATCCAAGGAGAACCAGAGGAAGAGGGATGTGCACCGCTCCCTAGAAATGACACTCAATTCATGACACAGCCAAGCATTCCTACCTTGACAAATTCACTGTCTGAACAGTTACAAACTTCAGAAACATCACTACAGGGAAACTGCAGCCAGTGACTCAGTGGTAATAAGAATCAATACTCCATCTTAGGGCCAAACTACATGTTACATTAAACTTTGATCACATTTAATGTGGAAGTCTCCTTTTTAATAGCAGCTGCAGTGTGTGTGGGGTGTGTGTCAGGACTCAGGATTAGGACTGCAGTGCACAGGGAGAGGAGCTTAACCCTTCCCCCTGTGCCATAATCCTAACAAGCCACCACCCCAGGCACTGCTGTTTGCTCTGGGAGGTGCCAATCCCAGTTTTCCTCCAGGGGGACAAATTGTGTTTCTTTGGAGTGATTTTCATCTGGACTACAGTATGTGGGAAAAGAGTTAAACTATGGACTGCAGTCTCAATTCAGATCACACACACACACACCTAGCGGCTGCTATCATCATCATCATCATCATCATCATCATCATCATCATCATCATCATCAAAACAGATACGTTAAATGCAATCATGGGACTGTTTTGGGGAACAGGCAAAAGTGGATTAATTCAACTGAATTCTCTCTGCAGACCCTCGACCCCCAAAAACATGGTGGGATAAAATACTTTTTAACTTATTCCTAAATCTTTTGAAAGAGCTATGCTTGCGGTCATCCTAGGGAAGAAAGTTGCACAGGGAAGGTGCCACACAAGAAAAGGTCCTGCTTTTATTGGGTGCCAGTTAGAGATATGTGGATTTTATTAAAGCCATTCCATCTGTATTTCATGGAATATCAGGTACCTTTCACTCCCTCATTCACTCAATGATGAATTTGGATCCCACCCCCTTTGGAAAAGTCTGCAAAAATGTCTGCCACAATTTACGGAACTTTCAGTGACATGTAACATTTTGCATATTTTTCTTAGCTCAGTGTACAATCAATGAGCAGAGTGCACACACACAAAAAGATTGCTACACAGCAGAGGCTGAAGAGAGATCAGTGATGTATAAAACATTGTGTGTGTGTTTTAAAAATGGCATATATACTAGCTTATTTTCCAATAACTTGTATTTTTGTACAACTAAATTTGCACAAAATTCCAGGAAGTAAAAAATGGTCCGCAAGTCCGCATAACTTGGATAAAGCCAGTCCGCTGTGGATTCCGCAGGTCGGATTCATAAAAATCTGAACTAATTTGAATCTGTGGCAGATTTCTCTGACATCCCCTAGTGCCAGTATATCGTTTGATGGTCTCAGTAGTCAAACTGAGACCTGACCAGATTATACAGGCCTGTGGCTTACGCTGGCTCAGCTTGTCTGAGCGTGGAAAGCTAAGCAGGGTCAGGCCTGGTTGTTACTTGGATGGGAGACCCCCTCCTCTAGTTTCCTGCATTTAGCAGGGGGTTGGACTCGATAGCCTTGTAGGCTCCTTCCAACTCTATGATCTATGAAATCTATCTCTACACAAGGACAGGACATTGTGTGTGGGAAGAAGTGCTTTCTAGGATGTCCTGGGCTTCAAACCATTTAGGGCTCTTAGGTTAATTCAGCACTTTCACTTACAGTCATTAACTAACAAAGGCCTAGGCTTCAACAAAAGGCAATGGGCTGATTGATAAGGATCTGGCTGTAAGGGGTGCGCTGTCTAGCACAGGGGTTCTCAACCAGGGGGGAATTCCCCCCAGGCGGGAATTTTAGGGTTTCAGGGGGAATTGGGACCACAGACTCACTCAAACTGTTGGAATACTGATCTTTTTACAAATTACAATTCTACAGATTTTACATAATCTACAGGACATCACACTTTATTGTATGGCACAGATTAAGTCAGACAATCTTGGAAAGGGAGGAATGACATTCTGACATGTGGTGAAGATGTGCATGGGGCGAAAAAGGTTGAGAACCACTGGCCTAGCACATAAGGAGCTTTCATACGTGGATCACTGTTTGCACAGGGTTGAAAATCTGTTGCAGTCTTAGCACACAGGGAAGAGGTTAGTGAGAAATGCCTTTTTTTAAAAAAAATGAGGAAACCAAATGACAACGTATAAAAATAAGTTTATTTGGAGAAAAGTGAGGGGGGAAAGGAGAAAAGGGGAATGGGAGGCACCAAATCACACACAAAGGCTTGCAAGTAAAATCAATTCAACCAATCTATTTTTATCTAACTACATATCACCTGATTGAGGAGCATCTTGGGTTTCAGGGCATATGCAGAGTTCCTTGCCAGGGAAGAGGATCTGAAAGTATGGGAGCATCCCTGGATTCCTGATTCGGATGTTCGGAGACAACAAAATACTGAGATGATGCAAGGGAATTTGAGACGAGTAAAGCAGACTTCTTAATGGAGACAGACTGTTGATTTTCTGGTGATGAAAGCAGCTACACCTTCTGCAAGCAGGCCAAATGACCAATCAGAAATTTATTTAGAGTTTGCTTCTACCTCCCTAACAGTTTGGGACTTATGAAAGAGTTAGCCAGTTACAACTAGCTGAGATATCATAAAAGAAAAAAATGAGATTAACCTGAGGATGTGTGTTGGCGATGGCGTATCTTTATTCAGGACTCAGCACAGGGGTGCAAAATCACAGACACTCAAGGGGGCACTGTCAGTCTGTTCGGAATACAGCAGTTTGTCACATGATCATTTGCAGATGAAGCCAAAATAAAATGGGGTGCATTTGTAGATTCTCCACAGATTACTAGCACAATCCCTGTCATGTTTACTCTGAAATAAGTCTCACTGTGTTCATCTCCCTGTAAGTGTGTTTAGCATTGTCGTCTGTGTGCCATTTCCAAGCACTGGAATGATTTAAAAAATCATTTGGATTTAACTTTTAGAAGAAATTAGTGGCATTTTGAATACTTCAGGGTAAGTTCAGTGAACCGGAGCATATACCTATGGCATATATAGGTAAATGTTCAATGGCTGAATATAATCAATTTGTATTCAAAAGACAGTGTGGCCCCACTTCCCTGTAGCCTTATTAATACTAGTTTATATTTCAAATAAGAACTACATGGTAAGTTAAAGGTCAAAACAGCTTTCTTCACTTTTAAAACCTTAATCTTAATGTTTAACTGAAAGATGACTTTGCAATGACTTACAGAACCATTAACTTTATAATTGCAGCATCAATCATGATTGTTCAACATTTTGCAATACACAGCAGGAATATGGCTATAAGATGTCCTTTATAACCTGTATAAGGTTAATAACAACAGGTGCTACATGCACACTGCCACCCCAAAAATATCATCTTAAAGAATTTTAACAGATGGAAGGGTTATTGTAGTATTGCTTTACAGAATAAGATATATATTTATTTAATGACAAAATGCTGTTACGTCTTAATGGTCGTTAAGCAGCAAACTTGAACCAATTACCTCGAGAGTAGTCTACTCAGTTTGATGGGCTACTCCAAAGTAATTTTAGGAAGCCAGCTTAATTCTCCTTAGGTATTAATGCACTCACCACCAACAATCATCCTATTGTGGTCTGCTGCTATATTAAAATCTATATTTTCAGTCTAGTGATATAGAAAAGTTGGACACTGGTCGGCCAGGAGAGAAACCAAATATTTCCTAAATTTTGTTTCAGTTCATTTTTTGTAAGAATTTACCAAAGTTCATACATATATGAAAAGAACTTGAGATTTTAACAATTTGAATATAAGAGAAACCGAAACAGACAGATCCATCCAGGTGCTGGGGTTTGAGTGAGCTCTTAACAGCCTGGGTCTGAATCCCTGTGTATTCAACCACATTAGTGCTAAGTTTTCACCTCTTCGTTCAGACGGGCTCCTCATCTTTAACAGCTATATGTCAGGCAGGTGCAACATGGTCCTCTTCATGCTGAGAATAGCACCTGTTGAATTTGGCTGGTGTAGATGGTGGAGAAGAGTTCCATTTCAGTTTGTTTTTTATACGGATTTACCAAAATTCACACATTTCTTCATGGAAGATTTAGGAAAATTAAACATAGACAAAAGCGAAATGGACAAATTCGTCCATCCCTATCAAGAACTTGAGAAGAGCCACGCTGGATCAGACCAAGATCCATCTAGTCCAGCATTCTGTTCACACAGTGGACAAGTTGCCAACCAGCTACCTGTGGGAAACCCACAAGCAAGATATGACTGCAATAGCACCCTCCCGCTCGTGTTCCCCAGCAACGCTAGCATGTCATTCTTGAACTGCCCAAGGTAAACATAAACAGCAACCCTATGTGGAAAATGAAATGAGCCTGGATCTAAACACTCTTGAACAACACTCAGAATTCCTTTGACATTTAGTCAAACATTGAATTGTTTTAACTAACTTTGTCAGTTGCTTCAAATGGTAAAAGGGGTAAGCTATAAATATAACAAATAAGTCTGCTATCATAATAAACCTCTTAAACGCTGTTATTATTATTAGTTATTACATTTATATCCTGCCTGGCTTCCAATGAGCTCAAGGTGGTGTACATGGGTCTTCCTTGTTCAACATTCTGCCCACTATTTCATCTTGGTTTTTCACTTATTTATCTTCATTTGATTGATGCCTGCGGGGTTTCAGGAAATGCCAAAATACCTGTCTCTAGCAAACTGTCTGTATAATTAATAATTTAGTCAGAGAAAAGAAAAATATCTCAAATTTTAATATAATAATGGTTCTGTTGAGCAGTCAATATAATGAATTTTGATGACACCCAAATGCTGAAGAAGTTCTAACATTTTTGTCAGTCATGATGCACTGTCACAGAATCAATTTTCAAGAGAGGTGTTAATTGAAAAAGAAGAAGCTAGTCATTTCTTAATTATACTTCAAAGTGTCTTCCCTCAGATAATTTCATTTATTATATTTATGTTGAAAATGTTAGAGAAGACATGAAAGAGTAGAATAGGCAGAATAAACTATTGATAAATACTAGAAGGGTTTACTTCTAGAAGGCTTCTAGAAATACTAGAAGGCTACTAATGCCAGCTTCTGATTTTAGACCATTGGTGATAATTAAATTTTTGGAGTATTATTGCAGATTTCCAGTAAGAGAGCCAATGTGGTATAGTGGTTAGAACAACCTTCCCCCAATCTGGTCCCCTTGAGACATTTTGGACTACAACTCCCAGGATTCCTGACCATTGGCAGTGCTGACTGCACCTGATGGGAGCTAAAGTGCAAAACGTCTGGAGGGCAACAGGTTAGGAAACATTGTGCCAGAGTGTCAGACTAGGACTGGGGAAACCAAGGTTCAAATCCTTTGATTTGAGGTGGGCCAGATGTGACCTTGAGCCAGTCCCTCTTTCTCTGCCTAGTCTCTCTCACAGGTTTGTTCTGAGTTGTTGGACTTGTGGACCCCCTTTTTACTTTTGGAGGGAGATTTGTACAAATTTGCACTGGCTCTAATGAGCATTGGTGAAAGTGTGCACTTGTGCTAATGCACAGTGGCACTAATGCGACTTGTGCAACTGGAAGAAAATTCTTGCACATCACTAAAAAAACATCTGATCTGAACCCATCAATGAGCAGACGACAGAACAAAAGACACCTGAGAATCCATGAAACACAGGTGCAACAGGTTTAACATCCTAGCTAGCCTACAGTTACAGAAATCCGCATTTTTGGTTGGTGTTTGTTTTCCATATTGTACTACGACTAAATTTGTGTAAAATTACAGAAAGCAAGAAAACCATGGAATGTGTGCAACTCGGGAAAAGCCAGTCCGCTGAGGAATCTGCTGTTGGATTCGTAGAAATCTGGACTGATTTGAGTCCATTGTGGATTTCTCTGTCATTCCTAAGTCCTACTCTATTAATCAGACTCACTTCTGAGTAAACCTGCAAAGAACTGGGCTGTTGACACACAGTCCTGCCCCTTCCAACATCCTCCTCACACCTTGTACTGCTTCCTGCATAGAATTTTTCTGCACACACCTACCTAACACCCCCACCGTAGCCTCCTCTGCATGAGGAGCTGCATTTGCAGAAAGGCTGGGCATGCTACATGGCACATGTAGGAACTGACTAGATCTCTCTCTCTCTCTCTCTCTCTCTCTCTCCCTCCCTCCCTCCCCCCCTCTCTCTCTCACACACACACACACACCATATTTAAATAATAGTTGTAGTTGCTTTATTTGAATGGTGCCTTTCTGTATACATTATGTTCAAAGCAGTGCACAAGGCAACTTGACCAAAAAAAACACACCAAAAAATATAAATGCATTAATGACAGATCACTGTCTATTATATCTCCCTATTTTAATAATAATAATAATAATAATAATAATAATAATCAATAAATACTTTCATAATAACAAAATAAAATAATATCAGTATCAAAGCATTAAAACAACCCATTAATACTTCATTACTAGGTGTTAGAAGGAAGGGGAACTGAGAGAAGCACCTTATGGGCTTGGTGGTCCAGCCTTTTTTGAAGAGCTGGAGAGAGAGAGAGAGAGAGAGAGAGAGAGAGAGATGGTGCTGGTCCTCAGTCGCAAGTGTTAGCAGAGGGAGAACAAAATACCCTCTGGACTAGGTGGTAGGTTGGTAGCTTGGAGACCTCTCTCCTCTGGTAACAGTGGTCAAAGCCGCATTGTCACAGTGGGCTTTTTTAAAGACAGAGGAAGGAAAGTGTTGCTAGTCCTCAGTCCCAAGTGCTAGCATCCAAAGACTATGGACCCTTCTTGAAAACCATCCCAGAAAGCCACCCTAACTTCCCCAGACAACTAACAAAGGATTATTTTTAATCTCTTGAAGAGACACCAATGAAGTGAATGAAGACACTCTTATTAATCAGATGCACACTGTCAAGAATAATTTAATCAATAGTTCTGCTCTGCATATTTCTCATCTTGTGCTGATAAACTGACTTTGGGCTGCTTTTCAAGTAAAACATCTGAAGGATTTCAAGAAAAAACAGTTCATGTTTCTATAAGGATAGGAACACATCACTACATGCAGCAGTAGAGGCAACAGTGAAGACAAGGCAGGCAGCTCCCTGCAAAATCTACTGAGGGAGCTCTCTCCTACTTTGGTTTCCTGTTTTTCTAAAGAAGTCCTTACTCATAAATGCAATGCCAAACTGCATTCACAGTGATGCAGTGTATGTACAAAAGATTAATATACACCCTGGCTATGGGAAAACAGGTGAATATGACATAATAACCTCTTCCATGGCATTGTACACACATAATAGAGCTTGCTCACTTCTGTCTCTAGTATGCTTATACTACCTTATTGTAAGTGGAACCAGAGTGTCAAAGAAGAGGGGGGAATGTGCAAAATAAAATATTGTTTGGGGAGTAATGCTATTTCACTGATTTAGCTTTTCATGTTGCATGAATGATTATATACCTAGAATGCCTGAAGAAGTAAGAAATGTAATCTGTAAAAACGGCTGTCCCTGAGTGTATAGTAAGGAATTTATTCTATTTCAGTACTTTATCTTTCATTTTGAAAAAAGAGCCATCGCTTAGTTCCCAGTCTTCAAATCAATTAGATATGGGACCCCATTGACATGAATGGGGCTTGCACTGGTAGGATACGCTGACAGCTACCTGAATAAGATGAGTGAGTCGTATCTATTTTTCCACAGCGTATTGAAGAAGTCCATCATTTTGGACGATTTACTACAAAATAAGGCACTATTCTTTTTCTTCCTTCAAAAATAGTTCTCCTTACTGAGATAAAATGAGGATAATCCATCATAGTGCTGCTCAACAAGAATAGTTAATCCTGGTCTGGATACGGCCTGGTTACACTTAATAACCTACAGTTGAGAGCAGTTCCAGCATTGTGGCAAACACAGCCCACCCACCACTACCACCACCACCACCACCACCACCCACCTCCCAGAAAGTAGCTGCAATCTGGCTGCATTCTTCTAGCATGTCTGCAGTCTACAGCAGACATGGTAAGAAGGAAAGAATCCTGAACATGATTGTATTGTGGAGAGGTCAGGGATTAAAACAGGGATGTTGTAGCACCTCTGGCCCGTGGGCCCATATCCAAAGGCCTGCTAGGCTCATGCCAGCAGGGCAGCAAGGAAAGAGGACTGGTGCTTTGCCCAGGGTCACCCTCCCTTTTGGGGCCTTCCCCCTGGCCACTCTTTTGAGATTCCTCCCATTGATTCTAATGGGCAGGATTTGTAGCCAGTTTGATAGCATGCTAGGAGAATTGGAAGGCTTTCCCAAATCCTCCTCTGACGCATCCATGGAATGCCCCCTTTGCCTCAGCAGATGTCAGAGCTCTGTCATCAGTGAGGCAAGGGCCGTGAGGGGTTCTGTGGCAGCTGACAGGTGGGTTCTAAGGTCAGATCTCCCTCTTTAAGAGTGGACATGTCTTTCTGCCCTAAGATCTGAAATATCTTATGGCCCCTGAACACCCTCCCATAGACCCAAGGTTGCAGGCTAAGAAAGTAAAAAGGGAAACAAACTTGTTCTTGAAAGTGACAGCAACTAAGATAATTTTATACATCTGAATCTGAGATTGTATTATATACAGTACTGTTTAAAATACTTAGAAGTTTTAAATATTTAAACAACACTGTATGTGATTTTGTTATATTTGTGCATTTATTATAAATAATTATACACCATTCCTTCATCACTGAAGGATTCTAAACTAAGCTTATTTTTTATGAGTCAAAAGCAATTCCAGTGCGCCATCATTAGTTTTTAGATATATTTACTTAAAATAGTTCAATAGCTTGGGGAAAGTTATTTGCATAACAGAAGGATTGGTATTGCTTATTCATTTTATGTCTGACAACTATCAAATATAACAGTATATATTATTGCAAGAATTCTCCCATTTGGCCCTTGTAATAAATCCAACTGATGACCTAGAAAGCTCTCTGGAAGGGACTAGGGATTGTGCCAAAGCTATCTATTACTGTATGTGCTGATAATTTTCAGCTCTACATCTCTGGAGATGTTTTTCTTTTTTTATATCTGTTCTTACTTTCTCTCCCCCCCCCTTTAATCCTATTCTAATTACTTTTTCCCTTATGTTTCCGTTTGTTGATTTCTACTATTTGGCCACTGAATTTAGATATTCAGCTTTAAACAATGCTACATTTTCTTAAATGCATGCATACTGCTTGTTTCTCTGCAGTGCCCCTCTGGATTTCTTTCTAGTCATCTTCCCTGCCCCCACCCCTCTTCATTTTCTTGGCAATCCTTGTGAGAACTTCAAGGTCAAACTTCACATGCAAGGAGCAAGGCTCATATTCCACTTTATAAAGGTACAAATCAATAGCATTCATCAAATGTGAACTTTGGGGAAAATATTTGTTCCAGCACAGAAGTAAATCAGCAAGAAGATCAAAAACAAACTGTAAGATCATCTAAGGTTTCTCTAATTTTTCTTGATTTATACCTGTTGAGAATGACTAAGTGTGAGTGAGATCACAGGTTTAGGGATTGGAGAGAAATTTGTTCAGTTCACATTTTAATGCAAACTTACCTAATTTCGAACTTTCAAACCACCATGTGAACCAAATCTCCATTATCCTTCGAAATTCACACTTCTCTGAGTTTTACAATGTAGTTCTCCAATCAAAAAATGTATATAAGAATGCATATATTGGGAAAAATAATGTTCAAAAATGCATTATGTTAGGCAAAAATGCATTCAGAAATGCATGTAAGGAGAAATGTGCACAAAAATGCTTATGAATTTTTATGCGAACTGTCAAAAACAAATTCTCCACTGAATTTAGGACTGGAGAAATTCACAAAGATTAAACAAATTTAAGATTAGAAAAGTGAGGAACTGATAAAAACGGAAATTGACAGATTGATTTGTCCCTAGCCTTTATTCATTATGTCCCCAAAATGCACTGGTAGCATACACATAAGGCTACAGGCCCTCAGTGGTTTGGATTCCATTTTAGTCATGATTAAAGTAGGCCCATGGGTATAATGAGATTGAATTTAGTTATGGCTAACTTCCCCCATTGACTTGAATGGATCTACTCTAAGCATGATAAAGTCTGGATCTAGCCAACTGTTCCGGCCTACCTTCCATAGAGAGCAACTTTGTACACTAGAGAAAATGGGGAGACAGGAAACAAATAATTTGCATTTCTTCTTTTTTTATTGTGTAACACCCAAAACAGAGACATGTGCATCTTCCCAGCAATACATTGCATGAAATCCACACCCATGGATGTGGTTCTGATTTGTGCAACTCTCTTTGGATATCATGTTACACTCATGCTTTTTCTCCTGATTTGGAGTAGAGTGTAATTCTGTGTAATTTCCATTTGGGGGAGAGAAAATTACATATTTGTAGTAATGGATAAATGATAAATATATAACAACACATTTATGAGTGGTTATTGACGCTCTACAAAAAAGAGAAAAGGGGGAAATTGTTCATTTTTGTGCATGGTGTTGAGCAAACTATTGCCGAATTAGGCCCTTTAAACAGAATGGGGAAAGAGGCACAGTAGCCCGACACTTGCCAGATATTTGAGTGAGGAATAGTGAAGAGCAGAAAGCACATTTTTCGTTGATCAGCCTCATTGTAGCTATGTTCCTAGTTAACTTGAAAATAACAAATAAGAATTTATAAAATGCTGTCCTCATGAACATTATATATTCACTTTCACTGATGCATATCCCAAACATGTAGTGTTAATTTCTGGAAAGATGGGGGGGGGGGGAATGCAGAAATAATTGGAGATGTTGCATATCCATTGTTTAAAGCTACCGTAGCACAGGCAATAGTTGTCTTTCTAAAGATCTTTAAGGGCTTAAGTTAAAGACAGTATTTCACAGTAGAAAATGTTAGTGTTTTATCTTCACATATCATTTTCGAAACCTTTGGAATCATATATACCAACAGAGAAATAATTCTCCAAGTCCTCCAAATCCTTATGTAGGCAAAATGGTACAGTCCATGGAAAAGAGGGAGGTATCATCAGCAGGCTTGAGGGAATGCCACAGTTTTCAGAAGTAGGAAAAATAAAACACTTTAGAATAACTACTAAGAAAAAACAGTGCACTAAGTGTTACTTGGGTCCAGTTTAGGGGGTTCAGATGCTGAGGACAGACGGCTCAAGGGAGCCATGGAATGGGATTTAAATTTTGGTTCACAAGCAGGCCTGTCTTTCTGCAGGGCAAAAAATCCTTGCTGCCTGGAGTCTGCCATGCCATGCAAGGGGGAAACAATCATGCTAACAAAGCTGTGGCCCAGCCATGTTCTTTCCATGGTTCTGTGAGGAGGTGGGGGTGGGAGTGGTGGCAGGGATTGGAGTTTGGAGGCCCCCTCCTGAAGTCATAGCAGTGTCTGCAGTTTCAGGAGGGGGAATCTGAAAAATCCTATGGTCCATGGCATGCTCTCCATGGCCCATGGGATTGCTCTCTTTTACAATCAACACGCACATACACTTGACTTCTGTTATCAGCTACGGATTGCTTACTCAGCAAAAAAAAAAGAAAAAGGATTATTTACAGGGAGCTGAGATCTCACATGTTTTACTTACATCCAGTGATTAAGATTTCCATTTGCAAATTTTTGAGCATTGTTTTTGACCATAGGCAAGGTAAAAAGGATACATATATGTAATGGAGCAAATCTAATGGGAAATGACTGATATAACCTGTTTTTTCACAGTGCACTACCTCCCACAAGCAACATTTAAATGGATTCAAACTAAGAAAGCAATTAAAGGATTTCCCCCCACAAAGTACTGCATATCAGTATGTTTATATCTGAACGCTGGTAAAGAGAATGTGGCTGTGGCTCAAGCTGGCTCAGCTTGTCTGAGTGTGGAAAGCTAAGCAGGGTCAGGCCTGGTTATTACTTGGATGGGAGACCCCTCCTCTAGTTTCCTGCATTGAGCAGGGGGTTGGACTCGATAGCCTTGTAGGCTCCTTCCAACTCTATGATCTATGAAATCTATGAACACACTGTTACCACATTTCAGAGGATCTCAATGAATTCCATTGAAGTGAGCGTTGTTTTCAGAGTCCAGGGAGTATAGAAATAGTAGGAATATACAGTAGATGCAGACTAAGCTTAAGTGATGTAGAGTTTCATTTTATAGCTCCTTCCTTACATATAGCCACAGGCAGACTCCACTGGGTATTACCCAATCAAACTTTGTGCAATCATATGCATGTCTATTCAGAAATAAGCCACATTGAGTTCAATGGGACTTACACTCAGGTAAATGTATTGTATATGCAGTTGTACCAATAGGTTGTCATCATATATATCAGTCTTACCCAACCTGTTGCCCTCTATATGTTTTGGACTTCACATCCCATCAGCTACGGCTAGCATGGGCAATGGTCAGGAATGCTGGGAGATGTAGCCCAAAACATATGGAGGGCAACAGGTTAGGGAAGGCTGATATCTATCTATCTATCCAGTTACCTGAATCCAGCAGGACTTCTCAGTAGACATATTTATTTATTTGTTATATTTATACCCTGCCTTTTTTCCTGCAAGGAACCCAAGGCGGCTTACATAATCCTCCTCCTCCTCTCCATTTTATCCTCACAACAACCCTGTGAGGTAGGTTAGGCTGAGAGTCAGTGACTGGCCCAAAGTCACCCAGTGAGTTTCATGGCCAAGCGGGGACTAGAACCAGGATCTCCCGAGTCCCAGTCCAACACTCTAACCACTGCACCACACATGCATGGGATTGCAGTGTTAGTCATCTAAACATGTTTGTTTGTTTAAACCCTTTTTATACCACCTCATATCCAAAGATTTCAAGACAATTTACAAAAATTAATTGGAATTACTGGAATGGCAAGGGATCCAGCCATGGGGAAATGGCATACAACAGTCCAGCAACAACATAGGAATCAGACCTAAGAGAAAGAGTGGGGAAATACCTGTGGTTCCACTTGTTGTTCTACAGAGAGCTGCAGATCTTTTTGGGTATCTGAAGATCCACTCTCATCAGGAGACAAAGATGGGAAACCATGCAAAGTTGGGGGCAGCAGGGGACAGCCATTGGGGGCAGCAGGGGTGCCTTTTTTGGCATCATCATCATCATCATCATCATCATCATCATCATCATCATCAATTTCTTACCCGCCTCTCCATCTAGATCGAGGCGGGGAACAACAAAAATATAAAATACATAAACTAATCAAAACACAACACATACTATTAAAACATCTTAAAAACATCTCAAAAACATCTTAAAGGCATCGTAAAATTCCACCGGATAGGCCTGCCGGAAGAGATCAGTCTTTATGGCTTTTTTAAATTCCAAGATACTGCTAAGTTGATGAATCTCCTCCGGCAGGCCATTCCATAATCTGGGAGCAGCAGAAGAAAAGGTCCTCTGGGTAATACCTGTCAGCATGTGGTAGTATCGTTTTGTACCTGTGCACTCACAGGACCCATTACTTGCACAATGGGAATTTTGCAGTTCTAAAAATAACCTGAAACAAGCAGAAACACTTGTTTACAGAATGGTGCACGTCACCAGAACTCACAGAAGGGAGCTCTGCTGACCTATCCCAATCCAGAAATGAGCATTTCAGCTCATTTCCAGGGTTACTTTTTGGAAGCACCAAAACCCCGTTGGAAAAGCAGTGGGCCCCATAAGCACAATGGGACCAGCAGAGCTGGAGTGGCCCTGTAACTGACCATTAGGACCCACTGCCTGTGTATAACACATGAAGAAGAGTAGATTCTCTCAGCCTTCAGGGCTGGCTTTTGTGAGAGTCAGGTAATTACTGCTGGAAGGAGAGGCTGACAAGCACAGCCAATTGTGAATAGGCCTTTTCATCCCAGCAAGTTTTCCCCCCCTTCTTCTCAACAATAATTTATTTTAGCAGAGGCATAAAGAAAAGAGATGGAAGCAGGGAACATGTATCAGGAAGTAGGTTAGACAAGGAACAAATGAATGGTTAACAGTTTGAGCAGGTACAAAAAAGTATGGCTCTTGGCTATGATGACTTGGCAAAGGGAAAACCAAGATAAGCAAGTATTCATATAGGGTTGGATCCAGATTTAGTCATACTTAGAGTAGACCCATTATACTCAATGAGAAATATGTTAGTTGTGAGTAACATATGTCTGATTGATTTCAGTGTGTCTACTCCTAAGTATGATTAAATCAAGGTCCAATGCATAATTCTCTTGTAACAACACAGTTAAGCAGGAAAGAAGTGGGAAACCTGTCCCATCAAATGCCACACATAACTAGAGAGCCTTCTTTATCACAGCTCCATAGTCAGAAATAGCACTCCCAGTTGTGGCAAGATGCCTGAGCTGCCAAATTACTGGCAGTTCGGGGTTATCAGGTTATCCTGACGCTCTGACCAATAGGAATAGCCTGAGAGTCATCAAAATGACCTGTGGCTTATGCTAGCTCAGCTTGTCTGAGCGTGGAAAGCTAAGCAGGGTCAGGCCTGGTTATTACTTGGATGGGAGACCCCTCCTCTAGTTTCCTGCATTGAGCAGGGGGTTGGACTCGATAGCCTTGTAGGCTCCTTCCAACTCTATGATCTATGAAATCTATGAATGTTTTGTCCTTTGCTCAATGTGATACATCTGGGAAAACATGCTAACATTCAAATCTACTGCAAAAAGAAAAATAGTGTGTGTGTGGGGGAGAATGGAACCATTGGCACATTATAGGCCCAGCAGCCTTTTGACCTACTGACTGTCTCCCTTGCTTGCCTACTGTACAATATATATTTCCTCTAAACACTTAGCTCATTAAACAATTGAACAGTAGACTTTTCTGAGTTCATGTAGCTCAATAACGTTTCCATTTGAAGTATTGAATGAATATATTTGGAGTTCAACGGCCAGCAAAGGGAGGTTTTTTTGGGGGGGGGGTGAAATTGAGAAAGGTTCCCCCCACACACACACACACACCAGTGTCTAAAACTTGGCTGTATTTTACTTGCCTGTTTACAAGACCATGCAGGTAATGAAAAGAAATGGTCTGGGACTTATTCTCATCCTCGAGTGATCATTTCTTTCCCCCACACTATAACACCATCAAGGCTGAAGAAAATGCAACCTGGCTCGTTTTTATGTGGTAACTACTCGCGTACTCATTTTAATGTTTTCCCATTATTTACCATCTGTTCTTTGTTTAGCCAAATAGATTTTCTTCATAGTTCATTGGGACACTTGAGACAAATAAAGCATTCTTGTCAGCGTTTATGGCCCTGCTGCAGAATTTTTAAAACAGAGTATTTTATTCATAATAAAATGTGTTTTCTCTAACATAATATATTTTTGAATAATTGTGCCTTATTTTATTGCTCTCTTAAAAATAAGGAATTACTCATGTTCTTTGTGCATTTTCAAGGTCTTACATCATAACGTGATGATTTCAAAATCACTCAAGACCTGTGCAGACAGCCATCCAATGTAGAAATGAATCTATGGAGGGGAATCAGGTTCTCACCCTTAAGACCCATCCCAAGCCTCTAAGGTCCCATTTGCATAGGACCCAGGTGTAAAAGGCTGGCGTCAGGGTAGGCATAGTTGGGCACCTGCTCAGGCCCCACACTCCAGCAGGGGCCCACTCCTCCCTTTTACCTTTCCTTGTTCACCTGCCTCTCGCTCTGGCCCAGACAATGATAGTGGTCAGAAGTAGGAGCAGTAGATGCCACTGCTTCTTTCCCAGAGTGCAGGACACAGAATAATGGGCTCAAGTTACAGGAAGCCAGATTCCAGCTGAACATCAGGAAAAACTTTCTGACTGTTAGAGCAATACAACAATGGAACCAATGACCTAGGGAGGTCGTGGGCTCTCCCACACTGGAGGCATTCAGGATGCAGCTGGACAGCCATGTCAGGGATGCTTTAAATTGGATTCCTGCATCGAGCAGGGGGTTGGATTCGATGGCCTTATAGGCCCCTTCCAACAATACTATCTATTATTGTAGAAGGGCATGGGCAGTGTGTGCAACTCCATTAATTTCTAAACGGGATGCTGTCTGCACAGGGCTTATATATTCCATTTCAAAATGAACACTGCTACATGCCCTTTCAAGCTTAAGGTTACCTTGCTAAGAGGCTAGAAACCATCTACATCTAACTATATTAATGGAAAAAATACACTAAATAGCTGTGTGAACTAAATCTATATACTATTAGAGAACTTCCCAATGAAATGGGTGAGGAGTATTCAGGGTTCAAAAGGAATCAACTAGAGCTTCCAGCAAAGCTCACATCATACTCTGCCCCCCCAAGATGTGTTTGCAAAATAACTGCTTTTAAAGAAGGGGGGAACATCCCCCTCAATGTGTATAAAGTTTTTGATGCTTGCCCCACTGCCCCAAAGTACTTTAATTGTGAGAGGTAAAATGGAAGAGATGGTTGGATGAGGGTTAAGTGAGAGAAAGCCTGGAATCTGAGACTCAGGGCCAAAACAGCTATTACTTTAAAGCAGAGATAGATAAGGATGTTATTCAGTTCATCCCTTTATAAGCTCAGTGGCATGGAGTGCCTTCAACCAGTGCTGGCTGGTGGCCCAGCTACACGCCTACCTGGACAGGGATAGCCTGGTTTCAGTAATCTATGTTGTGGGGCTGCCCTTGAAGACTGTTCAGAAGCTGCAGCTTGGGCAAGACACAGCAGCCAGACTAATAACAGGAACCAGAAGGTCGGAACATATAACACCAGTTCTGGTCTACTAGATTGACTATCTATATGCTTCCAATCCCAATTCCAGGTGCTGGTCTTAACCTATACAGCCCTACATGGCTTGGGACCACAATACTTGACAGAACGCCTCTCCCATTCACAATCTAACCAGACACTATGCTCAACATCTGGGGCCTTCTGTGGCGTAACCCTACAATTCAGTTCCCTGGTGTATGTCTGCTTTAGTATATTTAGTGAGTATAGAATGTTGAACTGAGTGGGTGTGGTTTGTGATGTCTTGGAAAGGGTCGGGGGAGGAGTATATAAGGAGTGTTTGAATGATGTCAGAGTTAGTTAAGGCAGATAGTGTGTTATGGGAGAGTGTGGGGAGAGTTGGGGGAGTTAGGTTAGTTGGATTATTCGTGTCTTGTCAGGAGTTTTGGGAGAAATCAGTGCTTGTATGAGGAGTGAAAGTATTTAGAATTATAGGGACTTAGGTTAATTATAAAGTGTTTGGTGTAGGCAGATTTATTTTCTGGAACTAAGATTTTGAGAATTAAAATACACTTATTTTTATTTTGTTTCCTACCCGAATCCTACATGTCAGCTTGGCGTTATTAACCTGCATTACTTTCAAATCTACACACACACCTTTGTACCCTCAGTATCATAAATTTAAGCTAGATCCTTAATAACCAGTATTAATCTTTTCCCTCATTAGTAGGGGAAAGGTTTCATTTGACCCTCCCCTCAGGTTTTTAAGTGTTGATGCTTAGCCTGAGAAGGGTTTATGCACCTGGTCCTAAAGTGTAAGGGACTGTGTCGTCGCACCTTCCTCCGACTACCACCTCTGAGGGAGGTTTGGTTGGTAGCAACAACGAAGAGGGCCTTTTCTGAGGTAGCCCCCTGGTTCTGGAACAAGCTCCCCACTAAGGCCCAGGGATGGGGACTCGGACTCGAGGACTCGACTCGTGAGTCGGACTGAGTCCCCCCTCTGACTCGACTCGGACTCGAGTCCCAATATTTTTAATGGGACTCGAGACTCGATTCAGGACTCGAGACCAAGGACTCATCAACATCCCTGCTTGATGCCACCTGCAGGTGCTGTCTGGACCTAGTTGCAGTAACAATCCAAGTTTATTTTTAAAAATCATTTTACTAATGTAACCTTTCAGGCATTTTGGGTTTGGCTGCCTCTGCCTGCCTGTTTGGGGTTCCCTGCCTCCTCTGCCTGCCTGGTCTCTTCTTAACCAGTTCCACAGTTTGAATTGTCCAAGACAAAGGCCTCTGCCTGCCTGTTTTGGGGTTCCCTGCCTGGTTATTTTGGGTTTGTCTGCCTGGTCTGTTCTTGTCAATATCAGTGGCAGAGTTTTGAGATAAAAAGGCACACTTGTGCCTAGAATTTATTTAAGCCACACATCTGAAGTAGCCTTATTTTGTTGGGAAAAAACCCCATTGATTTTAATAGGGACTCGTGGAGTCAGCTTTGGGAGTGACTCGGGACTCGGGACTCGTGAGTCACCATTTTGGACCAAGGACTTGGACTTGGACTCGAGACTCGGGTCCAAAGACTCGTGACTCGACTCGTGACTCGAGACCAAGGACTCTTCAACATCCCTGCTAAGGCCCACCTGGCCCCAACTCCACTATCCTTTTGGCACCAAGTTAAGACTGCCCTCTATGTTGAGGCAATTAATGTTACCTAATGGCCTTTAATGGCATATGGGAGGTTTATGTCTGCTGTGGTCTAGTTTATTGATTGTATTGAACATGTTCTAATTGTTAAAATGGTTTTAATTTCTGTTTCTAAATTTTGTATTGAATTTCATGCTCTTTTTATTGTATTTGTACTGTACTGTATTGTTTTTTTATACATTGTTGTTAACTGCCCATAGAGCTATGGGTGGTTTTCATAGATTCATAGATCATAGAGTTGGAAGGAGCCTACAAGGCTGTCAAGTCCAACCCCCTGCTCAATGCAGGAAACTAGAGGAGGGGTCTCCCATCCAAGTAACAACCAGGCTTGACCCTGCTTAGCTTTCCACACTCAGACAAGCTGAGCCAGCATAAGCCACAGGCCTGTAAATGATAATAATAATAATAATAATAATAATAATAATAATAATAATACCAAAATTCACAAATTTCTTCATAACAGAGAGAACTTAAGATTTAAAAAAAATTGAATGTGGGAGAAAACGAAACTGAGAGATCCAGCTAGATGGCTTTGAGTGTTTAGCTCTTAAAAGTTTGGGTTTACATCCCTATAATAGGTTTGTAAATATACTTCTTTTTTACATTTACCTCTTTTTTTATATTTACCCAGTAGTAAATATACCTCTTTTTTCTAACAGTCTCCACAACTTTAGCAGCTACATGACATCCTGGGGGTAGCTTTACTGTTTGAATTTAGCCTGTGCAGGTGAAAAAATTCTTCAGTTTGTTTTTTATAAGAATCTGCCTGTCATCAACAAGACAACAACCCCCCCCCCCAATATTCATTGGATATTCAATATTCATTGGATGTGAATATTTGTGCATGTTTTCAGTGATTTCCCCTTCCCACTGCATCCCACATCACGTGCCACTACTTTCCACACCATTAATGAGGTTCCTCTAACCCTACGGAGTGGCTTTTATAAGGAGCATAGGGGGGTGCAGTGGGAAGGATGGATCACGTAATTCCCATTATGTGAGTGGAAGGCAACTCTGCATCCATCCATTGTCTTTTAAGCTGTCTCAAGCATATGGGCAGAGAGAGAGAGAGAGAGAGAGAGCGAAGATATGACAGGGTCAGTGAGAGAGGAAAGGAAAGGGGCAACAGTGAAAAGGAGAAATAGCAGCAGCAAAAGTGGCTAAGTCCGTCTTTTCTGAATAGGCTATTATCTGCATAGAAGCCTCACGTTGAATGTTTATGAAAAGCCAGACTCAACCATCTTTGCAGCTTTTTCCCAAAGAGCACCGACCATCAGTTTACTGTGGCACCTTGCTTGAATTTGATTCCTGAGCCTCTCTCTCTCCTACTGTAGCATTCATCAGCTCTAAAACTTAATTGATTTTCTAAACTACTGGACATCGCCAATATGTTCAAGATTGTAAGCATTATACTACAGTTAGTGTGCAATTCATCATTCCTCCTTTTCAGAAAGAAATTACAGCTGAATGAATGACTGTTCTATGTGTGTGCCTGCCTAATATTCTGAGTGATGCAGAGTCCATCTGTGAAAGTATGCTTTGACTATTGTCACCCTAATTTGTTTCTGAAAAATGTATTCAGAAGAGCAGATGAGAGCAATAGAACAAGATATTATGGATATGAGAGAAATTGGCTCTGTTGAGGTTTTTTTAATGGATTTACCCAGTTCGTACCTCCTGGACCAAATGTGGATCTAAATGCAATTTTCAGTCAGAAATCTGTACATTTCCGAGATAGCGACGCATTCCACAAAACAAAACAAAATTAGTTTGACAACATGTGTACATTTAAAAAATTGTATATTTCCAACAAGCATACAAACATGCTTCAGTCAATGGGTGCATGCATAAAAAAAGGCATACATTTTAAAATGTGCATAAAATACATAAATGCATATGTACATGTATGTGTACATTCATGTGTACAAATTTCCGCACAGATTTTAAAAACAGTAATAATCACAAGTTCATAGAATCATAGAGTTGGAAGGGGCTATTTAAGCTATTGAGTCCAACCCCCTGCTAAGTGCAGGAATCCAGTTTAAAACATCTCTAACTGATGGGTATCTAGTCATTGGCAGTGATGGAGAGCCCACCACCTCATATGGAAAAAGGACAGAATGAGCTTGACCTAAAAAAAATGACAATCTCATTGAGACCAAGATTGTCAGATGCATCCATCCATATTTAAAAAATAAATAAATGCAATGGCATTCAGTAAAAGATGGGGAGTTTTATTCCACTTGCAACTTAAGCCAAAGCATGGTGTAGGATTTAGATCTTTGGTCTATCACTAGTGAAATTACAGTGGTTCTCTGTCTCCTTGCTTACAAACCAGTCTTGTCAACCAAGACTGCAGGATATGAAATAACAGCCTTAAGTTACAGGAAGGCAGGTTTCAGTTGAACAACAGGAAAAACTTTCTAATGGTTAGAGCAGTCAGACAATGGAACCAACTGCCGGGGGGGGGGGCTCTCCATCGCTGGAGGTATCAAGCAAGACTGGATAGCCATCTGTCAGGGATGCTTTAAACTAGATTCCTGCACTGAGCAGGAGTTGGACTCAATGGCCTAAATGGCCCCTTCTAGTTCTATGATTCTATGAAAGACAGCTGATGCAAACCTACTTTGCTGTCAGTATTTATGTAAGTTTCTGGAAGCCAGCTCCATCCTTCATCATGTATCCAGTATACAGATATGACAGAAATGACCACAACAAAATAAATGGTAAGTGATCAAAAAATGTCACTGTTAGGAAACGTCCCTGGAATATATTTTAATATTAAAAATATTCATTAGCGTAGTTTATCTTAGTGAGGGAAAATCCAATTCCAGTATAAATTAGTATTTGTACTAAGAAAAAGAAATATACAGGGAGCTATTAGTCTTCCAGAAGTGAATTGCCACATCTTGTCCCTCATGCTATTTAACCTATACATGAAACTGCTGGGAGAGGTTGTCCAGAGTTTGGGGGTTCAGTACCATCAGTATGCTGATGACACCCAACTCTATCTCTCCCTTCCATCTAAATCCAAGGATTTTGTTCTAGTTCTATATCAGTAGCTGATGTCAGAAATGGACTGGATGAGGGTGAACAAATCAAAGCTTAATCTAGACAAGACAGAGGTGCTCCTGATTAGACAAGGCAGATCATGGAAGAGGGATTCAGCCTGTGCTGGATGGGATTACACTGTCCCTGAAGACTCAAGTTTACAGTTTGGGTGTATTCCTGGACTCATCATTTTACCTGGATGTCCAGGTTTTGGTGGTGACCAGGAGTGCATTCGCACACTTGCAGCCAGTGTGTCAATTCTGCCTGTTAAAATCCTTTGGTATTTGCACTTCTCAGAATTGAGTGAATTTTGTTCTCTGAACAAAAATAAATATTATTTATTTATTTATTTATTTATTTATTATATTTATACCCCGCCTTTTTTCCTGCAAGGAACCCAAGGTGGCTTACATAATCCTCCTCCTCCTCGCCATTGTATCCTCACAACAACCCTGTTGCATACAAATATGTGTATATGAGGGGAAACCTGTACAAAGCTGCATGTATTAGGGGGAAATGTGCACAAATGTGTATATTAGTTTTAAAGAATGCACCAAAAAAAAATATCTCCCAACAGGATTATACTAATGAAAACTGCTTACAAAAAATTGTGTATACTAGGCAAAACAGTGTACAAAAATGCATCTATAAGGAACAATGTGTACAAAAATGCATACAATTATTATTATTTTTATGCTGACTTCCTTTAAAATTGCAAACTGATGGCAGACACAGGACAGAATGAATTTAAGATGGGAACAACGAAAAACAGAGAGAAACTGAAATTGACAAATTCATCCATATACATATAAACAAAAGGCTGTGAATTATCAGTGTGTACTGGTAATCTAACCAAAGGCTGCTAGTATGGTGCACTGCAACTCTTGATTTTTCTCATGTTCTTTAAATCTGCCATATAGATCTTGCTGGTACAGTAATACCTTGGATTGCAAATAACTTGGTTTGAGAGCGTTTTGCAAGACAAGCAAATTTTTAAATATTTATTTAATTTTTTTTAACTTGATATACAAGCAACGTCTTGCAAAACAAGTACTGTAGTGTGGCTTAAATTAAAAATCTCTGTACAATTTTTTTTGGGGGGGATTTCATTTTGATATAAGAGTGTTTTGGATTACAAGCATGTTTCCGGAATGAATTATGCTCTCACTCCAAGGCATGACTGTATATTGTATTATGCTGATAGAATCAGGTTTCACTACTGTTTGTAAATTCTCCTTTACTAATATGCAAACAATGGATTTTAGAGACTAGCCATCTTCTTATGGCCTTAAGATGATAAAGGAATTGAATTGATAGGGCAAACTGAGATTCATTGACCACAAAGAGAAAAGGTGCTTCCAAATGTGGCTTTTTACTATAGTCACCCTGCCTCGTTCATGCAATTTTACAGGGAGTCCAGGCATCATTGTCTTCCACTTGTAACCCTCAAATCTTTTCTCATTACTTCTTCTTCCTTCTTTTTCCTTACAAAAAAATGTTAAGGGGGGAGGGGGACAGAATAGCTGCACAATGTATTTTGATTGGTAGCACTGGGAGCCCTCCATCTGGGAGCACCCCAAGTTTCAGTATCTATATAAAACCTTTCTTTTCTCAAGCAAAACTGGACCCATACAATGGATTTAGAATGATTTTTGTCTCCTCTGGGTTACACATCAAAATGGGTTGCCAGAAAGGGGCACTAATTCAGAGATTGTTCTAACTGCACTGGTGTGTTGGCTTTTGTGGCAAGTACAGTATGCATGTTTATTCGGACAGAAATTCTATTGAATTCGCATTGGATTACATCCTAAGCACAATTAACTTTATCTGGTTTAGGACCTGGATTACCCATACATACATGCATCACTTCTCCCATACTTACACTGAATGGCATGGACAAAATTGGGACATTTTTGTGACAATGGCAAAACCAAGAGTAGGGAGATATTGGAACAGATCATCCTCCCACCCACCTGTACCTTCCAGATGTGTTGAAGTTCAACTCCAATCATCTTCAGGCAGCATCTGCAGGACACCAGTTTGGGGAAGACTGAACTAGATGTTATAGATAGGAAGAGGGACCTCAATATGTGGCTGCCATTTCCAGAAGCAGGGGTGAGTGACTTGTGGCCCTCCAGATGTTTCGGCCTGGAGGCCAAATTCCCATGTTCCCCCATCATTAGCTATGCTGGCTAGAGATAATGGGAGTTGTAGGCCAAGACATCTGGAGGGACACAAGTTGTTCACCTCCACTTTGCAGCATGTAGTTCTACCTTTACTTCTCCAAGAAATACTTCTCCTTAAGAAAGCACTTCTTATTTATTTTGCTTGTAGACTGAGTATTTGTGTGCCATCCAAGCAATGGAAACTTTTAATCTCAAAAACTTGAATACAAAAGGACTGTAATTTAGAGGCCACTCTTAATAGATGCAACTGTGTGTGATAACCTCCTGCCTTTGATAATGAGGAAGAAAGTGTTTATTTCATTATTTTTATTATACATTTTCTGGATGAACGGTTAACTAATGACTCATTGTGATTTTAATGCAGCCATTGCCACCAATTAATTCTGCTAGCATATAATGAGGGATGCCTCGTTCCTCCACATACGGCACTCTTCTGACTCATATTAAGTACTCGCTTTAACAGATCGAGATTTAAAAATTAAGGGGCAGTGCGGAGATATGGTGCCTGCTCTAGGGCATTCTATGAAACAGCCATTCCATACTTTCATTATTTCATGTCATCTGAAATAAGGGGCAGCATCTGTTATATTTAATGGAGCTGTCAAGTTCTGGAAATAGGGACAACTTTAAAAATAAGGGGCATACATAGCAGACGTAAACATTTGCAGGAAACTGTGGGAGGGAATGCAACATAAAGTTGGATGAAGTACTTGGGTAGGGATCATTTCACTGTGTTCTTCAACTGAAGTTATTCTATTCCTGAAGATGGTTCTGTTATTAGGTGGCCAGATTCAAAGGAAGACATGGCTCCTGTTTTGTTACTGTTATACTAGTGTAAAAGGAGGAGATTTAGCAGGTACACTTGTCATGCAGTGGGAAGGGGAAGGCTTAAGATTCACCTGTTGAAATTCCCTCTTCTATGCATTTGTTAAAAACACAATAACCCTATGTATAATTATTGCAGATTCTCAGTTTTAAAGAAAGAAAAATGCAGAAAGAAAAGAGAAAGACAAAAAAACCAAAGACCTTACATATTTTTCTTTATGAGATCATGGACAAAATTGCTAGCCTAAAAGGCTACACTCTTTCATAAATAAATAAATTACTTGATCTTGGCTCATAAAAGGTAGAAAACCCAGATAGAAGGGAATTGTCAACATAAAGGAGGGTTATAGAGGCAAAGTGGAGTTGGAAACATGGTTTATATTCTTAAGACCCATCTGTGGATATGCCAGGTCTTCAGTTGTGAAAGTGAGCTCCAGTTATAGCTGTAAACGTAGGGCACCATTTAAACCAGGACCCAACCTCAGAAACAATTTCAGTGGATTTTTGGTAGTTATAGTAGAGAGAAGGGGTGAACAACCTGTGGCCCTTGGACTGTATGAAACTCTCAGCCTAACTTCATGTGGCCCACACTAATTTAATGTGGCCCACATCCTAATTTCAAGAGTCCTCTTCATGCGATCAGTTCAGACCTCTGGCAAGCATGATCTGTCCATTTGATGGCACACACTGAGCAGGAGGGGAGGGGGTTGTCAGAAAGTGTGCATGTGTGTGTGCGTGTGTGTGTGTAAAAAGAGAGAGAGAAAGTATAGTACTTATAGAGCAGGGGTAGGTTAATTTAATGTGGCCCTCACCTTAATTTCAAAAGCCCTCTGCCAAGAGCAATCTGTTGTTTTTCCAGCAGCCCACTGGACAGGGAGAAAGAGAGAGGGGAGAGAGGGGGTGTCAGAAAGTGTGTGTGTGTGAGAGAGAGGGTGTGTGTGGCCGCACCCACTTTTGGCTCAGGATCTGCCCACCATAGGCATGGAGCCCCCAACTGATTACTCAGAGGGAATATGGCCCTCAATAGAAAATATTTCCCCACCCCTGGTGCAAACAGTCTCATCTTTGCATTTTACCATGAGAACTCATAGTGACCTGGTTCGCATGATCAAACCAGGTCACTGGTGACTTGTTAATAAGCCACAGTGACTTGTTAACCACCCTGCGTGTGCTGGTTGTATTATCATAATTGCCCTCGGCAGCATGGCTTGTGTCATGTCATGCGAAACTGGTCAGGATGGCTTGTTGCCATGGATAGGAAGCCACCCAGAACCCTACAACGGCCCATTTCCTTAACCATGATCATGCAAACCAGGCCATAATCTTGTACTGGAGAAGAGGAAGTCCACATAAGCTTGAGCTCCTGAATGTTTCAGCTGCTGTAGAGATACAGCATTTAGAAATGTTTTCTACTCTACCATACAATATTTATTTATTGAAACCTCCCTGTACTCTCTTGGGAATTAATGTATATTAGATAATTAATACACATAAAACTAGGGGAAAAATTAAGAGTGCATGAATGTTAGACTCTAGACATAAAAAGCAATCATATTTCATAGTGTAGCACACAGGGGCAGGTCAAAGAAATTTACAACACATTCAGATTGGAACGGGAGAAAATTGAAAAATCAATGGTTTTCTCAAGCTGTTTGAGGATTATGGTATTCCTGGGGGGAGGGGGGGGAAATATATCACACTTGAGTGGCAACACTCAGTCACATAAAGATGAAGTATTGGTCAGATACCATTTCCCCGAAACTTCCTGCTGGTATGTTCTAAATCCCGCTTTGATCCATGAATACGCAATGTGAATTATGATATAATTAATATATGAGATGCTATGAAATAAACAGATGATTAGTCCTAAGCAAGGAACACAATAGTAATCAAAATGGATTTTAGCTATCACAATAAATGACACAATATACTATCTTCTGATCAACAGAGGGTGGAACTGCATGGCATCAACAACACATAATGTAGCCAAAAACAGCAACTCTACACTGAACTCTCTCTTTCCCTCTGTAACATTTAGTTCAACCTACCCATTTTTTCTGATATACTTATAATGTGTCCCAGTTTATATCCTTGGCCACCACTGGTGGGAGGGAGTTTGTGGGGCCATCCCCCTGGTCGTTATAATAAATACATCTGCCCTAAAAACACGTTCTCTAAAACTGGAGGGGTTTTGGTAAGCTCTCTGTTTCTGGGCTTTGGGAAGAAAAGTCCTTAACACCTTTCCTTTTCTTTTTTTCTAGGTCTGGGCTGAAGGGAGGGGTCCTCTTGGCAATAGCGCTCAGAAACACTGCACGCAGCTGGACAGAGTAGGAGGTTCATCTTGACTGGTGGCAATCTATCAGAATTTCTTTTCCTGACATACCTACATAAAGAAGGGGCCCACCAGGAGGAAATGTTATTCCCACCTCCCAGGCTCATAACAGGCGGTATAGAAATGTAATCAATAAATAAATACTGTATAACACTCACTCCTGAAAATCCAGCTTGCACATATCAAGTTTATTTCAATGCACTGTTATTTCCTTTGGACCACTAGTTCTTCTAGTCTAAACATTAATACATGGATGTGGGCAAGTCCCTTCTTAAAGGGATATATATATATCCCTATATGAAATGAAATACAATAGGAAGAATCAAGATCAGGCATTTCACTTCTGCCCTATAGGAAGCCAGTATGTGTGCATTACTAATATGACCATTGTAAGCTAAATGAGGACACTTAGAGAGTAGTGTTTTGGGGATACTCTCAGTAGCGGTGTCCAATTGCTCTACCCGAAAAGATTCAAGCTTTTGCAAGTGCTCCACTTAGCCCAGGCGTAGGGTACCTCATGCCAGCGGCCAAATCCAGCCTTCCTGGGGTTCCAGTGTGGCCCTCTGGGGTTTCCCAGATGGTCATGTCCACTTCCCATTGCCTCACCCTCTTTCCCCTGACCACTAATCATTTGGTCCTGGCTTTTGAGCAGTTCTCAGAGTGGCCAGGTAACAGCTTGATGGGCGATTTAGAAATAAATAAATAAATAAATAAATTATCTCCCCCACCCTTCTAAAAGGTTGAGATGCCTCTCCTAAGGCTTAGCCACTAAGAGTGTTAAGCTAAAATATGCTGGTATCTTTAGCATTTTGGCCCTGCCGATATGCTCCCCAAGAGCTTCTCCAAAATTAAATTTGGCCCTTGGGTCAAAGGAGGTTCCGTACCCTTGCTTTAGACACTAACAACAGACTTGCAGGCACTGCTCTTCCCTTTCCTTGCTACAATCCAAACAGTTCAGCTTGGGGCCCGGGCAAGACAGCAGCAGTGCAGCAGCAGTGAATTCAATTAATTCAATATGAATTAATTGTGCGTGCGTGCGTGCATAAAATATGACATGCAGTGAAGCAGTTTTGGTACATGCACAATGGAAAGAGCTTTGGTTATTTGCTGGTATAGAAATGTATGAAATAAATATATGAATAAATTCTAAGAAGACCATAATGATATGGTTGTCATTCATACATTTTCCAAATATTATGCAGAAAGACTTTTTGCACAAGCTGTGTGGTACATCAATTGCTGCTGTTGTTATGTGTAGCCTTTTGTTTTGTTTTGTTTTGTTTTTGCTTCTCCATCCCATTACCTTTTCAACTCTCTCTGATATACAAGAATATTGTCTCCCTGTTTTATTCTGATTCCACCTTGTTTGTGTTCTTCCCCCCTCTGTTTTTGACTTTGTTCATTTCCTGATCACACTGTTCAGGAACGGTGCAGGGCTGTTTGGCGCCCTTGGCCAAATTATATTTAGCGGCCCCCCTCTTGTGCTGTCGGGGGGCTCCGGAGCAAAGCAGCCCTGCTCTGCAACACCCCCCCGCGCCGCCGCCACCACCCCACCACCACCTACCTTCTCCCCGCCCCCGCTGCTGGCTGCTGCTGCTGCCGCCGCCGCCACCTCCTCCTCCTCCGACGTGACGGAACCCCCACGCTTTTTTTTTTTTTGCCGGGGAAACCAGGGCAACAGGGCTGTTTAAGCCCTGTTGCCCTGGTTCCTCCTCCCGCCAAAACAACGCCGGCGGGGCTCCAGAAACGACGGGAAGGTAGGTAGGTGGCTGGCAGGCGGGCGGGCGCACGCGGGGGGAGGTGCAGCGGCGGCAGCGGCGGCTGGCAGGCGGGCGGGGAGGCACGGCAGAGGCGGCAGGCGGGGCAGGAGCGCGCCGGAGGCGAGGAAGGGGCGCAGAAACACTGCACCCTGTTCCGCCACACGCCCTAGGCAGCCGCCTGGGTCTGCCTAGCGGTAGCACCGGCCCTGACACTGTTTAATATCTGCAGGAATGTATAATAGTGCAATGTGGCAAGTTTTGTAGGAGTGGGCAACTGAAGGCAAATGCCTTGTAAGGAAAGCACACGGAGCCTCACAAAATGAAGCAGCCAGGCTACCCTACAATTCTGGAAATGATGCAAAAAGCAAGGATGGGCGATAATATGACATTGCAGAAGAGCAAGCAATCGGAAACTCTGCCGTGCTGTCCTAACTAATCAAGTGGCAAACTAAACAGTTGGAAAGCAATTGTGCAAGAGGCTTTAATGAAAAAGAGCTTTAAATCAAAGGAATGGCAGTATTAGAACGTATGAACTCTTTAGCTTTGAATCTTCAACATGCTTATGTGAATCATGAAGTTCATGAACTAATAAATCCATTTTAATCACATCTTCTCTGTCCTTCCTGAAAATTTCTGTAAAGGCTCTTCCTCATATATATTTTTAAAAAGAGCTTTACACAGAACAAGAGAAGTTGCTATTTCCTCTCCATGCATTAACCATACAATGTGTGTTTGAAGTATGACAAATAGGGTTGGAAATGGAACTTTCTCTGAAAAGTAGAGTTTCCTCCCCCCCCTCCCTCTCAGTCTCTTTTTTTCCATTCCTTTTTGGAAGATTATAAGGTCCTTCGTTCAAGCCCATGCTCTTTTTTTCATAGCAGTGAATGCTTATGTCTGTACCTAGGAACTGCTATCTTATTCCCATACATTCATGAATCTTTAAGTATGTCACAAGCAAGATTTCTAGAAGATGCATGTCAGCTAAACAATATATTTGAGGGGAAGCAAAACTTTCCTATAGCATTGCTGTAGAAACTCCCTTCTCCCATATTCTGCATTTGAAATATTTTATTCTTTATTTTATTTATTATATTTTTAAATTGCCCATCTGGCTGGTTACCCGGCCATCCTGGGTGATGTACAAATCAGGATAAAATATAATAAAATACAATTAAAACACCATTAAAACACAATTAACACACAATTAAAACACAATTAAAACAATATAAGAGTTTTTTTTTAAAAAAAAATCCTAACCCACCCCATATTCCTGCCTGAAAAGCCATGTTTTTAAAGCCCGGTGGAAGTTCATCAGGGAGGGGGCATGGTGAAGGTCACTAGGGAGGGAGTTCCATAACTTGGGGGCCGCCACAGAGAAGCCCTCTTCCTAGTCCCCACCAGCCTGGCTGCTCTGGCTGATGGGACAAGGAGAAGGCCGTCCATAAATATCAGCAGGGCCAAAATGCTAAAGATACCAGCATATTTTAGCTTAACACTCTTAGTGGCTAAGCCTTAGGAGAGGCATCTCAACCTTTTAGAAGGGTGGGGGAGAGAATTTATTTATTTATTTATTTCTGAATCGCCCATCTAGCTGTTACCTGGCCACTCTGAGAACTGCTCAAAAGCCAGGACCAAATGATTAGTGGTCAGGGGAAAGAGGGTGAGGCAATGGGAAGTGGACATGACCATCTGAGAAACCCCAGAGGGCCACACTGGGACCCCAGGAAGGCTGGATTTGGCCACTGGCATGAGGTACCCTGCGCCTGGGCTAAGTGGAACACTTGCAAAAGCTTGAATCTTTTCGGGTAGAGCAATTGGACACCGCTACTGAGAGTATCCCCAAAACACTACTCTCTAAGTGTCCTCATTTAGCTTACAATGGTCATATTAGTAATGCACACATAGCTTCCTATAGGGCAGAAGTGAAATGCCTGATCTTGATTCTTCCTATTGTATTTCATTTCATATAGGGAACTGATATGTTTAAGATCTATATGCTTTTTGGGGTCATGAGGAGAATTTTCTTTTTTAATGGTCCCTTGGGCTTTTTGCTAGTAAACATGAGTGCTGTTCACCACATTAAAAGAAAACCGAACCGGTCCAGAATGTAGCTTATAAACATGTGAATAAGTGCCCAAAGTACAACTACAAGCAAGCTTAAGCTCTCCTTACATTGTAGCTGGTTGTTTGTTCCAGTCTGTTGATTCTTTTCAGTTAAATAATAAGTTGTCAACAGAGTTAAGGCTAAATCCTTGAGATTTTGTGTTTTCTGTTTTTATCCATCATCCGAAGTGTCATGAAATGTGCCAGTTGCTGTCACTGTCAGAAGTGACATCTGAATCTGCAGCCAGTAGAACACAGTGGCCAGAACAGAATCTAGATGTACACTGAGACATTTCACCTTTGAAATCATGTCAGTTGTTCTCCATTTACAGTATTTAGACGGGCTTCACAGTCAGGAGAAATTGTCAGCATCTCCAATGATGTGTACTGAATAAATACTAAAATGACAGCTGCTTACACACTTGACTGCGACTTACCATCAAACTAGGCTAAATGCTACAGTTACAATATTAGTAAGAAGGCGATTCCCATATTGCCAGAATAGTGCCTCTCAAATAACAGGTGCTGGTGAATTTGGAGTAGTAAACTTTTCCCCCCACTGGAGGAATCAAGTGGGTTTAGATGCATAAGAAGTTCAGCTGATGAAAATAAAGCAAGTGGAATTCCAGGGTCTGATGCACACTGATATTTATTGGAGTGCTCCTGTTGATTTGTAAGTAGATGATGGATAGCCTTTGAAAACCAAAACTTGATTTCTCCTGTAGAAGTCCAGCTCCTCCATTCTTTCCTAATGATACTCTTTTTTCATTGCCACCAGTGAACAGTTATCAGATTATAGTTTAATAAGTCTTAAATAGGTAGAAAGAAGTAGGAGAGCAAAATGTGATATAGATAGATAGATAGATAGATATAATATTTAGTGCTAAACCAAAAACATCTGAAGCTACAATTCAGGCTTCTTCACAGTGCCAAAAAGGGCACCTGAAACTGAAGTACATTTCGGGAGAGGGGGGAGGGGATTGATGAATAATTTGGAGGAACGCTTACCTTATTAATATTTCTTCTTTTCTTTAACTTTTTTGCCTCCAGCTGTGGCTGCATCAACAGAACCAATTGCAGCAGCTGACTGCTGGCTGCTATCCACCGTTATTCTCCCTTTGCAACAAGGGTGCAGAACCTTAGGCCTGGTGGACAAATCCAGCTTTCCTGGGGTGATGTGTGTGTGTGTGTGTGTGTGTGTGTGTGTGTGTATATATATATATATTACAAAAATGTAGATTTAAATATTTATACGTATTTTCTCTCAAAATGTACATTTCTAAAATGATTTTCTCTCAAAATATGCATTTTAAAATGTATTTTGATACTTATTTTTTGAGCCAAGATCTGTGTTGGAACATTTGGGAAATACAAAACCCAGTGGATAACTAAGTTCCGATCAACAGAATGCAAAAGCATTGAAATATCATTTCTGCAATTAAAGATGAGAGCAATACTTCTCCCAAAGATATAAACATACAATTTTTAAAGTTCTGTTCCAATTTGTATGGTACGGGTAATGAAATATTAGAGCAGGATATGGATTTTATTTTTTTCCTCAAGTTAATCTTCCATGTTTAGATTCTTTTGGCTACAGCAGTTTCTCTTGGCTCCCCGGTGTATTGAGAAAATTATGAAAGCAATTACGAATATGAACACTGGGAAATCACCTGGTCCAGATGGGTTTCCACCTGGGTGGTATAAAACATTTTCCAGCTTTTTGGTCCCAAAGCTTTATCACCTTTATAATTATAGTTTTGAATCGGGCTCTCTTTCGTCATCGCTAAATGATGCTTATATCACTGTAATTCCTAAGCCTGGCAAGAATCATATGTATTATGCTAACTATCGACCTCTTTCATTAATTAACATTGATATTGAAATATTAACTGCAATATTAACTGATTGGTTGCAACAAGTTATTACAATACTAGTTCGACCAGATCAGGTGGAGATTATTAAAAATGGACGGGGTTGATAATCTTAGATTACTTGTTGATATACAGGCCTGTGGCTTACGCTGGCTCAGCTTGTCTGAGCGTAGAAAGCTAAGCAGGGTCAAGCCTGGTTGTTACTTGGATGGGAGACCCCCTCCTCTAGTTTCCTGCATTTAGCAGGGGGTTGGACTCGATAGCCTTGTAGGCTCCTTCCAACTCTATGATCTATGAATCTGATTGTTTTAAATACTTACAGAACAGTCCCAGCTGCCATTGTTTCTTTCGATGCCATTAAAAGTCCTTTGACAAAATTCATTGGAAATTTATCTTTGCTACATTGGGAAATTTTGGTTTTCCTGTAGAAGTTTTGAAATGAGTCAAAATTGTTTATTCAACCCCAAGAGCTAGAGTTATGACCAATGGTCTTCTCTCAGATTTTTTTATACTTGGGAGAGGTTTCCTAGGGAGCCTACAAGGCTATCAAGTCCAACCCCCTGCTCAATGCAGGAAACTAGAGGAGGGGGTCTCCCATCCAAGTAATAACCAGGCTTGACCCTGCTTAGCTTTCCACGCTGAGACAAGCTGAGCCAGTGTAAGCCACAGGCCTGTAGTTACCAGACAGGGACATCCAGTTTCTCCATTGATATTTTATATTATGTTGGAACCCCTGGTGTATGCTATTAGACAGAATAGTAGTATTCACGGATTTGTGTATGGAATTCAAAATTATTCTTTATATTATGCTGAGCCCTTAAAGTGATGCAAAAACCCTACCATCTTCATTGCATTTATCCACACTGATTCCCCCCTCCCGCAAATATTACATTTGCTCTTGTAATCTAGCCTTCACAAACTACACCACATCCCATTTCAGATTGCACTGGTCTCTAACCATTATCACTGCAGAAATATCATTTTTAGATTATGTTTTTATTGTGTCTAAATTTATTTATTTATTTATTTATTTAGTACATTCGTAATCCACCCAATAACTTATGTTCTGTGGGTGGATTACAACCAGTTTAATATATTTGTATTATTGTGTTACATTAGTTATGGTTTACAGTATATTGACTTTGTTTTCCTTGTTATACTGATTATGGATTTTTGCATCCTGTCTTGTGTAAGTCACTTTGTGATTGCTTTTGTGGTGGGAAGCGATGCATATATTTAATAAATGGGTTGTTGTGAGGACTCTCAGTACCAGCACTTGAAATTGAATTACATGCCCAGAAAGGTCAAGGTCAGAACACTTTCTTGCCGTTCTTGTTCTTGTTAGGAATCTCTTCCAATTGCTCACAAAGTTATAATACCAGATGCACATGCCCAATAAACCAGGTATGCAAGGATGAAGAGAAGCCTGGCGAAGCTTGTGTTGTCTCTGAGACAATTTCTAAGTGGGGTAGAGCCAGAGGTCACAAAGGTGTTGAAATTTGTTCTCACTCCTTGAAAAAAAATTAAAAGCACCTAGCACCTGTTTGTATGAAATTTGGCAGCCTTCATCCCCTTAGAAAGGATTATGTAGTACTATGCCTGTGAACTTCAACCAATGCAGCTAAAAACTGAAAAAAGGTATACATGTCCTCTTTTTTTTAAAAAAAAACAACAACCCTCAAACTTTTAAAAACTCAAACTGTAAGTGTTCATTGTACCCAAAAAACCACTACATTTATTTGTTTGGCATTTTGCATGTGTCATCCTCTGAGAAGGAGCTACTAAGCCTGAACATGTCAACTAATTCTGATGAACGTTATGGCTGTGTGTAGATTTTCTCATTATAGTCAATGGGGAGACATCCAAAACTTTGGAAAATGATCCACAATGAAGCTCCACTTTGGATCTGAACTGAAACACAATGCCTATCTGCAGCTCAGAGAGCTGAAGTATACCTTTCCCCAGAGCAGGTACTGAATCAAATCTGCCTGCCCTAATGTGAAGCCCAATAACTATGCATATTTACCCTGGAACAAGTCCCACTTGGTTTAATAGGACTTGTCCCAAGGTAGGTGTGCATAGGATCACAGCCTTAGGGCACAATCCAATCCGGACGCCCATAAACCTCCAAGCTCAGAGGATTATGGGCATCCTATGCAGGGCGGGAGGAGTGTGGAGGCGAAGGTTGCCTCCATGCTCCTCCCACCCTGCAAAGCAGCTAGACATCTGATTTCGGCCATCTAAGTGCGGCACTTTGGAGCGGGAGGGAAGGAGGCTGAGGTGCCACCAGGATACCGCGAATCTCAGTAGTGCCTGTCTCCTCCTCCCCTCCCCCTCCCTTTCCCCTCCCCCCAGACCCCCCCCCCAAAGCCCTTCTCCGAGGTTGGTCCTGTGAACTCAAGAGAAACAGCTGTCACAGTTCTTTCCACACCAGCTATGAGGGCGGGGGGAGGGGGATCAGAGCACAGATCCCCAGCTACTGAGATCAGAGCAATTTTCCAACCTTAGCTGGGAATCTGAAAAATCGTCTAGACACTGTCAGCCATAGGATTGCACTGCAGATCATGTTCTTTTTAAAATAGATTATGGGGGCATTTGTTATCCAGCTACTACCTGTGGTGAACTGTATCAAAAGCAGACATAAAGAAGCTGATAATATAACGAAGATAACAAGTACTTCCCCTTTAAGCTCTCTGTATTTAGGACCTCCTGAAGAGGACATTAGAATGTGATTGCTGGCTTTCTTTTTTAAGCTTCCATGTCCCTTTGTTTAACTCCTCAATAAGAATACACTTCCATTTCTTTTAATTCCAGAATTCTGATGTATTACATCTGCTTATTCATTGTAGAGACAGACATCTCAGAACAATGAACTCTTGCTTCACATGGGGTCCCACTTCAGTAAGGAAGTTTTATTTCTTTCCTTTGTCGGGGCATTTATTTAATATCATTTTAAACAATCTGTTACAAAATATCAACTTTTGAAATTCAGCTCTGGAAGATAGAGCAGCTTTACAATAATCAAGTCTGGACTCAGTCGTATTTCTTTCCAAGACATGAGCAAATTGGTTTCTATTAGTAAAATGTGATTTCACAATGGATAGTTTACCATGAACTTCTTGCTTTATGTACATCAGCACCATAATGAAGTCTTGGATTAGGCACATGCAATCAAGGTGGTGATAACACAATTCAGGGTTAATATATTGCCACGATGTTTTTATAACTGGTTCATGATTTACAAATCCACATAAATCAGCTCCAGGTGAGAAATCTATGACCCTTTCTCTCAAAGTCAGACTGTTATTTATTTCTTTGCCATCATAAAGCTAGACTACTTTAATGTACCCTATGTGGGGCTTCTCTTGATGAGTGTTTTGTTACCACTCCTGCTCAGGAAATGGTTGACTATACAGCTTCCCAGAGAGGGACAGGGGAAGGGACTGGTTATGGAAAGAGTGGCAAGACAGTGCAGTAAGACAGGCCTGTGGCTCACGCTGGCTTAGCTGGTCTGAGTGTGGAAAGCTAAGCAGGGTCAGGCCTGGTTATTACTTGGATGGGAGACCCCTCCTCTAGTTTCCTGCATTGAGCAGGGGGTTGGACTCGATAGCCTTGTAGGCTCCTTCCAACTCTATAATCTATGAAATTAAGCTTTTGGCTTTGGAGAAGGAGGAGGAGGGAGAGGGAATGGCAAATGAAGGAGAACTGAGCAAAAGAGAGAGAGACCTTTCTTCTTGCTCTGTCAGGAGACTGGAGGAGATGAATCAAGGGTACAAGATAGACACCAGTCAGGAGCTTACACATTTCAGGAAGCAAGGAAAGACTCAAAGCAGAAAGGAGGACCCATGGAAGGCAAGTAGGAACTCAAACACAAGAAAATTCTGATCTTTGCCTGGGCAATTATATACTCAGGTTTTGGAGACGTTATAAAATAATGGGTTGTCCTGAAAGAGTGATTCTTAGGTACGTGAAAGGAAAACAATTGCCTTCTGCTTGTTTAACAAACAAACAAACAAACAAACAAAAATAGAATGTAGTTTAGTAGCGGGATTTAGAGTATTACTTGTACAGTGCGCCCTTTACTTCTTAGGACTCTCAGTGATGAATTCAATTCAGATAACCAGAAGAAGACTGGAGGTACTAGGTTAACTGCATAGTGGGTGTGAGACCACTACCTTAGTCCATGTTAATAGAGAAATTTGGTGGGAAACACAAATTGAGTACACCTTGATCTGCTCTGGCCCTTGTGCAGCCAAGTGTCAGCTTAGTTTAGCTTAGCTTTCCCAATCAAAATTGAAGCTTTTGGGTGTCAAGGTGCTGCAAAATACAGCAAATACTGCTGAAATTTTGTTGTACTATCAAAAATGTGTGTGGTTCATTTGATACAGAATGATGCCACCCACCTTCTGATGGTAGCAGGATGTCAGAAGAAGTACTTATATCAGACCCAGTTCACAGTGCTGAATATAATATATAAATCCCTAAACTGCTGGCCTTACACACTTCAAAGACTGCTCCTATGTTTTTGACCCACTGAGATATCATGCCAAACTGGACATGACGACTAAGATCAAAGTAGGGTTGGATAAACCTTAAACAATGTCCACCCACACCAAAACTTTGTCTTCCATGAAGGAGAGGGGCAGAATTTCACATACTTTGTGGTGGGCAGAGGATGAAAACTGAATGACATTGGGGCAGGAGAGAAGTTACTTACAATCATGCGGTTGCAAAGGTTTGGGGTTTTTTCCCCCTTCACCCTGTCCCATTTTAAAGATTTTTTTAAAAATACTTTGCTGCAGTATGGCAGCTCAGTGCTTTAAATTTGGAGCCAGGTATGCCTCTGGGAATGTGCCTATGTGATTATGTAGCACAAAGGTGCAAATTGTGCAGCCCTCCAAGCCCTGTCTGTTGACCCTTCCAGACCCACAGAGGGAAAAACAGCTGTAAAGAAGGCATGGATGCTGTTATATCATCATCATCATCATCATCATCATCATCATATTTTTAACTACTCTTCGTCTTTGTAGATATCAGGGCAGCGTAGAAGAGTATGATCAAAAATTGTCATTTGATATACAATAAATCATCATAATAAAACCAAGCAAAGAGCAGCAAATACGAACAGGCAGAGCATACCCAAACAATTAAAAAGCCTGGGCAAACAACTTTGAGCTGGTGTCAAAAAGATTGCAACTTCAACACCAGTTGTACTCCCAGGGGGGAGGAAATTCCATAGCCGGGTTAACACAACAGAACAGAAGTCTCTCTATGTACCCAAGGTACATTGAAGAAAAGCTTCCCTTGACAATCTTAAGACATGGGCAAGCTGATATAGGGAGAGGCTCTCATTCAGATATTTGGATTCCAAGCCTTTTAAAACTTTAAAGGTAAGCCCCAGTACCTTGAATTGGTTTCTGAAGCAACTAGTACAGCTCCTTCAGAATTGTTGTAATGTTATTCCACCTGGCTCTACTGATTACAATTCTGGCTCCTGCTGCATTCTGCACTAGCTTCCAAGACATCTTCAAGGGCATCCCCAATTATACAATACATTCCAGTAATCCAATCAAGAGGCAAACAGAATGTGAACCACCTTGACCTGATTATCCTGTTGAACCAGCCAAAGCAGGTAAAAGGAACTCCTAGCCACCAAGGCCTCAAGTGATAAAGCTGCAACATGGAGAATTCCCAAGCTACACACATCTTCTTTCAGGGGTCTGTGTGCAGTGCACCCAATTGCCCAAGTTCCTAGACATGAGAACCGCCTACCCCAAGGGCATCTGTCTTGTCGGGATTCAACTTCAGTTTAAGTATGGCTGTATAATTACAGATGGAAAAAGTTCTGTTCTTGAGATTTGGGAAAAAAATATATTTCACTCATTATGTGAACTCTGTTAACATAAAAACTGATTCACCACTATTTTTGCATTGATTTAGGAGATGTAGAATAGATCTAAGTACAGTTTTACTTTGAAAGCTGTAATGCTGCCCACACTAAGTGTTGAATAACTAATATGGCCTCTGGGGAAACGTGTTCACTGCAGTGCCTTCTTTCTGTGAAATGTTTTGAGGCTTCACTAAAAATTATGCTATCTTGACAAAATAATTGGTCACCATAGTCAGATAAAAATAAAGAAACCAAGTCCAGAGAAATAGAGTTTAATGATTAAACAGCTTAGAAGTATTATACAGCTAAACTGGAATTCAGATTGGACAAAAGTTAGTCATCCCAACCAATGGTCCTTTGGGAATGGCTGCATCACATGCACAAAAAAAGTGTGGGGATGGATAAATCCCAGAAACAGAGAGGGGGAAATCTCTTCTTCCAAATGTAGGGGCTGGATTTTGTGTAAGCTCTGGCTCTCTGGACAGATTCTATCTATAACTCTTGCTAGGTTTCTCAAGAGTTCCCTGACAACATTAGAATACATCAGTAATGTTAGCTGGCATCCAGACATAGAGGTCTCTTGAGGACTACAGCATGGATCAGTTCTTCAATGTCATCTCTACCAATTCCACAAAGTCATCCAAGTGGACCAGGGAAACAGCAATGGCCCCATCCATGCATAGACATCCTGGGTGCATCCATGTACATGTGAGATCGACTGAGTATGTAAGTTTCTTCAGCTGTAATTCCCAGCACCACTGACGGAAGCTGGATAGAGGAGCAGTTTGTTGAATTAAAGCGTTTAATCTGCATCAGGGGCCCTGTGGGCAAGAAGGAGAAGCGAAGGCGGCAGGAGCAGGCAGAGGGAACATCAGGGCCTGCTCCAGTTGGACTGCCCCCCCGGGCTAACTGACATCAAGGGCCCTGTGGGCAAGAAGGAGGAGTGAAGGGGGCAGGAGCAGGCAGAGGGAACATCAGGGCCGGCCTGCTCCAGTTGGACTGCCCCTCCCAGGGCTAACTGACGCTCTGTTTTTTCTTGTATTTAATTAGACAGTACATCGCTCAGAGTGGCGATTCAAAAATATAATAAATAAATAATACATGGGAAAAAGCAAGCAATACAGGTTTCTCTTGCGCAGAAGAGATGGCTCTGTCTCATTACATCATTACATCATCCAGAGGCAGAGTTGTCCAGAGAAGGAGGAGGAGGAGGAGGATAAGTGGATAAGTAAAGCACAACAGTGTGCTGACTCCTACTTATAGTATTAGACCGTACTATAAATAGGACAGTTATGCAACAATTACATAACGTGTTGTCTTCCAACTATCACAAGACCCTGTGTGAGTCACAGACACAGACATCAGGAGACATTTGTTTGCACCCAGCACGAAAACACGATAGTACATCCAGTGCATTAATGGTTGTATGACACCATGGGACATGTACTTAGGGATAGGGTATCCAGATATGACCACTGAATTTGAGGAGGTCCACTCTTTTTGCCCAATTCTGAGGTCCACATGAATGCCACAAACTCTGAAATGGGGTCAAGAAAATCCCAAAGCCCATTGCTCCTATGATACCTGGATGTTTCAAACATGCATGCAAGCACCCGTGCAGGAGTATTTGAGGCCTTCCTGAAGCCTGTTCTCCCAGCCTAGATGGCATCCTCTCTGCTTCCTCCCCACCATCACCAGCATCAATAAATAAAGTGAGGTTGAAGTGGAACTGGGGAGGATGCTGAAAGAAGCTCAGGGAGGGCCTAAAAACTTCAATAATTTGTACATGATACTTTAAAAAATGAATTGATTTAGGATGTCCAGTGGATATTTCCCCATCACTTACTGTAATCCAATATGCCAATGCTTAACCATTTGGATAGGCCTAGGAACCTCCAGAATGTGTAACAGATTTTGAGCCAGAGATATGGATGTTCGGATGATTCCTGGGCCGACCACTCAGCTGACTCATCTATTCCCTTTCCCCAGGAAACCAATGATGAAGGCTATACATGGCCATGGTGCATAAGATGTAATTACCTGTTCTATAAAAGAGAGTTGCATGGTGAGTGATAGCATGAAATTACTTTGATTTGCCCAAGTGTGGTGGAGGTTGCCATCCAGGTATCATGTAAGACCTGAAGAGCCAGGAAATGTAAGAGCCAGGAAATCAGGAAATGCCTTTGCCACTTGAACACTAATGTCCAGGATAATGCAATATGTATGGCTAGCAAGAAAAGGCCATCCCCCAGCCTACAGCTAGTGGATAGGGAAAATATTTGTCCATTTTCTACAGGGTGAGGCATGAGGCACATGGCACATGGTGGATAGCTCAATGAAACTTTGACCTAGTGTGAAAAAGGCAATTCCCTGTTAGGGATCATTAGAAAAGGGATCAAAAATATAATTCCCAATCTAGTAATGTCTCTATACAAATCTATGGAATAGTGTCTATTGCTCCCATTTCTGCATCTTAAAAAATGATCTTGTAGTGTAGGAGAAATAATTTATGGATAATTAAGCTAATTAAGCAGACCTCTTGTTATCTTGACAGGCTCCTACTTCCTCTCTATATCTGGGTCCATAGAGCTGTGGTTTTCCTGATGCTGAGAAGGACTCAATCATTTTACACTCAACACAGTCACTCCTTGTATCTCAACTCAATAAGCATCTATAAATAGATGCTTATAGATTATATTTTAATCATTTATTAATACCAAGCAACTGTATGTAGGACAACACAGAAAGAAATTAATACCATGTTATTTGTTGACAAAGGCTATAATAGGAAAAGAAAACGAGACAAAGCATCATTTTGGCAATACATTACCAATACAGATTTCTGCCAGCAGAGATTACTTCCTCCAGGGAGCAACCCCACCCAACATCTTCCCTTTACTTTTATAGTTTTACACTTGAACATGATATTTGGTGTGATTTCTTACTGTACTCTGATTGGTTACTGTACTCTTCAAATCCTACCTCTTCATATTTATTCATACTGGATGACGATTTGTTGTTATTTGTACAGTTCTATAGAAATTTCCCATCTTGTCCTTTGTGGTTTTGACCTGTCTGGCACATGAACATTATTGAGCATGTCATTACTGAGCATTCCCCAGGTCACGCTTCCTGCCAGTAATAGATCAAAAGCAAACTTTGGTTCAGACAGCAATTTTAGCTATGCCTCTTTGATAGGCTTGAAATTGCCATTGCCTTGAAATTATTGCCTACATTTTCCCCTGTCGAAACCAGAAAATCAGAACCTTTGTTCGATTTTCAGACACCATACATACACCTTGTATATTATACAGTAATACCTTGGATTGCAAGTACGTAACTTGGTTTGAGAGCGTTTTGCAAGACAAGCAAATTTTTAAATATTTATTTAATCTGTTTTGACTTGATATACAAGCAACGTCTTGCAATACAAGTACTGTAGTACAGCTTAAATTAAAAATCTCTGTACAAATTTTTTTGGGGGAATTTCGTTTTGATATAAGAGTGTTTTGGATTACAAGCACGTTTCCGGAGCGAATTATGCTCTCGATCCAAGGCATGACATCCAAGGCATGACAATCCAAGGTTTTACATCCATGTTTGATTTTTAATAATGTTATGTTGTGGCTGTAAAATGCCTAGCACTTTCACCATAAAATCTATACCCGTTGATACACATGTACTTGGATTCTTTTCCTTCCAATTTATGATGTGGTAGTACCCTTCCATACCCACCTTTATGATTAAACATTTGCATTTTTATTTTATATTATGTTATTTCCTGACAAAAACAATTACTATTAATTCTAAATCATTCAATACCTTTAGCATTTTCTTCAGCACACATTTAAATTTGTACACTTTTTCCTATTTCCCTAGTCATTTTATTTACCTGATTTTTAATATAAACTAACTTATTTGCAATAATATTTATATCCACACTATTTATTCTATCCTCCCTTGCACCAAATTCTCCCTAAACATTTTAACTCTTTGTCTTAGTTACTTCTTTTGCCTCTGTGACAGTCTTTTTGCATTTAGAAACTTTTGTTGTCATGCTCTAGTTCTTATTTTGAGAAATACAGAGCACACTGTGGAAAATCTGGATACACTGATGGCACATAAGTCCAAGTTCAATTGAGTTGACACAGTCTGATGTTGTATTTCTACAAGTACAACAGAATCCAAATTTTTATATCACTGTTTCCTTTATATAAGAAATTACATCTTCTTTCATTATAGTTCTGGTGTCTTGTGCAATGGACTCAACTTTTGGAGGTGTCACAAACATTGTTGGTTGATGATGTGGGAGCTGCTGTTGTCTTTGGGCAATTAATACACAATTCTTCAGTGCAGTGGGTCTCACACCATGGTTCTGGAACATGTTGATGGGTCCACTAGCACCTGTTGAACAGCTGGAAGGTATAGTGCTACACAGGTTGGCTTGCAGTTCCAAATACTCTTACCTGCATCAACGTTAAAGTCTCTGCTTTCCTGACAGAGGTGTCATCTTCTTTTCCATTCAGGATCTTATTTTTTTTTATTGTCCATTTTTCCTTAAAAGTGAGCTGGACTTGTGTTGCAAGCATTTTTCAGACTGTCGGAAGCAGTTGGTAGATTTTAGAGTTCAGAAAAAGGGATTACAGTATTTCAGTAACACAAAAGTTCTTTTAGTTGGTGTCAGCTCCACAAAATTCTGGATCTTCTCATCTTTGTTGGTATAATATTTCTGCCATGATAATCAGATTTATCTTTTAAAGTCTTCTGGCAACTGGCAATGATGTGGTCACTGTCTGGCAGATTGGAACTTGGTCCTACGCAGAAGTTCTACACAGAAGTATAACAATAGCATCTAACAATAGCAAACCAACAACTCTAAGTATCTCCCCCCCCCATTGCTTTTGTCTGCAACAGCAAAATAATAAACAAAAATAAACCTATATTCAAAAGAACAAAATACAATTATGGAAATTAAGGATTAGAAAAAGAAACACTGTGACACACGTAACATACATGAAGTTATATCAATTAGGTCAAATGTACCATATGCGTAAATGATATGGTTATGAAGTTAGCAATATGGTTAATGGGTTTTTAAAATTTATTTCGTGTATAAAATCCCAAATGTTTCTAAGTTGCTGAAGAATAGAGTGAAAACGATTAGAGCAAGCTATAATGGTGTGTGTATACTTGATAAGATATGCAGACCTAAATAGCAATTTTGCTTTTGCTTTTGCTTCCCCACTAATCCAGATGCACATGTTTGCCAATTACAAAACCCCCAAATATTAAAAATAAAATAAAATAACAAATTTAGATTGACCCAGCACATTGGTATTAAGGTATTGCTGCTAGAAATATGTCTATTTAGTAGGATCCTAAAGAAAATCCTTTCATGAGTACCAATTTTTTTAGTAAACAGCATAAATGCAAAGAGTTTTAGGGTGCAATTCTATGGGGATGCCCATAACCCTCTGAAGTTTTATTTATTTATTTTATTTATACCCCGCCTTTTTTCCTGCAAGGAACCCAGGGCATCTTACATAATCCTCCTCCTTCTCCTCTCCATTTTATCCTCACAACAACCCTGTGAGGTAGGTTAGGCTGAGAGTCAGTGACTGGCCCAAAGTCACCCAGTGAGTTTCATGGCCGAGTGGGGACTAGAACCCGGATCTCCCGAGTCCCAGTCCAACACTCTCACCACTACGCCACACTGGCTGGAGGATTATGGGTATCCTATGCAGAGGGAGAAGAGCATGGAGGCAAAGGTCACCTCCGTGCTCCTCTTGTTCTTCAAAGCACTTAAACGACTGATTTTGGTCATCTAAGTGTGGCACTTCGGAGCGGGAGGGAAGGAGGCTGAGACGCAGCCAGGATACATCATATCTTGTCCGTGCCAATCTCCTCCCCTCCCTGCCCCCTATGATGCCCCAAAAGCCCTTCTCTGCGGTCGCTGTTATGACCTCAGAAAAGCAGCCAGTGCAGTTCTGTCCACGTCGGCAGCAAGTGGGAGGAGAGGGATCTGAGCGCAGATCTCCAGCTCTGAGGTTGGAGCGATTTTCCGTCCTCATAGCTGGGAATCTGAAAAATCCTATGGCCAACTTGATGTTGGCCATAGGATTGTGCTGCCTGTTAATTTTTTTTAATCAGGTCAAACTAAAGCCTTCCAATAAAACAATAAAAAACAAAAAATGCTTCCTTTTAATTTGGAAATAAAATATCAAAGTATAACAATGAAATGGCCATATTTAGTTAACATACCAGATTTATATTACAAAACATATAGGCATACACAAAACATGAAACACATAATCTGGGCAGCTTATTTAGTTGGGCATGACTTTTTTTTAATTAAACTTGTTTAATTAATCCTGCAACAGAAAGGAAAAGAAATAAGAAAAAAAGGAAAGAATAAAACCCTAACCCCTCTTTGGTAGGGCTTAAAAGTGAACTAAGTACTAAATAGTTGCAAAAGCAAGTTAAAGAATTATGCTGTTTAAGAGAGTAATTTGATCATTATTTATGCTATTATTTTAAACAAATTGGAAGAATAAAGACAAATGTGTGGGACTAACAGGTTCAAACAGATTTAAAGTGCAGGTTTGTCAATTTCTTTTTTTTTTTCCTTCTCACTTCCTGTTCTCCGGCACAATAGAAAAGAAGAACCACTTTGTAACTTTCTTCTGTTTTTGCATTTGAAAAAATGAAACTTAACATTATAAAGCCATTAAACCTGAACAATGCATGAAAGCCTTTAATAAAAGTGTTTTAGTCTAGTGATACCAATTCTAAAATTGTTTCAAAACATTAAGGGCACAGTCCTATGGCCACTAGATGCTGTCTAGATGGTCATAGAATAATTCGGAGTCCTAACTCTGACCTTGGAAACTTCCTCTGAGGTTAGAGCTGGGACTCTGAATTCGGAACGCCCTCCCTCTGCCCTCACAGCCAGCACAGAAAGAACCGTGCCGGCTGCGGCTCCGAGGTCACAAGACTGACTTCGGGGACAGTGCTGGGTGGGCATTCTGGGGGGTGGGCAGGGGAGAAGTGAGGCTCTGCCACAATATGATGTATCTGGTGGTGCCTCAGCCTTCCCTCCTTGGGGACAGGCACAAAAGACTTAGACGGCCGAAATTGGCCGTGTAAGTCTTTTGCAGGATGGGAGTAGTGCAGAGGCAACCTTTGCCTCCGTGCTCCTTCTATCCTCGATAGGATGCCCGTAACCCCCGAGTTCGGAGGGTTACAGGCAGCCTCATCGGATCACGCTGCCCAACATTATTTGTTTTAATAAATTAAAGGTGCAATCCTATGCATGTTTAGACAGAATTAAGTCCTACAACTTCCAGCATGCCCCAGCCAACATGGCTGGCTGGGGCATGCTGGGAGTTGTAGGACTTTTTTTCTGTCTAAGCATGCATAGGATTCCACCCTAAATTATTTGAAATCTAAATTCATAGATTCATAGATCATAGAGTTGGAAGGGGCCTACAAGGCCATCGAGTACAACCCCCTGCTCAGTGCAGGAAACTAGAGGAGGGGGTCTCCCATCCAAGTAATAACCAGGCCTGACCCTGCTTAGCTTTCCACGCTCAGACAAGCTGAGCCAGCGTGAGCCACAGGCCTGTAGATAGATATTAGCACAGTAGAGCTGGAAAAGGTTCAGAAAGGGTCAAGCCATTATCAGCAGGTTGGAGGAACTCCACTGTGAGGAAAGGTTACAATGTTTGGGACTGCTTAGTTTAGAAAAAAAAAAGGCAAGTAATTCGGGGATATGATAGAGGTGTGGAAAAAGAAGATAGGGAGAATACCCTCTCACACAACACATAATAGAAGAACCTAGGGTCATCCAGCGAAGCTGAATGGTGAGATTCAAAACAGATAAAAGTAAGCACTTCTTCACACAATACATAATTCACTTCCTCAAGGTGTGCTGGTCACCAGCGTAGATGGCTTTCAAAGGGGATTAGGAAAATTCATGGATGAAGACACTATCAATGGCTACTAGTATACTACATCCAGGACATGCCTCTGAATACTAGTTGCTGGAGAACAATAGAGGAGAGGGCTGCTTGTGGGCTTCCCATAGGCATTTGGTTGTCCAGCATTCTGTGGGAAACAGAATGCTGGACTTGGTAGGCCTCTGGTCTGATCTAGCCAGGCTCTTCTACTGGCAGCACTGTGCACTCAGTCAACTGAGAAGAACTGGGCAGTCCCTTTTAAAAGGGTGGTAACACCCTTTCTTGACCATGTTAGGCCACATTGACAGCCACATGTCTGGCCACATCAGTGTCAGATTTGCTTTGCATATTTTAGCCAGAACTGGCAGGTTCAGGTTTGGCTGAAGGGGAGGGAGATAAGTGCAGGTTAGTTTGGTGAGCACTCTGAGATAAATTGCTTAGGAAGGATCAGTTACCCAACTACCTGCTACAGCTGTCCAGCTAGAAGGGATGTAGAAATGGAGCTACCCTGATCCTTGGCATCTGGGCCCATCTAAAGCTGTCCAGCTGTAGTGGTGGGAAGCATCCTTGGCACACTTTTGGGTGTGTTGGAGACAGGGATGGGGACTCAGACTCGACGACTCGACTCGCGAGTCCGACTGAGTCCCCCCTCTGACTCGAGTCCCACTCGAGTCCCAATTTTTTCAATGGGACTCGAGACTCGACTCGGGACTCGAGCCCAAGGACTCCGCCACTGCCGCCACCGCAGCTGCTCACGTCACCGCCATCGCTGTCTCCCTCGCTGCCACCCGCTCGCAGCCACCGCCGCCGCCATCGCACGCCACGCCGCCATCACGCCGCCGCCGCCATCGCACACAGCCGCCCGCGCCGGTCCCGTCATCACTTCCGGCGCGGCGGAAGTGACGCGCCGGGATCCTGCTCCAGCGCACTTGGCCGCCGCCGCTCTAAACAGAGCAGCGAGGGCCAAGCGTGCCGGAGCAGAGTCTCGGCGCGTCACTTCTGCCGCGCCGGAAGTGATGACGGGACCGGCGCGGGCGGCTGCGTGCGATGGCGGCGGCGTGGCGTATGATGGCGGCGGCGGCGAGCGGGTGGCGGCGAGGGAGACCGCAACGGCGGTGATGTGAGCAGCGGCGGCGAGCAGGTGGCGGCGAGGTAGCGAGGCTGCGGCAGGCGGCGGCGGCAACTCGAGCGGCACGGAGAACACTCTCCGTGCCGCTCAGAAGAGCGAGATCGGGCCGCGCCACTGCCGCGGAGAACTACAAACCCAGGGAGGGCTCGTAATGCATCCCTGGTGCGGCAGCGGCGGCGGCAGGAGCAGGGACGAGGGAAGGACCCACCCATGGTAAGTGGGGGCAGCGGTGGCGGCCCATGGAGGGAGCGGGAGGTTCTCTGTGGGAGGAAGGGCAGCTCTTCTTCCTCTCGCGGAGACCCTCCCGCTCCCTCCATGGGCTGCCGCTTTGGGAGTGACTCGGGACTCAAGACTCGAGACTCAAGTCACCATTTTGGACCTTGGACTCGAGACTCGACTCGAGACTCGGGTCCAAAGACTCGTGACTCGACTCGTGACTCGAGGCCAAGGACTCTTCAACATCCCTGGTTGGAGATAAAAAAAAAAACATGGATTAGTATCAGACTGAGTCAGGATGATGTCACCCATTTTAAGGTAGGGTATAGAAGAGTGCCCTCCTAGCTCTAACCTTGAGTATTAGGAGAGCTGCTGTATTGTGGCGTAGTGGTTAGAGCGTTGGACTGGGACTCGGGAGATCCGGGTTCTAGTCCCCGCTCGGCCATGAAACTCACTGGGTGACTTTGGGCCAGTCAATGACTCTCAGCCTAATCTACCTCACAGGGTTGTTGTGAGGATAAAATGGAGAGGAGGAGGATTCTGTAAGCCGCCTTGAGTTCCTTGCAGGAAAAAATGTGGGGTATAAATATAATAAATAAATAAATCATCGTATTTCCATGAAGCTGTGGTCTTTGGTTAACTCAAAATACATTTCATATCATCATTTCAGGGTGAATGATGTGGGAAAAGCTTCAACAACATTATTCCAAAGTAAGTAGCATAAAGACCTCACTCTGAGTTCTCTCAAAATTGACCTCATCTGGCGTAAAACAAGGGCTATGCCTTTTTCACATGTGCACGTCAGGAGGAGGTACAGCTTGTATAAAGTGAAATAAAACTGCCTGCCAATTTAATAATAAAGTATTAAAACTGGCCACCTGATATGTTGTGTTAAAATAATTTGTTTGCACACAGATCAAATGTATTTGTGTGCAACTCTCAAAGACTCTGTAAATAAGTTGCTTTATATGTATAGTAGCCTGCCAAAAGGATTAGCACTATCAGACGTTTCCATTTGGGCAAAAAGAATTGGCTCTGTTTTCATGTTACATAATCATATCACATAGCTAAAGATGTGATGAGAACCATGTAATGTGACAGTTGCTATGTTACAGCCCCAAACCCCTTATTTTGTAAATAACAGTGGTGGCTGCATAGTAAATAACTGTATAAAACTTGTATAAATTGTCAGCTTGCAAGTTGCTGCTGTTCTCACTACAGTAAATCATATATATTCTTTTTTCCCCAAACCTTTCTTTCGATGAATAATGCACATCTCCAGTACATAAATCCATAGGACTGCCTATTTGTCATCTATGCATCCGCTCCTTTTGGAATTAGGCAAGCAGAAATGTCTAAACAACTAGCAACCATTTGCATAGATATAATTAATATAGGGGGGGAATGACTTATAATATGAATTACGTGTGGAAGTATTCAGACACATTCATTTTCAAATACCAAAGAGAAAGGAAATGCAAGAAATTACTTCATTTGAAAGACACCACGCTGTTGCTGTAACATCCCTCAAGCTTTTGTTAGCTGTTTATATAATACAGGGCCAGACCAAGATATTTTGCTGTCTGAGGTGAAAGACAACAAGATTCCATCCACCCAACATTCCATGTACAGAATTTGACTATGTGGGCTGTTAAATCTTACTTCAACTCTAGTGATGGAACAGCATCCTCCACTACACCGGGGGGGGGGGCATGCTTGCTTAGTGGGCAAACATGAGGGCAGCAGGTTAGCTAGAGGGCATATGATAGCTTGGGGGAATGGTGGAGGATGACTGCTGCCCCCCAACATCCACCACCTTAGGCAGCCACCTCACTGCCTAATTGGTAGGGCAGGCCCTGCTATAAGGAACAATATCACTCCTTTTCCCAGTCTGGAAAAGTGTTGCACTCAGCCACAAGGATATGCTCATGAGCCAACAGTTGCATGCAAGCATCCCTTGTGGCACCAGCCAATGGGAAAAGAGGTGGGCAGATATAAGCCTTGTGCCTTCCCCTTCTTGGACAGTTGCTTCTTGTTTCAGCACCCACCCACCCAACCTATATATACCACAATATCATCTAGTCATGAATGGGCCAAATAGGATTTCCCTCCTTATCTCAGATTGGCACCAGAGAGGGCTTTCATTGTTTGGTCTGCTCTGCACTGTATAGCCAGGAATGAGTCAGTTAGCATTAGGGGCAATGTGTGGAGGCATACATGATCACAACAAGTGTGTGTAAGGCCTACCTGACCGCAACAATGAGGATAGAGCTGGAAATGAAATAGCAGAGCAATTAACACTACAGTGAGGACCTGGAGGCTCTGAGTAGGTGAAGGGAGGTTCCATAGACCTGCAGGTCTTTGGAACCTTCTACGTAGGGAACAGAACTCCCCTGCGGCTGCTTTGTATTACACACTCAGAGCTTTGGGACTCAGGGGGAGATGATGTGGGCAACCCTGCTAGGGATGTATGAAAATTTCATTTCAGTTCGCAAATCATTCAGACTTGCCCCATTCGCTACACAAAACATGAGTATGAATGGGAGCGAGTGCTTAAAAAAAATGTTTGCACATTCCCAAACTTGCAGTTGTGTTCCAAAAATGTGTTGTGTTTAAAACAAACAAACAAACAAACAAAAAAAAAAACGCAGTTTCACACTTTACTCAATGGGGGAAGTGTTCACACTTGAAAAATGTGCACTTTTTCCTTTTGAGATGTGCACTTTTCCTGTTCAAACAAACCGAAAAACAGCTTGCAAACAAAAATGGGCCTGTGCAGTGATTTCAGTTTTGAGTAGTGATGGGCAAACATAACCCAGTAGAAATTGTAATTTGCTCACCAGGTTCAGAATTGCTGTATCTAACCTTGGATTAAAGTTCTCCATTATTCCAAGTTCTCATTTTATATATATGAACTACAGCAAATGCACAGATCTCATCCTTGCCCACCAGCCAGGCACCCCTGCCTACATCATTCCGCTCCCAACCTCATCTTCCCTGTGTGCTCCTAGCAAGCGCCACTGTCTTCACAGGGCACTTGCTATGAGCATGAAAAGACCCTTTCTAAAGTAGTAAGAGCTTTACAAAAAGATCCTTTTGTGCTTATAGCAGTTTGGCGGTATTCAGAGAGAGCATTTCAGCCTGGCAGACACTTCCTGGAATGGTCATGTGACCATGCCAGGGCATATCACATGGGTATTCCAGGAAGTTTAGGCAATTGTAATCAATTTCAATTTGAATAACAAAGTATGTAGCCATCCAAGCTCAGTAAACATAAGAACATTATGAACATAGCAGATTCAGCTAACGGGTCGCCTAATTTCGAGTTTCATCAGCATATTGAGGCAATGACCTAGTTTCCACACCTGTGTTAATGCTACATACACACTATGTGTTGCCTGATTATATGAACCCTTAACAGTGTCAAAAATACAAAAAGATTGCTGGAAGAAGAACCAAAGCTAAGCAAGACATCATAATGGGTGCTTTATAAACACATGCCAAGAGGCAGTCTCTGAATACAACTTAATTATTAAAGTTGAATTTCCTCATGGTAAAATATCCTTATCTCTCTTCCATTGCCTATAGAAGTGGAACTGCTAAATTCTTGTGGCAGGTGTTACAAATCACATTATCGTCAAAAAATTGTCCTGAAATAGAACATTTGCTGGCTTAATTCCAAAAATGGACTCAAAAAAAGGATGGAAAAAGAAATTCAGGAAATTTAAGGGAGACAGTATATAAAAGGCCTCTATTGATTTTTTAAATACAAGCATTAGTAGATTAAAAATTCAACATTACTAAAGTGCATAAGTACTGTCAGATCCCTTTGAGTTCAAAGAATTTCTTCATCTTAATTTGGTTTTGGCAAATGTGATCAAACGGAACGAGAAAATATGTGTCTGCTTGATAAAATACAGAATATTCAAGAAAGGAAGAAGATGTTACAGTCCTATAATGTCTTTGTATTATATTTCCTGACTGTATTTGGATTACTATTATTTTTAAAGCATTTGGAAATTTTATGGGGCTTTTCAGATGTATCAGATTCATTTTGTTCCTTTATTTCAAAAATTCCAGAGGTCAAATAGATACAATTTCAGACTGAACATTGATTTTTCTCAAATAATTAGATGACATTTGGCAATCCATTTTGCTTCCAAAGACTGAAACGTGGTCTAAGTTTGCTAGGTACACTTATTTCTATTTATGGACTTCGAAAACTCCAGTTTTTGAACATAGCATAATCAACGAGCTTCATGTTTAGAATGTTGTGGACTAAGGATCAGAACATACATTACTTTCAAGACACAGCTAGCAGCTTTTTTTTTTTTTTTTTTTTAAATCTAAGTAAATGCAGGAGACCCAACCTGGATTGGAACCTTAGCATAAGGGGTAGGGTTATTGTTGCTTTTTTGAACTTTTCCCATCCACCATTGCAGTCCCAATCCAGATGGGGGGGGCATTCCCACAATTCATATTGGCCAATACTAATCAATTGCCTTAATGGACTGGGACCACATAGGGGAGAAGAAGGGTTAAAGCCCCCCCACCCCCGCTAGTGTTCCAGTCTGGATAGGGAGCCCTGCATGTGCTCAAGAGTAAGCCGCTAGTTCCATCTTTAAAGTAACATGTACTTTGGCCCTGAGCGTTAGCAATTAATTGTTTGCAGAGGCAGTACCATGTTTTAGGGCTCCCCCCTCCAAAGCACTGTGTGGGTTCCACTACAAGATTACCACGTGGTGGGAGTAGCAACAGGCAGAAGCAGGGATGGGCAGCATGCAGTGGTGGCAGGGAATGGTGGTGGCAGGCAGCAATGCAGGAATGGGAAGCCACAAGTATGGGTAGCACTGAAAAGAGCAACAGCCCCAGTTTCCTAGTAGACCTTCACTCCAATGATGAGATAAGAAGCCTGGGCCAGTTGACTGCAGCAGCTACCACCTTCATTTTCTCAGAATACTTCTGGTCCCCAACACAGCACTGCACATGGATGCTACCTAGGGGGCAGGACCCAGAGGCAATGAGGGTGTTGAAGATGGGAGTGCCTTCACCTTCTCTTCTCAATGCTGGGGCCCTAACAGCTTTTTATTTTAAAAATAATAATTATAAAGAGGGTATGCTGGCATCAGCTGCACTGGGCCCTCCACAGATCTGGAGCCTTGGCAATTACATGACCATGCCATGTGCTGATGCTCGGCTCCAGTGTATCACACAGGGGTGAAAAACCTGTGGATTGGGCCCCATCTGGGCCTTAGCCACGTTGAGTGCCATTTTTCTTAGTAGAAGGGCAGGGTACAAATCAAATACATAAAATAAATAGGGGATGGTAGAAAGATAGAAAGAAAAGGAATGGCCCTGCCCACTTTGGCTCAGGCCCCACCTACCCCGGATTTGCCCCCACCTATTGACAATATGCAGCCTTCCAACAGATTACCCTTGAGGAAATGCAGCCCCTGGTCTAACACGATGACACATATTAGCTCATATGGAAGCTGGGGTACAAGCCTGTCTTGTGGTAGACATTCATCTCAGTCCAGAAAGGGTGATCCACGTGGAGAAACAGGGTTCCACTGCAGCACTGAGGTCAAGTGCTCAGAAAGAAACCTTTAAAGGGATCTTTGGAGCATTTGACTCTAACTATGCCCACCTGATATCCCCTCTCCCAAGGAAGAAAAGGATCAAATTAGGAAAATGGGAGTGGATAGCAGGGGGGGAAGGAGGGTTTAAAATACTAGAGAGGCCACATGATTCTCCATGGAAGGAGGGTTGTATGGTCCTCATCTTTATAAGTCAATGACCATCTCTCTTCTGGATAACACTGTAGGAGAGCAACTTCAGCATGCTAAACAACAGAGACCTTTTCTCCTTTGCCACCAGTGTTCCAGACCAGGACCTTAACTGACAAAAAGTTTGGGAGACTCTTCCACAGGCTTTTCTCTCTCAGGAGTTCATTATACCAATTTGCAGATAACCCACATGGGAGACAATTTAATATACATGTATACATTGAAATAAAGATGTCGGGCTATATTGTGTCAGTGACTTCTCTATAAAAATCAAAGCAATAAAGAGGGAAGGGTATAACTGTAGAGACGTAGGGATGCGCTTTGGATACGGATGAAGCCTGAAGCCTGAGCAGAATCAGGCCACTTTGGTTCTGTTCTGTCACCTCCTAAGGCAAAGCAGGCTTCTCTCCAAGGACAACAAAACTGAGCCTGCTCCAGAAAGAGGCTTCATTAGCAACATGTTTCAGAGATGCAGGAGAAGTGGAGACTTCACATCTTGACTTGAGCATGTTTTAAATTTCATTTCAGCTAAATGCTGAGATTAAGAGCAGGGGAAGGGAAGGGAGGGAAAGCAGTTCAGTGACTGACATGTCCACCTTGTAATCCTAGGGCACATTTTACCAGGGTGTGCAATCACTCTGATTTGGAGGAGGGTGAGGATGGGACCATGAGATGGCCATGCTTCCAACATCACTGGGCGACACTATGAAAAAAGCCTTAAACTGGTTTTCATTCAAGGATCATAACCTTGCACCTATCCTTCTGAAACGTAGCAGGGTTCTTCCCTTTGTAAACCTCTATGATGTGTGCCATTTTCATACAAATTTCCCCCAAAAACAGAGTGGGGGAAAGGGAAAGGAAATAACTCCCCCCTCCCCAAAGAAACAAAAGAACTGCTGCACCTATCCTTTCAAAACTTTTCAAGTTTCTTATTTAGGGATACCTCTATGTTGTCTGTCATTTTCAGCAATTCCCTTTCTTAAAAAATCAAAATATAATGGCATGCAGCACAAAGACCCTTGAATATATTTTTATGACATTTGGCAGGCATAATCCCCCCCCCCACACACACACACACCACACACACTAAGGGGATACCGTACCTGCAAATATAATCTAATTCTGACCGAGAGAAAAAAGTTATAGCCAATTTTGGATCTCCCATGATAGTCAATAGGAAGCACAAAGCCTCGGATTTCCAAACCTTGACTCAGGTTCAGTAACAAGTCAAAGTGGATCGACTCCAAATTGGACAAAGTTGAATTGGGCCATTTTCCAAAGCACCGAATCAGGATCCAAGCTGAAGCTGCAGGGTCAGTGCACATCCCTAGTAAAAATACATTGTCTTCAGCTGTTTGTACTTTGCCCAAGAGACTCACCAAAGGCCTGAACAAATGCCACATAAAATATTAGCAGTTCATGTATAGACAGGTATTCTCCTCCAACCTTCTTCTAGGGGAGGGCAAAGGCAAACTGTAGCCAATAAGGAGGAGCAACAAGAAAGCGTCTCATGCATGCTCAGACTAAGGAATTGTGAGATATTTGCTTTGTTGAGTTTTTGTTTGTTTCTTTACAGATTTACCATATTCACACCTCCTGAGCCATTCCGTGAGCCAAGAGTTTTGTATGGACATTTGCAAGCTTTCTGATGCCACCTGTCTCAGGAAAAATGCATACAAGAAATACACATACGAACAGTGCTCACAAAATGCGTATGTTTCAGAAATGTATTTGCACAAATAAATAAAATAAATAAAAAAATAAAATTTATGCCATGTAACGTACCTGGAAAAATGTGTACATTTCAAACATGCATACAAAAATGTGTACATTAGGGAAAATGAACAAAAAATAGTTACAAATTTCTGTATGGATTTTTCTTTAAATCATCATCGCAAGCTTGTGTGGTTATGGAATAAAATGAGCTTCACCTAAAAAACTCAACAATTTTCATGAGACTGAAATTGATAGAGCCATCCATTCCTAGCTCAAACACCTGAGCAAGCCTGACCAAAAAAGCTTTCATGGGGCCCAAAGGTGCCACCTTAACTCTAGTCTACTGGAATAAAGATGCTTCCTTGCTGGTTGAGATGATCTTCCTGCAGTTTGTTCTATTTGGCCAGAGCTGGGTTGTGTATTGAATGTTGTATCCGTTTCGAAAAAATACATTTGAATAAATAAAGAAGCAAATTATTTCATATTGAGCAGGCATTATTTCCGAATGAGAAAACACACACACACACACACACACACACACACGGCTAGTTGGGTAGGGCACATTCATGCCTACAATAGCTGTTTCTTCTGTCTGAAAGTGGAAGCTTTGTTAATTTGCATGAAAACAATAGGTAAATGCTAATATTATTTACAATTGAATAATTTTCTCATTCATTTCAGTGAAAGATATCAAGCCATCCTTAGAGCTTTCTGCATTTAAGGAATTAAATCATTTCACTGAGAAGTTTATTTTCTTCAAATAGGGAAACATTGTTATTTGCCAAAGCACATTACCATATCTGTAATATTTAGGAACACAGTGATCCGTCAAGGGGTGGGAAATAAACCTCTGGCTATTGCTTGTCTATCAAACAAACTTGCAAAATGGAATATTTGTTGATCTGCTTTTGAGCTTTAAGTATGCTAATAGTAATAATAAAGGAATGGGGTTGAAGAGGGAGGTGAGGCACACAGTTCAAAAATATGTATCAAACATGAGCAGAAAAATAATATATTTCATTTTTTCAATGTAAATACACCTCTGCCTTTATACTTCTAAGAGGATGAAGGTGTTCAAAACAGGGGTTCTCCAAATGACCTGAGCATTCGTGAGTTTTAACATGCATGTTACAATGATATGCTATGAACTATAGTTTGGCTCAGCATCAGAAGGTTGGTTCAAGCCATACATGGCTTAGTGGGGCATAAAATGTACAACCTTGGTTTATGGCTTTATGCAGCATGCACATGCAATTATTCAACTCTGCTTATTGCAAGGAACGCCACAATCAAACATAGAATTAGGAAGTTTTAATTTGGGAGATTTAAACATGTGATTACCCCAGCTGTAGTCTGAAGTGGTGCAACCAGAGCTGTACCCCATTATTTTTCTAATATTGTATGTTCCCATATTCATAAATGATCTGGAGTTGGGGTGAAGCAGTCAAGCTTGCAGATGAGACCAATAGTGCAACCCTTAGTGCAATTGCAGCGTGGCAGGGCAATCCTGTGGTCCCCAGTGACTGGGGCGCCATAGGAAAATGTGAATCTCCTCCTCCATGCCTGTACACTGAGCTATGAGCATGGAGGAGGAGATCTGGTCATGGTTATTCCCACCCACCCCACTCCCTCCCAGCTGCTATAGCAGCTCCTCTTTCTGAGGCCACAACAGTGACCTTGGAAGCGGAAGGGGAAGGTTGGAAAGAGGGCATGCTGGCGGGTGGGGAGGGGAGAGGAGAGGCCTGGATCTCATAGATCCAAGAGCCTCTCCATCACCCATCCTGACTACCAGGAGCTAAGTCAGCTAGATGGGCTGAGAGGAAGTCTATCTGTGCATGTTCTTTAAGGCAGAATGGAACGTGTTTTCACCTCCATTGTTCCACCTACCTTGCCTGGCTCTTGCTGGCACAGCTTTGTATGGGCGAAGGGCTCCAATCTTGAAGCCCTCCATCTAAGACATGTCAATCACACAGGATTTTCAGGAGTGAAAATAAAGGCAGACAAATGTGGGATGCACTTCTTCCTGTAATGCCTGATTAGTTCGTGAAAATAATTATTGCAAAATGTGGTAATAACCACCAACATAGGCATGCTACATTTAAATAACTGGTGCATGTTGTAAGACAAGTAGTATCTCCTGCACACACACGGACATTATAGAATGTAGTAAGCATAGTGTGTAGTAAGACTTAGCATGTGGAGCATTTCCATGGAAGCACCAGGTATTTTAAAGACACTCAGGACTGGCATGGAAGCTCTCCCACCCACTCCAGTTTGGTACTTGTACCATGGAATGGTAGCTTCAGTTTTTATTTATGTATTTATTATATTTATTGTACAAACTTCATGTGTCTATTCCAGCAAACAGACAAATTTAGGATTTAGGTCTAGCTATCCAGCTCCAATGTAGTGGTGCAGCTTGAATTAACTACAGCATAGGATACCATACCATATGCATATTGCCTAAATAACACATCTGTTAAAGGCATGGCCCTTAACAGCCATAATTTCCCAACATTTCAGTGCATGGGTGAACAACATGTTAAACTGAAAGGTTTTTTGTTTATTGAATTTCCATATAGGTGACACTTTAATATCTAGTTGGAAATTCAAAACTATAGTTGATGGGACATGCTGTGGCATGTTCAAAGGAGAAAGCAAGCAGATCTAGATTTGTTTGTTTCTTTTTTAAATCTATGGTACTGTTACAATCCATTCATCTAAGAGGACTTTTGAGATAGAAGACAAACTTGACAATAGAAGGATTGATGTCTGACAACACTAATAAAGCAAGAAAGTTCAAACATTTCTCACCATGTGTTACAATCCCTCTGACAGTACAGTTCAATCAGTGTGATGGTAAGAAAATTGCATCTACTTCTTCCTTACTACATCCTTCTGACTGCCAAGAACTGCTCATGGACAATTTTAGTAGAACCTCTCTCTGTCACTTCCACCACAAGGAAATTGCAAACCACCGTGTTTAGTACCATTTTTTTTTGGTCATGTTTTAGTCTGAACACATAATTGTTGGATACAACCTGTTACAAGATTTGGTTCATCAATACCTTCTGACAGAACAATTTTCCAAGCATTCTCCTGAAAATTGTGTGGAGTTTTAAGAGGAATAGTTACAGATAGTCTCAGTACATGTTTGCTAAGTCTCCTCTGTAGATATTAGCTTCCATCTCTTTGTTATTAATATCCCTGCTATTGTATGCATATGATTATCAAAATTACATTTTATGAATAAAGTATATATATTGAATTCTGGAAGAAATTAGCTGATGTTCTTTGATTTGGGCAGGGGGGGCATCTAATTTGTACAATGAATGAAGTTAAATGTTGGTCTAATATTTTCAACAGGTTGTTGGAAATGAGAGCCATGTATCTCATTAACAGCACAACTCTTTGCACACTTATCTGGAACTCAGTTCCATTGAACAAAGTAGAATCTACATCTGACTCAACATGCATAGGACTGCGCGCTATTAAACATGTTTCCCAATGAGTAAGTTAACCAGAATTTTGCCTCCCCCTCCCGAAGAGGCATATATGTTCTGCTCTAGAATACAAACATTGTACATGATTGCCCCATGCATTTCAAAAGCAAGGAGGAAATCGATACATTCCTTTTTGTAGGTGGATCATTTGAATTTAATGAGGAAGCCAAATAGAAAGTTTTTCTCCTTGTTTCATAAATCTAAAACCCAGGGTCATTCAATAAAGCGTAATGCTGAGAGATTCGGAACATACAAAAGGAAGCACTTCTTCACACAGCACATGTTTAAGCTATGGAGTTTTCTTCCACAAGATGTAGTGATGGCCACCAACTTAGACTTTAATCAATGGGGGAACACACTTTAATCAATGGGGGGAAAGTGCAGATGTTAGAAAAATGCACACATATGAGGAAATGCACACAAAAACACACATGATTTTCTGTGCAAAAGGGAAAAACAGCACTTGCAATATGATATGGACATGTGTTGGAATGAGTTTTGAGGGGGAATTCAGAAAGCTTTGAAGAGCTTGAGTTTTGCTGATTTGCACATCCCTAGATTTGGCTTCTTCCCTCCCTGAACTGTTTCCATTCAAGCTGGGCATTATAAGAACTACTACAGTATTTGATGTTAAGAATTGGTGCCAGAGTTTGCTTTTTTTTTTCTTCTTCCCTCCCTAACTGTTTTTCCTCTTGTGTTTTGTAAGCTTGCAGGCAGGGACCATCTTATTTTAACCGATCATGTGTAATGGGCTCTGGGAGCTTTTTCAGCTGGAGACTATAGTAAAATGCTTAAAATGCTTTAAAATAAAACTGCTAATAACATACTCCCTTTATACAAACCTATGGTGCGACTACTGTTAGAATGCTGTGTACAGTTCTGGTCACCACAAATAAAAAAGGGATATTGTAAAGAGGGGGAAATTGCAGAAAAGGGGAATTCAAATATCAAGGGGCTGGAGCAACTCCCCTACAAAGAAAGGTTACAACATCTAGGATTGTTTAGCTTAGAAAAAAGGCAAGTGAGGGGAGACATGATAGAGATGTACAAAATTATACATGGTGTGGAGAAGGGAGTGGAGTGGATAGGGAGACATTTCTCTCCTTCTCTCATAATACCAGAAGCTGGGATCATCCCATGAAACTGATTGGTGGGAGATTCAGGACAGATAAAAGTAAGTACTTCTTCACACAGCGCATAGTTAAACTATGGAATTCACTTCCACAAGATGTAGTAATGGGCACCAATTTTGACAGCTTTAAAATGGGATTGGACAAATTTATGGAGGATAAGCCTATCAATGGCTCCTAGTCCTGATGGCTATATGCTACCTGCAGTATCAGAGGCAGTATGCCTATGAACATCAGTTGCTGGGGAGCATGGGCAAGTGGGTGCCGTTGCACTCCCATCCCAGTTGTGGGATCCCATGGGCAGCTCGTTGGCCAATGTGAGATGCTGGACTAGATGGACCTTTGGTCTGATCCAGCATGGCTTTTCTTATGTTCTTAAATAAATTAAATGAACATACAGAATTAAGTCTGTATCTTGAAACATGGAGAAATAGCTTCTTATACATAACACTAGATCCCATCCCACCAGCCCAACCTGACCCTAGACTATTGAGTGTGTGCACAGGGTGAGTAAATGGCAGGGCCCATTATATGCTCACAAAATTGTGGAGTCAGCCCCTGCTCTTGGTAAACTCAGAGTTAATTACATGTTTTTAAGCTAGTGCTGTCTGGACCATTGCTCAGAACAGATATACTTAGTATGCTGATTCAGTGACCCATAATCAAGCCTCATTTTATGTTCAAATGGAATCTAAAATGCTAATCCATATTTTAGAAACAATTTATAATACTTTCACATTTGTGAGTTTGCCTTTCAGAATTGCCACACTAAATGCTTGCTTCTGGTGCTCTGGTAGCTGTAGTGTACGACTGGGGGCTGTTGTTGTTTATTTCATCCCATCACCTTATTCACTCACTGACTAATCAAATGCAGCTTTTTCATCTCAAACCTGGGAAACTCAATTTGGTAACTTTTTTTTTTTTAAAAAAAGCAGCATTCAAGTTCTTAAGACTTTGGTCTATAACTTATAATTATCAGCCTATTCAGACAGCATTAACCAGCATCAGATTCAAAGTCATATCCATCATACATGATTGTCAATCTATCAGGATAGTTCTTTGTATATATAAGCTTAATTTTTGTTGGCAGGAGTTAAATTGGGATTCAACTTCAAGCTGGAGTACATTTAAATGTAAATTTACTCCCCCCGCCCCAGACAATAGATTTGCAGAACTTAGCATCAAAAATGTGAATTTAATCAAGGTATTTGCACTCACAATTTCTTGTGTAAAACAGTCATGAAAGCCAGCTATTTCCACTCAGTGCAAATGTCTGAGCATGTGCCATCTATGTGATGATTGTTGGTATGATTAAAAATAAGAGACGGGAAATAGAAAAAAAACAAAAGAAAAGCAGCAATGAAATCTGTAATTACCTAGTCTGGAATATGAATTTTCCAGCTTGTAATGCTTCGCTGTATTACAAATCAAATACAAGTTCTCCTCTGGCTTGGAGTATAAAATGAGATTCCATGCATGCATAAACTTTCAACAGAGCAGACTTCCAAAGCAGCCACTTTGTGGGCCCTTGTGCACGCATTATTTACTGTTAAAAATTTCAAAATCTTTGAAACTACAACACCACCAGCTGCTTCGTAGGAACATGTACAGAACTGCTGAGATGTTACACCCTTATCCTTTCTGCAACTCTTGTTGATGACTGTAAACTATGTGAGCAGAACATTTCTGACCAAAGCAGTCTTTGCTTGGTGAGCATCATTTCTATTTGAATCAGTTATCTTGATTGTTTCTTGCAAACATTTTAACTGAGTTTGTGTATTGTTATTTTTTGAAATCCTGTCTTCCCATATTCAATGCCCAAGGGAGTTAGAAAAAGAAAAAGAAAGTAGTAAATCACAAAATTACAGTGAAAACTCAAAAACAACGTTATCTCAAATTGCAAATAGAGCCAACTAAAACGAAGAACCATAAAACAATTAAACAAAGCAGCAGACAGAAGTATTGTCATCCTGACAGACTCAAAATATGCTGGTACAGGAAGGATGTCACCAACCAGCAGAAGCCAACAACGAAGGGACTAGATAGGACTTCCTGGGCAGGGAGTTCCAAAGCCTGGGCTCAATCACTGAGAAGGCCCACTTCTGCATTCCCATCAGACATTGGCAGAATGTGAAACAGAGCCTCTCCCATATATCTTAATACACAGGAAGGTTCATATTGGAGATAGAAGATGGTCTTTCAGGTAGCTTGTTGCCCCCACCCCCCCAGTCCATATGTAAACTCTCTCTTGTTTCCAGTTGTGTTTCTTTGAAGATGGCTGGGTTGAAGTTCCAAGGCTCTCTCTGCTAACAGAAAAATTGGCTATAAGAATTCATATCCTTTCATTTGAATAACATTCTTAGAAGAACAGATCAGCCCTCTCCTTATTTGTAGCTATTCCAGTGCCAGTAGAGGCTTGTGCCATCACATAGCCTTTCTCCTGAGACAGGATAGGAAAGATGGGGCTACTGAATAAAGGTGGTTTGCATCTCAAAGCAAGGGCAAATCTCTTTTCTTAAGTTCCATCAGATGTAAAGGTGATGAGTGCTAGAAGCATGAGTGCCTTAGGATGGACAGGGCACTATCAATGGCTGCTGCTGCTATTGCTAGTTTCTCATAGAGGGAGAAGCCAGCAGATGGAGAGAGGTCAATGGGTTTCCCCAGCACTCAGAAACCTGAGCCCAATCGTATGCAGTGTGTAGCATGCACAGGCTATTATTAGTGAATTTAATTAAAAAGCATAGCGGTAGGGTTTAGTCAGACAGTAACACCAAATCTGCTCTGGTATATATCTAGAAAAAAATTCCGGACATCCAGAAAATTGATCTGGACTTTCAATTGGGACACAGTTAAGCACCTAGGCCTGCCATGTCCCAATGCTATCATCTCTGCATTCTAGTTCTGACAACTATCTATCTATCTATCTATCAGCAATCTATCTACCTATGTATCCATTGTGGGAGTTTTGAAACAACCTATCTTTTATTTATTTTTGGGGGAATCTAGACTATCATACTGATGACAAAGTTAACATAGATCTCTAGATAAAGGAAATACTTGACCCTTCACCAGATACCTCCTTTATTAGAGGTACGTACGTTATTCAGCAATGGAAGATAGGGCTTTCTCCTGTAGTGGCACCCCAGTTATGGAATGCTCCTTCTAAACAGGCTCAGCTGGCACTGTGTGCCACTATCTTTTCAGCACCAGGTGAAACATCTTTGTTCACCAACATATTTTAACTGGTTTTAATTTTAATTGATATGCATTTTTATTGTTGTTTATTTATGATGTAATAATATGGTTGTACACTGCCCTGAAATCCTAAATACCAGAATGAGTGGTACAATAAAAATATTGTAAATACATAAATAAAACTGATACATTTATTGAAAAATGGACTCTCTTTATTATTTCCTGAAATACTACATTTCTGCATAAAATCTAACCTCATGTATTTTTTGGCAAGTTGTAAATTCTTTTTTAAAAATATATCTTTATATTTTTTGTGTTGTTTTGTTTTGCAAATAAATATTTTTTAAAAAATGATAGCAGCAGAATCAGCTTCAAAGAGTAAAGAAAATTAGAACATGTATCTGAGAATGCATACAGTAGCGTATGCCATGAAGGCGTACTAAGTAACAGTAAACCACCGATATGGGATTATGGGTTAAATTGCTGCTAGTGCTAGTTCATAAAGTATAAGTTCAAGGATGGGAAAGACTGGCTCTTCTGATTTTAAAAAATTAGGTACTGCTTATTTTTCTTTAAAATATCTGCTCTTAGGGATAGATATAAAAACCATTTACTCCTCCTTATGAAGCAGGTGTGGAGGAAAGATTTATTTGTATGAAGTATTTACTGGAACAGCTGACAATAGATCTTGAATAGAGTTGGGAACCTTTAGTGCTGCTGCTTCTTAACTAAAATGTTCAGCCAGAAGTGCCCTGTGTTGTATTTTTTCTCAGCAGGAACAGAAAATCAGCATGGCAGGTTTTCCATCTGTACTGAGACCTACAGCACACAGCCACATATATAATCAAATAAAATGAATGGTAAGAACCAAAGATGTTGTGCTTTCAAATGTAATTTAAAATCTTGGGCATTTTCTATATTATGTTGTTACCCTCCAACAATCAATATTCTAAAAAGTCACATTTGTAAACATGGTGTGCAGTTCAACCCTGTAACTAACTGTAGTGATGATGACCAATGATTTTTCTGTCATGGCTTTATGATATTTGGCTGCTGTAGTAACTCATAGGGAAGGAGTTTCCTTTAAGATGATCACACACAGTATATTTACAACCTTACAGCATCCTATTATTTGCTTTTTTCCATGTAGTCAATTATTTCTAACATACTGTGAATATGAATTATACCAAAATATGCTGCCTTAACATGTTGCGTTAACAGCTATTAATTCTATTCGTTCAGCCCATAATGGCCAATTTATACTTTCTCTTTCTAATGGTATTATTGCGCCACATGAAAGGCAAAGGACAAATTAAGTGCTTATGAGATTTCTCAATTGCTAGAAGTTCCCCAATGCTTCATACATTAAAAAAAAATCTCTCTGTGTTACAAGTACTTTTTTTTTTCATTTTTAAAGAGCTATTTTCTTAGTTGTTCTGTGGCTTTCGAATATGAGACGCACACTTTCATTATACACCTTAGGATGCAAGTTCAGAGGGCTTTCAGAGGGACCAGATATATTGCCTCAAGCATGCCAGCAAAATACTTACTGCTGCCTTAAATTCAACATAGCCATCTGCACTGCAAAATAGACAACATCACAGACATCATACACAGCCAGCTGGATCCAGAATTAGTCATATTTAGAGTATATCCATTGAAACTGATGGTACTGGAATAAAATCCCATTGATTTCAATATGTCTCCTCTAAGTATGACTAAATCCTGATCCAGCTCAGTGTCAAAGCTGTGATCTTGTTGCACATTATTTCCATTCTACATCATACCTACTTTTACAATATATTCTTTCCAAGGATATAGTTTAGCATTAAAGTGCCAATCTGGAAAGTACTTTTGTTGAAGCATCCTATGTTCTTGAACAGAGTAGTTCCTTTGGCTAGTATGAATACTTTAAACAAGTAGCAATAAGGGCCCATACTAGAAGTTATTGCAAGGGACCAAAGTTTTAGAATGAGGATAGTTTTATTTTTTTATTTTTTTATCATATTTATACCCCGTCTTCTTTCCTGCAAGGAACCCAAGGCGGCTAACATAATCCTCCTCCTCCTCTCCATTTTATCCTCACAACAACTCTGTGAGCTACACCCCCTCTTCCAGCACTAGAAAAAGGCAGCCTCCCTCTAGACCTGGGAGAGGAAACCCTGCTCTTACCTCCAATCACTGATCAGCAATAACAGGAGGAAGTTCCTTTCCAGTGCTAGAGAATGGTTGCCTTTCTCTACAATTGAGAGGGACTGTCCTTTTCTTCAAGCATAAAAGGAGTTTTTCGGTGCAGAGAGAGGCAGGAGTGATCACTCCAAGCCTTGCTCTACACAGAGAAAAGCCCCTATGATGTAAGGTGGTGGGGCTTTGGGGAGAGGGGGTAACCCCTGGTGTTATCTGGCCCCCGTGGTGGATAAACTGACAAATCCTAGGTCCTGCTCTAGATTGTAGGCATGGCTTCCTACAAACAACTCTGGGAATTGTTTTGAGAGAAAGTTGAAAGCAATCCAGCTCCCAAGGGAAACAATTACCCAGCCCTGATTTAAAAGGAGTTGGGGGGAATCAGGGAGGGGAGGTAGGATAGAAGGAAGGAACTGGTTGTGAGGGAGAAAGGGATTTGGGGCTTAAAGGGCTAAAAACTTTGGAAAAAATTACCTTTCTTATTTCCAAGCCAATCTGATATGAGCTGATGGGGAGGGTGTGTCCATCACAACCGTATAAATTCGTATGTACTAAATTCTCCCCCATGTTTCCTGGGAATGGAGAAAGACATCTGATTGTGTAATGTAGAATTTTCAACACCCTCTCAAAACAATTCCCAGAGTTGTTTGTGGGAAGCCATGCCTACCGTGAACAAGACAATGAAAGAGGCATATATATATATATATGTGTGTGTGTGTGTGTGTGTGTGTGTGTGTGTGTGTTGCCCTGCTCAGGGTCTGCTCTTATCCTTTGTAGCAGGCTTCCCACTGAACTACAGAAGTCAATGGGTAAATTCAGCAGAAATACAGACTGCAGGTATTTTACAATCCAGAGCAGGACCTGGGATTTGTCAGTGTATCCACTGAATGGGTATAGGTGGATGATATGTAATTTAGCTACAGCAGCTAGGAATATGCAGATTTCTTCCATTCTGTTACCTCATTGTTCCAAGGTTTCAAACAGACCTAGATTCCACTTCTCCCAAATTCCAGTATAACTAGGAGAGTTTCTAAAATTAATTGCAGAATGGGGGGGGGAGTCCACTTCTGCATTACTGATCTGCACTTGCACAAGGGATGCATGGGATTTTTAAATTCATTCCGTTTGCATTTTGCAGATTTTCAGGCACCGTTTGGTCCATCGTCTGCTCGTTGATGGAACTGGATTTTGCGCAGATTTGTTCAAACACATTTGCACAAATTCACACTTCTGAAAATGCACAAATCCCCCTAAAATACACAAATCCCCTGCAAAATGAGCATTTTCATGCTTTAGTTGGTCTGCATTTTAAAGTGAACTGACTTCGTTCACAGTTCCAGGTCTAATATGAAGATCAGAACAGTTATCCATCAGACTGCACACTTCTCCGAATTTTGCAATATAGTTCTTGGCTCAAAAATTGCATTTAAAAAAGCATACATTAGGGAAAGTCACATACAAAAATTCATAAATTAGGGGAAATTGCATACAAAATGCATATGTCAGGGGACATTGTGTACAAAAACAAATATGCATTTTATGCTGCTTTTTAAAACATTGCAGACTGATGTAGAAATCAGATGGAATGCACATATGATTCATCCATCCCTAGTACAATCAAATCAAGAAATGCTGCCCTGCAAAAGACTGCCACACTCAGGCCATCTTCCATTGGTTTGGGACTGCCTGACCCTGCTTTGCCTTTTGTTCCATAACTTTATAGCAGGGCTGGGCAATTTGTGGTCTTGTTTTGACATACAAATCCCATCATCCCTCTCCATTGATTATGCTGGCTAGAGCTGATAGTAGTTGTAGGCCAAAACAGCTGGAGAGCCACAAGTTGCCCATCCCTCCTTTAGAGAATAGGAGAAAAATCCCACACACCCACACATTCAGCAGACAGGTTAGCAGCAATTTGATTGTTACCGGACTTCAAATCAAAAGTACATGTACATGTACATTTTCCCTTTAAAGCAAAATGTTCTAATAAGTAAAGTAAGTCTCTGTATTGATTCATGAAGTTATGGGTTATAGCACTTTAAACTGAAATATAAGAAATAAATTGCTTGCCTATGCAGAGATGCATGCTACTTCAATTATACTCCAGTTGATTGAGGCCAATTTTGCAATGATTAGCAATTTACTAGGTCAAGGACCTCACTCAAGTTGCTCCATGGTTATAAAATGGTCAGCGGTTATTCACGGAAAAGAGGTTAATGTGCAATAAGAAAAGATAAAATGATGCCAACATCTGATTAATAGTTTATTAATGCCCAACAGTGGGCTGTTTGGAAATTGAAACTAAAGGTATTACTCTACTCCTTTAAAAATCCTATTTCCATTGGCAAGCAATGTTTCCACTGTAAACACAGCTTGGTATTAAAAGTTTATGTTCAGGCCCCAATCCAGGGATGCTTACATACACACTGCTGAGCATGATCTGACCTGCTGAACAGGTGTACAGGCAGGAGGGGAATTGGTGAGAGCCTACCTACATGTCCTAGTGCCAAAAGAAGACATTTTTCTTTCTGAAGCAGAACACAAATGGTGCCCCTCTACTTGGGCTAGCACTTTTTAAAGTATTGCTACATTGTTCAGACACCAATTCCTGCCTTCAACTATAATCCCCTTTTGGTATAGAGTTCCTGAGAAATCAAGGGATCCACCGAATAATGCAGGATATGGCAGGAGTGACTAAAGCTGGAAGCAGGGATGTGTGAATCAGCTTATCTCAAGGTCTTTGAGGTTCTCTGAATTCCAAGTTGAAGCTCCTTCTGACTCATATCTGTAGATCTCTCTCTTTGGTTTTTACTTTTGAATGAAATTGTGTGTGCATATTTTTGTGCTTATATTTTGAAATGTATGCAGTAATTGTGAGCATTTTTGAAATGTACTTATTCTTTTCCCATTGATTAAAGCCTGTTTGTGTGCATTTTTTTTAAAAAAGTATGTATCTTTTCATGAGTATTTTTCAAATGTATGCATGTTGTCAAAATGATTTTTTAACATTCTGCAGATCTGATCACATCACATCACAAGCTCAGAAAGGTACGGACCTCGACCACAGATTATGTTTGAGACTGTGTTTGAGTCTGGGAACTGTACATTGTGAAAATTCTGGTAAAAAATGAATGGAAATGAATTTCTCATACATGTCTAGCTGGAAGAGACAATAAGGGAAATTGGGGACCCTGCCTTCTGCTCACCCATGCAGCCTTCTGGATACAGGCCAATATGTACAAGAGAAATGATATTTGGAATGTGTTGTAGCCTTTGTTTACTGTACTTTCAAACCACCCAATTACCAAATTTCTCTGGGCAGTGTACAATACAATGTGTTCCAATATTCATCTCTATCTCCTAAAAACTTGATGATGATGATGATGATGATGATGGAGGAGTAGGAGGAGAGGAAAAAAGAAAGAAAGATTTTATTTGAGGCAAGACAGAAGCTTTTCAGTTATAATTGATTTCTTTGTTTATTATGTTTCTAATGGTATAAAATCTGAGAATGCTAGGAATGAACAGATGTGATGCTGAAAATAAATGCAGTAATATTTCATGGAGTAGAAATGAAAGGGAAACAAGGCATTGCTTGTCATCATTCCTAGGCAAATTATTTTACAACGGGGTAAAAGGATGACAAAGAGGCTGAAAAGTAACATACATGCATTCATCACGTTGCTGAACTCCAGATTGTTTTCATCACGCTAATGATTCTTTATGATCCCTGAGAGGTTCTTGTTTACAGACGAGACAAGCAAGGAGTGGAAGGAAGAACAAACTGTCAGGGAAAGCAAAGTTTTCCCTGGGGGAGTGGAGTGTCTGCCAGCTTTTAAAACAATTCCCAGCTCTTGAGGAGGATAAGATTAGTCCCTAAACTTATTGCATGTTGAATGACACCTGTAGAAGTTCATTTGTTTTTGTCTAATTAAAATACAAATTAATCTTTGCAATATTACCAGCCTCTTAGAAGATTTTAATCATACAGGGTACCCCGCTGTGATGCAAACTGTGACATTTAATAAATAGAATTGTTTCTCCCATTTGCTGCTTTTCAACTGTGCGGCATTAATTCTGCCCACATACCTGTCCCCAGTGTAGCATGTGCTGAGAAAGGGATGAGCTTTTGTGTGTTGTCAGGAAACTTTCCACTTAGAGCTGATCTGTTCGTTACATCACTCACAAGACTGTCATCTGGCAATCCCACCAACTCAAGGTGGCAGGGTCAAGCCCAGATCACTGTGCTTCTTCATCAAAGGCAAGGATAGCTTGAAGTGCTGGTGGAGACAGGACAGGGACGGGTAAAATGATCAAATGGCTGGCAGTACAACAAGGAGGATGGCAGATTTAATATGAGGGAAGAATGAGAAATACATCAAGTCCAGAGAATGACTACTTTCAAATATTTTTCTTTTTCTTTGAGGCATGCTTATTGGCCATTGCTGTTTTATCTAGGTGTAAGGTCAAAATATTAACAAAAGGTAATGACTAGAGAATTTTGTTTTGGAATGACATAAACTATCTGTGAGCAATTCTAACATTTCTCCCTTTCCCTCCAACTCTTCGTATATGATGTTGGTATTTCCAAAGCACTGTCTAAATCATATTTTGAAGGAGGTTATTCCGATTCTGCTCCATTAGCTTCTCCCTTTTTGTTCTGTATCCACCCTGGCAAACATGCAAGTAATACTTAAAGACAAGAACATCTATTTCCTGACAATATAGCAGTCCAGAATCCCAGACACATACATTTAAGATGCAATCCAAGGCACATTTGTTAAGGACTAACTCCTATTGAACTCAGTGGGACTTACTTCCAAGTTAACATGATTAAGATGTCAATATCAGCTATAATAAATCATTGGAGAACTAATTCTCCATTGTGTAGAATTTATTTATCTAATTACTTACTTAAAATTGATTGATTGGTTGTATTTATACCCTACCTTTCTGCAAAAAAAAAAAAAAAAAGGCACTCAAGGTGGCTAAAAATAAGATTAAAAACAGAATCTTAATTAAAACATAACATAAAACAAATACATTAAAACACTATTAAAAACACAACAGTGAAAGAAATAAACAGCAACAACCAATTTTAAACCCCATCCATCACAAATCAGCATAAATGCCAAAAGCCTGTCTAAATAAAAACATCTTTGCCTGCAGTAGGACAACAGAGATAGATAGACAGCAGACAGACAGACATTTTATTCATTTGATTTGTACCCCAACTTTCTACCCAAGGCAGCTTACTATTACTAATAAAACTTGACAAAAACAATAATAAGCAAGTACATTAAAACACAGTTAAAAACACAACAGTAATAGAGTAAAAACAGCATCCAGCTCAAGAGGCCCACTTACACACCAAAGGCCCACTTGAATACGGTGGTCTTTTCCTGCTGGCAGAAGGAGGACAGCAAAGAGAGAGCAAACATTCCCTGCCTTGGCTGGGAGTTCCACAGCCAGGGAGCAGCCAGCAAGAAGACCCTCTTTCACATTGCTACAAAATGCACCTCTATCATCAGATAGATGATAGATAACCCTTAAATGAAATTTAAAAATCAAGGTTATTTCCTCATAAACAAGATGGAAAGAACTTGAGATTTGACAAAATGAAACTGACAGATCCATCCGTCTCTAGTTTTCCTGGACTGCAGCAGTGGTGGCAAAAGGAACAGAAGTGTGTCATAGCAGAGTTACGGCTACCAACAGAAGGAATGCATAGTTTCTTCTTTTGTAGTCATGCCTTCAGCTTTTTGCCATGGAGAACAGAAGACTGTGAGTAATGGCACAATCATGGAACATAGCACATTCTCCCTCTTCCTGATACATTTTTTCCCCACATGCAGTGAAGCTTTCTGAATCAGCCTGGAAGAAAAGGGGTCACCTTTCAGTGGAAATCTTCATCTTGACACATTTGCTAGTACCAGGAGATAGTCAGCTTTGACAATGTATTTTTTTTCCTCAGTAAAGAAGAAGAGTCATTGTGTTCCAGCCACAGACCAACAATGTGCAAGTAATGAAGAGGAGTCAAAAGGATTATTACAACTATAGTTGTTGCTTTGCTTATTTCTAGAGTCGCTAGGCAAAAATGTAAGGTGAATTTAGAAGATCCTTGCTCAAGCAAAGCATCTTAAGGAATCTCAAGGGAACTTAAAAGCATTTTGAAAAGATGAGAAAACATTCTCAAGGGAGTTGCTGTTCTGGTAACATTCTAAGCACCCTCTATTAAACTGCAAAGATTGCAAGTGTTCTGGGGTGCTCAACTACCTTCTTCCTGACCCAAATAATTCAATCCATCACGCTCTACCTACTTGGAATCCTGCATTACTGGTGCCACAGCGGCTAACTGTAAAAAAGGGATTCACATGGGATCTTGGAGCAAGAGCCAAACCGGTCTTTGCACAACTAGGCAACAGTGGTGCAAGCAACCCTACTAACATCTGACATTTGTATTAGTACACCTAGCACGGATACTGCCCTTTCGACATGTGTTGGGTGGAAAACCCAAAAGGGATCACGTTGTCGCATAAAAATTGAGTAATAAATGTGTCATCTCTCCATGAGTGATGATTTAGAAACTCCCACTTGACAGCTAGCAAAGACACATTGACAGAGAATTTAGAGATATTTTGTATGATCTATTAGGAAGAGGAACAAACTTACTTGACAATACACAAGAGAAAATATACCCTTTCACACCAGAGAGGAAGAATACATATATTTGGCACAAGGTGAATTGCTTGCATGGCAGTGATACAAAAGTATATCCTCAGTTGTGAGCAAAAAAGAAGTGTGGTGTGGTGTTGTTTTTTTTTAAATGGGGTCACTAGTGAAGGATTTATGCAAATGGTTCAACAATGCAATGAAATTCATTTTTGCAGGGAAATGTCACCTATATAGGGGTATTTTCTTTTAATTTTTCACATTCTTTCTTCTTCTAAATGTACGTGAAGCAAACCTGTATGGTAGTATCTGTCCAATTACATACCTCTATCCATTTAACTATATAACTCACCCTAAGGGCTTCTCTCTTATAGGATAACTTTTATGCAAAGGTATGGTCGCCCATGTAAATGTACAGACCTCTTCACATCATTGTACAGTGGAGATGTTCCACTCATTGAAGGTCGCAATGCTGCAGTTCTGTGGATCTTCAAACCATCCATCATTTTCTGTCCACAGATCTTTTGATGATGGATCATCATGACCATCATGAATGGATGGATTCAGTACTGTTTCTCTCCAAACCCAGGCCAAGAGACCCATGAAGGCATTCATGGAATGCAGCTTTGATTGAGTTAAACTGAAACATAAAAAGAGCAGTAAAGAGATGAATGAATATTCGGGGGGGGGATGAAGCTGATTAAGTTACAGGAATAATCCAACATTAAATACCCCTGGAGGCATGATGACAATGGGGAGAAAGCAGTAAAATTCTGGATGCCCACGGAGACCTTTAGATATTTCTTTTGAGGGGGATCAGAATATGAAAAATTCCTAGACCAACTCTAGAGGGAGTTGAAAGCTCCATGTGCTATCCCTATTCAACAGAGAATTTATTTCTCTTTCTATACATGCATCAAAGTGTCTTGCAGACTATATATATATAGCTAGTACAAAATGTTTAACTCCCTAGCTACCAGTTTATACATTTTTTTTCTGATCATGCTCATAAATACCTTTAGATACATGTAGCTGTCTTTCATTTTTAGGAAACTGGATTCGTTTAATTTTAAATATATATATATCATGTAATCATTTCCTCTAAATTTCAGATCCATTTGCTAATCCTGGGAGCCTTGTTATGAAAGAAGCCATGATATAATGAGAGTACTTGGCACTTATGCCTGTAATTGTATATTTTGATCACTTATTATTAGTATGCTAAATTAAGGAAAATATTTTCTTCCACCAGCCCATTTCATGTCCAGCTGCTGCTTTGGTTTGCATGCAGCAAACCTGGCAAAATGTTTCCTGAGAAGTGCATTTATTACAGAAATACCCCTTGAGCACATAAGCTGGAGAAAAAATGTGAACCCAAGACATTTTGCTATCTGAGATGGATCCTGAATGGGTCCCCACGCCAACTTTTTAAAAAGTCTTGCTGCACCATTTAGACACCAATTCCTGTCTTCATCTATCCCCTTCTCATGGTGCCACCTGAAACAGGTTACTTCGCTCTTCTGCAGCCAGCCTTGCTGAAAAGAGAGACAGATGTACCTGCCTTTGGTACTGAGCCAATGAGAGTCCCCTTAGGGCTAGCACTCAATTCGCACTGGCACCTTTATATATCAATGCATTGAAATAACTGGGTCCTGCCTTATGAAGCACTAATTCTCAGTCATTGCTTTAATATTTTTCAGGAACTCCTATTCTACAGGAATATGCAGGAACACAAAGACAAACACTCAAAGAGCTACTTTGAGTGTACCTATGAAGTTGCATTTGTTTTGTGGATTCTTTTATAATCCTCCATAGAACAGCAGATGAGCATGCCGTACCACACATTACTTTTGAAATGCCCCATAGCTTCAGAAGTAGTTAGCCAGGTAAGCATGAGAGGCTGCAATTTGAAAAACACAAGCCAAAATGCTCCTTGGTCTCACAGAACTAATGGTATACTTATTTGGATCTTGACCAGAGAATTCCTCCAGATCCACAGAGCTTTTGCTGTAAACATAATCTGGTTATATAAGCTTACCTGAGGACATGCTATGGTCTCCCCCCCCCAGTGGTGAATACCTCTACTACAGATGTCACTGGCGGGAAATGAATGTATCCTCCTCCACCTTTTTAGCTTGACCAGTTCACAGCTTGACTAGTTCACAGAAGAATGATGTGGCATTTCAGATAGGGCCCAAGTATTATCAGCCCATGAGATCAGAAGCCAGTGTGGCAACGCCATCAATTAGTACTAGATTTCTCTGAATATGCTGAGTGATGAAACCAAAAAGGATGTCTAAATAGGCCACCAAGTTACCAAAGATGTTTCCTGTACATTTGTAATTAAGGAGGCCACTTTATTGGTCAAGAATTTCTAGGGCGAGACCCCCAGCACCTATTTTTATACAATGAGTCTTCCTTCAGAAAACCGATACTTTTGCTGCCCAATCTGTGGGACTAATGTTGAACTGTTCCACTGTTACCAGTTACCAAGATAGAAAGGAAGGCAGTATGTAGACAAATATGAATTAGATACTTAAGAACAGACAGTTTAGATAGATAGATAGATAGATAGATAGACTATCAGCCCTATGCAGGTATTCACCTACACATGAGTAAAGCTAAGCAGTGTTGGGGACATGGGCATGCACGTAAGCTCCACATCCCCCAATGCTCCCATGTGCTCGACTACTGTTTAGATATGTGTGTTCAGAAAAAGATTTGCACAGGGCTCCTTAACCACATTCAGCTGAATGTACGTGCAGAGCTCCCATGATTGTAAGGCAGGGTTTCCTTGTAAGGCAGGGTTTCCAATCCCAGGAGCTCTGTAAGTGCATTCAAGTCAAACACAGTTACAGAGCACTATTCAGATCTTAATGCTGAATGCACAAAGATATTTGATGTAGCCTGGGGCACAGGAACATTTGGGGGCAGAGTGTGTGTGTGCTTGCCTATATCCCCTACACAAATCAGCCATACTCAAGTTGCAGGCGAATGCCTGCATAGGGCTTCTATCTGTCATCTATCTAGCATCTATCTATCTCTCTGTCGATCTATCGATCTGTTGATCTATCCTATTTAAGTATGAGGCACAAGCATGCTATCTTGCTAAATTTTTAGATATTCCCCCAACAACAGCCTAATACTGTTTAAATTCCATTACAGAGGTTACATTATAGGAAGGTAGTTCATGCTTTTTGTTATGGTGTCAGCTGTCCTCTTATGTACCCTAAAATCTCTTCTGATTTATACTCATATCTGCCATTCGCTTTAAACTCTATAACTAAACTTACTACAATTTTAGGAATATTAGACTACTGATTATCATGGTGGCAGTTTGAAGAACTTGACACATCTTTTTATTGCATCAGTACTGACTTGCAATTCAGAAGCTTTCTGTCTATATACAATTTATATATCAAGATCAAATTCAAAATAACAATATTCATGGAAGTCTGCTTACACCCAAAAACTGGCGAGACAAAACTGACATGTAATGGAAAAGGTGCACACAGATCCAGTCTGTAGCAAAGAAAGATAATCAGAATATAATAATAACAGTTATGCAATGTTGAAAAGCAAATTGCCAGTGTTTCAAGGAGGCACGATGTGGTAGTAATGGGAGACTTCAATTTCCCTGATATCTGTTGGGAGACTTATTCAGCCAAACATGGCCCCTCCAAGAAATTCCTGAGCTGTGCTGCTGATAACTTCCTCCTACAGAAAGTGGAGGAAGGAACTAGAGGATCGGCTATCCTTGACCTGATTCTAACCAACAGAGACGAGTTAGTGGATAAAGTGGCAGTTTCGGGAACTCTGGGGGAAAGTGACCATGTTATACTTGAGTTCTTGATTCTAACAGAAGCAAAAGCTGAGTGTAGCCAAACACGTACCCTGGATTTTAGGAAAGCCAATTTTAACAAACTCAGAACAATGATTAGTAAGATCCCATGGCAAGTGACTCTCACGAGAAAGGGAGCCCAGGAGGGGTGGGAGTTTTTAAAAAAGGAAATTTTAAAGGCACAATTGCAAACAATTCCCACAAGGAAAAAAGGCAGAGGGCAACAGAAGAAGCCAATGTGGCTTCACAATAAACTCAAAGATGACCTGAAAACAAAAAAGGACACGTATAGGAAGTGGAAGGAAGGACAGGCTACAGGGGAAGAGTACAGGCAGGTAGCACAGAACTGCAGGAATAGTGTCAGGAAGGCTAAAGCTGAGAATGAGCTAAGGTTAGCGAGGAATGCTAAAAGCAACAAAAAAGCTTTCTTCAGATACATGCACAGTAAAAGACAGAAGAAAGAACTGGTGGTTCAACTATGCAATGAGGATGGCAAATTGATAACAGAAGACAAAGAAAAGGCAGAAGTGTTCAATTCCTACTTCGGCTCGGTCTTCTCCCAAAAGAGGGTCTATGACCCCCCTGGCAAACCTGAAGTGCAGACTGAAGGGGCAGAATTGCAGCTTGAGATTGATAGGCAAATGGTCAAGGAGCACCTGATTACTCTGAACGAGTTTAAATCTCCAGGGCCTGATGAGCTGCATCCTAGAGTAATAAAGGAACTGGCAGAAGAACTCTCAGAACCACTGTCTATTATCTTTGAGAAATCATGGAGGACAGGTGAAGTGCCAGACGACTGGAGGAGGGCAAATGTTGTTCCCATCTTCAAAAAGGGCAAGAAGGAGGAACCTGGGAACTATAGGCCAGTCAGTCTGACATCAATCCCCGGGAAGATTTTTGAGCAGATTATAAAGAAGTCAGTCTGCAAGCACCTTGAAAACAATGCAGTGATTACTAGAAGCCAGCATGGATTTGTCAAGAACAAATCCTGTCAGACTAATCTGATCTCATTTTTTGATCGGGTAACCTCCCTTGTGGACTGTGGGAATGCTGTGGACATTATATACCTGGACTTCAGCAAAGCTTTCGACAAAGTGCCTCATGATATCCTGATTAGTAAGCTAGCTAAGAGTGGGCTAGATGGAACAACTATCAGGTGGATCCACAATTGGCTAAAGAATCGGACTCAAAGAGTGCTTATCAATGGTTCCTTCTCAAACTGGGGAGAGGTAACGAGCGGGGTACCACAGGGCTCGGTCCTGGGCCCAGTGCTCTTCAACATTTTTATTAATGACTTGGATGAGGAGGTACAGGGAATGCTTATCAAATTTGCAGATGACACAAAGTTGGGTGGAACAGCTAATACTCTGGAAGACAGAAACAAAATTCAAAGTGACCTCGATAGGCTGGAGCGCTGGGCCGAAAACAACAGAATGAAATTTAACAGGGATAAATGCCAAGTGCTGCACCTAGGGAGAGGAAACCAAATGCAGAGTTACAGAATGGGGGACACTTGGCTCAACAATACTACAAGTGAGAAGGATCTTGGAATTGTGGTAGATCACAAACTGAATATGAGCCAGCAATGCGACGTGGCTGCAAAGAAGGCAAATGCAATTTTGGGCTGTATTAATAGAAGTATAGCTTCCAAATCGCGGGAAGTGATAATTCCCCTTTACTCGGCACTGGTTAGGCCTCATCTTGAGTACTGCGTCCAGTTCTGGGCACCTCACTTTAAGAAGGACATAGACAAACTGGAGAGGGTTCAGAGGAGGGCAACAAGGATGATAAAGGGACTGGAAACAAGGCCCTATGAGGAGAGACTGAAAGAACTGGGCATGTTTAGCCTTCAGAAGAGGAGACTGAGGGGAGATATGATCGCACTCTTCCAGTATTTGAAGGGATGTCACACAGAGGAGGGCAAAGATCTCTTCTCGTTCATCCCAGTTTGCAGGACACGGAATAATGGGATCAAATTACAGGAACCTAGATTCCACCTAAACATCAGGAAAAATTTCCTGACTGTCAGAGCAATAAGACAATGGAATCAACTACCTAGGGAGGTGGTGGGCTCTCCCAGTCTGGAGGCATTCAAGGTGCGGCTGGACAGACATCTGTCAGAGATGCTTTGACCTGGATTCCTGCACTGAGCAGGGGGTTGGACTCGATGGCCTTGTAGGCCCCTTCCAACTCTACTTTTCTATGATTCTATGATTCTATGAAGTAATACCTACCAAACTTGTCCTGCGAGCTTCTCCTGGAAGCATTAAAATAGAGCACGTTCCCCAGCCTATATAGTTTATATAATAGTGATCTTTTGATCAACTGCATCTGGTAATAGCTTTCATTTCTATATTATTGAAAAGATTTCATTTTAAAATCTTTTTAAACAATTTCTTTTTAAACAATCCCTCCCTCCCTCCGTCCTTTCTTCCTTTTTTGGATACAGAGTGTGACTGAACATATACCGAACATTTACTGAACATATACTGAAAAACCAGTAGAGATCCTGATTTTTGCTGGGAGTTATTAATAATATCAACAATATACTCCCAGTATTTTAAAGCATATGAGACCTAAGGATTTAGACATAAGATTGGTTCCACATTTACACTGCATCAACTGCGCTGATGGGAGTGAATTTCCCCTCCTCTGCTGCCCATGGCAACCCCTCCAACCTCTTGAAGATGCTACACAGAGTCAGGAGAATCTGCTGAATGGGGTGAGCTGTGGTGTGTTGGGGAGAGGGAGGATTCCCCCCAAATTGGGAGGAGGGGCATTCTGTGAGCAGTTTTTTCTCTCACACAGAAGGTCCCTTCCTCTCATGGAAGGCAGATCCTGGATCCAACTCTAAAAGTAGTGCTCCTAAGCTTGACTTTTTAGGAACACTTAAATAAGGAAGGCACGAAATTCAGCAGACCATATGTTTTTCACAAAAGTAGGAAAGAACATGGTGCTAAAGTTTTCCCTTGTAAATAATAGTAGTCATGGTACTAATGACTGCAAACATAGTCATACAAAAACGTAAAAGCTAAAGGGGATACTTTATGGCCACTGGATGCCATAATTGCACCATACAATATGGATAAGGCTACAGTTGGGCCACCACATTAAACCTCCTTTGGTCTTTGCCTCCCTTCACTGTATTCTAGCTTTCTGTGGTCATGAATTATGCCATTCAGTGAGGAGTAAATTGGAAGTAAATTGTCTGAAGTTTGCTGATGATAATAAAACCATGACCATCCAGATAAACTGGTTTGAAAAGGCACCCATCACCAATGCCTCTGAAAACTGGGCCATACGTGCTTACAACTTGCCTCTTCCTCTCTCTTTTTTAAATACTTATTCTTTAAAGATAAGAATAAGCTTATTCTTATCTTTCTGACCGAAATATGCACCCATTTGCACTGAAAGTTGGGAGATAAGTTGCTCCTGAAAAATTAATGCAATCCATAGTTAGTTGGAGATTTATTAAAGCCTTGCTTCGAGCAAGTCATTTCATTTTCAGAAACCCAATTTTAATGAAATGAAGAAGGTCGACCACTGGATCACTTTCATATTAATCTGCTTTTTCCCACACAATTATACTTGTTTCCCAAGTCCCATTGAAGTGGCATTTTTGACACTTTGGGAGGGTAATTTTCAACTTTAAACCACAAAGGTCTGTGTTTATGAAAAAATAAGTGACCCATTTGACAAGGAGTACAGGTAAAACTGTACCATAGCAGTTGCTGAAATATTAGAGCCATTTTTACAATCAGGGACATGTCTTCCAATCCCTTCAATGCTACTTAATGGTGCATTTAAAATGATTGAAAGAGCACCCTGAGCGGATGATAGAAGTTGCACGTAAGCTGAAATGTATTTTGTTTTCCACGTAGGGCAATCTGCATCTACACTTTCTCAGTGCAGTTCCACAGTTTTTGCAATGGCTCATTAACAGGTACCCAATGATAAACTGTGCTGTCAAATTACAAACATTAAAAACCTGAATGGTGTGCCCTATATGCTTTTAACACTATAACCCTGTTACAGTAGTTAACCATGGCATTTTGCAGAATATCCTCCACTGAAAGGAAATCCCTTTAAAACAGAAAATTTACCAATTTCAGCGATATAATTTGCTTTCTTCTACAGTGCAAAGCTGAACTCCAAATTCTCTTTCCTATCATTATTTTCAATTCATAATATCATTAATATTTTTGCCCAGTTTTATGTGAAGATGCATGCAATGTATTTGATTAATTTATATTTCCTTATTTTAATCTAATGCAGGCCTACACAACAACTGTAGCTTAAATAAGGGTTTTATTGAGCTCCTGGATAGTATTTGTTTTAGTTTGCTATTAATCTTACAGTGCAATCCTATACATGTTTTCTCAGAAGTAAGTCCCATTGTGTGAGTATAGGATTGCAGCCTTAATGTTTTTTGGCTGGCTCTTATTTGTTAAATCTGGCTTTTAGTTTTGTGGTATAGCCATTTTATTACTGCTGTAAGCTGTACTGAGAGGGTTTTTACCCTTAAATACATCCTTTAAGTATGATAGATAGATAGATAGATAGATAAGCTGAATGTAACCCATAAGACAGGGGTCAGCAACACAATGTCCACAGGTGCACCAGCCAAGACCACCAAGACTCCAGAGTTTGCCCACCAGACTCCTTTCTCTCTTGTCTACTCACAATGATATCCCCTGCCAAAAAATGGCTTGGGGGGGAAGCCCACTCCGCACCAAGGACCCTTGGGTCAAGTGTCTTTGGCAGGGGATGGGCTTCACCCCTCCAGCCAGTTTTGGCAGCATATAGCTGTCTGTCCATTTCATAATCACTCTTTTGAAATATTGAAATAAAGCCACATGAGAACAAAGGTTGTTGAGCATGCAGCTATTCTACAGGGAATAGAACCTTCAGCTATAGCATGCAACTTTGCTTACTTAGTTGAGTCACCAGGAGATATTGACTCTGCAAGCATATTCATTCAAACTGCTGTTTTTGTAGCACCTACCCTAAAGATTAAAAACACAACATTCTGACCCATTTTCACAATATTTTGAAGTTTTACTACACTGAAATCAAAGTCAAAAATACTATTGTTTTATCCAGCTGCCATTTGTAAATTTATAATTTCACAGTTGAAAAAAGAATGCAAAGAAAAAATTGGATTAACAACCTCACAACTCCCTTTGGGTATGGCAACCAAACCTTTCAATAAGTCTAGGATGATTTCTAGCGATGCATACAATGCACTGAGGTGGCCCTGTTCATGCTACCAGCATAGCAGCAGCTATTTGTGCATTCATGCTGGTGTGCAGGTAGGGATGGGGGGGGGAATTAAGGGCACAATCCTACTGTATTATAAGGATCATAAACCCCTGAACTCAGAAGCTTATGAGCATCCTATGCAGGGCAGGAGGAGCAGTGGAGGAAATCTTTGCTTCCCCCCTCCTTCCCCCCTGCATTTTTGCTAGGTGGGCTTTTTTGCCCATCTCGCGATAGCGTTTCAAAGGGGAGGAAAGGAGGCTGTGGCATAACTAGTATTCTGGCCTCTCCAGCCTCCTTCTCTCCCTCCCTCCCTCTGGAACACCTCCTTTCCCCCCTCTCCAAGGTTGCTTTTCCGACCTCGGGGAGCAGCTGGCATGGTTCTTTCTGCACGGGCTGTGAGGTTGAGGAGCGGGGCTCAGAGCTCCAATTCCCTCCTCTGAGGCTGGAGCGCTGTCTCCAGCCTTGGATCAGGGAATCTGAAGTATGCCATGGCCTCTCAGACGTGGCCTAGGGGCCACAGGATTGCTCCCTATTAATTCAGTTTGCATTTTAATAAAATTTACCTAAATTCACACTTCTGAACCGCTATGCGAACCAAAATGCACTCATCCAAAATTCACACTTCTCCAATTTTGCAGTGGAGTCCTTCAATCAAAAATTGCAGAAATCCACATATTAGGAGGAATGTGCACAAAATTGCTTATGAATTTTCATGTGAACTTAAAAAAAAAATTCAAAGTTCAGGATGAAACGAACTTAAGATTGGGAAACTGAGAAACTGAGAGAAACCAAAATTGTCAGATTCCTTCATCCCTATGTGCAGAAAGCTAATTTTCAGTGAGTTCAGCTGCTTCAGCATGTGACATTAGCATGTCCACAACCACTTCAGAACATGGTGCACAGCTGGAAATACATACAGACTGACTGAAAGATGGCTCCTTTAAAAAAAACAACACCAAAACCCATTATGCCCTGAAAAGATCAGAGTGAGTTGCAGAGGACTTCCACTAGTTTGCCATCCAGGTACTGACCAGGGACAGTATCCAATCAGACACTACCACTAACACAAATTTCATTGTTCTGGTGTAGGGATATGTGAGGAATCCATTTGGGGGATGGAAATCCATCGGATTTCCTCAGTTCGTCCCCCCTGGATTCTATCTCGCAACACCCATGCCAGCTCCGACTCACGCTGGCCCGCTCGCAGACTTTCGGCAGTAAGACAGACCAAGATTTGTGCAAATTTATGTACTGGTTGAGATTTGTGCAAATCTCGTGAGAGTTGCAGATATCTCACGAGATTCTCAGAACTCTCCAAGATTTGCACAAATCTCGCCATGCTACCTGATTTTGGGGTGCCATTTTTGGTGCACAACGGCACTTGAAATGGTGTGTAAAGAACCATGTGGAAAATTTGCACAAATCTCAGCCCATCTTAGCCAGAAGCCCATGAAATAACCCAATTTGGCCTGCCTCCAGTGTAGTGGAATAAACGCAAACGGAAAACCCCACCGAGCTGAAATGAGCCGGATTTTTGAGTTTTGACCTATCCCTATTCTAGTGTAAGGGACCTCTAGCCCAATGGCAATAGTCTTAGCTAGTACAACAGGCGGGTTTGGGGGGAATCCCGCCACGCCGTCTAATGTTATTGGTGTTGCACTAGAAGTTCCTTACACTAGCACAATGTAATTTATGTTAGTGCTAGTGCCTGATTGGATACTGCCCCGGGTCTGAACTTGCTTGGCATTAGCAATACTACAGAAGAAGGTGCACAAAGGATGTGCACTGAAGGATTTGAGGTGTGTACCACTTGTGTCTAGAATTTTATTTATTTATTTATTTATTTATTACATTTATACCCCGCCTTTTTTCCTGCAAGGAACCCAAGGCGGCTTACATAATCCTCCTCCTCCTCTCCATTTTACCCTCACAACAACCCTGTGAGGTAGGTTAGGCTGAGAGTCAATGACTGGCTCAAAGTCACCCGGTGAGTTTCATGGCCGAGCGGGGATTTGAACCCGGATCTCCCGAGTCCCAGTCCAACACTCTAATCACTACGCAGCACTGGCTTCTCAATATCTGTTCCTAGATAATTATGATGGATTTTGTAAAAATGTGCTTACAAATGGAAACGTCCAGACCTTAAGAATGAGGCTCTCACCAGGCAATCCCACTCACCATTGCCCAACTCTTTCACTTTGTAAGGATACATTTGTTTTGGGGGGGCAGGTCCCTCTTAGAGAACTCTCAATTTAAAAAGAACCACCACCACCACCAAGGTTCTTCAAGAAATGTCCAGCTTAAGGCTGGCCAGCAGCCAGCAGCTGCCTTGCTTCTGGGAGCGCTGCCAACAGATGGAGATAACGGAAGCTGTTTGTGTTTTCTGCCGAGTGGAGAGTAGAAAAAGCGTGGTCTTATAGTCCTAGGAATCAAGCCAAGAGTGTCAAACAAAAGTCCAAGGGTCGAGCAGAGGCGTAGTCAGGGTGAGTCCGAAGTAGAGTCCAAGGTTCAAGGCAAGGTTCAGGAGCAGGGTCAGGGATCAGGAACAAGAGTCACAGAAGACGTTGTTTCCCAATGCCTAGGCTTCAGTGAGTGAGTGTTGTTATACTGCCTGCTGCCTGGGCACGCCCATCCCACAGCTGGAGCTCCTTAGCAGCAGGACCGGTGCAAGGCAGTTTGGTGCCCTAGGCAAGATCAGATATTTAGCGCCCCCCCCCGTTAATCACTCATCTGGCCGGTCACCCAGCCAGATTTATGCACATGACTGCCCCACCCACCCAAAAGGGTAAATTGTTATTTATTTATACACAGAAAGGAGTGGGCCCGTGAGAGGAGCTCAACCCTCTCCACCCTCTGTGCTCCCTCGCTTCATGTACGGGGGGGGGGGTGGCTCATGGGTAGAGCCCCCGCTTTGCATGCAGAAGGTCCCAGGTTCAGTGCCCCCCCCCCGCATCTCCAGCAGGGCTCGGAAGGGATCCTGCCTGAAAGCCTGGAGAGCCGCTGCTGCCCGTCCGTGTCGACAATGCTGGGCTAGATGGATGGGGGGGGTGCCAATGTAGGATAACACTTCATGCATCTGAGGAAGTGGACTGTAGTCCATGAACTATTATGCCAGAATTAACTTGTGAGTCTTTAAGGTGCCACACAACTCTTTGTTGTTTCTGCTGCAACAGATCATCGCCTGATTTCCGGCCTCTCCTTCCTCAACAGTGAGCCTGCATGATCTGAGGATGCTCAGCCCACATTACACTGCGGTTGAGGGTCTCCCCACCCTTTAGGGTGCAATCCTATGCATGTTTAGACAGGGGGGGGAAGTCCTACAACTCCTAGCATTACTCCCCTGCCCCCCCTGTCTAAACATGCATAGGATCACGCCCTTCGCCGCTCTAAAGACGCTGTCCCTTTAACAGAGATCTGATCTGAAGAAACCAGCCGATTGAAGCTTTTCCTGGCACTCTGGAGACGTATCAATACGATCTGCTGCTAAGGACGGTGCAAATCAAAGCGACGTTAAAAGGGACACAGCTACAGGGGGCTGGTTAAAAAAGTTGGGAACCTTCGGCTCAGATCTGCCTTAAGTCCCGGCTCTCACATCTCCCCTCCCCTCCCCGGCGCTCCTTGGTTTATTGTCACGGGGACAGACTTCCTCCTTATATGTATGTCTCTGCGGGTGTGTTTGTGGGTGTGTGGAGGGACCCCCCCTCCCGCTATTTTTTCTCCCCCACCCCTTCCTCTTTTTTTCTCAGTTTCTTCTTTTTCCCCCACCTCTCCATTCCGATTGGCTCCCTCTCCCCTTTCGTGTAGCTTGCCATTGGCTCTCGCCTTCCACCCCGTTAAAACTGGAGTAACTTCCTCGATTTACTTGTCATTCGAACCATCTTCTTTCGCATGCTTGAAAAAGTTAAACCTAGGTAAGCTCTGAGAGAGAGGGAGGGGAATTTAAGTGGAGTCTGTTTTTGCATCTACTCGGCATTCTTCTCCCCACCCCACCCCACCCCCACCCCCACCGTCAGAGAAGAGAGACACACCTGTTAAAAAGACAAGAAACAAATGCAAAAAACATGTGCTTCCTTTCCAACGGGTCGGTTCTTGCTCTTTCCCTTTTAGATCAGCCCTCAGATGCTCACCTGTCTGTGCGTGGATTTTCCCATTTCCCCCTCTGTTTTTGTAGGAAACTCCCAATGCACACATAATACAGATGGTGGATTGGTTATGGTTATATCTTGCTGCCCCTCCTGCCTGCAGTGAGCAGACTCTGCTGCCTGACCCTTTATTGCAGAAGAGGGAAACACACACACACACACTGATCTGCTTTCATGTCCTCGGGAGCTAAGTTGCTGCTGCTGCTGCTGCTGCTGCTGCTGCTGCTGGCAGTCCCAAGGGGCGTCTCTCTGGGAGCGCTAGGGCCTGGTGAGAGAAGAGTCTCGTCGGGCTTAGGGAGCGACCAGCGCGGTGGAAGTGGGAGAGTTCTCCACGGGAGAGGCGGAGGGAGCGGCAGAAGTGCTTCGAGGTTCAGGCGGCTTCCGACGGGGTTGGGGGGAGGAGGTGGAGGTGGCTGTGCTGCCAATCGGCTGTCCTGGACTCTAGCCAAATAGCTGAGTGAAGATCAGCTGTTTGGCGCAGAAAAGTAAAGGGGCGGGCGGAGGTTTCTGCGCCCCCTTTAGCCGCGCGCTCTAGACAGCCGCTTAGTTTGCCTAGTGATAACGCCGGCCCTGCTTAGCAGCAGGCTGATTACAAAAGCCTCACAAGGCCAACGTCCTGGTTTGTAGCCGGACGCTGCGTCGAGGGGCCTGCATCTGTTCCTGCCTTCTCATCCTCCTCCTCTGTCTGGGACTCGGGACCTGCACCATCTCCAGCTCTGATTCTGACTCCTCCCGGGCTGGGGAACTCCCACGAGTCATGCCAGAGGGGCCTGCCAGCTCTTCAGCTGCCCGGTCGGCCCCGTTTGGAGCAGCAGTGTCTGAACTCTGCTCTGAGGAGTGTCCAGGGCCCTGGGTCCTCAGAGGAGGATTCCTGGAGGGGGGTCATGACAAGAAAGCTCAGTCAGAAAAACAAAACTAATCACTAGGCAACCTAGAGCGAGGATCCTCTAGAATAAAATGCCATCGTGAAAACATCCTCAGAATCACTTAATATTTTTTTCTTGAGGCATAAGAATCATTCATGCAGATTTCTGGACATAACATTTAAAATTGTTTCCCTAATATTATGCTATAATATTTCACAGTAAAATCTAGGATAAAGAAGAGGAAGAGGGAGAAGAAACCTCTTCCAGGACTGTAAGAAGTTTTGTACAGCTTCCTCTCCCTTAAAGTGACAGAATCATTCTCTTCATAGTCCTAAGGATCAGGGGCAGCCCATGTTATTTTGCTGCCTGAGGCAAGGAGCAAGATGGTGCCATGCTCCCCACCATGCCAAGTAGAGAAGTTGACTGGATTGGACAGTCAGTTGAATCTTACTTCAACTATGTCAATGGGACAGCATCCTCCACTGTACCTGAGACCAGCAGGCTAGTTTAGGGGGCAAGGGCAGGTTAAATGGCAATCACAATGGTGTCCTCTAACACCTCACTGCCATTCCTCACCCCTCAGCATCTGCCACCTGAGGCGTCTGCTTCACTCTGCCTAATGAAAGGTCCAGCCCTGCTAAGGAGACACCCACAGGCAACCCATGAAAGCCATTCATAAAGAAAAGTGGTCTGGAAAGCTACATAAGTGAAATCCTGCATCTCTGCAGCTTGCTGTTGAAAGTGAAGTGCCCACCAGAGCAATACACAATATGGGTCCTGTTTAAAAATGTCAAACTTTAACGTTTATTTTTAATTAGCTGTGAACAATTCTAACAAGAAGAAATTAAAAACTGCTTTCTGAGGAGCAGCTGGGCTATCTGTTGTTTACAGTGCAGCATGAAACTGCCTGTTCCACAGCTTGCTTAAACTGAAATAGAAATGAGACTTGATGTGAATTAAACACTGTCAATTGTGTAAATAATAAAGATGTGCTTGACAGTCAGAAACTAATTACTGAAGAGTCTAAGGATATGTAAGATTACAGCTCCAGGTGCTATGCTGAAAGCCATTACTTAGTATTTACATATGTGAGTGGGGTGGGGATCCTTTGTATGAGTAACAGTGGCAGGAATAAGTTAAGAGGTGACTTTTAAAAGTAATCCATAAACTACTCACACAATGACATCCACAAATACATGCAGGGCCCAATGTATGGTAATGCACTACTCTGTTTCTCTCCCATGTGTCTATATTTTGACAGCTCCGTGAAGTAGCTTGGCTTCAAAACACTACTTGCAATTTTAAGTACTTTATTTTCATCTCTTGTTATCAGTTTATCCAGTTTAATTAAGTATTCTTTTACACATACATTCAAAATAATAGAAAGGCTGCCAGGAGATATTCTATTATTATATCAGAGGAAAATTATTGATTTAGGGTACAAGCTACACTCTCCTGTGGGAGCTCCTCTCCCCCCCCATACTCACACACACACACACGTTTATTATTTATTTATTCATTCATTCATTCATTCATTCATTTCATTTCTATATCGCCCAATAGCCGAAGCTCTCTGGGCTGTTTACAACAGTGCCTAAAACAAGGCCAAGATACAATAAAACGTCCATAACATTGTTCTACAATGTGTTATGAGGTGCCACCAAATTCAAAAATAATAATAAACAGAAGGAGAGAGTCCTGAGCACAGATACTACACCACACACAGCAGCTTCACAGTCCTCATATTCATTCATATCAGGGCAAGTTCTGAAGAGAAGCTGCCCTGTGCATTGTGCCTTTGACATCAAATGAGCATGTGCCTTTGACCAGCTCAAATGAGCATGGGGCAAATACAACAGGTGTTACAGTTGGCCATAAGACAAAATGGTTTTCTACACAGGTCATTTGTTGATACATGATGAGGATCACAATTTCTTCGACTTGCATCATTTTGTGCCCTGTTTGAATTGACCACCAAATCCAGCCTGCCTGGAGTTCTAGTCTGGTCCTCTGGGGTTCCCCAGATTGTCATGTCCCTTTCCCTTGACCACCTATCAGTCGGTGGTTTCCCAGCCTTGGTGCAGTTTTCTCCCCATTCTAAAAGGACAAAATACATCTCTTAAAGCTTAGTTTCTGCTAATAAGAGCTTTAAGCTACATGGTGCTGGTAGTTGGGGTATTTTTGGCCCCACCCCCTTTTGCCTTTGGCCCTTTCTGTTGTAAATCCGTCCAGTTCCAAGATAAGCCGTGGTCGTTATCACAGTCCGAGGGTTGAAGCCAAAATATATAATTCCGAAATACAGCAAACGTAAATCAGTTCGGGATCAGGCAACGTTGTGGTCAAGGTCATTCCAAGGTTCAAAGGTACAAGTCTGAGGTCAGGAATGTCAGGAGCGTCTGGCTGTAGCTGTCTTAACAAACAATTGCTTCCAGCATCTGAGCGTGTTTGGGATCTGCCTTTTGAGCAGGTGCTGATTGGTAAGGCTGCCCAGCTGGGTCAGGCTGCACTTAGCCTTGCCCCACCCCAAACACACTCCGGCACGGCTGGTCTCTGTCTGACCTACTGGAGGCACAACACTGTCCACCCCTGGAATGCAGCCCACAAGCACTCTCCAAAATTGAATTTGGCCCGCAGACTGAAAGAGTGTAACACCACTGCTGTATACACTCCCTCCAGCCTATGTGACGGAAGGCGGAGCTGAGGAGTTCGGCTATAGAAGGGCTACCTATCATTGGACAAAAAGGATCTTGTTGGGCAAAGTGAAACACTTTCAATTTGCTTAGCAGTTAGAGGAAAGCCTTTCTCTCACTGGACATGCAAAGTTTGACATGAAAATAAAAAGTCACAAAACTTCAGTTCAGCATTAATGCAGTACCAGTTCCATAAATCACATATACAAGCAGTTTAACATTTCAACCACATGAAAGCTTTGCAGATTTTTGGTTAGTTTTTGCTAACCTGTGAAACAATGCCGGTCAGGCAGAATAAAGGCAGAATAAAAGCATCATTTTGATTTTGCCAGTTTCAAATCTAACCAAATCACTGACCTTGTACACATTTATCTATTGTTCTCTTGGGCCTACAAGTATATTTCACCATCTGGATCCTTTTGTTGAGATTATCTCAAATAACTTATTCTAAATTTGGTGCTATTAGTGGAAATCTCATACCCCCTAAGAGGATAAAGATTTATATATATATATATATATATATATATATATATATATTCAAAGAGATTATCTCGAGATGGTTCACATACATTGCAGGAAAAAGCCATTTAGCCATCACAGAGGCAGATGCCCCTCAATAGCGTTGACGAGCAGAATGCATCATCTCAGAAATACTCTGTAGGCCTAGAAGATGAATGAATTTTCTAAAAGGTTCTTTTTAGATGAAAGTATCTGTGTACCTGCTGCTGTGTTCTTAAAAGCTGCAGATTAGGCTGTACAAAATGAACAGGGTGATGAAAACTATAGTTAGGCTGCAATCGCAATCCTATATCCACTGTCTTGGAAGTAAGCTCCACTGAACTCAGTAAGACATGCTTCTGTTCTGTGTGATCTGGAGAGTCCTGGCTACAAATCCCCATTCACACATGTACTCATTAGATGAACCTGGACCACTAACTCTCAGCCTAACCTTCCTCACAGGGTTGTTGCGAGGATCAAGTGGGTGGGAGAATCATACACACTGCCCTGAACTCCTTAAATTGTAATCTATAAATTAATTGGGTCTGGGTCATTGTTGTTATTGTTAAAATAAAGTCCTTCTTGTGAGTATTTAAAAAATGCCCCTCCCAGCCAGGCGTAGCTGGTGGGGGGGGGGAATAATTTACGCACGGGGAAATAACGGTTCAGACCACAATGGCCTGATTCACTACCGACCAGTCAGGAGGCAGAGTGGGAGGGGCAGTAGAGCTGTTATATTAAGCTTGCACGCCTCTCCTCCTGCCTCCTTTCTGAAGCGGCTCCCTCCCTCCCATCCCTGTTTGCAGTGTAGGTTTTATTGGCCGCCTGTTTCTAGGGGCCGAGTAGGAATGTTGGTTCATTGTCCTAACTGGCCGGGGGCAATGTTCATGTTTCGCCTACTCTACACTGTATTTCAGGATTTGGGTGCTTAGTGGCATCTTTTCAATTCGGTCACATTGGCGGTTTAAGTGTGGGATTAGGCAGTTTTAGGGGCCCGGTGATCATCCTATGGCACCTTTCAGGTGAGAGGCAGTGCCCGAGGCTCCCGCCGCCGTTGCCTCACGGCTCGGTTTTGGGGAGATAAGGCATGTCTCTGAGGTCTTCCTACCTCACCTGTCGGTACCTCACGGTCCGTACGAGGCTGACTGCAGGAAAGACCTTCCAGCACCGTGTGGTGTTAAGCAAGGAGGGGATGACTTTGATGCCGTCACCCTCCTTTGCTGGATGTTTCGCCCTATAGCAATGGCGACCAGCTGATAGCCGGCGTAATTAGTGCCCGCACTTTTTTCTCTTTGTAGATCTCCAACTGATGATTCAATAAATGTGGCCCATTACTTTTACCACAATTTGTACCCTACAAGTGTGTCTGAGTCGTTATTTCTCCTCTACGTGCACAAATGACAGTTTTTCTTCAGTATTCACAAGGAGAAACTGCACACACACCAGTGGAGGATAGTGGCTGCAATGTCAATGCGGCAGTATATCCACTCTGGGGTTTAGTCTGAACTTTAAAGGAGTTATCCATGGTGCTGTACCCTATCCCCTATCCCCAAAATGGATCCAGCACTATGGATAGCTCCTGAAAAGTTCAGACCGAAACCCGGAGTGAATATATTGCCCCACTGACATTTGAGCCACCAGCCTCCTCTCTCTCTCTCTCTCTCTCTCTCTCTCGCACGCACGCACGCACGCACACACATACACACACAGAAATTGAGGTGAACCAAAAGGTGTATGCCCACTTCTGATTGCCAGTGCCGACTTCTGAATTACTGCTTTACTTTCTAAATTAGTGAGATTTAGGCTGCAGTTCTATAAACACTTGCCTGCCTTATCAGGGTTCCTGATCACATGGAGCTTTGCACTCATGTTCACTTGGATGAGCTTACACTTTCCATGCAATGTGGGGAGGTTGGGAGTGGAGGGGGCGAGCCAGAATGCGTGTCCCAGGCTCCCTCTACACAATTTTAAGCTGCACACCTGAACAGGGCTTAAGTCTGACTAGATTCAGGGGCACTTTCTAGTAAATGTGTTCCAATTGCAACCTATAAATGTTTACTCAGAAGTAAATCCCACCATGTTCAATGGAACTTTTCCCCAAGTAAGGGTGCACAGAAATGCAGCATGCCTAATTTATTTTAATGTAATTTAGACACATCTTACTTTCTCTAAGTTGTGCCCATAGCCTTCAGAGCCGTACGATATTTCAATTTTATATAACTTTGTACTATAAGTGCTAATATGCCTGAATGTAGTAGTATTCCAGATATATCTGTACAGCACAGCATTATTATTTATTTATGTTTCCACTGGAAAGTCAGAAAGAAAAAAAATGGTCACTATTCAAACTTGATTTGGGTGTTGCTGGAAAGCTAGAATCGATTCCGCATCTCAGCGGCAGTGAAAATTTGGCAGTGAACATAATTAAAAGTTATATTGTTCATATTTATCTGAGAATATAAATGGCACATCAAGTTTTTCACTCCTGTCCGAAGCAATTAAGGTATCCTCAGTGGAACAAAAACCTCACTCAAAAAAACAAGGGAAAGTGCAATAAGAAGGATTCCTTCTATCTGTTCATCCATTTAGAAGGAAATAATCTGCAAAGCTAATGTATTTGACAGGGTGTATTACCAGCATTTGTAAAGACTGCATTTATTATGCAACCAAATACAGAAGAGTACATCATTGGTAAGTCTGCTATTTGGAAACAGATTCCCCCCTCAAATCTAATTAATATTTGTTTTAATTAATATTTGTTCCATAAAAATATTAAAAGCTGTTGGAATGTGTTTCTTACGCACCCCCTTCTTCAAAATTAATAAAGCAAAGTCAGTGGGAAAGGTTTGCTTCACTGAAGGGTGAACCACTAAAAAAAAATGCCCTCTTCTGATTCCACATATGATCTATTGTTATTAAACATTGCTGAAACATTTTAGACTGTCTTGAAAAAAATAAATTTGCTTTGGTAACTCAAAACTATAATGACTTTGTAAAGGTTATTGTTTTTAGCAATAACTTTTTAATAGCAAAATCAGTCTCTCCTGCAAGCTTCTCTCTAGTAAAATATTCCCATTCTGCTTTTCCCACCTTCAACCATGACTTGGATCATTTATACTGCATGCTTTCTGCCATGATAATAAATTGTTACAACTCATCATTGCTGAAAGACTGAATGAAATTGAAAGTAAAACATAAAAAGTCATATTTCTTTTTCTAGATATTTATTTTTACATTCCCGGGGATCCTATATTTTGAAGTATTTTAGTTCCAAATAGCTCTACAGCTATGAAATCAAATTGTGCTAACAAATGTTTATGGACTATAATAATCTTCTGCTGTGATTCCAGTATTTATATTTGGGTTATTTGAAAATGGGAGCTTATTTTTTGGTGTGTCATGTCTGTGGCTCTAATGGTTTAACTATTCTGTAGAGATGGAAAAACTACAGGTATTAGAACTGATGCAAAGCCTTCTGCTTAACTAAAATAAAATACATCTTTAAAATAATCAGGTAGTACTTTACCATACAAAACAGGAGCCTCTTATTTATAGAGAAAGCAAATCATGGTAACAATGAAGATGAAGATAAATAGATATCTAAAAAAATTCTAACCATCTTCCACACAAGCTAGGTACGCAAACCTTATACGGTTATACATCTACAAGTATCAGTGGAAAAACCTTAGTTGGGGGTAGATCTGATATTTGTGCTAATTTTGGGACTGTGTTGAAATGTCAAACCAGATGAATAGTTTCTAAGTAGCGGTAGATGGAAAATGTCTACAGAGTTCTCCAACCCTACAGCACAAATGGAGCTGAACACCTTTGCTAACTCCTGTTAATGCAAACTGCTCCCATCATTTGATCTATCAACAAATAAAAATTCTAGACTACATAACAAAAATTGCCAAATTATACAGATGTGTATGCCTATATTCTGGAGCAGTCCACAGATCTGAATAATTTTCTGCCTGATCCAGCTAGGAGTCACATAGCTTGCTATTATACACATATCCCCACCTGGATAGGGACATGTGTGTGGTAGTGCAGGCAGGTAACTTTAGACCACGGGTGGGCAATTCACGGCCTGTGGGCTGCATGCAGCTTCTGCTGTCCCCCACTGTGGTCCCCACCACTGCCACTCCCACCCCCACCCCCGAATTCAAGGGAAATCTTTTGTCAGGAAAAATGGTATCTGTGGCAGTGACGTAGCACCAAAAGGGTCACATTTAGCTTGCTTGCAGTACCTTAATGAGGTTTCCTGTGGCAAATAAACAAGTGTTCAGCCCCCCCCCCCCCAAGGTAAGTCTAAGTTAAATGTTAGAGGTTGTTTTACCTTTTTTGTTTTCACAAAAATAATTGTTTTTCATGCTTCAGCTACAAATAGGCAGTGTGCCAGTTGGCAAGGATACATGTAACGATAGCCCTATTCAGCTATTCAATACTGGTGGGTATCGAACACACAAACGAATACACAGGAATACACAGGAACGCACAGAGAACCTATCCGAAGCTCATCCTCAGTGAAAGTGTCAACCCAGTGTGCAGTTGCAATGAAAAGGGCAAACTCCATGTTAGGCATAATTAGAAAAGGAATAGAATAAAACTGCCAGTATCATACTCCCCTTATACAAATCTATGTTGCTGTTGCACTCATGTCCTGCTTGAGGGTTTCCCATGGACAGCTGGTTGGCCACTGTGTGAACAGAATGCTGGACTAGACCCTTGGTCTGATCCAGTATGTTTTCTTATGTTCACGGTGGCCCTGGCCCTAGACCCTGACACGCATCATCTAGGGGCAGAGCTAACACATATTCAAGATGATCCCTTCATGCATTTGGTATCCCCAGTCGCTGAACACTTGAATAGGACTAATAACATTCCTCTTTAAAATACATGAAAACATTGTTGCCATGTGCCTTCATTCACTTTTTCCAACTCTTCAATATCCTTTTTTGGGGGTGTGTGCAGTGACAAGAACTGTACGCAGTATTCCAAGCATGGCTTGCAGCATAGATTTATATTCAATTATCAAAAAAACCTGCCAGAGTTAAGGGCTCAACTCCAAAAAGCCAGGAAATTGGAAGCTAAGGCTGATGCCTTAATAGATAGGCCCCCATGTTCAGTTGTGGAATGTCACAGCTGTGCTTGCTCATAACTTACACTCCATGCACCCACTCATTTCCTCGGTCTTTCAGGCCCAAATCCACATAAGGTGTAGTGCCTGGGAATGGAGTTTCTGGGACCAGCAAAGATGCCCCATGTTGTCCTGGTCCTGTATTGCCTTAAGGAGCATCTGAACCTGACTGTTTTGCTAGAGAGGAATCCGCTTGTGAGTTGACCCAGGCCACTTCATTGCTTACATCAGTAGTTGGCAGGATGGGTTAAACAGTGAGAGGTAGCCCTCTACTTGCAATTCTCAATATCCTTATGTTGCTGTTTCTTGTGGCACTACAGCAACACTGAATTACATAAAAGTTCAAGTTTCTTATTCTGGATTTGGAATGGCACCCTGATAAATGGTGGGGGGGAATCTTTCACCACCACATTGAGATTCCCACCAACAGGCATGCTGTAAGATATTTGGTGTTGCTTTAGAATATGTGATGCTTGTTTGGGATAGAATGGGTTGGGCTTATGAAAGAAAAATATCCATTCACTACCACATTGAGATTTCTTGCAACGTGCATGCTGCAGGACTTCCTCTGTGGCTGCTTTGGACGTTGAAATGTCTAGTGGGAATAAAATAGTTTTGGTGGTATGGTATTGCAGTTCAAAAGAAATGATAAGTGGAAGGGTTGAACACCTGACTTATTTACTTCAAAGTGCATCCTCCCAACATCTCTTAACACCAGAAAAGATGGTTGGGCTAAGCTCTGTGACTGTGAGCTCAATTGCCTAACTTCATATCCTATGGAAGTCCCTGTGAGCACCTTTTAGAGCAGCCTTGCCCAACCTGGCCCCCTCTAAAATGGGGGTTGTATTCCAACACATCTGGAAGGCCCCATATGTTGGGGAAAGCTGTTTTAGAGGGGGAAAGGCTACAAATGGTCTACAAATATAAGTAATTTGGTCTACAATAAAAGTAATTCACCACCCATTCCTGATCAAAATCAACAGGTTCCACACCCCCACACTGTCAAGATGCACCTTTTCTTGGTGTCTCTTAACAATATATGAAACGGGTCCTTGCTTTGACATTTCTCATGCTGGCAACATGCCAACATCGTCAATCACAGAGGTGCTAGGAAATACAACTCCAAGCACCAAGTGCCAAGTCACTAGGAACAATACCACTCTCAGCCCTGCTGCATCAGAGGAGACCCACCCCCATCTCCCGCTGTCAATCACAAGTAAAGGCATGGGTCATCTCACAGAATAAAGGTGTGGCTTAACTCACAGGAGGGTTCTTATAGATTCATAGATCATAGAGTTGGAAGGAGCCTACAAGGCTATCGAGTCCAGCCCCCTGCTCAATGCAGGAAACTAGAGGAGGGGTCTCCCATCCAAGTAATAACCAGGCCTGACCCTGCTCAGCTTTCTACGCTCAGACAAGCTGAGCAGATGCTTCGTAAGGCAATACAGGACCAGGACATCATTGCCCATCTGGATTTGGGTCTGAAGGACCAAGGAAATGTGCAGGTGCATAGAGGGTAAGTTATAAGCAAACACAGTTTATGAAATTACTCAACATCATCACTGATCAGGGGCCACATCTGCTAAGGCATCCGCCTTCGCTTCCGATTTACTGGCTTTTTGAAGTTTGGGCCAACATGAGATAGCTTGAACTCTGGTCTTAAACTGGCGAGGGTGGGGGGGGTGTTGATGATTGAATTTCTATGGTTTTTACCCCAGTTGTCAGTGATGTATAAGCATCATATATTGAAAATTTGCATCGTGACTCAAATGTTCTCATGCTAGCCAATTTTAAAAACAAAAATAACAAACTGTTATTTCAGTAGAACACATGTACTATTAGAAAACTACAAGCCAATATTAATATCAATTCAGAATATATGTGAGCTATAAATGACAGAAGTTATTATGAAGAAGCTAATCTGTATGACAATAGTCTCTATTTTTCTTTTGACTTAACTGAGACATCTTAATACTTTCCTTAAAGAAACCCAGTGAATCTTTACAAATATATATTCATTTCAAAAGACTTAATTATATTGAGTACATGAATAAAACTGGTAAATGAATTATATTATTGGGTAAATGAATTATATTGAGTAAATGGATTATAATGAATAAATTATAAGTGGTTAAATGAATTACAAGCAAGCACATAAAATGGCTAAATTAAATAATTCAATTTCAACCAGTTTTAAGTTTTCTTCTCATTTGTTTCACAGAGAAGCATGTTTAAAAATAAGTGTATTGACCATCTGAATGTTGTAATTTATATTACAAAACCTTGGCACTTTGGCATTAGCTTCAATACTTCATGTAATCTGGATGTCTGCCCGATGTGCCACTAACATCAATCAGCTTAATTTCATATTTTAGCACATTTTTCAGTATGAATGAAACCAGAATTTATGGTCCAAAACCCTGCATGTGTTGAAGCTTTCAGTCCTCTTGAATGAGAAAGGAATGCCTAAAAAGCCTAGAAAAATATGTTCTTCCAAGTTTCAAGTTTCCATTCACACAAGGATTGGGGATGCATGATATTTTTATTATTATTATTTTTGAAGACTGAAAAATGCCGTTTGCACTCCTAAACATGAATGCAAATGGGAGCACTATTTTCTCATGGAAAATGCACAACTTTCTCAAAATGTTTAATTCCCCAACACTTTAGTCTAGGGGGAAAATTGCACAATTTTGGAAATTTGTGCAAATTTGGGAATTTTTGTGCAACTTTCACATTTGATAGCTGTTCATTTTGCACAAGCTTTCCATTTGCATGAAATGGACAGTGATCACAAATGCAAGTGCAAATTGAGGAGAGTCGAGCAGTGAGCTGATGTTTGAAGGATCTTGGTGAGCTAGAACATCACTCATTCACCTATCCCTTCCATGGATAGTATTTTTGGCTTCCAGATAAAATACTGAATTTATACATTAATGGTTGCTTCTGAGTCCTTGTCCCTCAGGTGGGAACCCAGCATAATACAGCTGCAAAATCTCCCTTTCAAGGGATTAGCTTAAATGTTCATAAACAGAGCTGAGAAGCGTAAAAGTGACAAAATAGCACTGCCCTCTCTGAATATGTAGATCAAAGAAGGCAGCTGTAGCCTATGGGTTTGACAAGAGACAAGTCAAGGTGTTGCTCATGGCTAGAACTGCTTTTCAGCCATGTAAAATACTTGGGAGGAAAATGTGTATGTTTAAAAAATACACCAAAAAAAAAAGGAAAAATGTGCACCAAAATAAGGTCAGATTTCCATATGGATATGGATATTTAAAATCACAGGCTCGTGTGAAAATAGGATGGAACAAGCTTGACCTTTAAAATCTGACAATTTCAGCAAGACCAAGATTCACAGATCTGTCCACCCCTACTCATGAGTCAGATGCACTTCACATCACAGATCTGCACTTACCAGGCATCCAGCCAGAGACTTTATGAGTACAGTATACTGTTGTGTAGGTGCATCCCATGTTTGATCTCCTTTGATGGATTAAGCCATATCAAAAGTGTATCTTACTAACATCAGCAGTGACCATTACCTGCAAAGCAGCAGGTCGTAATTGTCTGCCATTAAGCCAGTGTGGTGTAGTGGTTAGTGTGTTGGACGGGGACTCAGGAGACCTGAGTTCAAGTCCCCACTTGACCATGAAGCTCACTGGGTAACTTTGGGCCAGACACTGACCCCAGCCTGACCTACCTCACAGGGTAGTTGTGAGGAATAAGATGGAGGAGAGGAGGACCATGTAAGCCACCTTGGGTTCTTTGCAAGAGGAAAAAAGGCAGGATATACTGTAAATGTAATCATCATCACCATTGGAGGAAAAGGAGCCCCAATGCCCCTATCCGTGGGTGTTGTGAGGCAGTGTTGGAGGGAAGGTTTAGTTAGGTCAAAAACATGCAAGTGCATGGCTGCAGTTGCCAGCATGAATACAGGCTCATGCCAAGCACTACTGTGCAGTCTGCACCCATGTTCCTGAACATTGTTTTCCCAGCTATCCACTGACTCTACTGCCATTTCATCACATCCACTGGGTAAGAGCATCAGGAAACCTCCCTCTTGGCCACCATTCAGTGGCAGCCGAGAGCAAGCAACCATTGGCTATCTCACCACTGCACCAGCTACTGCTCAGGAGCACCTATGGAATACAGCTCATCAAGTCTGAGTGACTTTAATTTAAAAAAAAAAAGTCATATTTTGCAAATTTTCTGAGAACATGCTGCCACAGCTTTAATTTTTGTCCTAATCAAGCATACCTACAAATAATTTTTGCTGATTACGTTCTTTGTCGGAGTCAGTCAGCTGCTTTGTTTGCTTGAAGTTTGTATTATGATAAGAATGTTCAAGACTTTTGCTAGGGATGGAACTCTTCCAAAAGAACAAATATAAGAATCATTTATTTAGGTGAAAGTAAGGATGTATGAGAATTACGTTTGCTCTCGCAAAAAAGTCAAGCAATGCCCCGTTGGCAACCTCAGACACGAGCAGGAGAACATGATCTCCAAGGTGTTTGCGAATTCTCAAATGTGTACTCGCATTAAAAAATTGCACACATTTCAGAGAAAAAGCAGTCTGAAATAGTGCAGTTTTTTAAAATGTGCCATTTCATGCTTTGGTCTATGGAGGAAAATTGCGCAAAACACTCAAATGTTTGCACAATTTTCCCATTTGATCACATTGGATTTGTGCAATTTTCCCATTCATGCAAATTTAACCACTCACAAGTGCTCACTGAAAGGTGAGATGCACATCGTTGATGCTCAGAGAATCTAGGTGAATGCAGACATCACTTGTTTGCCCATCCCTTGATGAAAGAGAAAAAATATGGCAGTTTGGCCACCAAGATTATAGGGATGTGCGCGGAGCTCGATTGGGGGGTGGAAGTGGGGTGAACTTGCCCCGCTCAACCCCCCCCCCGAGCTCCATGTGACTTACCTTTCCCCAGCTCGGCACAAGTCCCCATAAGAGGAGCCGGGGAAAGGTACCTCAAGGTGCCCGGCGCTGTATTTTTTATATAAATACCAGGGAAAACCACCTTAAAACAGCCGCGATTTGCTAGTCACAGCAGTTTTAAGATAGTTTACCCTGGTTTTTATGTAAAAAAATGCAGCGCCGGGGACCTGGAAGTGACGCACACGCTAAAACAATAAACCCTATCTAGTCTCTCCCATACGTTACCTTCATGTAAGGTTATTCTGATGTGACAAGGCTCAATCAAAATTCCAGGCTCACAAATGCAATCTGAAGATCAGGACGCTTTCCATGTGAAGGCCGGATGAAGAACACCTAGCAGCCCTAACCCTCCTAACTTTATACCCCTCCAGGCCCTTGACCAATATGAGTTGAGCCTCCATAGCCAAATACTATTAGCTGGATGACTTCCTCGGCTTCCAGGAGGGAAGGAAGGATTGAAAACCCCTTACTGCTGTCCAGCTGAAATTAGTCAGCCTAATTGTTGGCTGCCATTCAGCTCTGATCTTGAGGGCCTGGAGACTAGCAAAAAGCCATGATAAGGCACGCAGGTGGTTGCAATAAGTGTGTGCCAGCCCCTTCTCATGAAACATGGCCTCTTGTTAGCAGCAAAAATCTCCAAAGAAAAATGAATTTCTTCACACAAACAGTTAAAATATAATATAGAATATAAATATTTAAAAGAATAAAATACAATACAATATAGCAAACAGCACAGGAATTGATAAAACAGGCATAAACATTTAGAACTAGGTTCTAAAATGGCTGGGAGAAATAAAGGCCTTTGCCTTACACCAAAAAGCTAACAACGTCATTACCACTTTTGACAGGTGATGGGAAGGACATTTCATAAGTGCGGTGCCACAACTGAGAAGGCCCCTCTTGCAACCACTTTTGGCAAGGGCACCCAGAGGAGAACCTCCAAAGATGACCCAAGGGTCCAAGCAGGTACATAGGGAAGGCAACTTCCTTTAGAAACTCTGGTCCCAAGCCATTTAGGGCTTTAAATGTCAGCACCAACACTTTGAATTAGGTCTGGAAGTGGACTGGAAGACACTACTGTGTACAGGTTCTGTTCCCTAAAAATGTAAAGTTTGAAAGGTTGTAGAGATGACTCAGTTCACAGAGTATGTCCATTTAAAAGATGGAACACCAAAAAAAAAAAACCTGCCTGCTTTTTCTAATATCTGGTGCCCTTCATTTGAATTTTTGAGGACGAGGTACAACTTGGACAATGATAGATAAAAACATTTTTCCTTATTATACTCTGATTAAGATGTGAATTTGTCACCTATGTACACTGTATAATTGTTTTATTTTTGCTTCTCTAATAACATACTAGCTAGATAATGTTGATGCTTGGGGGGGGGTTGCATAAATGTTATATTTGTTTATTACACACACACACACGGATGCATCCAATCCATACTCCTTTGGTATAATTGTAAATGGGTAATACAACAATAATCATCAGGAACAGCATCACTTTAGAAAAAAAACCCCTTAAAGATACATAAACTAATTCTAGCCTTATTTAATGGGGGGGGGGAACCTGTCCCACATATTCTCTGGAATTCTTCTGTGGTAGGAGACATCACAACTGGATAAAATGGTTGTGATGCTAGTTAGCTTCAGTAGTTAGCGTCAAGAAGTAGTTTACTATTTAAACTCTTTCTTTCTGACATGCTTCTAAATTAAGTGTTACCCTTTCAATTAAAATGTCCAAGATAGCTTAGGGTGCTTTTCATCCTGCTGCCTTCACAGAATTTTATCCTGCCTCACTCACAGAAGATGATGACATCTTCGGTTTATAGCCCTCCATGTTTTCCCATGAATTCTTCTATCATTTTTCTTACCAGAAAAAAAATCTGTTAAGGAAGAAACGATGTAAGAGCTGCCCAGTGCTATTGGATGGTTAGTTCTAGGCAGGCAGGGCCAGCCCTATCATTAGGCAGAGTGAGGCAGTCACCTCAGGTGGCAGATGCTGGGAGGCAGCAGCATGGTGTTGTAAGGGAAAGCTGCGGGCCTGGTCTGTGTCCCGCCTAAGCTAGCCTGCTGTCTTTAGGTGTGATGGAGGATGCTGTCCTATTGCCAGTGTTGAAGGAAGGTTCAATTTCCAGTCCAGTCAGCCTTTGTACACGGAATGAGAGGGGGTGCCATCTTGTCCTTTGCCTCTGGCAGCAAAATGTCTTGGGCCAGCCTTGATGCTAGAAACCCGCTTTCTGGAAACAATCTTCTTAGGCTGTGACCCTATGGTCCCTCCAAATCTCCAATAGTGGAACTCCCTCTCCACCTGCGGAGGTCAGAGGCAAAGGCAGAGGAGATCTGCCTTGGAAGCCTCCTCTGTGTGGTTCCAGGAAAGGCTGCAAGTGTTGATCCTCCACCATCAGAACTCTGATGGCAGAGGGAGCAAAAAGGAGGCAGGCTCAGGGTGGATTAGAAGAGGTTTTGGATCCACAGGACCACCCTAGCTGGTTCCCATATCATCCTCTGATAGTCCTCTGATATGCCTCCAGAACAGGGGGAAACCTATGCCTGATCTGGAGCTAGCCATGGTTTATTTTTTCACATTAGGAGTGTACTGGGAGGGGGAAATTCCCATTGGTGCTCTGATTATTATGACGGCTCCTTAATATTTTAAATTAATATTTTAAATTAAATATATATATAAAGAGAGAGAGAGAGAGAGAGAGAGAGAGAGAGAGAGTTTTATTTATGGTTTCGGTTGTTATTTTGTTGTTGTTTTTTGGTGGCATTATCATTGTAAACCAGCCCAAGGGCATCTGCCATTTGGGCAGCATATAAATTTAATTAATAAATAAGTTCAAAAAGTGGGGAGGGGGGGACAGCCCAAAAGGCTAAAAACAAAAGAAACCTTCTCCCCTGCCAACATGAGCCAGGTAGAGCATAGGGAGTGGTAGTTTGACCACCACAAATTCTCCCTCCAGCCACCACCCCCAACACTGTTGAATTGCTCTGCCTAAGTACAAAGCAATAAAACAATACAATGCATCAAAACTGCACAATAAAACCCCAACAAAATCTAAAATGAAAGCCGCTTAAAACACACACACACACACACACACACACATACGTACATGTTCATAATTACTATTCATTGAAAGCCAGATGGAAAGCTTTTAAATCTCAGTAGGCTGAAAGCAAAAAGTAAGGTAATTACAACCTCCGTTGTGGAACTTCAGTATGCTGATGGTGATGTGGTCTCCGCACATTCAGAGGATGATCTCCAAACTATCCTAAATGCTTTTGCAGAAGGATATGAAAAACTTGGCCTCTCACTTAACATCAAAAAAACCCAAAGTGCTTCATCAGCAAGTGCAAGTTACGGTAACCCTTTGGTGATGCCATCTATCCAGCTTGGTGGGGCAATACTGGAAAATGTCGATCATTTCCTCTATCTTGGCAGCTATCTTTCTGTTACAGTTAACATTGACAGTGAAATCCAGCATCATTTGAGCTCCACAAGTGCCGCATTTTCTCGAATGAAACGTAGAGTGTTCGAGGATCGGGATATCTGTAAGAAGACCAAAACACTGGTTTATGAAGCCATTGTATATTACCAACTTTATTGTATGCCTGCGAAACATGGACTATCTATAAAAGTCATTTGCACCTCCTTGAAAGATTTCATCAACGTTGCCTCCGGAAAATCCTGCGAATTACTTGGGAAGATAGGTGAACAAATGTCAGTGTACTGGAAGAAGCAAAGACTACTAGCATTGAAAAAATGATCCTTTAACGCCAACTTCAATGGACCAGTCATGTTGTTCGAATGTCTGACTGCCGTCTCCCAAAGCAGTTACTTTATTCCCAACTCAAGGATGGAAAGCGGGATATCGGTGGTCAGTATAAGAGGTTTAAAGATGTTCTTAAGGCTAATCTAAAAAAATGCAATATAAACATCGAGAACTGGGAAGCTCTGGCCCATGAACGATCTAAATGCTCTGGCCCATGAACGATCTAAATGGAGGTTGGCCTTGCACAAAGGTTCCATGGACTTTGAAGAAGCCCGCCCGAGTGCAAGGTGAAAGGGAGAAACGTGCTAAGCGAAAAGCACATCAAACGAATCCTTTACAGGACCATCTTCCATCTGGTAACCTGTGTCCTCACTGTGGGAAGCTGTGTGGATCTAGAATTGGCCTCCTCAGTCACTTATGGATCCATCGCTAGAGTCTACACAATTTTTTAGAATTTCCTCCTTTTATAATTTTCTTTTTGTAAATTTTTATCCTGGAAGACAATCTTACTCGGTCACGAGGGATCGCCTACTAAACAGGAAAGTTACAACCCCGGAGAGAGGCCCTAGGAAGGTTTTTGCACACAGCCAGGACATCACTGCTAACTAGACCCTGCATCTCTGGTCACCACCCATCCAATCTGTGATGGCAGGGGCACCTGGGCAGATCTCAAAAATGGGACAGGATGATATGGGAACCAGCTAGGGTGGCCATTTATGCATTGCCTAAAAAGAGGAAATGCATCATCAAAAAAAGATGGCGTAAAATTGCATACCATTTGCATATCCTAATTTTATGCATAGATGCAAATTTAGAAATAATAACTAAACTTTAAATAGAAATGCAACACATCTCACCCTAGCGGGGAAGACTAAGCAGGTGGCCTGTGTGCCTGCTCAGTCTGCTGCCCAGGTGCTAACTAACTGCTGATGGGCAACTTCACGGCCCCCGCTGCTCTCCCTTCTGGTGGTTCTTTATCTTCAAACTGGACTGGGACGGGGACCAGACAGCCCTTCAAATAAAAGGCTGTCTTCTGAAAAGTAGGGCACCTGGTCATCCTAGCTTGAGATAATAATTTCTCCTGAATAGAAATTAATTAGCTATTCTGCTAAGTTAACGCTGTTCCAATTTGGTCTGAGGTTTAGGCAAAAACCTCTGAGCACTTAATCTTATCATCCGCTAAACTGTTTTATTGGTGTTTAGTTTTATGTGTAACTTTTCAAGAGGCCCCATTCATATCGTGTTGACAGATGGGAACCTCGGGAAAAGATGGTGCTGGCACACTGACAGGATGGCCGCTTGGTCTGCTCTTCCGACTCGATGACTCCATACTGCCAACCAGCCACTTAATGAAACTCAAAAGGTGAGAGTGACTGTTTCCAAAGACGTCGAAAAGACCAAGCAAGCTGGTTTATAGAAACTTATAAAAAACAAAACAAAATCAACCCTACCCTCTGACAAGAAGTTGGAGCCCTGTGCTTTATGTAACAAATTCCTGAGAGAATGAGCAAAAACTATTTTGTCCATCACAGATGTGCCCTCTTTAATCATATTGTGCCATTTACTTCCAACGTGGAAAATGCTTTTAAAATGACTCCTTTGCTTTGTCTTCATACAAGCACCTGAAAGTTGACCCCTGACTAAACCTAAGTGCTTCTTCATATTGGTTTTAAAAGTGTTGCTTTGTGTATATAGCTTCCATTTATTCCCTTTTATGCCTGCTATAATTGGATCTCAGAAAATGTGAACCCAGACAGCAGCAGCATCCATGCCAGTGTGCATATATCGGATGCAAAGCCATGCCCTTAAATTCATGTTTCCCAAATACTTTACTTCTTAAGAGTGCATTAACTTAAACTTCTTTAAGTTCTCATAATCCTATTTTTTTCCCCACTCAACAATACGATTGACCTTATGCACTGTGTTTTTCTTTCCTATAATACTGCTTTCCTTGTATTGCCAGTGCTATGACAAAACCTTCTAAGGATGCAATCCTATTGGGATGACTGTAAGACCCCAAACTCAGACGCTTATGGGCATCCAATGCAGAGCAGGAAGAGTGGCAGAGACCATTTTTGCCTCCCCACTCCTCCTGCTCTCCATTTCGCTTGACGGGATTTTTCTCCTGTCTAGCAGGAGTGTCTTGGGGGGAGAGGCAGCTGGAGAAGCATCAAGGTACCTCATATCTTGGCTGCTCCAGTTTCCTCTCCCCCCGAAACATCCCCTTTAAACCCTCTCCAAGTCCAAGATCACTTTCCTGATCTAAGAGAGCAACTGATGCCGTTCTTTCGTGCTGGGTGCAAGGGGGCAGGGGAGGCGGGCGGAGCTCTTATTCCCAGCTCCGACATCGAAGCGCCGTCTCCAGCCTTGGAGCTGAGAATCCGAACTATCCTATGGCTTTCCAGACAAAGTCTAGGGGACAAGGGATTGTTCCCTAAATGAAGTTATATTGCAGTGTATCTCAGCATGACTTCCTTCCATTTGTACTTACCTGTTCTTACTTCTGTTCTGACCACTTCTTGTATGTTTGTTTTTTCTTCTTCTATAGACAATTCTAAAGGGTTTTCTTAAATGCACACAAACTCTTCTTTTTAGAGGTGAAATCATCACGTGGAAGGTGGAGACATCCCTTTTCCTTCATGTCTAGACGGTACTGTAAGTAACAAGCCCATTTACATACACATAACATAATAATAGAGAATCATCAGAGCATATTAGGGAATCATCGGAACTGATTAGAGAATCACCAAAATGGATTGTTTGAGCAATCTTTGGGGTGGCAGTGGGGAGGGGGATTCAAGCCCCTGAACAAGAGGGATCTGAATGTTATGTTTTTCAGGGAAGAGGGTTGAACGCTCAGTGTTGCCTGACTTTTGCAGTGGCTGGTCACCACCTTAGCTTTTTTTCCACTCACAGTAAGCCAACTGATATGGCTAGAAAGGCAATAGGATTCCTCATATCCTGGCCTCTCATCTCTCCATCTACTGGAGCACCCCCTTTCTGACCTCTCATAGGCCATGTATGAGCTCGGGGCACAGCCGATGCAGTTCTTTCCATGGCAGCTGCAAGGGGGTCGGGGAGGGGTGGGTGGGTGGGAATCGGACATTAGCATCCCCCTTCTGAGGTCATAGCCGTGTCTCTAGCCTCAGAGCAGAGATTTCAAAGAATCCTAGGGTCCCCGGGATGCTCTCCTCCTGGGATCATAGGATTGCTCTCCTAAGCACTTTAAGTTCCATTGAAATCAGTGGGCATAAGTTAGACAAGGCATTTATCTCCTTTTACTGTATTTGGACTTTGTTGTTGTTGTTGCTTCTAAAATAGCTGTTATCCTAAAGTGAACAATTCTGCCTATCTATGTGTGGCTGGTGGTGGCATTTTATGCCTTACCTTTCCCAGCTGAATAACTCTACAGTGTGAAATATGGCTGGTAACTTAGTCACAGCAGCTCACAGCTGGAAACCCCGCAGAGCTTCCATGTTTGATTTCGCCATGACATTTCTTCACTGTTTTGCCCTTGACAAGGGGCATACGAGCATGATCTACAATGAGGCCATTGCATTTAATTTCTCATGGATTTTTCTGTACTAAGATATTCATACTGTACATTTATATATGGAAACACAGTAATTCATATTTATAACATGCACTGTTGGCACTAAGGATATCATCATTAGGGTAAGACATATTTTATATAAAAAACAAGTTCCTCAGTGCCTGTTATTGGGGGAAGCTTGCTGTTCTATTCAACTGTATAAATGTTTTTTTAAAGAAGGAGCAAAATTATGGAATCTTTTATTTTGCATGCATCTTCTGGTTCTGAGATACTGTTAAGCTTCTTGTGAGAATGTATTAGAATTCTAAAAATTCTAGATTTCATGTTGTTACACATTTTTGTTTTTTTAAGTTATCAGGTGGGACCTGAAACAAACTGTTGCAGGCTGGACTGCTCTTGTTCAGAATCCTAGCCACTCCATTCTAGGGTTGGAAAGAGATTAGTTTGGTTTACATTTTAATGTGAAGTTGCCTAATTTTGCACTTTTGAAAACAGTATGTGAACTGAAACTCACTTATCCATCAAAATTTACACCTCTGAATTTTGCAATAGAGGTTTCTAATCAACAAATGTGTACCAAAATGCATGCATTGAAGAAACGTGTACACAGAGATGTATATATTTTTGGTAAATTAGGTAAAGTGCTTGCCAAAAATGTGTATAGAAGGCAAAATTGCATGTATTTTGAGAAATGCTCACAAAAATACATACGGATTTTTACGCAAACTTTTTAAAAAAAAATATCAGTTTTGGATGAATCAAAGTTAAGAGTGGAAAAATAAAAAAATGGAGAGAAACTGAAATTGGCAGATTCATTTATTCCTACATTCCATCCTCTCTCTCCCTCACAGTTTTCTGTTGCACACACACACACACACACACACACACACACACACACGTTCTATGAAGTCTGTTCACTCAAGGTCTGAAAGGGGCCATGCACCCAGACATCATTTTGTCCTTTGCTTTGCAGCACATGGGCTTTCCGTGGGTGTGGCATATGAGCTTTTGTGCTGTGCATGGGCTTCTTACTCAGCCAAACCACTCCAGAGGTGACTTCACTGGGGAAAACCCACATGCAGTGAAGTCAGGTTCCTGGTTGAGGCACCAGGTGGAGGAGCAGTCCTCCACCCCACACCTCAGTGTGTGTGGATTTTCCCAAGCTTGGGGAAAATTAGCCTGTACATAGTGACGCCAATGACCAGAAGATGTCAGGGGGTGTGGGCCCTCCCCTTGACATCATCTGGCCCATGGGTGGGTCAGTGGGGGTCATCTCACTCCCACCCAAACCTGGCGTTCTTTAGATGTGTGTTTGGTGGGCTGCTAGGGAGGGGGTGATTCTGCTGGGAAACTGGTGTGAGATTACTCTCTTGCCTGGGTCTGAGAAAGTGGGCTTATACAGAACATATCACCTGTGGCTGCCTTGAAGCCGAGAACACTAAGTAGAGATATTTTCCAGGAGCCATATTTGAAGAACTGAAAAGTGGTATTTCTTAATCCAGCCTTCCTACAGTCATACCTCAAGGAGATGCTAATCTCCTCCTCCTCCTCCTCCTCCTCCTCCTCCTCCTCCTCCTCCTCCTCCTCCTCATTTGTGTACTGCTCCATATCTACGTAGATTCCAGAGTGGTGAACAATAAAAAGATAAAAACAGATAAAACATACAAAAACAATACATTGAAAACAAAGTAACATTACAATGGTGGCTGGACAGTAGAGAAGGCTGTCAAGGAGGTCTTCAGCAGGTGCCGAAAGCAGCACAATGTTGGAGCCTGTCTGACCTCCAAAGGCAGGGAGTGTTGAGATATCAACTTCAAGCTGGGAGTTTTTCTCATGTTTTGGAACTGGCTGTCTCAAGCAGTATGTTTACATCTGAGCCATCTGCATGCTGTGTCATCCTATTCTTGGCTACAGCGTGGGAAAGGCTCTCTGGGAACCAGGCTGTCACATGTCTTTTTCTCTGACGTGTACTGCTCCAGACAGACGCCATTTTAAGGGGATGAGCTTTAGCTTTGGCTCTTTGTTTTGCTTCTTCTACAATGTAATTCTTTGAGTTGGTGGGGTGAAGTTCTCCTTCTCTCCACTGGACTTATGCTTGCTACATTCCAACAGGGAGTTCCACAGAAATGGAGCCGCCACACTGAAGGCTCTTCTTCTGGTGGACTCCAATCAGGCCAATGGTCCATGAGGAACCACGGTGCATGACATCTGGTGACCTTCAGTCTTGCAGTTATTCTGCTTCTTTATCTATATGCGACTAGGCCAAAGGTGGGGAATTTATTTTGCCCAGGTTGAGGAAGGCTGAGCTATGGTCCATGAGGAACCACGGTGCATGATATCTGGTGACCTTCAGTCTTGCAGTTATTCTGCTTCTTTATCTATATGCGACTAGGCCAAAGGTGGGGAATTTATTTTGACCAGGTTGAGGAAGGCTGAGCTATGGGAAGGATACATAACCTGTCTACTGCTTCTCGGCTTGAAATTCCCACCAGCTTTACACAGCCGTTCAAATGTGAAGGTGCCCACATTTGAAGATACAAATCTGCTGCCATCTCATATAGTTCTGCCTACTGAGAAACACCAAAAGCAGCAGTATAAAGCTGCCTCCACATGGCATCCATGGCATGTGGACCATCCTTTCAATTTAAATTCTATTATTTGTAGTGAGCCCTGCTTACTGCAGTTAGATTCCATAGAACATATATTGGCCCATTTTTCTTCTAATTTTCCTTTTTACCCTACAGAGACTCAGTGACAATGTGCGATATGTGTGTTGCACAGTTGTTTCAAGAATGAATGAAATCAAGCAGTTGGCTATAAAGGCACTATAGTGTAAATTCTACAGCTATCAAGAATGAGTTATTATCTAGTACAAACCTTACGTGTGCAGTAAATTAACTAAGACAGATGTTAAAACTACTGTAATGTCTGTTTACTTCCAAGTATGGTACAGCTGAGGGAGTTAAAGTAGCTGAGGCAGACAAAGAAAACCCCAGCATGTTATTTAAAGTTCTGGTTAGAATCTTCATCTGAAACAACTAAGAATTCCATACACTATTTCCCGTTCATTTGTTTTTATATTGAGCATTATTTCACTTCAGTGTATTCACTGACATGTAATACTTAATGGAGCTTCTATGGGAGGCTGAGGGCAGTATCCAATGTGACACTAACCACTAAGATGAAAATGGGAAAATGCTTATTTTCACACTTCAGTCAATGGTAGAAAAGTATGCATTTGGGTGCACACTTAAAATAATGTGTGACCAAATGCATACTTTCTCCCATTGAAACAAGCAAACAAACAGCTCTCAATTGTGAACAGAAATGAGGCAGACTAAGCTTCAAAGTGGAACCTGAAGAACCTCAATGAGCTCCAGCTTCACTGATTCTCTCTCATCCCTAAAATTTTATCAACCCACAAGAACATGTGCATACAATAGGTTGAAAAGAGGATGGGAAACTGTTGTATGCAGATTTTAGTTAACAGATATTTTTTTCAAGACACATTACCTGAGCTTTTCTCCCCACAGGCTTTTCATGTAAAAATGGCTTATTTTACCCTATTGGTTTTTTAAAAAAATGAATTAATTTAAATTTACATACACATAGGACCATCTGGAACCCCCCCCCCTAAAAGTAGTCCTTATATTGCTTAAATTTAAAGATCTCATTTTTTTCACTGCTAACCTGAACAACTGTTGAATGTTTGTTTCATATAACTGCATGCAATTACTGTCATTTATGTAAACTGTAGCTGGCTTTTATTATTGCCTACTATACTTACAAAAAACATAACGCAGAACATAATCCTGGTACACATGTGAGGATTGTCATTTTAGAAGCACATACAGCCTCATTTATGTATCTAAAGACCTATGTGCCATTTTATGAATGGGTTATTTTAACAAAGGGTTATGAAAGGTAATGGGCATGCACCCAGAAAACAGAGGTTCAGATAATGAATGGTTTATTTCATATTATATTAGATATAAAGTATCCAATTGTAAATTTATGCAAGAACAAGCTATAAATCATGTTGATTGATTGACTGGTTGATTGATTATATTTTTATACCACCCAATAGCCATAGCTGTCTGAGTGGCTCACAAAAATTAAAATCCTAAAATACAAAATAATAAAATGTAATATAAAACCCTTAGGGAATGATCCTATGGCCCCTAGACATTTCATAGATTTCATAGATCATAGAGTTGGAAGGGGCCTACAAGGCCATCGAGTCTAACCCCCTGCTCAATGCAGGAAACTAGAGGAGGGGTCTCCCATCCAAGTAATAACCAGGCCTGACCCTGCTTAGCTTTCCACACTTTCCAGACAAGCTGAGCCCGAGGGACCATAGTTCGGATTCCCAGCTCCAAGGTCAAAGACAGTGCTCTGACCTCAAAGCTGGGAATCAGCGCTCTGACCACCACCCCCATCCCCTTACAGTTGGCGCAGAAAGAACCGCACAGGCTGCTCTCCGAGATCAGGAAAGTGAGGTATCCTGAAACCACTCCAACCTCCTTCCCTCCCCTGCTGAAATGCTGTCGCTAGATGGCGAAAAATGCAGAGTGGGAGGATGGGAAGCTAAGATCACCTCTACCGGTCCTCCCACTCTGCATTGGATAAATGTGAGCTTCCGAGTCCGGAGGCTTACACTCATCTTCATAGTACTGAGCCCTTAAAAGTTTAAAACGGAATAACACCAGAGTAAAATCTGAAGTAGGGAAAGATCTAAAAATACAAAAACATACATTTAAAAACAAAATGGAAGAACTAAAAAACTATTTTTAAAAAAGTTTGCACCTGGCACTGGAAAAGGCCACAATGTAGGCACCAGACAAGCATCTCTGGGAAGGGTATTCCATAACTGGGTGCCACCACTGAAAAAGACCTCTCATGAGAAAGGTGTAAGAGATGTGTATGTTTTTTGCTATTGTGTGACCCAATATTAAAATTGGAAACTGCAGGCACACACCAGTAGGGACAGGCAAATCCATCAGTTTCATTTTCTCTTGCATTCACATTTTTTAAGAACTTAAATTCTTTCTCTCCTGAACATGAAGTACTTTGTGAATGCTGGTAAATCCTTAGCAAAGAACAAACTGAAATGAAATTCTTACCCATCTGCAATAGCCAAATTCAATAGGTATCACCATTCATGTCATGGAGAGGACCCTGATGTATCTGCCTGCCATATACCTGGTAAAGATGAAGAGTCCATCAGAAAAAAGATGTGGACCATTGTTCAGCACTAACATGCTTGAATATTCCAGGATACAAACAGATTTTTAAGCTCTAAGAACTCAAACCTGGATGGATGAATATGTCAGTTTCTCCCATGTTTGAATTTATTTAATCTCAAATTCTTTTTATCCCCAAGATTCTGAAGAACTTTGCAAATTTTGGCAAATTGGTATCGAAACCGATTTATAAAAAACAAAATCCTCACCCATCCATACACACCAGCACAATAGCACGGGAGCAAAAAGCTACCTTTCCTGGGTCAGAGACCTTATACTCTATCCTATGCCTCTTCTTCAATATAAGAACCTGTGAAATATCAATGTTAGGTATCCAGAGTGAGGAATCTGGTGGGGAAGCTCATCTTCTGAGGAGAATATGGTTTTTCAGTGCTGCTGTAACAGTTTATATTTTTATCATATATACCCTTACTATACACACTAAAAATTGAACATTATTTTATTCCAAACTACATTTAAGATACTACACACTCCAGGGATGTTACAGAACGCCAATCCGCTCATTGTGTCTTGTTCCCATATAAGATGCCATGTGTTTTCTGATCTGTGCACCTTAAACATAGGGATACAATGGATTGGATCCAGATATAGTCATATTTAGAGTAGACCCACTGAAATCAGTGATACTTGAGTCTACTGTACTCTAAACATGGGTCTACCTTATTTATGACTAAGTCTAGATCTAACCCTATGCCTATGCATTCTTAGAAAAAAGTATTTGCACATGCAAAGAAGGAAATAAGACCCAAGACACAGAATGATGGTGCAAATTAGGGCCACATTTATTGATTCGAGGATCTGGGAAGGGACGAGTGCAGGTGCTAGCTAAATCGGCCCTCGGCCAGTATACCCTTAAGTGGGTGAAGCATCCCAATCTGAGGAGGGGAGCTGTAACTCGCCACTCCCCAGTTTTACACCATGCGATGTCAGAAGGCCTCCTCCATGTCACCTCCACACGGGGCCATGAAACGCCATGCGGGTGAGAGGAATTGGCCTCAAAGGCGGACCCTATCTCCCCCGGCCGAGCCGTGAAACCGGGCTCAGGGAAGCCTCAGGTATCGGCAGTCACCTGAAAGGTGCCCTGGGATGATCACCAAACCTCACCCCACTGCCTAAAACCCGCACTTACCGCCAATGTGACCAAATTAGGGAAACTACACAAAATAAAAAAGCACCCAACCCAAAAACACAGGGCAGAGCAGACGAAACACACACCACCACCAGGCCAATCAGCAATGGTGAGCCAAAATTCCTACTCGGCCCCGTCAACCAGTGACCAGAAATCCCACACTGTGAATTGGGAGGGAGGGGGGAGCTGCTTTCGAGAAAAGAGGCAGAGAGGGTGGAGCGAGGCTGCCTAATAAAGGCCTCCACCGCTCCTCCCCCTGCCTTGAGCCCATAGGTGGTTTTAAAATTAAACAGCTTGCCTCTTATTCCTTCACGCACGCAGATAGTCCTCCCACCAACAGCTACACGTTGGTGGGGGAAGGGTAATTTGTCCGCACTTGAAATTATAAATGCACCATCTCAAAGTTCTGCTTTCAGCAGATGTGACCCGCCTGATCTGCCTTAAAATGAATATACATTCAAAAAATCAGATTGTACACTTTTCAAATTGAAGACCATTTTGGTAAGTATCTTTTTTAATATAGTGCTGTATCTACCATTCCTCTAGGTATTTTTCTCCAGAGAACAAGGTGAAATGACAAAGAAGGAACTACTGTTACAAGGATAGATCTGAATTTAGAATCTAATTTTAATAAAATGCATTATTCAGATTAATGAAGATGTCGAAAACATTCATTAAATTACAGCTCTTGAATGTGAATAGGAGATGTTAACTTTGGTGCACATTGTTCAAATGAATTTATGTTAAACTGAGATGAGATGTGCAGAAGAGTTAATAAGAAAACCAGATATCCTGTGACACAATGGTAACCTCTCCATTTTATCAGACTAAACAGAGATCCCAGTGATGAAATCAGCAGAAAAATACAGTGAATACATCAACAAAATATGTATGAAAGAACCCACAAAGAATTATTACCTGTCTCTTTAACAAAGGTGAGAGGGATGCAGTATAAAACATAATGTACTACACCCATTTTTCTCTTTTCTCTCTCCTGTGGTCTTCTTGAACACCAACTTTAAAATAATAATAATTATAGCATTGTTTTAGGAAATATTACTTTTTCTGCCTTGTATGGAAATGTAGCTGCTTCCACTGAAAAATAAAAACAGAAGGGGATTGTTGTTGTCAATAAAGGAAAATAAATCTCCTTTCCTCATTCACACAACTATGTCCTGACAAGTGATGCTCAAGAAATTCTGAAGCAAACTCACCGAATTTGCATCTCCCGGACTAATATGCATATTGAAACATAGTTTTCTCTCCTGGAAGCTGCACTTAAAAATATATATATATATATGAGGTGGTCTGAGGACTGCCTTAAAAAAAATATTTATATTAAAGAAAACGGTAATAGCTGCTCCAAGCGGCTAAAAAGCCTGACTGTTGCTGTGGCTGGCTGCTTCCACACACAATCAAAATGGGATGGTATTTATTACTGGATGTGAACTGCCCTGAGCCTGAGGAACATACTTGATGAAAGGTGTGGATGTCTTTTCTCTCTTCCCCCCCCCTTGCCTCTCCCTTGTCCTCATCATCCCCTCCCCTTTTGGTTTCCCAATTTCCTCTTCATATCATTCTGAACATATTCCATAATGGAGCGGTCTTAGAGCTGAAATGGATTCTCCCACCACAAAAATCTTGAAGATTTTGGTGGTCAACCATCTCCTAATATTTTCAGGATGGGAAAATATTTGATATTTTATTTTTATTTCCACTCAGAAATTGAGTGTTCAAGGCAATGTGCAGCAGAACAATGTTATTTTTTTTAACAACAAATATCGGCACTTCACATACAAAGATTATATAACATCACTAGTATCACTTGACAGCATCTGAGAGGTGGCATGCAGCAGCAGTCAATATTTATCAATACGTATCCTGACATGTAGTAGGCTAAATTAGTCCCTATTTGATATACAGCATGATATTCAGAAGCAGTCCATATTTGAGAGTATATGGCTTGTAACAGAATTCAGTAAATGTTATATTAATTTTATTCATTCACTGAATGCTAATGTCATTTTTTTAAAATTCTGATCTTTAAATGTTGAATTTTGAGGTCAAATCATTTTGACATCACAATGTAAACTGTGAAAGCTGAAAGTTTATTTAAGTGTCTGCCTAGCATTCTCCCACTGAGGTCAATGGGATTTAGAAGTGCTTAACTTAGAGCAGAGTAAGTCTTTAGATAGCAAAAGAGGGAGGGGGGATGGACACTTGGTCTGATCCAGCATGGCTCTTCTTAGGGGTTGGAAGGGAGGAAGATGATGCCTGATCAGAACAATCAGTGATAAATAACAGGGGGAAATCCCTGCACAGAGGCCCTGTCTAGTGGGCTCACATCTCAGTTAGGATATGGCCCTATGACAACTTTACAAAGAGAAAACATGGATGAGGGGATTTCAGTGCTGGCAGTCAGGCAACAACCATGTAATGGCTGATAATAACTACCTAACCAATAACAGAATGACCAGCTCACTAGGAACATACCTCAGCAGGAAAAAAGAACTTCATGGGCCACCAATTTGTTTCTGATCCCAAGTCAAGGTGCTGATGTTGACCTTTAGGACCTTAATTTGCTTGAATCCTAGCTGTAAGTTCCATATCAACTTGCAAAAATGTTACAATCACCTACATCAGGCAGCAGCCTTCGCCAACCTGGTTGCTTCCAGATGCTTTGGAACAGAATTTCCATGATTTCTGACCATTGACCATGCTGGTTTAGTCTGATAAGAATTGGTTCCAAACATCAGGAGAGCACCAGTTTGGGGAAGACTGATATAAAGATCACCCCAGCACCACCATCAGGTGTGAGGTAGGTGGTGACCAGGGAGAGGGCACTTTTGCGTGTGTCATCCCACTTGTAGAAATCCCTCCTCAGAGAAGCCCACCCCGTTCCTACTCTGTTGTTTTTAGGCACCAGACAAAACTCTTTTTATTCTCCTGGGCCTTTTAGGCCTTTTAGATCTTAGTCTACTAAAATACAATTAGTATTTTGTGTTTGTTGCTGATTTTTTTTTTTTAAAAAAAATGTGTTCCTATGTTTGAATTCAGAGCTTTCTCTTTCTTTTTCTTTTCTTTTTTTTTTTAAAGTAAACTGCCCCCCCCTTTTAAGTGAATGTTTTAAGTGAACTGCCCTGTGACTATTATTTATTTATTTGGATTAAGGGCAGCATATACATTTTGAAATAGATAAAACAAATAAACATATTTAAATGTTGAATTTCATCCAGTTTTGATTCTCAAGATCTTTACCAGACTAAAGATCAGAATTTAGGCCAGTATCCAATGGGGTTTTTACACCCCTGCTGTTTCTCCTGTGCCTCACCAATTCCATTGTGCAAGCAGCCTCCACCGTTGCACAATGGTGATTTAGCACTTCCCAAGGCAACCCAAAATGAGTGGAAAAGTTCATTTCTGGAAGGAGGCAGGTTGATGGAGCTCAGGACCTGCCTCCTTCCAGAAATGAGCATTTCTGCTCATTTCGGGGCTTCCTTTACGAAGCATTAAATCTCCCTTGTGTACGCGGTAGGTTCCATTTGCACGACACAATCATCAAAACCCACTGTTTGTGCAATGGAATCAGTGGGGCAGAAGGGAATAGGGGGGGGGGGGCATAAGCGCCCCATTAGATACTGCCCTTAGAAGAATTTCTTTCATTCTGCATACCAGAACCAAAACTTACTGCACTAGGATCAATAAAATTTATTTCCTGTATTATATAGCCCTTTATTCAAACACTGTAGAGTTGTAAATAAGTTCTGTAAAAATAAATATCATACTAATGAACCAATCTAATGGCACTCATATTCATTAAGTTGGGTACGATCTGGTTTCAGGATGGACTCTGCACAAAGATGTGTGTGTGTGTGTGTGTGTGTGTGTGTGTGTGTGTTTCACTTTTACATTGAACTGCAAAATAGACCACTGTTGAAATAGGATTTATCCAATTATTATCAGCAAAGTAGCTTTAACTTCCTCCAGATATCCACTAGCAAGATATAAAATGACACTTCCCGGACACATCACTAGCACAATAGGGCCTTTATTGATTTTCATATCATGTTTTTCAGTCTGAGATGACTCTCTTGAGGACTTCGCTTCCCAGCAGGAAAAAAATTGCCTTTTCTATGTTTGAATTCAAGTCTATTAATGCATCCCTAGCTGGAGACAGTGTCATTTTCATCTTATTCCTTTGTAGTCAATGTGTCTACACCTTGCTGCTTCAGTATCCTAATGGATGCTAGGGTTACAGGTCAAAGTATGGAAACAAAAAAAATGAAAATGCTTAGTCTGAGAATCAATAAGAAAAACTCTTAACACTTGTTTGAAGGGTAAAATGTGCAACCAATGAGAGGCCATAGCAGCATTCAAGTAAAACTATTCCATATCACAAAGTTGCACAGTAAACATAGAAAAGAAAAATGAGTTATGTTATTTAGCATGCTCAACTGCTGTCAGAAAAAGCATGGATGAAAGCATAGATGCTACTCTTTCTGATATGTCATCATTAAGGCTTCCAGAGCGTAACAAAGATTCCAGCCCTTCACCATGTAATTTAAATGCTGAGCAACAATGTGATAAGTCAAATAAATGTTTTTAGTGAGAAGCATTTAACAAAAGGGGATAATTTGACATTGGCCATATACTTGAATTCACACAAGCTTGAAAGTTAAATCTGGGCAAAAGCACCAGGATATTATCGTCGTAATGTTGATTTGGAGAGACAGAAGAAAAAACTGTATCTTGAATTAAATGTACATAAAAACAGTAGTACCACCACAGCTGTCACATGAGTCAATAAAATATAATGAAACAGGGAAAATAAATTTAGCTAGATTATGGAATACACATACATATACATTCTATAAAAGAATAATGTATTCTAGGCAATACGGTATATAGTATTTCCTTCTAGTACTGCCTGGCATTACTCTGCATATAACATTTTACAGACAATTTAATGAAGGTTAATCTATTGGAAAATGGAAAAGAAAATAAGGCAAAAGTGCTCATATCAAATGCTTCAGTCTTTACTGGGATATTTATTACCTTTGCAAATGCAATATATTATCACATTTGTAACAGTACTTTAAAAGTTTGTTTTATAGATTGGTTTGTGACATGAATTATTGTTCATTCATATAATATGATATCAATCCTAGGTACTTACTATAGGTATTTAACTAGGTATTTAACATTTAACTAGGCAATAAGCTCAATTTTTTAAAAAAGTGGCAAGTGTTACTTCCAAGAAAACATGGATAGGTTCAAGCTGCAAATCTTTCAAGATTAGGCGGTATAGACAGTCTCTCAGAGTCTGAATGCAAGACCTCGCAAACTCAAAAATATGTACACAGAATGAGAAACAGCAGCCATTGTATTGTGCTAGTCCCTCAAGCTAATTCGATACACTGCATTACTGCAGATGGGTGGCTGGAATTCCTACGTGGAGCTGGAGTAGGGTAACCCATCACCAGACACTGAGCTACACAGACGAACCAAAATACCTTGGGATGGCCTTTCTTTCCTGAGACAGCTTAGTCATCTGCATCATCCTTGTAATGAAGATTTGAGGACACATGGATGCAGATGTGTGTTAAATTTGTGGTAGAATGTGTGTTAAATTGTCAATAATATGGGTACACATCTAGATCAGAGATTCATGCAGAAAAACACAGGAATGGGTTTCTCTATGAGCAGATCGTCCTTCCTCTTACATATAAGCCTTTCCTTCCATAACAGTGTTACATTCCTGAAATTTTAATTGAGAAAAAATGTGCATCTGCTTTTACTGAGAAGCTAGTTATACTGAGCTAGCTATCTGTGTTCTAATATAGGGTAGCAAAGGGACTGCAATTGTCTCACGCCCTGGGCTGATAGACCTCTAGCTTACAGTGAATCCTGCTATAGCTTAGTGGTACACAATACCTCTAGCCCTGCTCAGGTGTTTGCGATGCATCAGGGCTTAAAGTGGGTACAGGGTTGGGGCCTATGTATCCCTCTATGTATTTCCTAGATCTAAGGGCTTAGAGCAGCAATCAGGAGCCCTGATAAGGCAGTGTCCAGAATTGTGCGGAAAGGTCTACTTCAAGTAAACACGAGTAGAGCTTTCAGATCCTACTGCTTCCACACAACAAAGTCTGAACGGGGGGGGGGGGCAGACCCAGATAGGTAGCAGGGACAGCATGCACATCGCCATCCCTGACTTTCTTCAGAGCCCCAAATGTTCAGGCAAATATCTGAACAGGGTTTCTGTTCCCCATGCTTCCCCATGTTTGAAAAAACCCTCCTTGCAAATAGAAGATCAGTGTATCATGGACAAAAGGTCCTAATCTAGCAGTTTGCCTGATGCATTGGGTTTCCATTTGCAGGGAGCCTTTAGTGAAGGAGAATATTAAAAGCAATATCATTATATTCTACCTACATCTGAGTGGTGCAGTCCATGCTACCACCTCATTTTGTTGCATCTGATGCTTCTGGAGAATACCTTCTTCTCTGGATGGAAAACTTATCAGAGAAAAGATTCCTACCTCTTTCTAGCATTCATGATACAAGAACCCACTGAAATCCATATTACCACTGTTTTCTGTTGCAGTGTTCAGTAAAGTCAATTTAGACTGCAATCCTACTCACATTTGCCTGGTCAGTGGCTTTCGATACCATCAACCATGGTATCGTTCTGGGGACACTGTCTAAGGGCCAAACGAAATGTTCTCCTGAGCATGCATAGTGTAGCCATTGACTCCAATGGAGACTTATTTTTTTTCCTTTTTTTAACCCCCTTCCCCAGGGGGTGGAGTTTCAGAGGAAAATGGTTAGGGGGAAGGTTTAAATTCCTCCTTCCAAAGCATCATACTCCTGATCCAAATCGAGGGTGCGCAGGCTTACATGAGAGTAGAGAAAACAATCATGCATAGCTACACTATGTGTGATCAGGAGAACATTTCGTTTGGCCCTGAATTGAGAGCTAGACGCTGTGCCTTACAGTGGTTCCACTCCTATTTTGAGGTCCAACTCCAGAAGGTGCTGTGAGGGGACTGTTGTTCTGCCTCATGGATACCCCACAGGTCTCTCTTCTCTCCCTCATGCTTTTTAACATCTACATGAAACTGCTGGAAGAGTTTCATTCCAGAGCAATGGAGTGGAGTGTCATCAAGACGTGGATGCCTGTTGGTGCAATGGGCAGCTAGCAGAGACAGGGCCTTCTCCGTAGTGCCCAACCCCCTGACTGTGGAATACTCTTCCCAGGGAGACCCACCTAGGACCTTCATTGTATACATTTAGATGCCAGGCTAAGCCTTTCCTCTTCTGTCAGGCATTGCATCTTTAATTTGCCAACTTTATGGTTGGTTTTACTGCTAATTTAAAAACAAATGTTTTTAATATCTCAATTTGTCAATATTTTCATTTGCTTTGTAATTGTGTTGGTTGCTATTTTACTGTTTTGGGTTTTTATGATTGTAAACCACTCGAAAGGCATTTATCAGTTAGATGGTATATAAATTGAATAAATAAGTAAATAAATTAGACTCACTGGGACTTACTTCTGCATAGACATGGATCGGATTGTGCTGTTAGTGAACTGCTGCTGTGCTCATTTACTTTTGCCTATATAATGATACATGGATCAGTGTTAAAGGATGTTTATGCCCAACATTATTTGCCATTTCACGGATGTTTAATCTTGTCAAGGGGAAACTTCCACGTGTGGGTTATATCGAACAGATGGAGCTTTTAATCTACCAGCTGAAAGCAAAAGTAGGTATTAAACCTCCGTGTGGAACTCAGTATCTGATGATTGGTCCGCACATTCAGAGGATGATCTCCAAACTATCCTAAATGCTTTTGCAGAAGCATACGAAAAACTTGGTCTCTCACTTAACATCAAAAAAACCAAAGTGCTTCATCAGCAAGTGCAAGCCAATCCTTTGGTGATGCCATCTATCCAGCTTGGCGGGACAATACTGGAAAATGTCGATCATTTTCTCTATCTTGGCAGCTATCTTTCTGTTACAGCTAACATCGACAGTGAAATCCAGCATCGTCTGAGCTCCGCAAGTGCCGCATTTTCTCGAATGAAACATAGAGTGTTCGAGGATCGGGATATTTGTAAGAAGACCAAAACACTGGTTTATGAAGCCATTGTATTACCAACTTTATTGTATGCCTGCGAAACATGGACTATCTATAAACGTCACTTCCACCTCCTTGAAAGGTTTCATCAACGTTGCCTCCGGAAAATCCTGCAAATTACTTGGGAAGATAGGCGAACAAATGTCAGTGTACTGGAAGAAGCAAAGACTACTAGCATTGAAAAATGATCCTTCAACGCCAACTTCAGTGGACCGGTCATGTTGTTCGAATGCCTGACTGCCGTCTCCCAAAGCAGTTACTTTACTCCCAACTCAAGCATGGAAAGCGGAATATCGGTGGTCAATATAAGAGGTTTAAAGATGTTCATAAGGCAAATCTAAAAAAATGCAATATAAACATCGAAAACTGGGAAGCTCTGGCCCATGAACGATCTAAATGGAGGTTGGCCTTTCACAAAGGTTCCATGGACTTTGAAGAAGCCCGAGTGCAAGGTGAAAGGGAGAAACGTGCTAGGCGAAAAGCACGTCAAATGAATCCTTTACAGGACCATCTTCTATCTGGTAACCTGTGTCCTCACTGTGGGAAGCTGTGTGGATCTAGAATTGGCCTCCACAGTCACTTACGGACCCATCGCTAGAGTCTACACAATCTTCTTTAGAATTTCCTCCTTTTATCCCGGAAGACAATCTTACTCGGTCACGAGTGATCGCCTGATGATGATAATGATACGGATATATCTGATCATGCAAACATTTGTTGTTGTTAAACGGATTCAATTGCAAAGTAGAGGATATAATTACCCAGTTTGTTAGTGAAGCTGAGAAATGCTTAACAGCTAGGGAGTTTTACATTCTTTGAACTTGGAATCTCAGTCCAGCTACAAGTGCAGATTATAGCAGCTTCAAGGATTATATTACATGCTTTTTGGTTAGAAAGCAGGTTGGGTACAAAATAAATTGCAGTTCAAATGGTACATTGTGGATTTTTCAGCACACACACACACCCCAAACTGGGAAGCATAGAGTTTAGTTGTTGAAGGATTTATTCTCAAATTACAAACATTTGCTTTTGGTGTGAATTTCAGGTGTTGGGATTTGGTTGTATGATGATAAACTTAAATATTTAATCCTCAACATGTAGCTTTAATTCACAAAAAATACATTTTTACTGAAAAATGAGTTATTATCTATGCTTAAATTGGAATTCAAGAAATTGTTTTTCAGCGTACAATTGTTCAGAGTACATTTTCAATGTAAATTGACCATATCAGGGTCCACCAGCTATGACATTTTTTTAAAAAATTCCCCAAATATCAAGGACAACATCACTTCAGCTGATGACCCTTCTCTTTGGCTGATATCTAAAGCCAATGACAAACTGCAGCGCACCTTTGCCCTCCACCTGCATTTCAGGTGCTTCAGTTTTAGATATTCAGATCTAATACTTAACCATAGTTAAAGAACCATGGCTTACTGTCCTCCCAAGACCTAAGAAAAAACAACAGGGTTTCTCAATCTATATATCTGAATCAGTGCTTTTTTGATAGCAAAACAAGACTAATAATCTGATCACCTTTAGTCTTGTCTGTCTTTACCACTTAACTTATAGAATTACAGAAAGCAAGGTGCTGTATTTTAAAACAAAAAACACCGAAGCAGTTTTCTCAGAAGTAAGCAGTTCGCTCAAAGCACAATGCTAAGTAAGAAATGGGGAGATGAATACTAAGATAAGTAACTGCTAAAACCCTGTTTTAAAGCTTGAAGTTAGAATTAATTAGGTTATGCTTGCGTTTCCATATTTTGAGTTTCCATATTTATTGAATTTTCTAATATCTTAGGTCATGTCTGTTTTGTTATTTCTTCACTACAAACCCACAGATAGGCATACTACACTGTTACAAAATGAGATTTATGTTAGGATAACTTGGCCCTCTATCTTAAAGCCATGAATTTACATGTGAATCCCATTGACTTCAATAGCGCTTCTATTCAAGTGTTGGTGTAACACAACTTAACCAGCTTTGATACACTTCTTTTTAACCTAGGGATTTGAACTGCTGCAGCTTCATCAAGTGAATATAAGCAAAGCGTCATGCCTCAGTCTGTGATGAATAAAGATGAGTGTTTCTTCCTTAACACACATATGAAGGGCTAGTTATTTTGTTCACCTTCTTTAACATAGTGTTGCCCCCTTTTTTTTTCTTGTGAGAGTTTCTATTTCTTTGAATAGCAGTGCGTCTTGGGAAGAAATTTAGCCAATGCAGCCTTTTCCGTTCCGTATGGAAAATAGGTACGGTGACAAAGAAAACAGCATCGATTAAATTTCTACCTGTCATGAAGTTGTGACAGGCACAGAGCCTCAATTTATTTATTGTTATGTTTTTAGCATATGGATGGGAGCCCTAGGCCAGTCACAGGTGAATTGATTTTGCATATGTGTTCCTGATCCAAATTTCCATTTTTTCTAGTTTTCTTGCAAATCTACAGCAAATACCTTGTTTGCAAAGGCTTCACCTTGACAGGAGTGTCAAGGGCTTATAAACTTACAAGTGATCATTACTGTTTTCTCTCCCAAGCAAAAGCAGCAATTGAACCACAGCTTTTCAGTTGTACTTCCCTAAGTGGGTTGAGTGCTTTGACCCTTTGCTTCCATGCTCTAATGTTCCATCAGTTCTGAATATGGCATCATGACTTTTGTTTTTCACAGAAATTGGGGAGGTGTCACTGCCATTTCAAAATGTGTTGCCTCTTTGACACAGACTACCATCTGCATGCACTGCAAAGCTCCATCCGGAATATCATAATAAATAAAGCTACCCGTTTCTGACAATGCAAAGGCTGAGCGGATCCTTGGGGTTGCAATCCCAGCACCTAGCTACATCACATCAGCAGCTTTATTTATAAGCGGTGACAACATTTAGAAATGCTTGACCTTCAGGAGTCAATGAGAGATGCAGCTGGCCTCAGTTACTGTCTTAAACATGATTGCCACTTGTGAAGACAGATTTAATGCAGCAACCCTGTTCATCAGCAGAAATAGTAAATAGTCAACATGAGCCTGAGCACACCAATCCCAGTGCAAGTCTTCCAGGGAACAAGGTCTGTTTTCAGGAGGGGGAGGGGGATTTTATGATCTCTAGCTCTCATCTTCCATCAGTCTAAATCTTGTACTCCATAGATTTTTTTATAAAGATTGAAGCAAAACACTAATGTTTACAGGTTTCCCTATTAGCAAGTAAGTAATGATTCCATTGTCTTGACGATAGGTCAAAATAAACCAAATATATTTCCCTATTAGGAAGAAAGAGCACTGGGGCCACTTTCGAGTTTCTTTTGTGCAAGTGTTAAGGCATATGCTACTGCGGAATGTGAAGTAGGACTGTTAGATGAATAAGCCTCTTGATTTTTGGTAGAGTGATCAGATGCAGGAGAGAACAAGCGTCTTGTACCTTTCATAGTTGGAGAGAAGAAATGTGGATAAGGTGAAGTTTTTTTCTGCTCACTCCTGCCTTTAAACAAGCTCAGTTAAATGTGCTTCCCCTAGCAGACCATACTGGACACATAAGGACCATCCCTGGATACTAGGGTGCAGTGGTGCAGCTAGTTAATTTTAGACTCTGGACCGAATGTTCTTATGGAGGGGACTTTAGATGGCCTTGTGTATTACTTCTGTTGTGAAGCATACAACAAACATGTCTCTTTTCCCCCCTCCCCAACAAGAACCACTATTCTATACTTTACAACTGCTTCGACTTTCCTGATATGTAAGAACAATGACAACAAAACTATTCGCCAAACCTGATTTTTTAAAAAACACCCACATCTGCTGAGCACACTGCAGTTTTGCAGTTTAGATTCACTTAAATCATAGCAAAATCATGCCTACATGAATAAAATGGAGTGTGCTTCTGCTGCAGAGGTGGTTTTAGGGAGTGGCCCACTAGGACTGGAGCCCAAAATCTTGGAAGGCCATCTGCCCCACCACCCTGCTGTCCATGGGCACTTGCACTGATGATCTCTGTTGCATCTGATCCCCCTGGATTAGCTGGCTTTTTGCCCACATGTGCTTTACCTCCTGCTCCCCCTCCCAGAATCTTTCTGCCTGAGGTTTTTTTCTGAAATCAAATGCCCTCCTCTCCCCTGTCCATACATCCCATTTTATAAATAGGGGTGTCCTTAGGAGACAGGTGCTTTAAACACACACACACACACACACACACACACTTTAGAGCATATGTAAATTAGTATATGCAAGTTTGTGGGTTTTATTTTGTCCTGTGGGCCTAAGCTATGGATCTTTTCAGTACCTAGCACCACCCCTGTTCTGCAGCCCTGATGCCCTCAGTAACTGCAACTCTTTGGATCATCAGGGCCCTGGACGTTGGCCCCAATGGCCAGCTCTAGCTGCACCACTGCTAGGGTGTGTTGGTGTCATTCATCAGCACAGATATTGCACAATTATATGGGGGAATGAATTGTACAGGGAAATGCAGGCTAGATATATTCTACCATTACTGCTAAAATTAAAAAGGAAATCTAACTATGACATAGTAGTGTGTTTACTAGTCCAATCAAATCAGGTATGCCATGTTTCTCCAACCACCACTGTAACTGTTTCTTTGTTTTCAATGTGTTGTTTTTGTTTCTTTTATCTGTTTTTGTCTTTTTATTGTTCACTGCTCAGGAATCTGCTTGATGTGGAGCGGTATACAAATACTGTAGAATAATGGATGATGATGATGATGATGATGATGATGATGATGATGATGATAATGGCAAAATTCATTGGAGTGACTTGGAAAAGGTGTTCAAAACATAATGGATCTAGGTAAGGATGTACTGTGAAATTCTAGCTTGGAATTTTCCTTCTGCACTATATGAAACTGTAGCAAGTATAAATTAGATGAACTAAACTCTGTTTGTTTGTATTTTACTTCTTTCCATAACTTGGTACTTTAAATGTATATGATTTTATTCTCTCTTGATTAATGTTCAATATGAAACTAAATGGTTAGAGGATTTTTAAAAACAGAAATTGTATAATGGCTTGTCGCTAGCAATATCAAAAAATCTACTTGATGATTTTTGATGATCCCTGTGTGATGAGCTGAACTTGCCAATGGGCTTTAAATTGACTCTAACCTCAAAAAAGCTTAGGGGTGTTGCAGAAAGCTCAGTGTAAAGCAGTTTACTGCGGCTCTGAAGGGGGGGCGGGGGGAATTTTTAAAAAAATATTTATTTATGTACCACCTTTCAAAATGCCACCAAGAGGGTGAAGAAATTCAAATAAAAGCAATAATACATTATTAAAACATAAAAGCAATAAAACCATATTAAACTATTAAAACAACATTAAAACCACTATTCTCAATTGAAAAGTCCAAGTTAAAGAGATGTGTCTTAAGTCCTTTCCAAAAAAGCCAAGAGAGTGGGGACCAATCTTAGCTCTGCAAATGACATCACTCTAAGCCTCAGTGCCTTATCTAGTCATTATTAAGAGTGGGGAGGGAGCAACAATATTTGCAAAGCACTTTGCATGGTACAATTATTTCTTTACTTATAAAAATCCATTCATAGCATGCAGCCAAGGCAATGTACAAAGTATAGACTAAAATAATACAGCAGAACACTAGAACAGAACCATTTCGGCTGTGATCCTATATACACATTTTCCATTGAACTCAACAGCATGATGTTCTTCCAGAGTTTGGAAAAGTCTGAAGTCTGATGAAGTCTAAGTCCGATCTACCAGACATGATGCAAGACATATATACAGAGACAAGCACTTTTTGACTATGGATGAGCAAGAAGATATTTCTCTTCTCCTTCTCCTTGCATTTCTTAATTTCCCGCACCTGAACCTTCAGGAATAAACTAGGCAAAAAATAAATAAATCCTAATAATACAGAGAAAAATAAAAGAGTTCCAAGATCAATTACTGGAAATAATATATGAGAAATATGAAATCATTGGAGGCAAACTCCTTGCTTTATTGTACTTTCCTCTTCTGCTAACAATTCATATCTAAAGAACCACCAAAAAGGCAGAGATAGAAGGGAATATTTTTGTAACAACTCAGCAGAAATTAATTGCTGTTGCAGCTTAAGAAGAACTAAAGCGCTCTTTTCTTGTGCTTTCAAGTTCAACCCTTTTTGCCGGAGGAAATCTCCTGGCTCACGGGTTTGATGTCAATCCTTGATTGTGTTTTGATGTTTCTGCAGATCTACAATTGAGTTCAATTCTCAGCAGCCAAAACAGACATTTGTCATCTCGTATGCATCAGATTTCCTGTGGCATACTGCCCACTTAATCATGCAGACAAGGGGAGCCCTGACAAAGCAAAGGAGGGGGGCTGACAGCTAGTCACTGTGACCTAGCAAGCCTGGTGTCACATGTAATTACTATTATTTCTAAGGATCACTCAAGGCATACTGGTGTTGCTGCACACCAGTTTGACCACACTGGAATGTTAAAGTAAATATTTGCACGCAACAAGGAGCTGTTCGGAGTGTTTTGTCTACGGCCACAGCCCCCATGCCATGAAATATTCAGCACATGAAATGTCTCCAGTGATGCAGAGTGGTGGGTTTTCACTCTGATTTGATTAGCAGTGATGATTCTTTCATGAGGTGTGACTGTCCTCCCAGATTAGCATCAGCCCAGTTTCTCTGCAGTAGTCACGGAAGGCTGGAGCTGGGAGAGGAGCAGCCAATGAGTGCATTTTTAAACTTCCAACTTCTCACGCTTTCCCTTCTGATTCATAGACTTTCTTCTCTTCTCCAGTAAAGCTCAGATTCAGAAAGATATCAGAAATTATAATCAGCAGTAAATTATAATCTCATAGTAAACTCCAAATGTCTAGAAAAGTTGAATGACACAGGTCCCCCCACCCAAAAAAAACATCTCAGGTATCAAAAATGAGCATTGCAGTTGAGTTTTATTGAAATTAATACGGGGTTTGGCATTGACTACCATAGGATGGATGCAGGTAGCCAAAGGCATTAAATGCAAATTTAAATGTAACCCATCCAGCTCTTTAAACAATATTGACTGCAGAAGAGCAGGGGTCCAAGACCAATTGCCTCCCGCTTATGAAAACAGAATGACTGACTGCAAAAAGCAAGGCCTGACCAGTTTCCTCCTACTTCCTAACCAGAACATCTCACTGCAGAAAAGCATGAGCCAACACAACAGGTATCCTGTGTTCCAACAGATCTAATCATGGCAGAAGAGAAGGGGCTTAGACCATCTTCCTCTTCTTTTAGGAAACAGTTCAGCTGAGCTGCCAAAAGCAGGGACCAAGACCACCTGCTCCTCGTCCTCACTTTATAAATAGAGCACATTGCTGTACAACAGGTAGTTAAAAGTCGATTGCTTTCTAATCTTTTAAAAATCCAGTTGCATTACACTCCACCATAACTGATAGAGGGCTTGTATTTTTTTCATCTCAGGGATGCTTGAAGAATTTGATCTTCATACATTTGAATATAAACTGATGGATCCGCACCTACTGGACTAATGTGCAGATCAGAATGTAATTCTCTTTTGGATGCTACACTTCTTCAAATGTTTCAATGCAGTTATCAGTTCAATGCATTTTAAAATGTGTATTCTAACATAAAATATGTTTGGAAGTGTGTATATTTCAATAAAATATTTATTTATTATTATTTATTTACTACATTTAAATCCCACCTTTTTTCCTCTTGCAAGGAACCCAAGGCAGCTTACATAATCTTCCTCCTCTCCATTTTATCCTCACAAGAACCCTGTGAGGTAGGTTAGGCTGAGAGTCAGTGACTGCTGGCGGCTGGCCCAAAGTCACCCAGTGAGCTTCATGGCTGAGTGGGGACTGGGGACTAGAACCCGGATCTCCTGAGACTCTAACCACTATACCACACCAGCTCTTTTATAATGTTTATAAATCCATAATTTGTGAGAAAAAATACACATTTAAATGCATTTTTCATATGGCTATATAAAAAGTAATTGCATATTAATGTGAAAATGAATGAACACATGCAAAATTGACATAGAATAGAAATAGCCTGTTCTGCCAATCCCTAATATTGGTACATATGTATCTTAGACGTGATTGAAGAATGGTTTATACTAGCCTTCACAAAGCCAGTGTCCTACTGGTGTGTTGGCCATGCTGGCTGGGGATGATGGAAGTTGTAGTTGAACACATCTAGAGGGCACCAGGTTGGGAAAGGCTGGCTTATACTGACCTAGAAAGAGGGATTGGAGTCAGCGGAGGCTGAAACCAGATTTCCTGCTACCTTGAAACTGGGTTGAAGGTAGAGACTAATGTTGAGATACTGAGTTCGAGGTGAAGACAGCTTCAGGTATTAGGTGAATAAGAGCAGGAGGAAGGTCTAGAGTGTATAAATAAAATTAGGCTATGAATGCCAAAAATGACAGATGTAATACGTTTAATGTTTTTTTTAAAAAAATTAAGGTATAATATCTGTTTAAAATTAAGTCCCAATGATTTAAATGGGACTTGATGCCAAGTAAGGGATAACTGTTTGAAATATGGGCCAACTACAATTTATCAAATATACAATAGTACTGTCCTTAAACAGTTATCAGTACTACTACTCATTCCAGGCTTAGACTATGACAAACTGCAGGTGATATAGAGAGCACACCTGTGGATTAGGCAGTTCATTAACCACCACTAATAGAGTTAACAACCTGATCCTATGCATGTTTAATTGGAAGTAAATCCTACTGAGTTCAATGGAGCTTACTTCCTAGTAAAAGTACAGACAATTGCAACCTACAGCTGTAATACAATACCCAGTCACCTGAGAGTAAGCCTAACTGAAATCAGTAGGGTTTACCCCTGAGGAGACATGTATAGGATTGTGCTTTTTTCATTCATTCAAATATATTCTGTCTCCAAAGTGCATTTTTTGTACATTATATAGGTTTTTTTTTAATGTTCATTGAGCACCATATTATTCCTGGAAAGATGAAAGTCATAAAATGAACCTGCAGTTTAAGAACTTCAAAACAACATGGACAGTTTGGGAAAAAATGAAATTTTGCTCACAGTTAAATTTTTGAACATTTGTAGAAGTCCAATATGAACTTTAAATTTCAAAGTCTTTGGGTTTGGGGTTTTGAAAAAAACCCAAAATGCTTATGATTATGAGGGCCCAGTTGGTTTTCTCATCCCAAAGTTTAGGACACAGCATGATTTCAAAAGCTGACACTTTAGACAGTGATTGTTTTTTCCTCCAGATTTTTTTTTCCCTTTGTCACCACTTTTATTGTTGGCTTGTTGTGTCTCACCCTTTTTTGAATGTCTCAATTGAGTGTAAAAATTATTAGGGTTGCATCCAGTAGTGTTTGTCCCGCCATGGAATGGCATCGACTAGTGGAGTAGGTTCCCCATAAGCAGATTTCTGCTTACATGTATCACCGGCTAGATCAGGAATCAAAGGTGTACATCAGATCATGTGCATTGGAATATGCATCCATGTTAAAATTGTCTGTATGTACTGCATTGCTTACAATGGAATGCCCGCTCAAATGAGCATTTTTATCCATATTCTGACACAACCAGTCATACAGAAATGCCACTTTTACTAGAGTTGAATCTGCACAATTGTGTCAAATGGTCCTGTCATATCAAGAGGATACAATTGCAGCTAGTTTTTTTTTTTTGCAGAGGAACAGTTTCAAATTTAAAATAAACAGGTTTGTTTAGGTATTTATTTAAACTTCCTAATGAAATCCAAACGCTCAGGGTAGGCTGCAATATATACTTCTTCAATTTTATCTTTACTACAGCCCTATAGCATCAATAAGTTTGGAAGTCAGTAACTTGCTGAAGCAGCCCCCAAGTAAGCTTTATGGCTTAGCAGGGATTTCATCCAAAATCTTTTGATAATCCACCAGACTTTGTTTTTAATAAACTATGCTTAAATGTAGCAATTGTAGTAAAAACAAACCATGCTATATAAAGCAATATAGCCAACAGTTATTATAGTGTTGTTGGTGTTTTTTGTTTTTTTAAAGGAAGTGTTATTTTTCTCATCTAGTCTGCATAAAAGAAATCTACAGCTTCTGGTCAATATTGAGCAATATATTTAGTGCATGACCAGCCAAAGTTAAGCACTTGTTAGTCCTTTTGATTCTAATGGGAGAAAGAGTTGTATACATTCACCCTTTCAAATTAGTTGCATTTAATGTGCTTATGGATCATATGTATATATATATATATATATATATATATATAGGCAAGCATTATTAACAATTGAATTACTGGAGTGGTAATAGTGCTCTAAATGTTACTTTAAATTATTTTATCTGAATGGTATTTCAGAAATACAAAAGTATGAAATGGAAACTTTCATTATTTTATCAAGATTTAAAATTTTCCCTTACACATTGTTTTGGTTTAGCACAAGTATTTTTGAAAATGACATTTTTTCTTGGAAAGCTTTAACAAAAACTGGATGAATTGTTCATTTAGCAACAATTCGTTATGAGTTATCTTTAACTATCTTGAATAGTCAATCCAACCTATAAGTCCTCACTGAGCTTGCAAGCATTATACGTAACCAAAAATCCTGTGATCATTTATGGGAGGGAGGAACAGCTGATGTACAGAAATAAGAAAAAAATCAAATCAAAATGGATATGGATAAAATCACACTTGAGAATGTACTGAGGTTGGCAGAGTAACAATGATGTATAATATGATGTCACACCACAGAATACTAGGGAAAGAAGCAAAATTAGACCAAAAAACCCCTAAAAAATATGTGTCGAGCAGTTGTGATAGACAGAAACTCAAAATTTGTAAAAAACAACAACAAATAAATGATGAAAAACCCAGAGTTACAAATGTATTTCCTTTGCCTAAAATAAAATTGTGAGAAATTTTGCAATCCATCCTAATTTTTACCCACCCCTTCCCTGAGAAAGATTTTGGAATTTTTGTAAAATGTCAGCCTACACACATTTTATATATTTCCATGGCAGTTAACAGTAATTTCTGCCTTATCAGTATTCAGTATCGGTCCATCGCAAGAAGGAAAGAGAAAAAACAAAAACCATAGAAACATGAGAAGGAAGAGAGATAAAAGGAAACCACTGAACAGGAAAAATATGTCTCATCTTAATTGAGCTGAGAATAAGGCAGAAAATGATTATATGGCCTGCAGCTATGGAAACATATTTCCAACAAACTAGTGCATGAGAAGTAAGCATAGAGCTGCCCTCCCCAACATGTGTTCAGTTTGAGAGATTCTACAAAGAAGTCATTAAACAGCAGAGTACACACAACAGAGGATATTGTATATGCCAAATTGAGCTAAGCTGAATAATTTGCAAGCATCTCTTGCAGTTCTCTCTTGGTCTCTAGCCTGCCTGCTAAAAATGGCAAGCTGCTCATTGAAAAATGCATCCCAGTTCACATCAGCTCTACTTAAGGAGCTTTGTAAAAACAAACTTAGGCCTGCTTTATACAGTTTTATACAATACATCAGTGTCCACGGTGTGGTAACAGAGAGGGTGGGAGCAGCAGCAGAGGTGGGAGTGCCACGGCCAGCACTGGGAAAGTGCACGGTGGCAGAGTGGTTAGTCACCTGTGCTTATGTCAGTGGTCTGTGCTCATGCTAGGGCAGGGCTCTCCAACCTTGGGTCCCCAGATGTTGCTGGCCTACAGCTCCCAGCATACCCAGCCAGCATGGCTAATAGCAAGGGATTCTGGGAGCTGTAGTCCAGCAACATCTGCACTCCCCACTTCCACAACTACCTCCCAGCACTGACACTTAAAGGTAGGAATGCCCCTTCTCTCACAGAGGCGGGGAACATCTTTCAGCCCAAGGGCCAAATTCAATTAGGAGCCACATTCCATTCATGGGCAAAACAGTTGGAGCCAAAAATACACAAAAGACCAGCAAATATCAGTGTAAAGCAATACACAAAAGATCAGCAAATATCAGCATAAAGCTCTTACGAAGCCTTAGCAGAATATGGGGGCGGGAGGGGGGACACTGCACAGAAGCCAGGAAACCACCAAATAATTAGTGGTTGAGGGAAAGGGAGTGTGGCCTTCTGGATAAGCACAGAGGGATGGACCCCAAGAGGGATGGAGTTGGCCTCTGGGCCTGAAGTTCCCAACCCTTGCTCTATCGTCATGGCCTCCAACAGTTTTGCTTAGAGAACTACCTCACCTGCCTGTGTAAGTATTCACATGAATACCCTGTCACCGTTAGCTACCCTTACCATGAAAGCTGGCCCATTCACGGGTAGTGTTAGGATGCCAGGAGTGCGTCTGCCTGGGAAATCAATTCAAACGGTCCTGATGTTACCCCTTGCTGGGGTCAGCATGTTACCAACACTTCCCTTTGCTTCCAATTGTGAAGAGAGCCTAGAAAGGCCTAGGTATACCTTCAGGCTACACCAGGCCAGACTGGCATGGTATTTCCTAAGAGATCTGGAACCTCTCAAAACATTAAATCCTAGGTTCATTTGGGAAACTTTTCTAACCACCCAGAAATACCTACATTTCCAGTCTAGATTATGGTTGAGAGTTCTACCACATTCCTGAAGATAATCCACTTATTATTTACTGCCCCCACCCCATTCTATCTTCCTGCGCAGAGAATTCCAGAATGTAAGGCTCATACAATACGATCTTATACATGCAGCATGGTCCTCTGCATGAGTTCATTGGTGCATAGGACTGTAGGTTTTAATTTTCACATATTACAATTCCATTTCCTGAGAAGAAATGCTCAGCCATCTTTGCTATGTTGTAGGAAAAAAATGAGCCATGAACCAGGCCATTCCCTTAAGGTAAATCTCCAGACTACCTCTGGTATGTTACACACTTCCTTAATCTTTGGTACATACTTATTTCTCATCATTGACACCATCCCCTTCTTTTTAATGTGTGCTTTAGCAGAGAGTAAAAGAGGGACTAAACAAAGAAAGCGGTGGAACTAGAGATTAGTATTTGCAAAATCTCTTTTTTGCACTTCAAACCATAGGGGTAAAGGCATAGGTGAATCCCAGGGGATATCTGTATACACACTTTTGAAAGCTTCAGGAAGATACAATGACTTTCGATAAGCTCTTCAGCTTGTGATTTGATAAACATCTCCTCTTTTTCAAAGCGACTGTGTTAGACATATGGATCTAACAAAAGCTCTCACAGCAGTCTACACAATACTTGCTAGCACTCCAACTCATAAAATGTCACCTCTGTCCAGAAAATGCCACTCTTCACATCACTAATCAGATATCGCGTGTTTTTTTCAGTTTCTTTATTATCTATAGAGTTATAACTCTTGCAAGGGTCAACAATATTGTTAGCAGACATAAACAGAAAATATATTGTTAAAAAGAGAATTACACCTCATGTATATAATAGAACTGAAACCAATGTTGTGACTAGATATTGGAAACAACATTTTCAAATTTTGGAATTTGGGTGGTGGCGGAATCATTTTTCTGTATTTTTGCATCTTCGACTTAGGGATGGGCGAATCTGTCAAATCCATTTCCATGGAATTCCTCTTTTTCTCACCTCCAGGTCTGTTCTGTGCTGATTCCATGTGCATTTTTTTAATGGAAAAATATCTGTATGTATTTTTTGTGCTCATTTTTCAAATGAATTAATGGAAATTTTCATGGATGCATGCCCCCATTTAATAAAGTGTGTGCGTACATTTTAGAAATGTACACAAGATTTTTGTGCATTTTTCAAATATGTGAAAGTTGTTGAACACATCTATTTTTCTTTTTCAGGATGCACCAGAAGCGTGGAAATGTACAGATTTCCAACCACAAATTGTGTCTGCTTCACATTCAGTTCCAGGAAGCAGAGATCAGGTAAATCAGTAAAAAAGCAAAAAGACAAAAACAAAACCCTTGATGGAGCAAATTTTCTCACCAATTCCTGCTTGTCTGTAATAGGCAATACACACACACAGAGAGAGAGAGAGAGAGAGAGAGAGAGAGAGAAACACCCATCCACACCCACACCCACACTGGCACAGTCCTGTCTGAAAGTGTGGAGTAAGGAATCAGCTATCTTGTGAGTCTTTGGTCGATGGGAGTTCCACAGAAGCCCTCTTCAGGTGTTCCATAACCATGTAGAATAAGCATGTGAGGTGGGGGAGGGTTTGAATCCACTCCCCTCCTCATGTACTTCCATCACCCTTTGCATGCGAAGGGTGATGTTCTGAAAAGGAAAGCATCCTCTATCCATGGAGGCTGTCCAAGCAGTTTTGAAAGCTGGTTTTGAACCTTCCAGGGAGGACTGGAATTATCAGAAAACAGTGCTACCCAGTCCCATCCAAGCCATAGTCTGGAAGGATATCATGATTGATGGTTCTGAGAGCCACTAAGAGGTCCCCTGTTCAATGCTTGTTGAAGGTCATCCACCAAGGTGACTGTAGCAGACGGGACCCCTCCTCCAACCTCACACCCTTAATGCGTACTTCACGCTCGCCAAGTGCCACCTTGTATTGGTCACTTCAGACTTTAAGCTGTCTTCTTAAGCTGTGTTAGCCAATGATATGTCTTAGGGCTTATATGTAGCTGTTCAACCACGTTTGTTTGTGTTTATTAAGAGCAGTTTGTTTTATTTGATTACTTGAAGTTGGGTGCCCCTCCGTTAATTCACTTCTTACTTTTCTGTCCACCAGTCAGACTCTGGCACACTTAGAACTTTGAATAAAAAGATTGATTTATTATTCTAACAAAGTCTCTAAACTGACATTCAACTCAGGCACAGATAACTTGGATTTTCAACAGTTAATTCAAACTTATTCTTTGCTTAAATTCAGGTTAAAGGTAGGCAGATGTTATACAGTGCTCTTTGTATCAACTTGGCTTGGTTACTTGAAGTTACAGTATCAGACCAGTGAACTTAACTGTCCCTCTCACTAGTCCAGAGCTTCACCTTCTTCCTCAGACAGAAGGTCCTTCACTCCCTAAGTGGAGACTCCTGTGAAGTGTTCTTCACTAACTCCTTCAAGTTTGCTTTCTCACAACTTAGTTACTAGTTTCTCCTGTCTGAACTCTTTTCTTCAGTACCACCTTTCCCTACCTACTCTATTAACCTCCCACTCCCTCTCTCACTCCAACCCACTCTCTCCCCAACTGACAACCGACTCCCCCTTAACTGCCAACTCCCTGGGGTTCTATGCCCTCTGCTTAAACCAATCAGAGCCTCTGGAATGTTCATGTTGGCCCTCCCTGGGCTTCTGCTTGTCACTCCACCACAGTGACCAAAGCAGTTTTCATCCCATAACCAGGCATGAAACTGGATTGAAATGGATCTAGATAATCTGTATCATCTAGAAAAACCCAGACTTGAGATATCACCACATACTTGAGTAACTTGGAGTATCAGATACAGGTCAGAAATTCTCCAACAGAGTGGGATTTAGGTAGGGCTTCTTTAACAGAGGCCTTACTACTGCCTTTTTCAAGCCTCAGAAACTGCTCCCTCTTGAAGAGGGAAGACATTAACCACTCCCTTTACCCACTCAGCCACCCCCTCCCCCACCATGGTAGTGTTTATATAAGCCAGGATGGACAAGGGTCAAGAATATATGTGGTCTCTCCAAGAACCCTGTCCACACCTCAGGCTCTACAAGCTGAAGTGTGTGTGTGTGTGTGTGTGTGTGTGTGTGTGAGCGCGCGCGCGCGCGCACACACACACACACACATCAACTGAACAAGCTGGTCCAAAAGCTACAAAAGCTGGAACTGTTGAGCAATGTTATCTGCAAGTGTCTTGCAAATTGGTCACAGTGGACTATCAATTAACCTTCATTACCATCTCGTGAGCTTGGAACAAGATGCATGCTGGCTCAGCTTGTCTGAGCGTGGAAAGCTAAGCCGGGTCAGGCCTGGTTATTACTTGGATGGGAGACCCCTCCTCTAGTTTCCTGCATTGAGCAGGGGGTTGGACTCGATAGCCTTGTAGGCTCCTTCCAACTCTTATGATCTATGAAATCTATGAAATCCCCCCCCCCATCCAAAAACTCCACTGGCTGACTCTGCAGACCCCTTGTAGTGGAGGAGGAAGATTTCTTCACTGTCATCACTGCCATTTTAAGGAACAGGCCATAAAATGGGTTCTATCCCAGGTTCAGTCAATACCTAGAGTGACATTGGAAGTGACAGAAGAGTCACAATAGCTAGAGTGACACTGGAAGAAAACAGGGAATGAGTCACATTCCGTGTTTTCTTCCAATGTCGCTCTGTCACATTCCATGTTTTCTTCCAATGTGACTCTAGCTATTGTCCCACGTTCTCCAATCTCCCTGGAGAATGTGTGTCAAATGGTTTAACACACTATTAACTGGTTCCATGTGAGATTTTGGTCTGGGATTATAGCTCAGTAGTAGAGCAAATGCTGTGCATATAGACAATTCCAACTGGGGAAATATCAAAGTCAACACAAGCAATAACATTAATTACATTGTGCTAAGGTAAGAGACTCCTAGTGCACCAGCCAACAGTGTTAGCTGGTGCTATGTTTTTTCTGGAGAATCCTGTTGTGCCAGCTAATGCTATTGCCATTGTGCTAGAGGTCCCTTACTCTGGCACAGTGTAATTTACATTAGCGCTCATGTCAACTGGGATCTCCATTTTGAGAATGCCAGATGCCAGGGCTGGCAAAGATCTCTTCCTGAGACCTTCGGGAGCTGCTGCCAGTCACAGTAGAAAGTATGGGGCTAGACAGACTAGTGGTCCAACTTAAGACAACGTTATTTATTTATTTATTTATTTAATACATTTTTATACCGCCCAATAGCCGAAGCTCTCTGGGCGGTTTACAACACTTTATATGTTCATAGGATTTGGTTGCAAGAATAATTATACCTGAACAGTGTAATAACTTTACAGATTTCCTTCTTATAAAAGTCCTATAATTTTGATGTTGAGTATCTAGCAGTAGTTGCATAGCTGTATTACAAAATATTTGTCATTCTTTAATCCCTTTCCAATTATAATTTGATTATCATTGTCCTAGAATGCAATTTGAAAGGCATTTCTGTAATACACCATGCTGTACAATTCTGAATCTTTCTGCCATTCTGGTAAATTCCCAGTAGGGACTAACGATAAAATAGTTGTAACCATAATCTTAGTGCATACTGACCATGGTTCAGTAAGAGCTAATTTGCAGCTGCACTTTTCCTATTTAATCATCATATGCCTGACAGTGGTTTACTGTATTTCCATATTCTTCCCATAAAAAATCTGAACTTCAAGTCTCAGTGATAAAAGGTTAATGTATCACCAGTGAGGCTTCCAGTACCCATATGGCTCAGCAAATGTTGCCTGTCTTATCCCAAAGATTCTAATTTGACAAGAGATGGGTAGCTAATTTTACATATAATGACTGCAGCAGCTAAACATTTAAATAATAAGACAGGAAAAAACGTTTGTCCCTTCAGGAATCTCAAATTTGACTCAACATTTATAGCTATTCTCTCCTCCAAACAAAAATGGTAATGAGTGGGTATCTGAAGTGTTTGGAACAGCTTCCAAGAAATAATACAGGGAACTGAGTGTAATTTTCAATATTGACTTGCATCTTGGTTTAAAAAATGAAAATTCTGCAGAATACAATGAAAAGAAATACTAGTACCTTCCTTCTGTTATGACTGTCTGTCCATCTCTCTGTCTCTGTATATAAAAATATCCCAACCAAACAGTGGGGGTGTATACCATAATGTGTGCATAAAGATGGCTTGTAGTTGAGTGGATGGACATGTGTCAGCCCCCACTTTTTCCCATCTGGCTTTGCACCAACTTCCCGTTGGTGCCCGCTTCCTCACTCTTCTCATCCCTTGTTAGCCACATCTCAGTTGCTGCTTGTCCACATCTTGCACTGTTACTCACTTTATGTTTCCAGATAGCAGGTAGCTTAGTTGTTCCTTAGATCTGTGTCATCACATTCTTTCTTGACTCTTAGCTTCAACGCATGTGGTGGCAGTCTTTGCCTCTTTCTTTGGCATAAGTTGTGCCAGTTGCTAGGCATGCATGTAGGTGTGACTCGTGAGATGGGGATGGGAATAATAGCTGTTGCAGAGGAAAGCATTCTATTCCCTTATGTAGTTCCTAGGGGAAGAGGCATTTCTGGAGTTCTCAGATGTTGCAGACTCCTCTCCATACACAGTATATATATATCCTTCTTCTCAGCTTTCTAATGCCAGCGAAGAAGTTCAAGAGTTGAGAAACTGACTCTTGTATTCAGTCTTTTGGACAGATTACTTGCCCTTTGCCATGCCTCCCATGGCAGCCATTTTGTGGTGGTGCCGGGATAGTTTCTCATATTGCCAAATATGCCCACAGCCCAAAAAGGGCTGCCCTAGAGGATTATGATATTGCTATGATTTAGCACAAGCTTTGGATCTACCGCTAAGTACATTAAAAAAAAAAAAAAACAGTCCTCCCAAGAGGTGATGGCCACAATCCAAGCAGGTGCTAAATGTGTTTTGGTCAGGATTGAATTGTGACCAATATGTTTATTACAAGTACTATGTTTTACTAGTATCCACCTACTGTAATATGAAGGGAATCCCTGGGATTCAGCTAGTTTCCCTCTTTCATGAAACACTTCATCATTTTGTCACTACAGAATTTCCAGAGGGTATCTTAATCATGTGAGTGCTTCATTTCCTCAAGTTAATAATATCTGTTGACAGTTTATCTTCTAAATTAAAGTGTCTTTAATTTAATTTTTCCTGGGTTATGCCAGGTTGCTTTTGCATAACAGTGTTTGTTGTTTTTAGACTGAACATGACATTAATCAATATAGTTCGAGTAATTTTCTTGATCATAGCAGTGATCAGAAAACTGATTCATTGTTTTTTGTCCCTTCTATAAAGAGAGGTGTGATTCCAATCTTAGGATACGAAACCTGTGCTGAGGCCAAGATAGAAAGGTTCTTGCTATACCAGCACAGAAAGTTGAACATTCTACCCGCTCAGGGAACAAAGCTGTTCAAGTGTTGCAGTCTAGTTATTCTGAGAGCAGGAAGTTTTCAGTTTTGCTGGAATTGAATTCTAACCCATACCTTATGGACAAGAAGTGCAGAACACCTTTCATCCCAAGGACTGAATTCCATTTTGGAGAGCCAGTGTGGCGTAGTGGTTAGAGTGCTGGACTGGGACTCGGGAGATCCGGGTTCTAGTCCCCGCTCAGCCATGAAACTCACTGGGTGACTTTGGGCCAGTCACTGACTCTCAGCCTAACCTACCTCACAGGGTTGTTATGAGGATAAAATGGAGAGGAGGAAGAGGATTATGTAAGCTGCCTTGGGTTCCTTGCAGGAAAAAAGGCAGGGTATAAATATAATAAATAAATAAATAAATAAATAAATAAGCTCTCTGAGTAGTGTTGAATTTCGTACCTTTTGGGGGGGCCATATTGCCTCTCCTTGGCGAGCAGGCCCTCTGATCGTCTGATTCTCTGTGGCATGGAGGAGCTCTCCGGCTGCTCTCTGCGCCACTCAGGCAGCTGCACCGCTCGCGTGGGCTCCCATCACATTACTTCTGGCTTGCCAGAAGTAGTGGTGGATTTCATCCCTTAATTGCCCCCCCCCCGAATCACCTCAGCTCTCCGCGCCATGGAGCCCTGATGCCCGATTCTCCATGGCACGGAGGGGTGCAAAGGGGCTCTCTGCCTGCTGTCTGCACTGCTTGGTTCGCCGCACCGTCCGTGCGGGCTCCATCACATAATTTCTGGCTGTGACATGACAGGCCCTGCGCCGACGCAGCTGAACCCTATTGCTGCGGTTTTGGCATAGAAACCAGGGCAACAGGGCTTAGAACGGGCATTGCGGCTGGTTTCTACAGAAAATATGTAGAATTGCGGTCCTGGCGCACCTGCGCAGGGTCCTGGCGCGTCACTTCCAGCCAGCCGGAAGTGATGCAATGGGACCGGCGCAGGCGGCGCGGCTGGCTCGAGTGGCATGGAGAATCGCTCCGCGCCGCTGAGGATCGAATGGTGGTGGGGGCACCGTGGAGAGGATAGGCGGGGCAGGGCCCCCCACCAGATTTGTGGACACCCCTATTAGAATGATGGCAAATGTGCAAAAGCTGTGAAAACACCAATGATTGGTGGTTGAAAGAAAAGGGTGGGTCCAGGAGAAGGGTGTGTGGCCATCTGGGAAATACCAGGGGGCTGGATTTAACCTCTAGGACTGTGGTTCTGCATCCCTGAGCTAGGGACTGAGAATAAATTTTGGCAAGTGGATAGAGCAGCTAACAGACAAGGACTCCGGAATAGGGATAAGCGAATGTGCGATGTTTGAACTCATCAAGGTTCTCCAAAATCCTCCTCCAAGCTTGGTTTACCTCTTCACAATCCAGAATGTGACTGTCTTTTTTTTAATTCGGAAAAATGTGTATTTTTTATTTTTTCAAACGGGAAAAAGGAATATCTTTTAAGTGCTCACCCAAAATGTGCATCCCCCCCCCCCATTCATTAAAGCATGAAAATGTGTCCTTTGGGAAAATGAGCACTTTAAAAGATACATTTTTCAAAAATGCACATTTTTAAAGGGCTCACAACTTCAGAAATGTGCAAATATTTTCTCCAAAAATTCACACACATTCATGTTCAGGGTTGTGAACAGAGTTGTTTGAATGTTTGCAAAAAGGAATGAAATGCTCATACATTCCGAGTCTAGAAACAACTCAAGATGCCTGAATGAAGGATGTTGAGTAGACAATCAGGGACCTAGGGAAAGGAGATCTAAGGGGAAAGGAGTTGAAGGAGAAGGGGGCTAGAGAAAAATGTCAGAAGAGGGAGGAAGCTGAGGCAATTTCACATATTGATTTGAAGCAAGGAGCTAATTGTTTGGCAGCAAGCCACCTGCCTTCCCATATGGGCTGCCATCCCCATGCAGTGCCAAAATAACAACAACAACTACTAGTACTAAATGGTGTTCCATAGTGGAGCACTAAAAGGGCCAAAAAAGTTTTACCAAATTTGTGTAAATTTGGGGGCAGCAGAGGCAGTGTCAGGTGCCACGTGTTGCCCATCCCTGCTTTAAGTAAAAACCAATGGGTTCTTGTGCACACACAACCTCTGAAATGCTATGCTTGCAAGGTACTTCAGGGGAGGTGAGCTGCTGCTCAAGCGCATCACTCTGCGTGCATAAAATGGTGCTCACCATAGATTTCATAGATCATAGAGTTGGAAGGAGCCTACAAGGCTATCGAGTCCAACCCCCTGCTGAATGCAGGAAACTAGAGGAGGGGTCTCCCATCCAAGTCCAGGCCTGACCCTGCTTAGCTTTCCACACTTCGCATGCACTGCTGAGTGCACATTAAACTCTTCATTACACTCCAGTTCCTTGAGAAGCCCTAGAACTTTGTCAAGAAATTAATTCATGAAATTACCATCCGTGTTGGTACACAGTTGTGATCTTTTAAGCTCTGTTTCAAGTCTGTGATCTCCAATAGAAATGAAAGGCTTGATATTCCTCTGAGATCCTCTTTAGCTGTCTAGTTCTTCATTATTCTTCTTCTTTTTTTAATTTAAGTACTAAATCATTTCTGTTTAAAATTATTTTTCAGAAGGATTGTACCTACTGAAGCATAACCAAAGTTCAGACTGAAACTTCGTCCTCAGCTTACCCTGTTGCGTGAGAAGTGGAAGGGTCTCCAAATAGCAAGTGATTTCTCTTAACAAGACTGTATACACTGCAGTGCAAGGTGAGCTAAGGGCACAGCTTGCACCTTAACTCTGAACTATCTGGCATTGGGTCTTTCATAATTCATTGCTGTTGCTCAGAAAATGAGCCACATGCAAACCCAACCAGATATTTTGTTAATTGTTGTACAGCCCCTACGATGTTAACTAACCCACCAGCTGTAGGGATAGACACTCCGGCATCTTAATCATACTTATGGTCTAACAGTAGGAGATGCCCTTAAATTCTTGCTGACAGACTTGCCTTTAACAAGGGCACAAGCAAAGGAAAAACATGACTCGGATAATACATAACTCATATAATGTTTGATGGAGCCTTTTATCTTTATTAGGTTTCTGCATATAGAGTACTTCATTAGTGACCAGAGATTGTTACTATATGATGGCTTTTGCAAGATGAAAGAGAGACAGGAAAAGAAAGGGGGTTCCTCCAATTGTCCCTGTTAGGCCTTGGGACAAACCAGTCTTCTCCTCAAAGGATGTGGAGTATGCTTGTTTATACAGGGGGCTTTTTTTTCATTTTCAGTTCCCAAATGTTTTTCATTCTATTTCCTCCAAGAGACCATTTTGGACTGGAAAATGTAGGAACAAAGACAATATCTAGTTGAAGAGGTGAGGGAAATTATGGCAGGTAAATAGTAAAAGGTGAAAATTCTAAAGGACTATTTTTAAAATGAAAATTAAGAAGGATCAGTTTACTGTTTCATAGAAATAGTGGTTGCCCAAGCAACAGAATTGTGTGGGGAACTTCAGATTATCCTGTCAGTCATCTAAAAATTATTGTGACAAATATTTGCAAGACTCCTGCATCAACAGGCATAATAGGCTACCTTGCAAATATTTATCCCATAAAGAGTTAATTTTGTCTCATAAATTGCAAAACTCTCTTAGGGCACAATTGTATGGGGATATATTACTTCCCAAATCATAGCTGGGAACTTTGAAACAAATAGTAACTAATTGTTAGAGAAATTCCTTTATGCTGGAAACATACTTCAGCAGTTCAAAAGAAATCATTTAAATACGAGAGGCAAAATACAGGGACTGCAGAACCAAACACGCCACCTTCAAATGGATACTAATTTGAATATCGGGTCCACTTTTGTTTAAGCCTATGCATAATTCCTAGTAAGTTGTATTTTCATATATATGCATTTCATATGTATTCATTGATATGGATATATACAAATTTATGTATGTATATTTTTTTAAAAAAACACCAAACATCAGTTTTCACAGGACAAATCTGTCCTCAATGGCACTGGTCCTCATTGACTTCTCTGCTCCATTTTGCTCCCAGCTCAGAAACATAATTGAGTGCGATGGTTTAATCTTTAAAATGAAGGCAATGCTCCTAGAACAAAACTTAGAATGTTTTAAATTAAATTTGCTTGCAACCACTTTGTATCTTTGTGTGTATAATGCTGTTATATCATGAAGTGTAGGAACTGCTTAAAATTTTGAAGTAAAAGATTAAAAAAAACATGCCTGATCTCAGAGTCCTCTATTAAAAACAAAAAACAACAAAAAAAAAAAACCAACCCCTGTATGTTAATACCAGGATTTTTATTAAAAGATTCATTTCTCAGTGAAATTTTGAACCTGGAATATGGCATGGCATATGTTATCTGCTGATCCATGATCAGCTAATTACAAAAATCTCATATCATAATATTTGTCCAACAAGGACACATCTGTCACATTATGACTTATTATTAAGGATAATCTCAAAATTGTACAGCATCGTGATACTATTTTCCTTAAATATGGGGCAGGGATGTTCTGTACAATGCCAAATAAAGGTAGTAATTGTGGTAGTACTAGTTGTAGCCATTGCTGCTGTTGTTTCAATGAGTTATTAATAACTCAGCACTCAGGAGTGGGATAGCCTTCGTACTTTCGGAATCGGACCAAGTGGCAGGACTAGCTCCAGAGGGTGAGAAGGTCAGACATGTGCTAAGGTCCCAAGACTGATAAAGGGCCCACTGCCCCAACCATTCCACCTTCAATAGCTCTCAAACTTCTCCCCACCCATATTTCTCCCCAGAGAAGATTATGAAGTTCCAAATGGCCTGGAATCCCCCCCCCCCGCCAAATAGAACTGATGCATTCTGAATCCTTCATTGTTCTAGTTTTTATTTCCACAATTTGTTCAGAGTGCTGCATATTCACAATTTCCCCAGCTTCCAGTGCCTTTAGTTCTTCCCCCAACCCTCTTTTATATTAACAATGCATGTGGGCACATTGATAAAACACTGCAATAAAGTCAACTTGGTGGGATTGCATAACAGCTGGCTGTATTAAAGGGACACGGGAGTTGCCAAAAAAAGGGGGGGGGGATTGAATGAAGAAGTTCATCTGTTATAAACCTCAAAATACTACAGCTTATAAAAATGATACCTGTTGAGCCTTGGCATCTTGAACCTTGGCATCTATAATTTATCTGATATGGTCTACAGCTGTGCAAAATTTCAAACCAATCCAATAAAAGTTGCCACAGGTACAGCAAGTTAAAATGTGCTGAAAATTAACACATTTGTACTCCATCCTCCTCCCCATCTGGATGTTGGGCCTGAAAGATCAAGGAAATGTGTGGATGCATGGAGGGTAAGTTGTAAGCAAGCACAGTTTGTGACATTGCACTGCACCATCACTGGGGCATGTCAGTTAAGGCATCAGCCCTAGCTTTCAATTCTCTGGCTTTGTGGGGCTTGAGCCAGCCTTAACTCTGGTCTTAAACTCTCAAAAAAGGCCCTAAAAATTGCCAATTTCCCCCCCCCTCATTGAATCAAGATTAGTTTTGTGTGACATTTTACCAATGCCCAGCAATGAAGGAGTGCATTAGTAAAATACCACAGAAGGATCTTGAGCTAATCATGCATATGAAGATTGCTTTTTTGCAGTATCCTATTAATGTGTACACATGCACTGTAAACTGAGACACAAATGAGCTGAAGAAACTGAAAGCTGCAGTAAACTGTGAATGCTCTAGAGATAATTTTAGAAATTCTTCTCGTTAAACTGGCTGGGCAGAGCAAACCCATAGAACAGTGCAGGAACAAAAGGGAGGAAATCCACTAGCTCTCACATTGCATTATGTATAATGATGTAGTGGTAAATTTTGAATTGCAGGCACTCATAAAGATATTTCCCATTGCTACACCCCTAAGGAAGGTCCAAAAATGGAGGCAACTATGGTGATCTATATCTGTATATGTATGTATTGTGTGTGTGTGTGTGTGTAGACATATACATATATGTATATCTATATATCTGTAATACACATACAACAGTACTCGGCATAATACCTAATATACTAGGATCAGCTGATAGTCATAGAATAGTGAGCTGAGAAAGGGACACACTTAGAGATCGCATGAAAAAGTGAAAGTGGACATGTCCCCAAACAGCATAAGCCCACCACCTCAAGATTTTCAGTAGTTTCTTTTCCAAGCACCATGGAGAAACATTTTATCTCAAAGTCAACAAACCAGTTGTAGCCATTTTTATCTCAACCAGCAGCAAGTCGTTTGAGAAAAACACCCCCCCACAAAAAAAACAATATAAAAATTAACAGTGAAAATTGGGAGGAGGTTATTATACAGATAAATTTTGTGCTGTAATAGTCATTAATATCAGCTGATGTACATGCTCTTTTAAATTATTTGCCTACTTCATGGAAATTAATGAATGGTCAGCATAAATGGATTTTCCACATCCTCTTAACAGCTAAAAGACTCATATTACAACATTGGAAGGATAGACACTAACATCCTATAATGCAATGGATTGAGGACCGTATAACACTTTCAACATTTGAACAGGTGGCATATAGATGCCACCTTCAAATGGATACTTATTTGGATATCTGGTCCACTTTTGTTGAAGCCTATGTATAATTGCTAGTAAGTTGTATTTTCATATATATATATTATATATATATATATATATATATATACTATATATTAATTACTATGGATATATACAAATTTATGTATGTGCTATACCGTTAAAAAACTTTAAAAATTAAAAAATAAAAGTGGAAAAAAATGCTAACTGAATCCTCACTGTTAATTTTAGTTTTGATTTTGGATTTCATTGTATCATTTCATTGTACTACTGAATCTGATTTGTTTAATTGAACTATTGAATCTAGCTTATCTGAATCTTTTTGATTTTTTTTGTGATTAGTTGTTTATTATGTATTTTGATATTTATTGCAAGTCGCTTTGGGCACCATTCACTGTGGAAAAGTGGCCTATAAACTGAACTAATTTTATCCTACTGTTGGCAGCATTGTCGAGTCAGGAAATGAGCCATTTCCAGAGACATGAGCTTGTAGGAGTGCCATTGTGCAGGTATTGAAGTGAAACAGGGTTCTAGTGGAAAGCTTGCTAGTATACTCAGTTCCCCCCAGACAAGGAAGGAGCGTATTTGCCTTTCTGCCAATGTGGCAGATTACTGTTTTTCATCCCCGAATCCAGCTCACTTCCATTAATCTGGGGTAAAACAAACGGGGTCAAAGTTCTCAAATATTTACTGTGAATATTTGAAAGCCATCAGGATTCCTTACTTTGGGACGGATTCTAGCCACACATTTGATTTCTTCCTTTCTGGACAGATTAATGGTTACTGGAAGTGAAGACCATGGCACGTGTCTAATGGGAATCGAGGTGGGCAAAGGCAATTTTCTACTACATTGCTAGGTCAGAGGATACAGCTTCATTCAGTGATAGCTGAATTATTGATGAACTGCTGAAAACACATTCCTCCTTTGATGTCAGGCTTGTCTCATAGCCTCAGTAGGCAGTGAGCATTAGTCACAACTTCTGGGCACAACTTCAGTATATACCCAAAATCATATGTAGTAACCACCACCTTATGAAGGGCAATATTTTCTTGAAGGTATTCCCCATGTAAGATCCAATGCCATTTTCTTTATTCTTATAAAGAGATGTTTAACAAGTATCAGCATTACATGAGACTTTTGCTCAAGTTTTGCAGATGCAATTGAAGGATAGCTCTGCGACATTAACCTATCCTCGTCAAGGTTAGATGCTCCATTTTGATTGAAAAGGAAATACTTCCAAGTAAGCATGCTGTGCTTCCAAAGAAGTGTGCAGTTCAGCTGTATACTTAACGTGTACTTACTTCCAATCAAGTGTGCTCTGTGGGGCTATCACACAGCCCACTTCTGTGCATCTTATTTAGGGATGCTGCTGAAATCTGTTTTTAACTAGATTTAACTGGTTTTTGGTGGTAGTAAAAGGTGAAAGATTTATACGATCTGAAGAGAAACCAGAGTATATAGTAGGATCCCCAAGGATTTGGACCCAGGACATAAGTGGAAGGACCAGCACATGGGGAGATCTTACATTTACTGCATCAAAACAACTTTGTTTTCAGGATCTATAATGTATAATTTGAGCAGTTCTGGTTGTTCCAGTGCATGACTAGGAGGACAAATAATGTGTTGTAATGTGAGCTGAATGCATTTATCTTGCACTAAATGGGCTAGTGCATTTATCTTGCATATGGAAATCCCCCTGTGCACTGCATAATTATTTATTTTGTATCTATTTTATTTATTATATTTATACCCTGCCTTTTTTCCTGCAAGGAACCCAAGGCGGCTTACATAATCCTCCTCCTCCTCCTCCCTATTTTATCCTCACAACAACCCTGTGAGGTAGATTAGGCTGAGAGTCAGCGACTGGCCCAAAGTCACCCAGTGAGTTTCACGGCTGAGCAGGGACTAGAACCCGGATCTCCTGAGTCCCAATCGAACACTCTAACCACTACACCACACGAATCAAACACTGAATTTGGCCAATTATCATGGTTAACTTTTTTTTTTTTAAGAATCCAGCTTCTAGTAAATATTGTTAAATGAAAAAAAATACCATATTTTGTAAATTTCTTTATTACACTTTTCTTTTCCCAAGCACTACTAAATAGCACACAAGTAATTAGGGATGCTAGTGGAATTTGATCCTTGCAAATTCTGATACCTGATCCACATCTCCCAGACCAAGGAGCAGGGCAGAATGTAGTTATCCATTGGATTTTGAACTTCTCCAAATGTTGTGATTATTAAGTTCTCAGCTTAAAGAACACATCAAAATATGTTTATGTTTATTTTGAGATAAAATACATTTAGAAATGTGCATTTTGAGACAATATACCTTTAAAAATATTCAGCTAAATATGTATTTAAATGCCACTTTTCATGTAGGTTTTTCATTTAAAAATAGATTAATGCAGAAATGGAACAGAGTAGATTTACAAGTGAACACATGTGAAAGTGACACAGACCAGAAATAAACAGAGCCATCCATCCCTAGCTACTTTAGATTGTGGCCTTGGTATATATAATGGGATTTGTCCATGCATGTAAAGAGCATTTCCATCTCGTCGAAAGTAAAAATCTTGGGATGCTGACAAAGTTCAAGAGAGGGGGCTTGAAATGTTTGTTTGTTTGTTTACTTGGGAATTTATATACCACCCTTCCCACAAATATATTCCAGGGCATTTCACAATAAGAAATTGCAGTAAGAAATACAGTTGCATAATTAAAATATTACCCCCAAACCCCACACACATTTAAAATAAAAACACTTGCCAAAATCATCACAACTTCAAAACCAATTCAGACATCAGAATGGATGATTCACTTCCAGTGTTTAAAAGAAAACTTCCTATTCCATTGTATCTAACAAATTCATTTCATTTAAAATGCTGAAGAGAATTTTTAAAATGTCTTAACCTGGCAGCTAAAAAGATGTGTGTACCAGATGGACTTTCCTGGGCAGGGAATTCCATAACTGGGCTGCACCAATGAAAAAACCTTCTTTTGTTGCCATTCCATTTCAAGACTTACTCCATTTCAGGTTGATCCCAGATACCTTTATATCTGCGGATAGACTTAAAATGGGGATTCACTGACTGCTGTTATGCTACTGGCTTTCTCTGGCTGCCCCTTTCATATCACCAGCATCTCCCTTCCTTGCAAAAGGGGAGGGTGTAACAGGTAGCACACCAGAACAACTTCATCTTTGAGCAAGGATCAGATAGGTGCCTGTTTGTGAGGTGATGCATGTAATATATTTATTACGTTCACACGACCCAGCTCCCAAAATTAGAACAGTAATCGAAATATACAAAAATATAACATACAACGAACCATGATAACATACTACATTCAGGTGTCATACAATTATAATCAGATTTAAAAAAAAAAAAAAAAAAACCATAACCAGGGTAAAGGATCACTGTCTTAACAAGGAAGTGCGGCAAGCTATGGCAGCTGTACAAAATTTGGCCACTTTATTAGTAATAGAGGGGATCTGGTCAGAAAGTAGCAGCAGTATGTAATGATCTTTTGATCTACTTGGGAATTTACATAAAATGTTTGTGAGGTAACCCTAACCCTGAACTATTTCAATGAGCACACTTATGGGTGAAGGTTGAAAAGCTTTATTAGCAAACTACAGAAAAGAGATTACTGAAGCGAGGTAGATTCAGATGCTTACATCCCTTCTGTTGCCGGGAACCCCTCAAAGAAACGACAACCAACAGACTCCCTGGCCGGCACACATCACCTTCTGCAGTTAGGTCTGTGTAGAGGTTCCACCCGCCTAAGGATTCCCTAATCTTTTATAGGTTTTCTGTGTTTACAATAATCACCCCTGCTCTCATTAAACTAGAAGAGATTAATGTGTTTTGCACAAACTAATTGGGGAAGAATCTCAATAGATGACAGCATATTCATCTTAGACACTCCCATACCAGGTTCCCAAGCCATCTAACGGTAAACAATCCTTTTAAGTTGACCATGAGGTCACTCAGTTCCCAGGACATCTAGGACCCCTCCAGATGATGATCCTCCGCTTACCTAAGCCATTGAAATCTGGCCAAGCTGATAACCAAGTTCCTTTTGATTATACACCATTGAAGTCTGGCCCACTGATAACTGGATGTGCTTCTAATTGTCAGCTAGCATCCTTGCCAATCTTAAACCTGTCCAGAAACAGACTTTAGTTGGCAATCTCCTCACAGTGAACTCTAAACAATATGACTATGAGCTCACTGCCAGTCACTGGTACTAAATACTAAATAGTAAAAGGCAGCAAACCCACCCACCCCGAGCAAATTCAGGCCTACTAGAGACACAAAGAGCAGGTATATTCATACAATAGAGACACAAGTACAATAATGGTCATACACGGTTGTCTTCTCGAAATCACAATGGTCTTCCAGCCTTTTCCACTACACTCCCAAGGTGGCCTTATTGAAGTGCCAGCCATGGTTGGTGGTCTATATTTGGCCTTGTGAGTTAAATGACAAAATTAAATAGTAGAAGTAATCGCATGCTTCAGGTTTTCACCAGCATCAAATGTGTGGCAGTCACTTATGTGAAGAATTTATATGGTGAATATCGCTGTCTTCCATTCTGCAGCAGTTTCACAGAAAGATTCCATTTGTTCCCCTTTAACTGGAATATATATCATATGAAATATTCAGAATATTCATGCAGCTCTATAAACAACCCTTTGATCAAAAATATTTATTTCTATTCTTGGTGATTAATATGTACAAAATCCTTCCCTTTAGTGTAATTAATATAAAAATACATGCTAGCTAAGATTCACGTATTCCCTCTACTTCAAATCTCTTGGAAGCAAAAGATTCTGTCTGGCACTCTTTTTCTGTCAGACAACAATAACAACACTGAAGCTCATTAACTGCTCGGCAATGTGATCCTGTCCTTAAATTACATCAACTGGGTGGTGTGGATTCCTTCACAAAAACCATTCACTGCTTGAGCACAACACTAAAGTGGCAGAGAGAGAAAATTACACCAGTCAGTGTAGCAATATCCTTATACTGGTGGGAGGTTAAAGCCACTATAACCCTTTTGCCAGAGTGTATTTGGAAACATGCGGTGGGAAACAGAGCAGAGGCAGAGATGAGGCAGGACTGAAGTGAAAGTTAGTTGCAGCACACACACACACACACACACACAGCACAACATTGCCAAAGCATTCCCTTTGGAGTCACTAGAGAGCCTGAAACTACTAGCACTGCGTCAACATTTACAGCACAGACTTTTCTGTCTGTTTCATAGGGGGTGGCATTTGGGCGAAACCCACCCCTGAAAATTCAAATAATTTGGGGGGGCTTGGCAAATTAAAAAACAATCAAGAAGGGTTACCTTTACAGACAAGGTGACTGAAAATTAGTCTTTCCTCCCTTTTTTTCCTCCCTCCTTTTTCTCAAGGAGGAGTGGGGCTTCTGAGGCAGCCCAGTGGCAACCCTTCTTAATTTCAAATAGGGATTGGCCAATGGGGCAGCCATCCCTCTCTCTCTCTTTTACACACACATACACACACACTCAATAATGGCCCTCAGTTTGATCCTACATCATGACCTAGCAGCATCATTCCCAATGGAGCATTACATTTGAAATTAAAACGAAACACTTCTACAGCCTTAAGTGGCAGCAAAGCAATAGTCTCCAATTGCCCCGAAAATGCAGGGACCATCACAAAAACCCTTAAGACATCATGGCTTCTCACTTTGCCAAGCAGAGTCCCAAATTCCCCTGCCTCCCACAACTGCAAGCTACTTTATGATGCACTTAAAGGGGCCATGGGCAAAATTGCAGCTAAGCTTGCAGTTTTAGCTTAGCTGCAATTTTGTCCATGGCCCTTTAAGACTAGCTCTCTGCTTAGGCTCAAACAGCCAGCAGTAGGCAGGGAGGGAACAGAGGCTGCTTCACAGGGATGGCCAGGCTAGGATGTGTGCGTGCATGCATGCATGCTCTACCTGCTGCCTCTTGCTGTGGGAAAGGGATTAGCTGGGTGAAAAGGAAAGGAGGTGGAGGCTGCACCTGCTGGCCTGGACTGAAGGAGAGGTGAATGAGGGAATTTATCACATGATTCCTATCTTTATATTGCCAAAAATTTTATTTCCTAACAGAGCTGACTCTGTGCCTCTAACAGGTGAGGTTACAGTGTCAGAAGGAAATGCAAGAAACTTCCCCTTCTCTCTGAAGCACCATGTTTGGGGGGGTGGGTAAGCTTCACCTGTTGAATTTGTGCCAATCCTGACAATTTTAAAACAAAAAGAAAGAGATTGCACTGCAAGGAGGGCAACAAAGATGATAAAGGGGCTGGAAACAAGGCCCTGTGATGAGAGACTGAAAGAACTGGGCATGTTTAGCCTTCAGAAGAGGAGACTGAGGGGAGATATGATAGCACTCTTACAGTACTTGAAGGGTTGTCACAAAGAGGAGGGCCAGGACCTGTTCTTGATCATCCCAGTTTGCAGGACATAGAATAATGGGCTCAAGTTACAGGAACCCAGATTCAGGAAAAATTTCCTGACTGTCAGAGCAATAAGACAATGGAACTAACTACCTAGGGAGGTGGTGGGCTCTCCCACACTGGGGGCATTCAAGGTGCAGATGGACAGCCATCTGTCAGGGATGCTTTGACTTGGATTCCTGCATTGTGTAGGGGGTTGGACTCGATGGCCTTCCAACTCTACTTTTCTATGATTCTATGATTCTAAAGCATTTCTGTTTGTCCATGCACTTTTCTCTGTGCCAAATGCGGTCAATATTTGGTTTACATAAAAGGGGTAGGATTTGTGTGTCCCTAGATGTTGTTGGACTGCAACTCCCAGCATTCCTCACCATTGGCTCTGCTGGCGAGGGCAGTTGGGAGTTGCAGTCCAACTACATCTGGAGGGCTGCACAATTCTCACCCCTGCCATAAAAGGTACTAGTTTACTTTGAGGCTATCTTTTTCCTGCTCTTTCCAAATCCACAACTGATGCACTATGCAACTTTGACTGTTGTTTCTAAATGTCGCAGAGTGTTTTCCTTTGGTATAAAAGGAAAGAGCCAGTGTGGCGTAGTGGTTAGAGTGTTGGACTGGGACTCAGGACAGGAGATCCAGGTTCTAGTCCCCGCTCGGCCATGAAACTCACTGGGTGACTTTGGGCCAGTCACTGACTCTCAGCCTAACCTACCTCACAGGGTTGTTGTGAGGATAAAGTGGAGAGGAGGAGGATGATTATGTAAGCCGCCTTGGGTTCCTTGCAGGAAAAAAGGCGGGGTATAAATATAATAAATAAATAAAATAGAAATAAAACATGAAACAGGCTACCTGGTGACACTGAAACTAAGTGGCAGTAACTCCTTTGCTTGTGTTGTGTTGTTCCAATTTGAGTTTTAGGGAAAGGACTTCTGTACTTTAGGATGTAATCCTATACACACTTTCCTGTGAGTAAGTCCCATTGAACGTAATAGGACTTCTGAGTACACATGCATAGGATTGCACTGTTATTCTGTTTTCAGAGCAGTGGCAATTTTTACTTGGCTCTACCTGTGTACCCCATGTGAAAGTCTTTTTCTAACACATGCTGAAGTGCAGTGGAGAAAGCTCTCTACAGTAATGATTAGGATTATTCTACAGGGATTTTGGGTTGCTGTTGTTTTAAATGTGTTAGAAGGGAGTTAGCAGAAAACACACCCTCCTCAAGAGAAAGAAATAAAAAAATCCCAACTACCTCAAATAGCAGCAAGAAACATCATCATTCCATTTTTGGCATTATTGTTCAATCACAGTGTTTTTCTTGTTTGTTTTTTTACCAAAGTACAATAGAACCCACATGTTGTTGTTTTTCCACAGTGGAGAAAATAGGAGCTTGCAGGGTGAGCCTGTGAACTACTTTGCACACTCATCGATATCTAAATGTTAAATATTATTATAAATTCAAAGATCTCTGTGCTTAAAATACTGCCTTTTTGTGTGTTTCCTCTAATAACTTTTGTACTTGACCATGCCCTTTGGTTTCCTGGCTATACCCTTGGCAACACCCTCATGTTTCCTGGCCACACCCTCTTGATCACACCTTTATGTTGCTTAACCATACCTCTTACAAATTCACATATGTGTCCCCTATTTTATTTTCATCTCTGAAATGTTGGAGGGTATACAAAGCTTTTTCCCAAAAAGAGGAGAAAGTAACCCTCTGCTACCTTGTCTCTAAAGGTAACCCTCCAGAAATCTTTTAGAATTATCCCTCCTCTTCAAACTCATCAAATCTCTCCTCCTCCACTGCACTCCCACTTTTGTGGTGGAGGACACTCGGCATCACACTGAAAATGACTGTCCTCCACCTCCTCTCTCTGCAAAAACCACACCATAATTGGATTTTGACCAAGCTATAATGAAATATTTTATTTATTTATTTATTATATTTATACCCCACCTTTTTTCCTGCAAGGAACCCAAGGTGGCTTACATAATCCTCCTCCTCCTCTCCATTTTATCCTCACAACAACCCTGTGAGGTAGGTTAGGCTGAGAGTCAGTGACTGGCCCAAAGTCACCCAGTGAGTTTCATGGCTGAGCGGGGACTAGAACCCGGATCTCCCTAGTCCCAGTCCAACACGCTCACCACTACGCCACACTGGCTCTGAACTAACTATTGAATAGTTAGTTATATTGAACTTACTATTCCAGCTAACTGCACAGCCAGTCATCATGGGATCCTACAAGGAGTATATAAACCTCACCCAGAAAACAGCAATTGATAGGTGGCACTGGAGTTGCCTGTAACACTGTGGAAATGTATATCTGCATTAGCTTTTGTTAATATACTGGTGTATATCAGTATTTCTGTGTTAGTTTTTGTTTCTAATTGCGCCATTGAGTTTGCTGCTGAGAGTGCCCAAGATGCTAAGGCTGATGGTACTTATGATGTAGGGGCTGCCTGGCATAATAGAAACATAGGTCCACCCTGCCTATTAAAAAGAAATAAAAATGAAAACTCTACTAGTGTAGGCACCAACTAGGGGATTAATTTCAAGAAATCTATTGGGGTCATAATTAATTAGTGATGGAGATGAAATTATATATTAAAGCATTAGCAAGTAGAAGTATGTCATCATCCAGGAATAGCTATTCATTTTCCACAATCTAATGCTCTTGGAAATTCTAATATTTTACAGTAAGGGGGGAAACACTTTAATATTTGAATATAAATAATAGATTTTGTAACTGAATGTGGTTCATGAGATTTGGGCTTTTGCAGAAGCCATAGATTCCAGTGAAATATCTGAGATTCTCAGCAATTTCAAGACTACAAACGAATTTCATTTAGGTTTATGGATCAATGATAGATGATAAGTGGTATCTTTTTCATGGCTTGCACACTCAGACAAAAAGAAATGCTGCTTCAAGGATACTTTGTATATTTCATGTTGCACTTGGGAACAGATCCCTAAGTACTAACTACATGCCACACTGCTCACTCCCTCTATATCAGTGTTCTCCAACCTTGGGTCCCCAGATGTTTTTGGCCTACAACTCCCAGCATAGCTGGCTGGGGCATGCTGGGAGTTGTAGGCCAAAAACATCTGGGGACCCAAGGTTGGAGAACACTGCTCTACATCACTCTGAAGAATGCTACAGCCTCAGGACTTACCAAGATGTGCTTACCAGCAGCATTAGTCATCCTCCTTCTCAGACCCAAACTACATGGTACCGTTCCTGCATAGTTCTGTCCCTTAGTGCTGGGTTTTGGTTTTTACAAGTTGCCAATTGGGGAGGGGGAGGTGATCTGTACTGGGACCCTAAAATGAGAGGTAGGAGGGCTTTAACCCTTTGCCCCCACTGTGGTCTTGATCCACATCAGGACCACCATGCTGCCAATTTATTAAAAAGCAACAATCTTGCACTCAAGGCCAGAATTATGCAGGAAAGGAAACATGGGTTATGGTGTTTCAGCTCCAGGGGGCTTCGATGCGGCAATTGTCTAGATCCATTTCAATCTGGCTTCAGTCTTGGTTATGGGACAGAGACAGCATTGGAGGACAATCTACACTGGGAATTGGACAGAGGGAGTGTATGTTCGAACTGAACTTTAGCAGAGTGTGTGCGGGTTGGGAGATTTATAATCCTTGTCTGTGTGCCAACAGACGCCTGGACATTCCACACACAGATGTTCCAGATCTCACCTCCCTCCTCCCGCTTGCAGCATTCAGCCAGTGAATCAGCAAAGCTTCTCCGTTGCAGATTAATCCATGGAGTCAGGAAACACTCTGTAACACCACAGGTCTAATTCTACCTGTTTATTCACTTAGCAAGTAAAGTTCTACAGAGTATACAATTCCTAGTTACAGTCCATGTGCAGAGTATAAATGCATAGCAAGCATTACATCCAGTGGAGTAAGTTGTGCTCACTCCACTGCAGCAAAGACGTTACATTGTAGCAGTAACAAATCCAGCAAGCATCACCATGAAGAAGAAAAAAGAAAGCAGTTCAGCTTCTCTCTAAAATGACTTCAGACAGAAAACAAGTTAACACGTCATCAGAACATACAAACCATGTGACTAGCTCATATTGCTCTCACACTTTAGTAACCCCTGCAAAAACACAAGATTCTAAAGAGACATAATAAACCTGTTTACCCCGCCATTCTGTCCCTTCCATTTGTAAACAATGTGCCACAGCTGGTAATGTGATACATATCACAACAGTGTATCCCTGTTGGTTCAGCTTTTGATACTGGCCATGGTAGCCTTCTGAGGTACCTGTCTGGAATGGGATTTGAGGTACTGTTTTACAGTGGCTCAGGTCTTTCTAGGAGAAGCAATTTCAGAAAGTGGTGCTAGGTGACTCCTAGACACTATGGCCATTGGCATATGATGTCCCTCAGGGTTCCATCTTGTCCCCACATGCCATTTAGCATAAACATGAAACTGCTGGAAGAGTTCTGGATTTGGAGCCATCAGTATGCTGATCACTGTCCAACTCTATCTCTCCCTTCCATCTAACTCCAAGGAAACATCCAATCCATTACTGATATCAAACACTGATTTAGAACTAGAACAGAGGGTGAACAAACTGAAACTTAATCCAGACAACACAGAGATGCTCATGGTTAGTCAAAGGGCAGATCAGAGAATATGGATTCAAAATTTGCTGGATGGGCTTAAACTCCCCTTGAAGACCCAAGTTCACAGTTTGGGTGTATTCCTGGATTCAACCCTGAACCTGGATGCCCAAGTTTTGGCAGCAGTGTTTGTTGACCAGGGCTGGTTACAGGGTTCGTGTGACTCCCTTGTTACAACAGCATCACTGGCTACCAGTCTGTGTATGGGCAGAATTCAAAGTGCTGGTTACATGACCCATGAAGCCCTATACAACTTGGGACCAAGTTACTTGAAAGACTGCATTATCCCATAGCCTGTTTGAGTTTAAGACATTCAGGAAAAGCTCTTCTTTCAGCCCCACGTCCACTGGAGGCATGTTTGGTGGGAACATGAGAGAGGGCCTTCTCAGTTCTCAGTGGCTATGCCCATGCTCTGGAATTACCTACTGAGGGAGTGTAGGTTGGCTTCCTCTCTGTTGTCCTTCCATTGTCAAGGAAAAACATTTTTATTCAGGCAGAATTTTGGCATGTGAGCTGGTCTATTGCCAGGGATGGGGACTCGGACTCGAGGACTCGACTCGTGAGTCGGACTGAGTCCCCCCTCTGATTCGACTCGGACTCGAGTCCCAATATTTTTAATGGGACTCGAGACTCGACTCGGGACTCGAGACCAAGGACTCTTCAACATCCCTGGGCTGTGCCAGAAGGAGTGGAGAGGAGCGTGATTGCCGGCGAAGAGCGCAGGGAAGCGAGGTGTGCCGCTGCTCGGCCACTATGGACGGCTACCAGGAGTGCAGCCCCAACAGTGTGTCAAGATTTATTTTGATTGATGTGTTCAGGGCCGGATTAAGATAGGGGCTATTGGAGCTGCAGCTCCAGGCCCTTACCAGAAAATAGGCCCACAGGCCCGGCAGTGCCCACTCGCCCGAGCCGCGCCGCCGCCTGCTGCCGCTGCCACTGCCGCACTTGCCCTTGAGTCTCAGCTACTGTCCGTCTGCAAACCTGCAAAGCCCAATTCTTGGCACCCTTGAAACCGCAGCGACACTTCCGGTTCCTCAGCGAACGCGGCCTCTTTGGAGAGCGCCCCGAGCAAAGAGATGGGACCAGGGCATCTATGGCTGTAGAGCAGCTCCTCTCGCTCTGCGCTAGGCGGCTGCCTGATGCTCAAAGGGAGCCGGAAGTCTAGGCTGTGTGTGTTTCATTCAACCCCCCTTTCCTATCTCTATGGTCCATAGAGGGTGCGCTTGGAAATTGGCCTCCTCGCGAGTTTTCCTGGGCGAAGAGCTGAAGCGCGGCAGGGATTCCGGGTGCAGCACTTGGGTGAGAGCAGGAGCAAGGTTGGGGGGTGGGAGACGACCGCTTCCCGGAGGGGCTTCTCAGTGCAAGCTGCTGCAAAAGGCTCCCGGACCTGCAGTGTTTGCAGTGCCCGCCGCTCCTCCTGCCTTCCAAATTGAGGAATTTGCAAGTAAAAAAGGAAGAAAAGTTAATGTGTAATTTTATTTCAATCTACCAGCTTGATTCATTTAGTTTAAATGCAGGCTAGAGTTCAGTGAATAACCTGTTTGTGTGTTTAAAACTAGTGGTTGCTATTTATTTCAAGAGTTACTCTCTGCACCATAATCATAACGCAGGCTGTATTGATTATGATGCTTTAATAATAATAATAATAATAATTATTATTATTATTATTATTATTATTTAAGGAACAAATTTTTATGAGCCAAACATCATACACTTACGTATATTTAAATTGTTTATATGGTTTATGTTTATTTAAAAATGGTTGTTGTGAATGTTCTATTTATAACGGTTTTATTGAGTTAACAAGCTTATTGTTTACAAAAAAAAGAAATATTTTCAATATGTTTCTGTTTTGGCACTTTAATGGTAATTAAAATATTTAATTTGTTTTAATATAAAATTGTGTCTTCATTTTATTTATTTCCATAAAAAGGCTCACCAAAATCCTCAGCACCAGGCCCATAATGCTCTTAATTCGGCCCTGGATGTGTTGCGTACTTGGGAGAGGCAGAAGAAGGACCTGAGATTACTCTGTGTGGCTGCTCTGAGTGTGTTTCTGGTTCCAGCAAGTTCATCACCAGTGGAGCGGGTGTTCAGTGAGGGTGGAATTGTGATGAGATCTCACCGTTCCAGAATGGGGGCCAAACATTTAGAAAAAATCATGTTCCTCAAAATGCAACATGGATAAGTTTTAGGAAGTACAGCAAGTTTATTTTTTTAAATCATTTTTCTAAAATGCAACCTTTCAGACATTTTGGGTTTGGCTGCCTCTGCCTGCCTGTCTGGGGTTCCCAGTCTCCTCTGCCTGCCTGGTCTCTTCTTGACCAGTTCAACAGTTGAATTGTCCAAGACAAAGGCCTCTGCCTGCCTGCTTTGGGGTTCCCTGCCTCCTCTGCCTGCCTGGTTATTTTGGGTTTGTCTGCCTGGACTGTTCTTGCCAAAATCAGTTGCAGAGTTTTGAAATAAAAAGGCACACTTGTGCCTAGAATTTATTTAAGCTACACATCTGAAATAGCCTTATTTTGTTGGGGAAAAACCCCATTGATTTTAATAGGGACTCGTGGAGTCAGCTTTGGGAGTGACTCGTGAGTCACCATTTTGGACCAAGGACTCGGACTCGGACTCGAGACTCGGGTCCAAAGACTCGTGACTCGACTCGTGACTCGAGACCAAGGACTCTTCAACATCCCTGTCTATTGCTGAAGGGGGTTTTAACTGGTTGGGTGCTGTCTATTTATTTTATTGTGTCTTGAATTGTGCGTTTAATTTATTTGTTTTTATGTTATGTATTAATTAATATTTTGCTTTAATCTCCATTTTATTATTGTTAGTCACCTTGAGCACCATTTTGTGTGAAAAGGCAGGTTATAAATTCAATAAATAAAGAATAAAATGCAGTTTTGCCCTCAGTCACAATCATAAGTCTCCCCCCCCCCTCCAGCGCTCTCTCCCTCCAATCATTTGGAGTACAACAGGTGCTTTATCCTGGTGAAATATGAGTGGGAAGGCAACCTGAGTGTGAGCTGGGTTGCCAAACCAGTTTGTTTGGTTTCTGATAACTCCAATTACTGGACTATTTGTTGATTGTATATGTTGAGATATGCCATTTTTAGCTTGACTGATTTTTCTAATGTGTTTTCTATGAATTGTTGTTGAAATATTATCACAATACTGGTATTGTATCTTGAAATGCCTCTTCTGTTACTCTAGTTATATTTTTAAGATATGTTATCTGCTGGTTTTTGATCTGTGTCTTAATCTAGTCCCACAAGCCGAAGATTCTGTACACTTCAACTCCCAATGAAAAAAGCTGAGGGACCTCTTTGTTTGTGAGTGTGATCAAATCTATCCACTTTCTCCATTCAGATTAAGATGCCTAGCATGGCCCTTGCTGCATCATTGATAGCAGAGGTTTTTGTTTGCTTGGAGCAGAGTGGAATTTGTGAAATGGCTGCAGGCTGCATTGTTAATGATGGAAGATAAACAGAAAAATGCAATAAATGCTTGGGTTTTTGTTTTGTTTTTAATTTTATTTATTTATTTATTTATTACATTTCTACCCCGCCTTTTTTCCTGCAAGGAACCCAAGGCGGCTTACATAATCCTCCTCCTCTCCATTTTATCCTCACAACAACCCTGTGAGGTAGGTTAGGCTGAGAGTCAGTGATTGGCCCAAAGTCACCCAGTGAGTTTCTACATTCCTAATTTTGCTTCTTATATTTTGTGAAGAGTGGATTGATTTTAATAATAATTTGTTTTCCTGGATGTTTTATAAAATTCCATGCAAGTTTGGTTAAAATTAATGTGAAGGAAGGAGCCTTTGGGGGTTCCCACATGCACACTCACACACACACACACACACATACACACACACACCTCATGTGTGGACCGGCTGGGGTGGGGTGGGATGTGCATAGTTCCTCTAGAATGGATGGCGCCTGGAAGTCCAGGCTAAAAGCTTTCAAGTGCAAATGTCATGAGTCTCCCTTCCCCCTGCCTGGCCAGGTGAAGTGCGTCATGATTGGCTAAGAAGCAGCAGAGCTACAGGGAGGAGGGATGGGGGGGAAAGGGTATATTCCCCAAAGCGTGGGTTTTGTTCTTTGTCTGTCTTTGGTCATTGCGTGGCTGGCCGGCTGTTGGAGCAATGGCGGCGCGCCAAGGAGAGGCCCAAGCCTTCGGGGGGCCCCCTCAGGATCCGACCCCAGGTAGCTGCTGGTGAAATTAGCTGAATGAGGGCTCTGGTAAAGGCAAGCCTTGTGGGAGTTTGCCAGGGGGAGTGGCCAGCTAAGCAGCAGCGGGCAAGATTTGGGGGGGCAAAGGGGGGAGCCATAGTTTCAAGCCTTGAAGGAGACTGCTCCCCTGCTTAAAAGAGACTTTGTCCCTGGCTGCTGAGAAGCAGGCAGGATTTGGGGGGGGGAAGGGGGGAGGCATAGTTTCAACATAAGCTTATTTTTCGTCAAAAGAATATATATATATATATATATATATATATAATAGAAAGATACCGGTAGATCAGCAATTTGGAAATCAAATTGATTTTATTCATAATAATTCATCATTTATTGAGAGAAGTTTGAAACAAATTTCTGCTTGGTACATTATTCTCCTACTACTACTGTACAAGAGAAGTGACTCGAGGTGAGCTGATATTAATCTTCCAGCTGAGAGGAATCTTATTACATGTCCAACTGTGAGAGCTCCTTTTGCAGACAACAGCAAAAAAGCTTCTGCCCAAAGAATATCAAGGGTTTTTGTTTGTTTGTTTGTTTTTTAACAGAGGCTGATTTGAGAAGATGAGCATCTATATTTCTTTCACAGAACAACTTTATGATGTAGTAGACAGTTTAGATCCAAATCCTTCCTTTTTCATGTAACATTCAAGCTACAAGGAAAGAGAGATTATGATGTATTAGAATCCACAATAAAAATTGGTTTCACACTGTGCTCACGCTGGTCAGCTGTCTGAGTGTGGAAAGCTAAGAGGGTCAGGCCTGTGGGTATTACTTGGATGGGAGACCCCTCATATAGTATCTCTGAATTGAGAAGGGGGTTGGACTCGATAGCCTTGTAGGCTCCTTCCAACTCTATCAGATCTATGATCTATGAAAACCCAAACCAGTATGAAAACAGAATAAATGGATCGATATACTTCCTCTTCAGTTTGCATGTGATCAGAAGGCTGTTTCTCCAGGGCCAGTTCACATGAATGAAATTACTGGGTGTGTTTTCCCGCTACACAGATTGCAGGCACAGGGGGGCCTGCTTTGGATTAGAACCACAAGAGGGAGCAAAGGGTTAAATCCCCCCTATTCCCCCATGCTAGGGTCCCTATGTGGATTGGGTTCCCAGGACTACTTTTGAGTAAGAAAAAAGGACTGATGTGGCTACAATGCTGCATGTCCAATGTAATGTGTAGTTTGACCCGCAGTACACAGCAACAAACCCAGGCTTCCCACTGAGCATATATTTGGCAAAGAGCTATGGCAAATCCTGGCTCCCCAATGAATGGACATAAGAACATCTAGGCCAGGATCCTGCCTCTCACAGTGTCAAGCCAAAGTCCCCCCGAAGCAGGAATGGGGACTCGGACTCGAGGACTCGACTCATGAGTCGGACTGAGTCCCCCCTCTGACTTGAGTCAGACTCGAATCCCAATATTTTTAATGGGACTCGAGACTCAACTCGGGACTCGACACCAAGGACTCTTCAACATCCCTGAGACTGAGAGGTGGGGACAAGGCTGGGGCAGAGAAGGAGGAAGGGCAGCTCTTCTTCCTCCCGCAGAGACCCTCCCGCTCCCTCCATGGGCTGCTGCTGGCTCCGCCTGGCCCCGGGTGGGGAAGGTGACGAGGCTTCCTGGGCCAGGACTGAGTACTCTCTCCCTCTTCGTCCATCCGCCCAGCAGAGCCTCAGCCAGCTGGGAGCAGATCCAACGAGTGGGGGGGGGGGTGAAGGCAGTTGCCCCGCTCCCTAGAGCGCTTCAGCCCCTGCGTTGCATGCGACGCAGCGTGCTGCATCCAGCAGGGGCTGAGGCGCTCTAGGGAGCGGGGCGACTGCCTTCGCCCCCCCCTGCTCGTCGGATCTGCTCCAAGCTGGCTGAGGCACCGCTGCTGGGCAGATGGACGAAGAGGGAGGGAGCGCTCAGTCCTGGCCCAGGAAGCCTCGTCGCCTTCCCCGCCCGGGGCCAGGTGGAGCCAGCAGCGGGAGGAGGAGGAGCGGGTGAGAGGTCGGCCAGCTCGAGGAGTCCTGTGAAGGTGGCGGCAGAGGCGGCGGCGGCCGGAGCAGGGACGAGGGAAGGACCCGCCGATGGTAAGTGGCGGCGGCCCATGGAGGGAGCGGGAGGGTCTCCGTGGGCAGCTCTTCTTCCTCTCGCGGAGACCCTCCTGCTCCCTCCATGGGCCGCCTCTTTGGGAGTGACTCGTGACTCGGACTCGTGAGTCACCATTTCGGACCTCAGGACTTGAGACTCGGGGCCAAAGACTCGGGACCAAAGTCAAAGACTTGAGACTCGACTCGTGACTCGAGACCAAGGACTCTTCAACATCCCTGCCCCAAAGAAGCAAACCAATAGGGCTTTTAGGCAACAGCACTCTCCCATTTTGCCTCCAAGCAATTGGTATGTCTCTCAATACCAGTTGCTGGGGAACACAAGATGGAGGGTACTATTGCACTCACATCCTGCCAATGGACTTCCCATAAGCATCTGTTTGGCCTTGACCCTTTGGTCTGAGCCAGCAGGGCTCTTCTGGTGTTCTTACGTTATTTTATTCAGTGGTGTAATGGTCAATTTTGAGGTGTAGGCAGGCACTCATCATGACAGTTTCTATGGCCATGCCCCCAAGGAGAGTTCAAAAATACAGCCAGCTGTGTTCATCCATCTCTATGTAATAGATAGATCGATAGATAGATATCTTTTGTTAGGCTAATGGGTCTCAATTACTCATTCATGATTAAGCCACCTCAAAAATACTTTGTATTGCAACAGGGATAGCACCCAACAATATATTGTTGCTGGGAAAATCCATTACCCCCAATTACTGTGAGAATTGCAGCAAAGGTCAGAGGGGACAGGGAAGCCAGAGGGGAGTAGCAGATGACATCATCCCCGCTAATCATGGTAACCTCATGATTAGACTACTGTAATACTCTCAATGTGAGGCTGCCCTTGGGCCTGGTTTGGAAGCTGCAACTAATGCAAATTGCAGAGCGAGGGCACTCACTGGGACACCCGGCTACGCTCACATAAGACCTGTGTTAAAAGAACTGCACTGACTGACTGCCTATTAACTACTGAGCCATGCTCAAAGTTATGTTACTGTCATACAAAGCCCTAAACAACTTGGGACGAGATTACCTAGCAGACCTCCTTCCCGTATATATATATCCAGCTGACCTTTAAGTTCCTCAGAGAAGAGACCTTGCTGTTCATTCCAAAATCAGAATGTTGCCACTTAATTGATGTTGGGCCTTTTCAGTAGCGGCACCCACCCTGTGGAAAATACTCCCTTGTGCAGTTCGGGAGGCAGAAAATGTGGCATGTTTCAAACACCTCCTGAAAACACACTTGTTCACCCAGGCTTTCCCTGGCTTATAATGAAATTAATCATGCTGCTCGATTTAACTGCTCCTCTATTGCTCTATATTATTATTAAAATTGTATTTTAAATGTGATTTTAATAGTAATATTAATATTTTAAATGTGATTTTAATTTATAGGTAAACCACTTAGGGATTTTATTATACTTAGTGGTATATGAGTACTACAAATAAATAAATAATCAAAAAGTCCCGGCACTTTGACCCTGTGAGTCCTTGCGCCACTACACCACTATTCAGTGTCATGCAGCCAGGGATGTTGAAGAGTCCTTGGTCTCGAGTCACGAGTCGAGTCACGAGTCTTTGGACCCGAGTCTCAAGTCCGAGTCCGAGTCCTTGGTCCAAAATGGTGACTCACGAGTCACGAGTCCTGAGTCACTCCCAAAACTGACTCCACGAGTTCCTATTAAAATCAATGGGGTTCCCCCCCAACAAAATAAGGCTACTTCAGATGTGTGGCTTAAATAAATTCTAGGCACATGTGTGCCTTTTTATTTCAAAACTCTGCAACTGATTTTGGCAAGAACAGACCAGGCAGACAAACCCAAAATAACCAGGCAGGCAGAGGAGGCAGGGAACCCCAAAGCAGGCAGGCAGAGGCCTTTGTCTTGGACAATTCAACTGCTGAACAGGTCAAGAAGAGACCAGGCAGGCAGAGGAGGCTGGGAACCCCAAACAGGCAGGCAGAGGCAGCCAAACCCAAAATGTCTGACCCTAACCCAAACCCCCCACAACAACACATCAATCAAAATAAATCTCTACACATCGTTGGGGCTGCGCTCCTGGTAGCTGTCCATAGTGGCTGAGCAGCGGCGCGCCTCGCTTCCATGCGCTCTTCACTGGTGATCGCGCTCCTTCTGGCACAGCCAGAAGACTTGTCAACAGCCCAGGGATGTTGACGAGTCCTTGGTCTCGAGTCCCGAGTCGAGTCTCGAGTCCCATTAAAAATATTGGGACTCGAGTCCGAGTCGAGTCAGAGGGGGGACTCAGTCCGACTCACGAGTCGAGTCCTCGAATCCGAGTCCCCATCCCTGCATGCAGCCTCTGCACATGCCATTCTGCTAAGCTACCATGCCTAAGAGTCACTAGACTTGCCCTCCATGGGTTTGTCTGTGCCTCTTTAAAGCCATTGAAACTAGTGGCCATGACCTTGACAATGAATCCCATAAATTAATTATGTGTTGTGTGAAGAAAAGGTCAATTTTCTGTCCTAGATCTAATGCCACTCGAATTCACTGAATGACTCTGAGATCTAATAATATGAAAGAAGAAGAAGAAATTCTCTATCCAGTTGCTCCATGATGACATGCAGTTGTCATGATGTGAGGCAGTTTTCTGTATCCTTGGATGGGGGATTTAGTGAACTTGTTGTAGGTTCAGGAAACAATGTTCATTCTTAAAAGTCAAAGCAGCAAGATCTGCTAAAGTGCACAGCTTCAAGATGAAGCAGACTGAGATTGAAGCTGCCAGAAAATGAAATGTATCAGTATGGTGTGATCATTAATTCAAACATCTGTCTTTCATTCCAGTCAAGGGCTAGGAAACATCCCAATCCAACTTCAAAACTATGAACTGAATTGTGATGGTGACTCTTACCACCGACACATTCTCAGAACAAAAACTACTTCATTAGGAAGGTTTCTGAAAATTAATGGCTTTATGCAACATAACACACAACCAGTGCTGACTTTTATTCATATATGTAAAAGGATTGTAACTATACTCTAAGAAAGTGTAAGCCTACAAGTCAGAGCATGGTATTACTACCACCAGTGCCAGCCCCAGGTTTTGGGGGGCCTTGGGTAAGATACCCTCGACTGGCCCTGTTGTGCCCATCTCCTCCTCACTGCTGCTGTCACCACCACGGCTCATTCACGTGATCCCAATTGAGCCCAATTTGCACAGCAGTCCAGAGAGGGAGGCCAAGGCAAAAAGAGGCCGCTGCTCCTTCTCCTTCCTGCCACTGCCAACTCACTTGCAGAGGGAAGGTGACCAGGCACAACAAAGAAGAGGAGGAGCAGGGGCAGGGGGCTCCAGTGGTGGGGCCGTGGAGTTAAAAAAACACACACACCTGCCAACGCAACCCAAGGAGGAAGAAAGGGAGAAGAAATTTGTCCTACTCGAACTATGTAACAGGAATCCAGAAGGTAAGGCAATGCATTCAGTACTTCTGCCGCTCAACCGGTAAGGAGGCAGGAGATCAGTCCCTGGCCAGTACTGGTGAGCTACTGGTCTCCTGCTTCTTGCACCAGCAGTGCCATTGGCTTGAGAAGGGAAATGCAGGCATTTCAAGCAAAGAAACTAGTCCTGTTTGAATTAAATCATGCAATTGCTAAATCACATTTTCACTGATTTTATTATTGATTGAATGGTGCCCTGAGGGTTTTACACTGAAGGGTGGCCTAGAAATCAATAAAGCAAGCAAGCAAACTGCATGGGGGAAGGGAGGAGCAGGTCCTAGTCTTTTACTTCTGTTCAGTGGACCCCAGTAACACAGCATGACGGAACCCTTGCTTTCTGCACCCACTACAACTCAGTTACAAATCCTGTCCTTGTTAACAGCACAATAAATATACCCTTTGACTATAACAAAACATACTGCTCCATCTTCGCATAAACTGGAATCATTTCAATCTTAGTTTAACCTAATATCAAGGAAGAGTGAACATGAATCCTAGTAAAAAAAATAAAAGCTTAGTTGAAGAAATCTGTCCAATAGGAGCTGCATTTGCTTTCTAGAAGAACTCCATCACATGAGATCTCAAGCACCGGAAGTAATAAAGGTACTGCAACTCTGCAGGAGTCAAAGATTTCTGTTTTGTCATAATTAGATGAATGCCTGTGCCTCAGAGATAACCATTAACAATAAAGCAGGGTAGATTCTTAGATTGTGCAAATTGCTGCCATCCACTGGAGATGTTGTCTGTTGACCATCACCTGTTGTTATTATCTCGGAAATTATTGATTGGGGCTCTCTTATTACTTTCGTGTGTGCACAGCTAGCCATGAAGGAGGATCTGTAAGTTCTTGAGGAAGCAAAACTCTGCCTTTTGTTTCACAAGTGAGTGGCATTTTAATATTGTACAAAGATGCTAATGATATTAAGATACAAGGCCTGATGTCACAAATGTAGATGTTACTTCACAGAACACATACCAGTTTCAAAATCTAATCATGTTACCTATTTTATGAAACTTCCCCTAAAAACATAGCCCTATAAACAAAACAGATATGGCAGAAGGCAATCAGGATTGGCAAGAATGAAGTAAATTGTTGCCTCTTGACACACTATATACTCTATTCTATCCATAGATGAACACAGATTCATTAAATATTCTGGCTATCTCTGTTTTCTAAATGCAATGGCACCAGCAAGTCTAGAGTGATTATAGGGTTTTTCTAGTGGAAGAACAAAAGGAGTTCTCAGTGGCATTCCCCCCTCCCCAACCTGCCCTATGCTTTAGATCACTTGTGATGTAAGATTTTGCAGCTTCAAGCCCTCTGAAAGTGATAGCAGTGATGTTATTCCTTCTGCAGGCATATCCATTAAGATATCATCAAAGAGTCTTGTGGCACCTTAAAGGCTAACAATTTTTTTATGGCATAAGCAACTCTTAGTTGTTTTTGCTGCAACAGACTAATATGGCTGCCTCTCTGGAAACCATTAAGATATATTCCCTTTACATATTTCATAACTCAGGCACCAGTACTGAAAAGTCCTCTCCCTTGCAGATGAAAGCCTCACCTATGACAGAGATGGTATTTGGAGAAGAGCATTGGCCCATGACTTTATCATGTGGGTAGGTTCTAGGTTGATATGGGAGAAGGTGCTCCTACAAGTACTTACCTGCTTTAACGTTGAACACCAACATTTTAAATTGGACCCAGAAGCAAATGGGCAGCCAGTTAAGTTCTTTTCAAACAGGGTATATATAATCTGAGTGAACAGTGCCGGTCGAAATCCAAAAGATGTGATATCACCTGGGCTGGATCCATACCTAAGGTTTACTGAAGTACTGTATGGCTGCTGTGACTTGCAGGGCACATGACACACACACTTTTCAGGGCCGGTCGCACTAGTCCTGCGTAATCATTCTTTGTTTCTTCCACAATTTCCTGGACTAGGTTTATCATGGGTTTTTCAGTTATTGCGGACAGTTCACTGTCACAGTGTGTGGCTAGTGTGTGCTAAACTTGGCTGCTGCCGTTGCCCGTCCTGAAGTGTGGCCACGAAAGTCTCATCACTGGAGTTAGTCAATAGTTTTCGAGGAGCAGGAGAAATGCGGCATTATGTGTGTCTCCCAAACTGGTGGGGAAGAGTGGTATCCGCCATTTGTTGTGTGGTGCTTCGATTTCTTCCCCAGAAGCTTGTTCTTTTTCTTTCTTTCTTTCTTTCTTTCTTTCTTTTTGTAAACGTTCCTGCACACCTCCATACCTCTGAGCAGGCTGCTTCGGGCAATCGTGTTTCGGGCACTCATGAAGATATGAATATTTTGACAGGGGTCAGCAAATTGTGGCTGGCTGGACTTAGTAGACAGGCATTATTTCTTCTAGCCAGGTGTAAAGTCCAGTCTTGCCACAGTTTGTCTCCCAGCAAGTGTAAGGTGCTAAAAATGAACATTGTAGCACTTTGCAAAACCCACTTTGCAAGGCTGGAAAAAAACGGGGGTGGGGTGTAGGAAGGACCTTTAGCAGCAGAATCTTGGGGGGGTTGGGGGTGCTCATGTGGATATGAGCTGCCCTCACTTTTCTAAATGTGGATAAGACAAGGGCACATGAGGTACCACCAAAAAACCCAAGGGTCATGCAGAAAAGGTTGTTTTGGTGGCCACCCGCTCAATTGCCCTCCCTTTCCAGCTAGGGGTGTACCATCTCGCCTCATGCGGGCGTAGAGGACCGAAATCGGCCCCGCTCATGCTCAGCGCAGACTCACCGTGTCTCAGGAGCTGCTCACGCTGGTGTAAGCATGTCACTTCCGGGCTCCGGCACACCAGAATTGACGTGATGGGACTCTGCGCAGCGCGCTGGACCCCCGTGCTACGTTTTTTGCAGGAAACCAGGGCAACAAGGTTTAAACAGCCCTGTTGCCCTGGTTTCCCCACAAAAACTGTAGTGCGGGGGTCCAGCACGCCGGCGCAGGGTCCCATCGTGTCACTTCCAGGCCTGCCAGAAGTGACGTGCCGGGACCAGCAGTGGGCGGCTCGAGCGGCGAGGAGAGCAGCTCCGCGCCGCTCAGAAGATCGAGGTGGGGGGCCTGGCGGCCGCCACTGCGGAGAGGTGAGGCAGCCCCCCCTTAAGGTTCATGACCACCACTATGCAGGATGCCCGGGGGGAGTTGGTGTGATCACAAGTCCCAAGTGTCCCCTTGGTTTTGCCAGTGACCCTGAGTTGCTAGCACCTCAGGGAGCAGCAAAACTTGGGGGGATTCTCAGTGCCAGGCATATGCAAGATTGATGTTACTTTGATACATTTCAAACTGAGCCCTCCTTCCTGTCAGTGGGAATCCCCTCCAGTTTTGAAGGTTCCCCCAATTCTAGCAGGGGCACTTGCAAAACTAGGGGGCACTAGGGACACCTGATCTCCCCCAAGAAATCAGGGCATCATGCTGTGAAAAGGAGGGAAAGAGCCCCTTTCTCCAAACCATGATTTCCCAGGGCTTTGCAAGGAGCCGACAGGTCCGCACCTGTCAAACCTGTCAGCTCCTTGCAAAGGGGGTAAATACTTACCTGCACCCTGGGGTAGGCACTGTACAGGGTGGGTGCCTGCTGGATTTGGCCAGCAGGCACCTGCCCTGGCCAGTACCTGGCCCAGGGACCCTCTCGTGCTAAACCACCCTGCCCAATTTGCACAAATAGGGTAGGCTGGGTTAATGACAGATGTGTTCAATTATTTGCACACATTATCAGTACACTTTTTTTTAATAAAAGGGGGGCGACCATAGGCAGCCCTCCAAGTTACTGCGGGTGGTCCTTGGAGGGGCACCTCATGAATGGATCGCAAAAGCTGGCTTGATAGTCAGCTTTCGCGATCTCTAAAAAAAATGTTTTTTAAAAAAGGTCAAGCTGTGGTGATCCCAAAAAGGGTCACCACCGAGGTGGGGGGAAGCCTTTGCCAGCCACCCGAAAGTGCCACTGGGGCACTTTTGGGGTGGCAGGCAATAGCGGTTGCCTGCTATCACTTGGCAAGCGTGACGGGGGGGGTTGCAGCTCTTGCCAAGTGGTTCACTTGTAGTTGGGGTTGACCCATGATGGGTCATGTCATCTGGGTTCAGACAACATGATGACAACCCATTGTGGGTCAAACAGACCCTACCACAAGCCATGGCTTTTCAGGGTGACTTATAACACCAAAATAAGCTACCCTGACAAACCCATCCTGGGTCACACAACACAGCAACCCACCGTGGTTTATATATAAGCCATGGTGGGTTGTCATGTCGTGCTAATCCAGTCTCAATGTTTACAGAAGCTCATATTGAAGCTTCTATCTTGACCAAACCAAAAAAAAAAAAAATTGCCTTTCAGTACTCATGTAGTTTTAAATTATTTAATAAAACAGTTATTTAATGTAATGTAACCTATGAATTCTTTTAACTTGGAGTAATTTTTGAATGGTGGTCAGGGAAATTGACAAAAGCTGGTCAGGAAAAATCGGGGAAAGTCAGGGAAATGGAAAACAAAATTGTAGTGGCAACCCTGCACATGCACAACTATTCAGTAGAGGAGCCAAAAGAACCCTGCTTGCTTCACAAGGCAACTAGCTAATTTTGTAGTGCTAGAAAGCAGGGTTGGTGGCTTCGCGGCCATTTCATGCGCACACATAAGCTGATGAGGAAGCTGCAAGGAAATTAACTCTGCGTTCATGCTGCACATTCCTATTGGTTGCCTGGGATGTGGCTGCCAACAAAGCCCCACTTCTAGCTCGTGACCCATTCTCCAAGAATAATGGCAGCAAAGCTTCCCCTGCACGAACTGTGCAGAAAAGAATGTTAACATCAGCAGATTTTGAACCACCTGTACAAAATTCGTACCACATTTGTGATATAGAGCAGGTAACAGCCAAAACACACCTCATATTGCTCAAACCTGGTATAAATTATCAGCACTGTGCATGGAAAGTGCATGGAACGTTGTACTGTACATATGCATGCTCAGATATATACGGGGAGGGGGTAGAAAACAAGGCATAGCATCTCTTTCCTTCTTAAGATTCATGAAGCGCAATCATACATCAAGGATGGGCAACACGTGGGCCGCATGCAGCTCACCCAGCCATTCTTGCAGCCCTCATGGTATTCCCCTGTCACCACCCAAATTGCACCCCCAAAACCACCAAACAATGAGAAAGTGGTGGTGGCGGCAAAAGAATCACACCAATTTTGCAGGGTAACAGAATCACACTCCTAGAAGTCTCATGTTTACTCATGAAAGTATACATGCTTACTCATGAAATGAAACTCCCAAAAAGGCCTGCATAGAATTAGAGCCAAAATCAAACTATTCTCTTCAGGAGAAGAATAAGAATATGAGCTTATCTAACAGAAATGAAAATTCTTACTAAAGTATTTATTTTAGATAATTTTATTTTCTCAACATTTCTCTTATACCATGCAGCTGCTAGAGCCCTTTTTCCAATGATCGTCATCTCAATGGTTTATTTCTCCACAACAATTTACAGGTTCACTCCTGATAGTTAGTTGTGCCTATTTAAGGAACTTACCTGAAATAGATCAATCTTATTATCATGAAAACAAGGATGACAAATATTTTATTCAAGCAGTATCATGCACAGTTTTTATATGTATCATATAGAGCTCTTAAGCCAGCTAATTAAAACCCACTTACATCTGTATAAAATCAAATCACCTACAAAATTCAAATAACCTACATTTGTCAATCAAACAAATGTAATGTTTAACTATCTACCTTTGTATTTTAATGAGTGGCCTTTTCAGTGAACCAGATTCAATCAAAATTCTCACTCCTTTTAAAAAAAGAAAAGAAAAAAGTAAACCATATGCACTAGACTTGTTAAAGAAACTGGATGGAGTCTTTCTGCAAGTAACAGCTCACAGCAAAAGGACAACAAGTTGGCATGTCTTAAAGACATTCAGAGATGAAGTTAGACAACAGTGAAAGAACACTGAGCCTTCACTGAAGTCTTCGACTCTTAAGTGTATTTTGTTCCTATGACACTGGCCCTTCACAGACTATCTTGTAGGTAGCAGGAGGGGTGTGTGAATTTGCCTTGCATCCACTTAGTGAGATGGGCCATCAAAAAGAAGTCTATGCCAGCTGCAGTGGAGGCAGGTGACACCTATTTCAGTGGAGCTCCTAATCCATTGCAGGCTTTATTTAGAGCTTTGTAGGAGCTATCCATGGTGGCAAACCTATTTTGGGGGGTGGAATTCAGTACCATGGATAGCTCCTATAAAGTTCGGAATAAGACATGCACTGGATTAGGAGCCCTGGCCATCTGCACTATATTATGCAAGCCAGTCGATCGAGAGCAGGCATGGCTTCACTGACTTCAACCTGCCCCAGCCACCTGGCTACTGATGGGGGTAGGACTAGCTGCTTTTCAGTGGGTCTGAGTCGGAATACTTTTACTACCATTCCTAACTTGTCTGTGGGACAGGAACTGTTTTTACCTACTCTAGGCAGTCATGTTCTATAGGTTCTTCCTCATATAAATAGGTCACAAATGGAGATTGGTGGAGGATACAGGGAAGGAGAGACATTGGGGGCCTGAGGCAACCAAGTTAACCTCTTTCACAGCTTATCAGCTCAAGGTGGCCTGATGCCCTGATGGCCTTATTGAGCCTGATGCTCTCCAGTTTGGGGCTGATATTTTATTTATTTATTTATTTATTATATTTATACCCCGCCTTTTTTCCTGCAAGGAACCCAAGGCGGTTTACATAATCCTCCTCCTCCTCTCCATGTTATCCTCACAACAACCCTGTGAGGTAGGTTACGCTGAGAGTCAGTGACTGGCCCAAAGTCACCCAGTGAGTTTCATGGCCGAGCGGGGACTAGAACTCAGATCTCCTGAGTCCCAGTCCAACACTCTCACCACTATGCCACACTGGCTCTCTGAAAGGGCCTCCACAACATACTTAGAGCTGCAACTGTCAAGCAGCAGGAAATACGGTTATCCTAGTTCCTGCCTTGATAGCAAATGTACCATCAGTGAGGCAGAGGAAGTTTGATCTAAGTAGTTGTTAAGATGCAGGTCAAACACATGAATATAATAAAGCTGTGGTCCATAGTTCAACCCATTTACTGTGTCTGACATCTTCATCCTGGGAGAGTGGGGCAAATTTAAAAGCACTCAGGAACAAATTGACTAGGATACTAGCTGCTTATCGTAACAAAAGAACGCTTTGCAAATTGACACAGTTCAGTAAGTATTTATGTGCTCAGTTGGGTTACTAAAAATAAAATTGGGGGAGTCTAGCTTCACTAGCATGTTGCTATATATATATATATATATATATATATATATACTACAGCTTTAACCTGAATGTTGCAAAACATGCAAATCCAGAATAAAATTTAGTTCTGATCCTTGCCTAGAGCGGTACTGTTCACCTGCAGCATAGATAATGTTACATTAGCCATCATCTTGCCCTTAATAGCCACATAGAAAAGATTGTGGTTGACTGTGACAGTGTTTGACTGACTGTATCTAACATAATTTTCTAGGTGTTTAATATTTTTCATTCCTTTTTCATTCCATTTTTTAAAAATAGGATTGTATTAAGTCTTCCTTTTTAAAATGAAGGCACAAGCATCAGCACAGTAATCTAGTCATATTTTATGCATAGAGAACTGTGCATAACTCTTCTGTCATAGCATTGAACTGAGAAGTTCTTACCATTATGGTTGTTTGCTTTCTAACATGCAAAAGGAAAGGAAGAAACAAATAACTAACCACTTCCTTAAAAATTCCATCCGAACCCTTACGAATATTTTCCTCACACAAACATCTTGCTTTCGGTATTATGAATAATGCAAAAAATACATCTTACAGCATAATCCTAATTACATTTCTGAGGTCCTCTTTTCCGACACACGCACACACAGCAAGCTTCCATATCACTAACACAATGATATTTCATTAGCTATCAGAAAATGAACATGCTGATAGCCAGGTCCTAAGAAAAGGTTAGAGAGCAAGGAATCCTTAACTCACAAACTAGTAAATTGGTCTTGAACTGACAATCATAGATTGTCCCTGGCTGCCACTGGAAATCTCCTTCCCCCTAGCCTAATCTGAGACAGCAAAAATGTGTGAAGGTGGTACTCCCACAGTGCTGCAACCTGTTGTCTGGGTGGTTTGTCCTGTTTCCAGAGCATTCCTGTTCTGGACTACCACTGCTAATTCCCGTTTCCCCTTAAGATGGTCTCGTGAGCAAGGGGAGAATGCCCACACCCCTGCAGTGCGTCTGCATGTGTGCCTTGGCTGGCATTCTACTGGAATTCTTGCCAAAGCTACGAGCTGGATTCCATGGCCCGAGTTTCAAGTGAAAAATGTCCAAATAGCCTATTTTCAGAATTCTCTAATAATAATCAAGAAAAAAAATCACCTTTCTGACTACTGAAATATCTACATTCACAAGTGAGTGAGGCTCAATATAGAAGAATAAAAAAAGACTGTGTGTCTGTCTTTCAGCACCATAGCCCTTAGTGCAATCTAGAATCCCCAAACTTGGCATGAATACTGAGGGGACCCTAAGGGTGTGCAACTTGGTGTTATTTTGTTTTGAAACACATTAATTAATTGTAATTCATTTAAATGTGTTCATGTCATGTGTTTGAAGTCTGCATTACCACTATCAGTCAATAGGTGGCAGACTTCCTAACCAGTGCATAGCTTTACAGTCTATACAGTTTCATGCCAAGAGGGAGCAGGCCAAGGGCCAAAGTTATGCACTTGCCCTTCTATTATGGGGCAGCCCTCTCCCTCAAGTGCTTGGAGTGGGGTCACCTCTCTCTCAGGTGGCTGTAGGGGTGCAACATGGCAGGGGTGACACAGCCACCATGACTTCACTCAGATAGGATAGGCACAGTGTATCTAACTCTAGCAGCTGTATAAGATTGCTCAAAAACTTCACTGTATCAAATTAAAGGCTATTCCAGCCCACATGAAGCTGGGTCTTTTCACTAGTCGTATATAAAGGGTTTATATCCCACTCTAATACCAGTGCTCAGATTGGATATATTGTATCCAATATATTGAGCCAGTGTGGCATAGTGGTGAGAGTGTTGGACTGAGTGCTGGATTGGGACTCGGGAGATCCGGGTTCTAGTCCCTGCTCAGCCATGAAACTAACCGGGTGACTTTGGGCCAGTCACTGACTCTCAGCCTAACCTACCTCACAGGGTTGTTGTGAGGATAAAATGGAGAGGAGGAGGAGGAGGATTATGTAAGCTGCCTTGGGTTCCTTGCAGGAAAAAAGGCGGGGCATAACTATAAGAAATAAAATAAATAAATTGTATTTATTAATACCTGGCCACACGGGAAAGCGTCAGCATATCTGATTATGGTTTATGTATTCGAACAATTGATAATACTATCATCTGGTATTATATTTTAATGATTGATATTGCCAATTTTGTAATTAATTTAAAATGTTATAACATTACGATTATGGAGATGAACTGTCTATCCAGATTTCTGTATGATGAGTTGGATCCAGACTCAGTCATGCTTAGAGAAGACCAATTGAAATTAATGGGACAGGTTAGTAATGCCTAACTGAAATCCCATTTATTTCAGTGGGTCTACTGTAAGCATCATGACTAAGTCTGGATCCTTTCTATATTTTGAAATGAATTGGTACTAGACTGCTAATTGACCGTGGAGGCTGGTGACTCCAATGTCAGTGGGCTGCATATCCGCTCCAGATTTTACTCTGAACTTTTAAGGAGCTATCCATGGTGCCAAACCTATTTTGGGAATTGGGTTGAGCACCATGGATAGCTCCTTTACAGTTCAGACTGAAACCTGCAGTGGATTTCAGTGTGGCGTAGCTGGCTGGGGCATGCTGGGAGTTGTAGGCCAAAAACATCTGGGGACCCAAGGTTGGAGAACACTGGTTTATTGTAATGCTGTATTGACCTGCATTCTTGATCTTGTATTGTGAGCTGCTATGGACACATTTATGTAGAAAAGCAGCATATAAATTAAAGTGGTATGATGCTGGGCTTCATATACAAAATTATGTACCAGACCTTTGGGGTTAATGTTACTGCACTTATTTTTCCATAATTTACACAAACATACGCCTATAACAGTAGTACTTCTGCATTGTCACCAGTGCAGCAGTAAAGAATGTCCCCAAATTTCAGCCACTTACCATTTACAGTTTTCTTTCTGCATACAGAAAGTGCATGAGACAAAAAATGTACCCCAAGAAACTAACAGAATTTTGTAAATAGGGTGCTTTCTTTGTCCCAGAGTCAGACAATGTAACATCTTGGGTAAAGAAAAAAAATCGACAAAAGCTGATCCAGTGATGCAGATTTAAGCGCCTATACAGAGTTTTCTTTCTGGAAAAAAACAAACAGAGCCTGGGACAAAAAATACCCCAAGGCATCTATTGATTTTTGCCACTTGGGTGATTTTATGTTCCAGACAATATTTATGCATTGAGATTTTTTTTAATGGCCCATGTCATTTTTCAAACAAAACCAGCAGAGGGAGGGAGGCTTCTTCTAACACCACACCTTTGTTTTAGTTTTGGGACATTTTACTACACTGAGTTACACTGAAACTTTGTCCCCTGAATTACGTTTTTGTAAGGTTTTGTATGGGGCTGGGTCAGTATCTACCACCTTGTCCCTCTCTGCTTAGTTCTGTCTTTCTTCAAAATTAATTTCTCCAAAATACAGGATTAAATTTTAGTTCTCTTAAAATAATGTGTTATAGTATTTAATACAACTAGTTCACTTTCACAGCAAATTATGTTACCTGTTTTTTTAAAAAAGAAAATAGAAAGCTGAGGCTAAGACTATGAAATGCCTTTTTAAACACATAAGTGAAGAAACTTAATAGACTGCATCAGCTAGACAACATCAGCAGTGGCTTGAAGTGAAAAATTGTTCACTTAGGAATTAATTTTTAGATGTTGACTGATGCTGGTTGTGGGTTTGGCTTATGGAAAGGAGTCACAGATGCACTCTAGGGAACAGCAGGTCAAGCTTTAAAAAGATTGGGTTGACTTACATATTTAAGAAGTGCACTCTTAGCCAACTATAAATATGTTTGGTATTTGCTGAGGTCACGGATTTTAGAGCTAGGTTGCCACATTAGCATCGGAAGTTTACTGTAGCTCAAAAGGGACTCTTGTTTTAAAGGGCATATTATCATTTCTCCCAGAAGTAAATGCAATTGTGGATTCCTAAGTAATTTTCATTAACATAACCAGACCTTCAATAACCTTATTTAAAAGAGGGAAACCATCTGTGGCATTTGGAAAGATGCTCATATTCTGCTGTTTAAACAACTACTTTGTGACTGTTCCTCATTGTGAAACAATTCCCCTGTCTGGCATTGTGAGGGGGGGGGGAGATACTTTTCATTCTGGATGAATAAAAAGTGACTTACGCTGGCTCAGCTTGTCTGAGTGTGGAACGCTAAGCAGGGTCAGGCCTGGTTGTTACTTGGATGGGAGACCCCTCCTCTAGTTTCCTGCATTGAAGCAGGGGGTTGGACTCGATAGCCTTGTAGGTTCCTTCCAACTCTATCTATGAAATCTATAAGTGTAGAAGCAAACTCTATTTTATTCCTGTAGCCATGATGTTGCTATGATTTAAGTGAACTTACAATGCATAACTGCACATGCTCAGAGTATTTTTGTATCAGTTTGGCAAACACTTTTGTTGTTGCTGTTCTAACTAGTGCTGTGCTGAAAATTTCTCCCACATTTTTTTCAACCAATTCATTTGATAGAAAATAAATTGCTTTTGAAAATAAATTTAAAGGAGAACATTATAGAGAAATTCTTATGGGTTGGGTTCAGGTTTCTTACTTAGGAGATGGCTGAGCAGTATGCATGTGTGTCTTGTCTTTCACTGTACAATCATGTCTCTGGAAGCCGCTGTAGCATCCTTGGCTTCCCATATTTCAATTAAAGCCCAGTCTGGAAAGACATCATGAAATAATTCCACCCATAGGGCTTTTTCAGTTCAAGAAGTGCAGGCAGTTGGGATGCTGCAGAGCAATGGAGAGATGTGTAATAGAAAGAAAACATATACAGCACCCGCGGTTGCCTCACAGTGGTTAGATAAGCTCAAAACATCACAACAATGGGTTATAAAACTACCTGAAAATGAGACAGAACAATGGAAGCCTCTTTGAAGGGGGGGGGAGAGAAAACTTTCAGGGAATTGGAGGGCAGATTTTGCCACAGCACTCCTCAAATTCTCTGCCAACAAAGAGGGTGGAGAAATTCAAAAGGCCATTTCAACACAGGTCTGGTTCTGACAGATCAGGAATGTAGAAACAGTTGTAAATTATGGAATGATGGTTGCAACAGGGGAAGAAAAATATTAGTTGTGTGTGTACTTCACAACTGAAGTTATACACATGGCCATCTAAAGGAGACCCAGTGCTACCTTGGAGGGGCTGCCCATGCTTTCCTCCTATTTATTTTTTTAAATGCCCCCATTTGGTTTTCATAAATACTTGCAACAATACATTTTTAAGAAAAATATTGCCAATCCAGTGCAACTGTGAATGACCACAGTAATGCAGGAGTGGCAATGGGGAACCTGGGGCGGGCGGATAATGTGCTTGGGGGTGCCTGCAGGCAAATTCCAGCAGGCACCCACCCTGTCCACTGCCCCTTTGGGGAGCAATCCCCCCGCCTCTGAAGCATTTGACAGCTGTCAAACTTGACCTGTCAAGTGCTTCAAAATCCCGGAGAGATCAGTTGCTTGCAAAAGGGGGACCTCAAGCCCCACTTTTGCAGCAAGATCCCCAGGGTTTTTTTTGGGGGGGGGAGCTCATTTCTCCCAATGATCCCATACATTTTGCAACTGTTCTAGAGGTACTACCATCTCAGGAACATGCTAAAGTAGCAAGAATTCCTGAGGGGTGGTGGATAATTGCTCTCAATGACAGTTCAAGAACTCTAGGGGAGCTGTGAGGGACATGATCTCCCACCAAAAAACTTGAGGTTCCAGCTATGAAGGGGTTGTTTGAGGGTCCCCCCTTTTATACCCCATTGTCTATAGTGTGTTTAGAGAGGGCTACAAAGTTTCCTTTCAGCAGGGACATAGACATTGTAGACATAACTGTATTAAAGAAAATCTGGTTTGTAAAGAGGTTTTGTAAACCTATGGGGTACTATTCACCTATGATACCATTTGTGGTGATGTTATGGAAAATGAGTAATTTGTCAATTATGAAAACAGACAAAATATTGTTCTTTCCACTTCTATGCTCCTTTCTCATGTGAAATGGGAAGAACAGGCTCTGGATTAAACATCTGTAGACAAAACTAATAACTTTTAGTGGAGTCACTGTGACCCCCTAGCATCGTATGTGCAAGGTTTTTCACTTGTCTCAGTCATTCCAATTGGGGTAGAACTGACTCCAAAAGCTGTAAAAGTAGAAAAACAGGTATTTCACTAAATTAAAGAGGGGTTGAGGACTACCTGGAATGGAAGACTGACACAAAAGTTTTATGATTTCCCCCCCAGGCCCAGTGCTGTTGGGATGCATTTCATCATCATCAGCAGCAGCAGCAGCAGCAGCAGCAGCATCAACAGTATTTGCACACTGCTCCACATCAAGCAGAACCCGGAGTGGTGAACAATAAAAAGACAAAAACAGATAAAAGAAACAAAAATAATACAATGAAAACAAACTAAAATTACACTGGTGGCTGAAGAGCAGAGAAGGCTTCCTGAACAAGGAGGTTTTCAGCAGGCGCCAAAAGCAGCACAATGTCGGAGCCTGCCTGACCTCCAGAGACATGGAGTTCCACAGAAATGGAGCCACCACACTGAAGGCTCTTCTCCTGGTGGACTCCAATCAGGCCAAAGGTCCATGAATAAAACCATGGAACCAACAGGAGCATGCCATCTGATGACCTCAGTGACCGGGCAGGTAGGTATGGGAGGAGGCGCTCTCTCAGGTAACCTGATCCCAAGTTGTTTCAACCTTTGTACACAAGTGCCAGAACCTTAAACCTGACCTGGTAGAGAATAGGTAGCCAGCGCAGTTCCTTCAGCAAAGGAGTTGCATGCTGAAAAGGGGCAGGTCTTGACAAAAGCAGAGCTGCTGCATTCTGCACTAGCTCCAGCTGTTCACATACCTTCAGGGGGGCCCGTCTCACCACCTCATCTCTCTGCAGTGGCGGCCCCCCCCGTCTTGATTTTCTGAGCGGCGCGGAGCATTTCTCTGCGTCGCTCAAGCCCGCCGCGCTAGTCCTGTCGCATCACTTCCAGCCAGTCAGAAGTGATGCGACAGGACCAGTGCGGGCAGCGTGGGCAGCTCGCCATGGAGAGGCGAGCCGTGCTGGGACCCAGTAAGGCCCCATGAGCCTCCGGCGGGCATGAGTGGGGCCAATTTCGGTCCGCTACGCCTGCCGGGAGGCCAAGCGGTACACCACTAGCTCCAGCTTCCGGAGCAGCCTTAAGGGCAGCTCCACATAGAGTGCTTTGCAGTAATCCAGTCTTGAGGTTACTAGCGCCTGTATCACTGTGGCCAAGCTTTCCCTGTCCAGGAGAGCCCATAGCTGGTGAACCAATAGAAGATGGTAAAAGGCACTCTGAGCCACCACAGTCACTTGGGACTCCAGCGACAATGATGGATCTAGAAGTACCCCCAGACTAAGAACCTGATCTTTCAAAGAGAGTGCAACCCCATCCAGAACAGGCAATGAGCCTATCTCCCAGACTCAGGAACCACTCACCCGCAGGGCTTCCGTCTTGCCAGGATTCAGCCTCAGTTTATTGGCCCTCATCCAGCCCATCACTGAGTTCAGGCACTGATCCAGGACTTGCACAGCCTCTCCTGATTCAGTTGTCTCAGGGAGATAGAGTTGTGTGTCATCAGCGTACTGATGGCATTTGGCTCCAAATCCCCTAATGACCACTCCCAGCAGTTGTTCACTTGCCAACACAGGGTTAAAAGTTATGAGTCTTGCACAAAGTCACAGCTGCTGCCATTATACTGATTATAGAAGTGTCAGGGCCCAGCTCCAGTGCTTGTTCCTCTAATATACAAGCCTTTGGCACTGTTGCAGCTTGCACTGATGTTACTCTTTCCCATACATAAAAGAGGAGTCTATTCATAGCTTCGGATGAAGAAAATGCAGGAAGCACCAATAACTGCTAGAATAAAAGAATAAAAGCAGCCTAATCCTGTACATGGCTTTCCTGAAGATTAGTACTCAGTGGGGACATTGCATTGGCAGGCGGCTGCAACAGTGGGAGCTACCGCTTGTAGTGCTGCACCTTGAGCAGATCTAGAATGTCTCAGAACCCTTTCCGAGTCTACAAGGCAGTTCCAGATTTCTCCACAGCAGGAATACTTGCCTCATATTAGTGCCTCATCTATGCTGAATGCAAATCCCTAATATCCAGATCTAAATATTGCTGCTGCTGCTACTGAAAGCCAGTGTGGTGTAGTGGTGAGAGTGTTGGAGTGTTGGAGTGTTGGGAGATCCGGGTTCTAGTCCCCGCTCGCCATGAAACTCACTGGGTGACTTTGGGCCAGTCACTGACTCTCAGCCTAACCTACCTCACAGGGTTGTTGTGAGGATAAAATGGAGAGGAGGAGGATTATGTAAGCCGCCTTGGGTTCCTTGCAGGAAAAAAGGCGGGATATAAATATAATAAATAAATAAATAATAAATAAATACTACATCATTATTATTATTATTATTATTTTATTAATAACCCAATAGTCAAAGCTCTCTGGTCATTTTACAAAAGATTGAGATATGTACATGTGTACTCTGTGGGTCAATAGGTCAATGTCAAGTAGTTTAGTAGATCGTGTAATGTTTTGCATTTTACAATACTACAAAAATGGACTATGTATGCTTAAGTTTATTTCAGATGCATAATTATATTCCTGAACGTAAAATCAATACAATGAAGCTCCCATTATCAGAACCACAACTTTGTGACCTTCCCCACAATTATCTAAATGAATGTTTCTCTAGAGACATACAAATAACCCTAAATAAGCTGCAGTCTTATTTATCCAGACATTTGGGACAATTGTTAGAAAGCCATTAGTTATACTGTAAACAAAGAAAAAAGCGTATTGAAGACTATTACATGCAAAGGCAATTTCAATTAAAGGAATGTGCAACCAATCAATAGCAGCTATGCTTTAAACTGCTTCACTCACAAGACCGATTTGTGTTTTACAGGTCTTTAAGGCCTCTTTCCAACATCACACATAGTTTAACCTCTAGCTAGAGTCAAAACTAATCTTATGGAGTCCGAATCTACTCCTATTGATAAACATAGACTTTTTGTCTACAATGACCATTGGCAGCCAGACCTTGAAAAGTTGCCCAAGGCCTAATGATGCAGAAGATTTGTATTCACCCAAGAGCAAAGGTTCCAGATATTCTATGAGTCTAGAAAAGCCATCCCCAAAATGGTGCCCACCAGATGTTCCAGACGACAACTCCCAGCATTCCTGACCATTGGCCATGCTGGCTGAGGCTGATGAGAGCCGAAGTCCAAGACACGTGGAGGCAGGGATGGGGACTCGGACTCCAGGACTCGACTCGTGAGTCGGACTGAGTCCCCCCTCTGACTCGACTCGGACTCGAGTCCCAATATTTTTAATGGGACTCAAGATTCGACTCGGGACTCGAAACCAAGGACTCGTGTTCCAAATGTTCTTCAAATGCAACATAGATAGGTTTTAGGAAGTACAGCAAGTTTATTTTTTAAAATCATTTTCCTAAAATGCAACCTTTCAGACATTTTGGGTTTGGGGTTCTGCCTGCCTGTTTGGGGGTTCCCTGCCTCCTCTGCCTGCCTGGTCTCTTCTTAACCAGTTCCACAGTTTGAATTGTCCAAGACAAACGCCTCTTCCTGCCTGCTTTGGGGTTCCCTGCCTCCTCTGCCTGCCTGGTTATTTTGGGTTTGTCTACCTGGTCTGTTCTTGCCAAAATCAGTGGCAGAGTTTTGAGATAAAAAAGCACACTTGTGCCTAGAATTTATTTAAGCCACACATCTGAAATAGCCTTATTTTGATGGGAAAAAACCCCATTGATTTTAATAGGGACTGTGGAGTCAGCTTTGGGAGTGACTTGTGACTCGTGACTCGTGAGTCACCATTTTGGACCAAGGACTCGGACTCGAGACTCGGGTCCAAAGACTCGTGACTCGACTCGTGACTTGAAACCAAGGACTCTTCAACATCCCTGCATGGAGGACACCTGGGACAGTATCTAATGGGGCTCAATCACTAACATAAATTGCACTAGTGTGCACTACTCTAACGCAATGCCAATAGTGGAAGCTGGTTTGCTGGAAATTGGCATGCCAGCTAACACTATCATCACAGCACTAGAGTCGTTCATGATAATGCAATGTAATTTTTGTTAGTGGTTGCGTCCCATTGGATATTACCCCAGGAGGGGGAAGGTTGGTCTAGAGCATCTTCTCATTGAGCCAGGAGGTTGCACTTTTTTGGTGTGCAAAGAATGTAGGAAGCTGCCTTATACAGAGAAATGCTACCTACCACCAGGTCAAGCTATTTGTTCACCTAGCCCTGTATTGTCTACTCTGACTGGCAGCAGGTGTCCAGGGTCTCAAGCAGAGGTCACACCACCTGCTACCTGATCCTTTCAACTGCAGTGCTAGAGATTAAACCTGGGAGCTTCAGCATGCTGCATGTTCTCTACCACTGAGCTATGGCCCATCCACTGAGCACTCAAAAAGACTTTTCTTTTAAGGAACTGGGAGGACCCTTTCACTAGATTTCTTTATGGGGAGGAGAAATTAACCAACAGTTTCTCAAGGGTGGAGCTTACCATTAGCATGGCAGTAGCACAGTTTCGTTCACCCTAGGGATTTAGTGGCCACTGCAAGTGGAATTGCAAACATCTGTATTCACAGCCTGGCCACCATTTTGTATCCTCCACAATGTCCCAGTCCTAGTGTCATTCTGGGGCATTTGGGGGCATGGGGGATGGTGGAAATCTCAAAAAAAAAAAATGGTGCAGAATATTCAGAGAAAATTCTGGAAAGTGGCCTTTTTCTAGGGGGTGAGAAAAAGAAAAATCTCAAATGTTCTCAGAAAAAAAAAAGTCTTCTGAAATTTTTTGGCTGAGCTCTAGTAAAAATACAATAAAACAGAAAAATAGTTTTTAAAGCAGCAGAATAAAAACAGAATAAAATCTCCATCTGACAGTGAAGGTGTGGGGAAAAGGCCTTCACCTGGTGCCAAAAAGACATTAAAGGAGATGCCAGGTGAACCTCCCAAGGGAGAGAGTTCCACAAATGGAGCACTGTGGAGAATCAGTCAATCCTGAGGTTAAAGTTTTACGGAATAAAGATATATGTAAAGATATAAATAACATTGTTTTCTGTGAGGTAAGTAGGGGTGGATGGATCTGTTAACCTTGGTCTCGCTGAGATTTTTTTTTAAAAAAAACATCTCAGCACTGTTTTGGGGGGTTTAAGTCAAGCTCATGCCATTCTCTTTCCACCTGAGCTTACAATTTTTTAAAAAAAGATTCCATACAGAAATGTGTATGCATTTTTCATAAATTGCGCATTAATATACACATTAATGTATTTTTGGTGCTCATTTTTAAATGTACACAGTTTTGGACACATGCAGCCATTGATTAAGTATATTAAAGCGTAATCCTATTCATGTTTAGACAGAAAAGGTCCACAACTCCCAGCATGCCCCAGCCAGCCATGTCTAAACATGCATAGGATTGTACCCTTAGTGTACATTTTGGAAATGTATGATTTTTTCTACACATGTCTGTATGCAGTCAAACACATTCTTTTTTATTTTGTGGGATGCATTGCAAGCTCAGAAATGCACAAATTTCCAGTCTCAAATGTGCTCATATCTGGGAAGTACAAATTGGGTAGATCCATTTAAAAAAACAAAAAACAGAAGAACCTAAACATGGCAAATTTCTCACACATCCCCAGAGATAAGGTCATTTGGTGCTGAAATAGTTAAGTCTTTGAGATAAAAAGGTTGGTAGTTTGCCTCTAGTCTTAAGTTGAAGGATACCATCTATCTGTGGTGGCCTTCAGTTGGCAGCCTGCCAAGAAGCAGCAGTAGCATGCAGTGTACCCATCACCTGAAGGGTTTATTACAGTTATGTCTGGTGAAATTAGAAGTCATCTGCTTTTATAATGGCCAGGAAGGAACTCAAAAGGGTGGCAGGTCATAATTGGTTATTAACTATAGGCCAATAGACTACAAGTCTGTCAGAGTGTAACTTGTGGTCAGAGGGTGGGTTTTGGTTGGATGGAATGCAAAAAGCCACACACAGCCTTGTCAAGAATCTGTCAGTTGTGGAGTCTGTCAGTAGCTAGAATCAGGAAGAGTCAGGAAGGGGACCCTTAGAAGAAGACAAAGAAGTCAGAGGAGAAGTCAGAGATGATTGCTATGGAAGGTCAGAAGGGGGAACAGACAGCAGTGCCTGTCCAGAGGAAGATAAGAAGGCAGAAGAAGAATGAAGGATGATATCACATAAGCTCTAAGCTAAGGGGGTCTGCAGGGAGAGGAAAACGTCAGTAGCAGCCCTAAAAAGGAGCTGAAGCCAGATTTGTCAACTACAAGCAGTTGAGTTCAGGAAGCTGTGCAGGCCAAATAAAATGTTTTTCTTATCATGCATAGTGAAGCTATGGGTGATAGGTTTCTTTACTCCAGAGTAAGCAGAGATACACTGTAGATAAGTGAAATAAATATTATTATTCAATAAATCTCCTGGTCTGCCTGTCTCATGTTGACAGCATAAACCAGCTACTATATTATAAGGAGAAAATGGGATTGTATCAGAAATTGTTGCTGGCAGTGGAAGATATGGGGTAAGGTAAGCAGATGCATTGGCCACATAAAGTGGCATAGTGGTAGGTTTAAGTATAAAAGGGAACCTTCATATTTGATCTCAGTGCAGCAAGATGGTACGCCACAAGTGGTGACAGCAATAGAAATAAAATATAATTACATAGCATATCTGATTCATCACATGCGATGGGAGAAGTAGGATTTAAAAGCTCAACCATAACCAGCCAATCTTAAATCCTAGGATGGTCAGTACCATCATCACCATCATCCTACAACCAGAACCAGAAAGTCAGGGATCACACAGTGCAGGTTATAGATTCACAAGTTTACAGTAAAATAAAAGAAATCTCAACTTTTAATTAGACACTAAATGCATATTGACAAGAAGCAAGGGCAAGGAAAGGTAACGCTGTGTGCAAATATATGGAACCTTGTAAACTCTTAGTACTGGCATTTCTAATGTCCATCACACTGAAGGATTCTAGCTGAATCCAGTTCAGTTGAAGCTTAATGGTATTTCTTCTGTTGCAGAGATAGTACACTGCTAGACCAGAGTTAAATATATTATAAGATTCTAAACTGTAGGCATTAGTGAAAACAGACGTTAAAATCCAGGAGGGGGTATCATTTCCTAAATGAGGATAAGAGCTAATCAATCCATGTCCTTCTAAAATCTCATTACAAAGTCTTTTAAGTGCTTTATGGATAAGAGGTTCAGATAATGCCCAAGCTGTTTAGCAATTGGAAACATACCTCAGGTGATAGTTTTACTAATGGGTTTAGCAGCACACAGTCCAATTGTGGCCATAAAGTTCCCAAACGGCTAAATAACTTTATTCAAGGCTAGAAAAGATGAGACTCATCTGCAGAATGTTAATCTTTTGTACCATTGATTACAACAGGCCCAACTTCCCAACATTGCTATCAAAGGAGAGTTCTACAAAAGGGCAGAGAGTTTTAAAATTATTTATTCCCCAACATATGGTAATCAGTCTTCCTATTTTAGTTCCCCTTTTACAAAACTGACATAGTTACTGCACAGGGTTGGGTTTTTTCCTTCTTCTTTATCCGGAGTAATTTGCATTAGTTATTTTCTTCTCATGCAGATTTGATAGGAGGGGGCCTAGTTTCAAGAAAAAAATCCCCTATGGTTTTGTTCTGAAAATTAAGTATAAATCCATGGGGTTCCTGTCCATGGACCCCTGCTAGGGTGTGGGCAATAGGTAGGTCCCCAACAATGGCTTCCCCTGCCTCCCCCCCAAGCAGTAAAAATACAATAATAATGATACATTAATAGCTAACAATTTGCTGCCTTTTCATGATACAAAAGATGTGCTGCCTGAGGTGGCTGCCTCCCTCTGTAACACCAAGCCCTGAACTTGACACCAGGTAGATGCTGCACTCAAGTCTTCTGTGCCAAAGTTAGTAATCTCTTGAGACTGAAAATGTGACATAGGTTCATCTTGGGTTTGTTCAGAAATGATTCAAGGGGGGAAATGGAAGATTCAGATCATTTTTTCAAGTTAAGACAAAGGCTCACAAAAATGCATTCCATGCCAGCCCGTGCAGTCAGCAATAGCACTCCCCCAACTCCCAAAATACACTCTGCCCTTCCATGTATGTACCTTCAAGTGGTGGCAGGAGCAGCAGCTGAGGGATGCCGGGATGGGAGGAAGGGTTGTTGCTGTTTTTTCCTTTCCCACCCACCTTCTCTGTCCCCCTCTGTCCCCAGGGATCTCCAAATCATCTCTTGGGAGAACTGTACAGTAAAACCTTGGATTGCAAGTAACTTGGTCTGCAAGTGTTTTGCAGGACAAGCAAATTTTTAAAATAAATTTTAACTTGATAAACAAGCGACGTCTTGCAATACAAGTACTGTAGTACGGTCAAGAAAAATGAAGACTTTACACTATCATTCTTTATTGCAGCTTAAATTAAAAATATGTGTACAAATTTCTTATGGGGAATTTCGCTTTGATATACAAGTGCTTTGGATTACAAGCACGTTTCCGGAACGAATTGTGCTTGCAATCCAAGGTATTACTGTATTTCCCATGGTCTCTGTGCTATTGTGCCCCAGCATGCTGATAATCAGTATGTCAGGGTGATAGAGGAGGGAGAAGAGGAACAAACAAACCTCCCTCCACTCCCTGTGTACCCCAACTGCTGCTCCTGCCACCAATTGAAGGTAGGTAAATGGAAGCAGGGAGTATGTTTTGAAGGTTGGAGATGGTGAAGGAGCTTTGGGGGACTGCAAGGACAGGCAAAGAGATGGGCAGGGTGAAGCAAGAGATTCTTCTCTGGCTTGGATTTAATCTAAGCCAGAGAAGAAGTTCAGGGCTTGTAAAGCTTTGCTAACACAGGTCACTTCATGCTTAGCGCATGCTTGGAACTGTGCAGGGGCTGCCTGCCACCACATTCGCAGCCAGGCTCTGCTCATAAGATACCACTCATCAGAACCAGCACCGCCATTTGGGGGCTATAAGCATGATCACCATTACCTGAGCAATAACAGCACCCGTTTTGGCTGTTGAGACCATGCAAACGAGAGGACACACCTATGATCCAGCTAGCTCAGATGGCATCTCCACATAAGGGGCGCCTGACTGAAGGACAAGAGGCCCCAACAGGTGCTCATAGCACTTGCAGGGAGGAAATCATAAATCAGGCCTGAGATAAAGAGGAAGACATCGAGCTAAATGTTGAAGTTATTGCCAAGTGATACTTGAGTCATTGCCAAGTGGTACTTGAGTCACTGCAAAGTAATGTTGAAGTATTAGATTGTGCACACTACTTTTCACACTTTAAAAATCATTATAATTTTCAGTGATTTCAATAAGCAATAAGAGAAAGCTATGGATGGAGAGGTGGCTTATAATTCTTTTGGCATGTATAAATTAGTACATCTGGTTTTTTGCACCAAGAAAAGAACAATGGGGGAGGGGTTATAGTTGATGAATAGGCCGTACTTTATTTTAGAGCTATGTAACTGCAGGGTGTCTTGAATGCACCAAAAATATTAGAAAAATGATTGTTTGACTGAGGCGCGTTGGCTTTAATGATGGGTCTGGGGGTATAATTAATTTTTCCCCATCTTGAGTAATTCCTATTTTTAAAAATAAATTGCATAGAAGAGCTATCAGAAATAAGTCAAAGATTTGTATGAAACACTGAATTAATTGTAAGTGCAAGAGAAAAATTTATGAGAAAATAAAAAATTTACTTAAGATACAATACATTTATTTCAGCTTTAGCCCTCCAACTACAAATGGTTCTAGAGCTCTCCAAGAAATGGTAACTGTAAACCTGGAACCAGAAAAAAAAGAAGGAAGGAGGGAGGGAGGGAGGGAGGGAGGGGGAGAAAAAGACAAAGACAAAAGAATGTCATAGCGAACTGGGCCTCTGTGTTAAATATTAGTATAACATATTAAACATGTAGGTGATTTACCAATGGAAAAATTACTAAGGCAGCAATCCTATACATTTAGGCTGCTTAATGCTTATGGTTTATTGTATGCAGGACTGAAGCCTTAGGCCAGGGGTGGGTGTAACCTTTTTGGCCTGGTGGGCCACATACAGTGCTGCGTAGTGGGTTCGGGGCTGCACACATGCGCACACACGCACACACATGCGCGCGCACACACACACATATATTGAAGCCGCTCTCCCCACCCACCCCGCAGGACCAGCTGTCCCAGCACTACTAACAGCAGTTCCAGAACAGCGATCAGCTGATCAGAGGAAAATCTCCAGGGCCCATGGATTGCCGGTTGCCCACCCCTGCCTTCAGCAAAGACCCTAAGCATTCTTGTCTGGATTATGTACAGTTTATAATAAATGGTAGTCACTTGCAACAAAATGTGTTTAGGTATGCCAGGGAGCCTATGAAAAAAGAAACTCTTTTGGAAGTTAAGTTTAGCACAGATAACTGTTGCCATTGAACAGTTTCTTTGTCTGTCTATAAACAATATTCCAATTGTCTGTTGTTTATGGGGATGTAAAGTTCCATAAAGGGTTAAAGGCACAGACAAAATGTAAATTTCTTTTGGAATGAAAAATGTAAATTGAAGAAAATTTGAACTATTTGTACTCATCTGTATTGGGGAAGATTAACTCTTTTTAGTTTAGTTTTAGTTGTTATATTTATACCCCGCCTTTTTTCCTGCAAGGAACCCAAGGCGGCTTACATAATCCTCCTCCTCCTCTCCATTTTATCCTCACACGCTCACAACAACCCTGTGAGGTAGGTTAGGCTGAGAGTCAGTGACTGGCCCAAAGTCACCCAGTGAGTATCATGGCTGAGCGGGGACTAGAACCCGGATCTCCCAAGTCCCAGTCCAACACTCTCACCACTACGCCACACTAGCTCTCTTTGCAATATTTAACAAGGTATGCTCATTTTGAAGAAAAGTTGTTGTGAAAATAATCTTTCTGTGTCTATATTGAAATGTATTTTCTTGTCCTATCGCAGGATCCTGGATAGACTCCAGAATATATCCAACTCATATTTTGTCTTCAGAAACACCTCTGTCGGTTAAGATAGACTGACAACCCAGTCCTGTGCATGTTTACTCAAATGCAATTCCCATTAAGTTCAATGGAACCTATTCCCAGTTATGTGTGCATAGGAATGCAACCTAAGAATTATCCAAGGCAATTCAATGAATTTTAATTCAGAACAGGGATTTTATTCAAAATGTTCTGAGAGTACTGCCACTACGTCTCACCATAATTAATCAAAACCAAGCTTTCTTCCTTCTCTCCCTCCAAACAAATTATCGCAACTGTCAACACTGAAAGTGCTAACCATGTAAAAAGAAGTTAGGTGTCCAGAGTTGTGTGTGTATATCTCCAGCCATTTATATTTTTAGAGAGAGAGAGAGAGAATGGCTTCAGTCCTACAAGGCTATGTGCCAGTGGGGAGGGGGGGGCATGAATGCTACCAAAAGTGTCTTTGAAGTTTCTATTACAGCCGTATGCATGGCTGAACAAGCAAGCTGGTTTTAAACTGAAAAGTGGCTTGTTTGTTAAGCCAGGCAAGCAGTTGCATCAGAAATGTCAAGGGCGCATAGTTTATCCCATCATCTATCCTATGCATATAGTACATGTAGATGAAATTTATTATAAGCCAATAAAATGAATGGTTGCTTTTATACTTTTGAAAAGGCAAATATAACTCAGACTTTTTTCATTATCTAATTAGAATTTGTGTCTGAAAAAAATGCATAATGTCCAGTCTTGAAATGTTCCCATCCTCATCTAAAACTGTCCATTTTAACTACGGAGATGAATTTATTTACTTACTACATAACATTAACAAGCATTATGAAGGACAAAAGGGCAATAGAAGCAAGATTATTTAAATATTACTCTAACAGTGCAATTCTATGTGTGTCTACTCAGAAGTAAATCCCATTGCGTTCAAGGGGACTTACTCTCACGGGAGTATGTATAGGATTGAAGCCTAAATTACCTTAGTATTCATCATGAGTGTTAGTGTTTCATGGGAAACAATTCTTTTCAATAATTTCCCAAAGGTTCCATTTCTCCTTCATAGGCTGGGAGAGAGAGTATGGTAAGTGAATAGAAAAAGAAATATACATTCTTATCTATTATTTAATGTTCGGATACATACAAAAGGGGGAGGCATCTTTTACTGCAACATTGGATAGTATGTGGTAAATGTTGTAAGACATGCTGTGATACTTTATTCTATTTTACATTTTAGTTAATGAAAAGTTGACAAAATGACAATCACTGCAGTATATTTCTGTAATTTCTATTAGCCTATGGCATCATTCCAGCTAAAGGACCTTCCCAGTACTGGGTAACACTACAATACTATTCCAGGTCTCACATGTTGTTGCCTGGAGACTTATTAAACTTTAAACAAGGTTCATTAAGGTTTCAGGGAAAACTTGTAGCTGTGGGGCTCTATAATATAAAATGATATTTGGCAGTCCACCAGCTAAAAGACAGTGCAAGAATCAAATGTACCCCTTCACAGAAACACACATTTGCTATCATTCTGTATACTGGCATTAGGTCTAAAAGATAAACACTAAATGTTGTTCAGAAACATAGGTTTCTATCTCTTCGGAACTCCATTCATCGCAAATCTCTCCAAACTGATTGTCCAGGAATTTTCTGTTTATGTCTCTGACCTTCCAAAATACTATAAGGAATGGAAATAATGGAATACTTTTTCTGAGTTCTATTTCACTTTATTTGTTTATTCATTTATTATATTCATCCCCTGCCTTTTTCCCTGCAAGGAACCCAAGGAGGCTTACATAATCCTCCTCCTCCTCCTCTCCATTTTCTCCTCACAATAACCCTGTGAGGTAGGTGAGGCTGAGAGGCAGTGACTGGCTGGCCCAAAGTCACCCAGTGAGTTTCATGGCCGAGCCGGGACTAGAACCCGGATCTCCCGAGTCCCAGTCTGACACTCTCACCACTACACCACACTGGCTCTGGACTGGACCCCAACTACCCATGGGTGGAATGCCACTCATGGGGCACTTGCCCCCTTCAGTCCCATGTGAACTCCAAAAAGCTGCTCTGGGGAATGGGGAGATTATCTGTATTGGTGTGACAGGGGGAACTGCAGGCTGGAGGGGGAAGGATGAATTAGAGAAAAGCACTTCTTCCCCTTCCTCCAGTGGGCAGGAAATTTAGGGGTGGGTTAGGATTTCATTTCAGTTCATTTTAATAATAATTTACCAAAATTCCCAAATGTATTCACATATTCAGAATGGGAATAATTTTTTTAAAAAAATGTGGGAGAAACCCAAACTGACAGATTTGTCCATCCAGTCCAAGGGCTGGGCTTTGAGTGTTTTAGCTCTTCTAAGTCTGGGTTTGAATCCCAACATATTCAACCATGTTTGTGGTGCTGAATTACAATTACCTTCTCTTTTTTCTAACAGTCTCTCTTTAACAGCTACATGGCAGGCAGGTTCAACATGGCTCTCTCTATGCTGGCAATAGCTATACATATTGAATTTGGCTGGTGCCGATGGTTGAGAATTTTGTTTCAGTTCATTTTTGATAAGGATTTACCAAAATCCACAAATTTCTTCATATTCAGGATGGACAGAACTTGAGATTTTTTAAAAAAATCAAATTTGGGGGAAACCTGAAACAGGCAGATTCATCCATCCAGCCTCTGGATCTGACCGAATATTTTTTATACAGCAGTGTGGAGGACTGCAGTCAGAAGTAGGGCATCAAAATTGTAGCTCATTTCCCTGCATGTCCCTTTGGATCCAAGCTAATAAACCTGGGAATTTAATATAGCTCATAGAGATAAAGAAAACAACAAGCTATCCAGCAAACAACCAGACTTATGCTTCATTGCTAATGCCTATGGAATATTGAATACTTTGCATATGAGCTTTTAGAAAGGAAACCATAACCACTTTCTACGTCAAATTATTCATAAGTAAAATGAATGCCACAGTCCTAAACAAGACTCATACAAACAAGGTGGCACCAAATTGCCTATTCATCAGGTTGGAGAAAGAGGCTGAAGTCCAGAAAAAGGGAAAGGTATTTGGGATAAGGGCTCATGTTGGAGGCCATACAGATGTCTTGGATGCAACATCAAAACCCTCTCTTACCAACACAACGAGCTGCCTGTCCCTATTGTAGGATTATGCTGTAAAATTTTAAATGATTTAACAACAGGAAATTTAATGCAGAAAATACTGATAGTGACAATCACATTATGAACAGTGGGTTTGTTCCACAATAGCCAATTTAAGGTCAGTGAGTGTGTCCTGGGAGGCTGAAGTGTTCTGCCATTGCACATACAAGGTGGTACGAGCAGGAAGAAAGGAACTCTGGTCCTGGAAATGTTGGTTAACACCAGACTAAGAGAGGAATAGGCTATGAGCCAAGTAAACCCTGGGTGGATCTTGGAGCTACATCCCCACGCTGGTCCCGTGATCACAAAGTGGACTCAAGGGCAAAAACAGGTTCAGCCGAAAACACACCAGCGCAACAATTTTGGGCACTGTCAAGATAAGGCTAAAACAAAGGGCCTTTTCACACGACTGCAGAGGTTGCGATGGTTAACAAGCCACCCCAGAACTCTAAAAGATTCCATAATTTCTGGGTGGCTTGTTAATGACATCAACAAGACACCCTCGCCAGGTTCACATAACACAGCAAGCCACACCACACCGGTGAGGGTAATTATGCAAATCACCCCGGCACACAACCAGCACTGTGGCTTATTTCACCCTCCATGAGCCTGCTGACCCAGTCAAAAGGTACAAGAGTGTGGCTCTGGGGATGGATAGGAGCCTCCTTTGGTCTTCTGGCTGCATGACAGAGTTAAGGCTAGCTGACTAAGCATTACAAAAGCCATGCTTCCTAAAGACAATTAGGTAGAGGTACTTGGAACAAAGGGGACTAGTCCCCAAGTGGTACTTTAACCTGCTAATCTATTTTGAGTTGAGGATGCTTCACAACTGGGTCATATTTATCACCAAGGCTTTACAATGGTGTACCTAATATTACTCTTGTGAATCGTTTGACCAACGAGGTGACTTGGAGGTCAGGAAGGCAATACAGCTAACGAACTTCAGTTACAATAAAAGCAGGTAGCCTAGCATGCTCCCTCTTGCCTCTGTCTTGGCTGCCATGTGACTCTGGCCCATGCAGCCTTTCCCAGAGCAAAAAGTATAATTAGAGATGGTGCTAGGGTGATGCCAGCCAGCACACATACAAAATCCAAACTACACGTGTACAAAAAGCCATCATGGTGGATCTTCTCAGTAACAAGATGGAACAAAAAGGGGGCAGTTTTGAAATGGAGACAGAGGAAGAGCAAGAGAACTGAGAACTAAAGGCACCTTTTGAATCACAGACAGTTTCTCTGTGGATCTGGTGTGGGTAACAGTTCTGTGCACTTCCACTTATGCTTTGCCTGTAAATAAATAAATATTTCTAAAATCTCTACAGAAAGAAGTAATCTAAGTAGTGACTCCCCTGCAACTTGTCACCTCTTGTGGAAATGGGGAGCATCGCATTTATATATTGGCTCATTTTCCTTTATCTCAGACCTATTAATGGGAGCTAAGCCTGGAAGTCATACATCTCACTGTGACTTTTATGTCACTGCAATTTATTGTGTGAATTCATCCCAATTACTCTTCATAACACGTGAACATGACGTTCTCCAAATGTGAATTAGCTTCCTCCAACCCTAAAACACCCATGAAAAGCTTGCAGGGAAAAACACCACAGGTAAAGAACTGAGTGCTTCCTAATACAACTGAAATAAATTATCCAGTCACTTTCCTCACCTATTCCCTTTTAACTTTACTGAAGTTAATTGCAGAATGACGGAATGAAGTAGAATATCTTTGACTTTGAGGGCAGATGTCTTTCAAGGCTTTAGTACTGAATTCAAAGCACTTAGAACAGCTGACACTAAATTCTCTTCATTACATGCTTCCTTTGAATGTATGGCTTATGAGATAAACCAGAAACTCTGAAAGAAAAAGTTTAAAAGGAGCAGCTGCTTTCTGCTCTATCTAAATAACCATTATAGCTTAGGCTGGTTTCTTTCCACAGAAGCTAATCTGCCCTTTGAGTTACTGTTCTAAATAAAGTAGGTGCATATATATATATATTTATAAGTGTGTGTATGTGTGTGTGTTTATAAAAGAAAACTGATTTATATATTTGAGGCAGCACATTATTTTTGCCATCATATTAGAAATCCATTTGTAGAAAATAATATACATCCAGTACTCGCCAAAAATTGTCCTTCAATTATCTCTGCAAGCTCACTAAGCATTACTGTATGGGTATTACTGGAAAAAAAAATATTCGCACATACAGATCTTAATGCCAAATATAAATTAAATACCAAAATGAATCATACTTACTTTAAAGTACTTTAGCCAGGAAGAGCTTAGTGCAGGCATATATTAATTTTATAAGAAACAATTTTAAAAGAATGGTTTTTTGACTGGACTAACTGCAAAACACCCTCTGTTTCAGTTTTCTTCTGATTTAATCTTATTTAATTTTCCTTCTGATTTGTACCCACAAAACCATCACTGAATTTTTTAAAGGAACTCCATGGACAAGACTCGATATTGCACTGAAATTTATTTATTTATTTAGTGCATGGATGTATCTGTCTCCCATCTGGGAATTCAGTGACCAGTATTTCCATATAATGATTAGCCAGGATCCCTGGCTTATTAAAACATTATGTGAATGAGCTGTGTGCTAGAAGGTGCATGCAACCTATTTGCTTGCTCCTGCTTCTAGCAGGTAAATAAATGAAAAGAGGGAGATCTTTGTGTTACATCTGAACCTAGGATTATGGTTCATTGAGCCTGAACAAGCAATGATTCATAAGCCAACAACAAACCCTGGTTTAAAGGTTGGTTTACTTGGGTGCAATACACCATAATCCTAGGTTCAGATGCAATGCATAGCTCTCCTTTTCATGATTTGTTTATCCAGTTATGAGAAGGAAGAGTGAATGGGCTGTATTCATGGGCACACTGCTTGTTCACATCCTGGTTTAATAAACCACTATTCCTGGCTTAAAGTGATGCGTGATCACAGCCATTGTAACATATATATGCCTCCTAGGTGGCTGTTCATCCAGGCACTGACCAAACCCAGACCTACTTAGCACCAGCCATGTTGGAGCTTTGTATATATGCCTATATGCTTCCCAGGTGGTTGCCCATCACATGCCTTCAGACCACATGCTTGTTGATTTTAGAAACATCTAGAATGAAGTGTTGGTGCAAGTTTATTCCAGGATTAAAAAAATTAAAAAATCAGAAGCCATGCAGTAAAGTTTTTGGTCAACAAACAAGATCTATCAGCCATAATCATGAGCTCCTGCTCTCCTTTACAATAACTATCTATATTATATCTTCTTTTCTGATGTAGTGCTTTCTCTATATGTTCCTCCAAAGCAGTTCAATCAACTGTAGAACTCTTAAACTCACTTCTTCTAACCACATTTAGGTATGAAGTTACTTTCCCACTGATTTCACTGGAACTAATTCTCAGGTAAGTATGCCAAGATGATGGAATGACTGGTACTTTTTGTGCTGTTTTTTGCTGACATTGTGAAAACTGTAAGGTCTGCATCATGGCAGCTATGTATGAAGTACCTGCCACATGGTACAGCCTCCAGAATGCTGCTTTTAAAGCAGCCAAATTATGACTTCATGTTGATGTGAACTGGGCCTGAGCAACTGCTCACCTAATTTTCACCGCTTTATTGGGAAGTTGCAAGCATATTTATTTATTTATTTATTTATTACATTTCAGAGCCAGTATAGTGTAATGGTTAGAGTGTTGGACTGGGACTCGGGAGATCCGGGTTCTAGTCCCCACTCAGCCACAAAGCTCACTGGGTGACTTTGGACCAGTCACTGACACTCAGCCTAACCTACCACACCGGGTTGTTTTAAGGATAAAAATGGAGAGGAGGAAGAGGACCATGTAAGCCACCTTGGGTTCCTTGCAAGAGGAAAAATGTTGGGATATAAATGTAATGTAGTGTAATAATAATTTCTATGCTGCCCAATAGCCGAAGCTCTCTGGGCTGTTCACAACAATTAAAACCATAAAATACAACACGATAAAACATAATATAAAATGTTAAAACTACACTCTAAAACCAAAATGAAAAATAAGAATAAAAATAAACCCCAGCAGCAGTGCAAAGATTTAAAACACAGTAATATATTTTAAAACAGAAATGGAAAGACTAAAATGCCTGGGAAAATAAGAAGGTCTTCATCTGGCACCGAAAAGATCACAACGTAGGTTCCAGGTGAGCCTGTCTGAGGAGCGCATTCCACAACTGGGGTGCCACAACAGAAAAGGCCCTCTTCTTAGTAGCCACCCATCTCACTTCCTTTGTTGGGGGCTCTCAGAGAAGGATCTTATGCCCTGCATCCCTTATCTTCCACCTTGCCCCTTCCACAATCTGGGGTGGAGCCAGGATCTGCTCTGCTCATAGAAGGTGCCTGTGCCCAGTTTTGGGGATCTCCCTCCCACAGCTCACTCCATTCAGCAAGGTCCCCCAATCCTCTGTGTAGCATTTTCAGGGAGCTGGAGGAGTTGCCATGGGGAGGAGAGAGCCAGGAAATCTGCATCCACCAGTCCATTTCTAGATCAGCGTCCAACCCATTGTGGGGAGCCTGCAATGTCGACTATACAGACTACATTGGTTCCTGGGAGGCCATCCCAGCCATGTGAATCAGTAACAGACAACTGAATGGAAAAAGCAAAACCACACTGCTTATGAAGCATCCTAAAAGCCTGCTGGGATTGCTGATCAACAATGCAATTTCCCCTTAATGCAACACTGAACAGGCAAAACAGTGTCACATACGTGGTTTAGGCCATGGTTGGGCAGAAAGTAGATCTCCACAGGTTTTGGACTGCAACTCCCAGCATTCCTAACCATTGGTCATGCTGGCAGGGGCTTCTCGGAGTTGAAGTCCAAAACATCTGGAGATCTACCTCCTGCCCTCCCCTGCTTTAGGCCATTTCAAGGGCAAAGGAGGCAAAGAAATATGACTCAACCCCTTTTTGCACAGGTACATATTGTTTTCTTAGGTACAGCTACACAAATCCATGCTTGTGCTGTAGCAGCAATATAGGACCAGGCAAGGAAAGGGAACATTAACAACTTATTCAGGCATGACATGTGTTATTTAGGGACAAGCAAAAAATAACCTTTTCACAAAGAAATGCTACCCCCCTCCCTTCTTCTTGTGGACCCTGTACATACAAAGCAAGCCGGGCTAATTTGGCAGGCCAAAATAACTCAGCATGGCATTACAGTCCCAAAAGCATTTGCTCAGCAGGCTCTACTTTACCATGTTTGCTTGACTTTGTACATTGTTGTTATATACGCTGCATAAGCCAGATCACTGAACTGCCTCTCGCCTTCACCTCTAACTAGGAGCCAGCAGGCACAGAGATTGAGCGCCTCTTCTGATGTGGAGATCTGGCAGTCGGCATATCAAGCCGTGCATCAAATCAAACAACGGCTGTCAAGAACAGCGGGCAGGGCGCGCAACAGCCACCCAGCGCACTGAGCTTTCATGCTCATTTTGATCATCTGAAATGAAGCGCTGTGGGCTGGCGAAGGGAGCGGCTGCTGTGGACACCATTTAAAAGGCTCTGTTGGAACGTCTTGGAATTTCTAGCTTTGTTTCTGTTGTCAGCAGGCCTTGAAAGGGTAGGTGGGCGAGTAGGCAGGAAAGGGGTTAATGGTCTCAGTATATCATGTGGCAGCTGGTTTAAATCTGACGTATTGTGTTCATGCCAGTGTCAGTCCTAGGTAATTTATAATAGCCTAAAGTTCCAATATAAAAAGCACATAGCTGCAGGGAGACATGTCAGCTTCCCTTATGCAGTCTGTCATTTCCTTGGAAACATAATAATTAAGATGTCTGCTATAACTGCTTCTGCCAGAAATATTTTTAGATTTTAGGCCATTTCAAGAAACTCTAAATTCAAGGGGGGAAATTGTTAAATACTGCATGGCAAACTAAAAGAGCATTCTATCTATACTAGTTGATTATTTCAGAAGGAACAGATAATCATTATCTTAAAACTCTCAATGATATCAGTAAAAATGCGTGGATAAAAAAAATAAAGAGGGAAAAGCTTAATTTTAAAAAGAATAAGGACAATTGAAAAAGATGTGATCTGTAACTATTCCTATCAAATGGCTTTATTTTTGAGGTGTTGTCATGCCTCAAGTACCAGCATCACAACAGACATGCCTTTGGTTTTACATTGGCCTAACTGCAGAATTTACTAGATGTGTAAAGTAATGTATATGACATTGCAGTCTTTCATAACTTGGTTGCAGACCTGCCTAGTTCCTTTTTGGTTCGGAACTTTCTGCACTAGGACCACCAATAATGTCTGATAATCGCCATGTCACAGGCTCAGCTGTGTAAGGGGCTGGACTTTCTTATTTGTCTTTCATGAGGCCTGCGGGGTAAACACTTTGAGACCATATCCACTACACAGAGTAGGGTGACAGGCATTTGTTGTGGTCCATATGGACTGCAAGAATAATATACCACCACCACCACCCAGTGCACTGCACACTTAACCTTCATCTGGTGGGTTAATTGCAGAATTTACACCATCCGAGGGACCAATTTACCCAGCAATAGCAATCCCTGTCCTATTTTCTGCCTGTAGTCCAGGTGTGGTTCCATGCATCCAGCATCCCCTGACTCTGAAATCCCATGAAGCTTTAGATTGGTACCAACAGGTGCAACACAATTGGCGGACTCGAACTGGAGACTCTGGCAACAGACCCAAAGTTACTTACTTCCTGCATGAAAATGACAGCTTGCAGGTGGAGGGAACTGTTGGCCCGATCTCTCAAAAAAACATGAAATGCATCACCAAAAAAAGAGGACAAAAGAAGACACTGATTTGCATAAAATGTGCATAGACTAATTTATATGCATAGCTGCAAATGTAGAGATTATTAATGTAATTTAAATAGAAATACGGTACATCTCACCAGTGTGAAAGACTAACCAGATGACCTCTGTGCCTTGCTCAGGCTGCTGTCCAGGTGCTGCTGATGGGCAACTTCAAGGCCCAGCTGTTCCAATACTTCTTTATCTTTGAACAGGACAGTCCTTCAAATGGAAGACACTTTCAAGATGGAAGACAGTTCTCTGGCAGCCCTTCAAACAGAAGACTGTCCTCTGCAAAAGAGGGCACATGGCCATGCTAAACAGAATGTTCTGTATTTTCAGGGCAGGCTGGTGACTCCTCTGTGCGTGGGGCTCCTTAACCATTGCCTCTTTTTGTTAAAGCTTTATAGGAGCTATCTAGAGTGCTCTATTGTGGTGAATCTATTATGGGATAGAGTCCAGCACCATGGATAGCACCTATAGAGCTCTAACAAAAAGAGGCAATGGATAAGGAGCCCAACTGACACAGGAGTCGCCAGCCTCACTCAGCAGCCAGGATCCAATGACCCAAGGACTCAATAAAGTCTGAGTTGGCCTTATAGAACTGAGTTGGCGTTACATAACTCATTGCCCCTTCCAAACTGAGCTAATCACAGACTGCCTAGAGTGGCCTGCCTGACCAACCAAACAACTGGTTTGCTTCCCAGGCAGCCTCCTGGCCACCAGATCTAACAGTGTGTTTCCAAATAGGAGAAGCTGCAAATGATATAGGATGCTGTTTATAGAAGGCAGGTGATGATCCACTGATACAGTCCACCAATAATAATATGTTTATTCTTCCATCAAGAACAGCTAAGGAATGCACATGAAGTTCCAGAAATTATGCAAGAAAATTAAGCAATGATAGCACATATATCACCACCATTCTCTCATTTAATACTTCTTCTAACAATAATTTAATCATTCATTAAGATGGTGTCCAGAGAGCAGATTTTGAGTTCAGATTTATCACTCAGGAGTTAGGATTTGTGAACTTTGGGTTCTTTCTCATTGCCCTTGGTCAAGCTCCTAATTCCATCCCAGCATGAATGCCCAGTTTGTTAGTAGTGTGGCAGTGCACTACTATCAGTATGGTGGGGATCCATGCAAATGTAAGAAACTTTAAACATGAATGTTCTAGATCACATGGGAAGTAACAGCTGTGGATTTTCCCCAAACAATACAGCAAAAACATCTGTGATTGATACTGCAGCCACATTGGGCTTGTTCACATGACACAACAGCCCACCATGGTGAGGCTGTGGCGCATGCAGGCGCCATTTTGAACATGCATCTGCTGCTTGGGAATTGTTGTGTCATGAAAACCTGGTGTGGGTTATGCAAGGGTTAAACAATCCACATTTGTGAGGTTTGCATCACATGACAACCACCAAGCAGGGGTTGTATTTGCAATCTGGCACCCACAGGCAACACGGTTCATTGTCGATTAAATAACCTAGTCATTGAGCCCCACCAGGCAGATGCTAAATTTAATGAAAGTCACACCAGTAAAATTTACACCATTTGCTGAATATTTAAAATGGGCCTGTTTTTAATGGCAGCGACGTGCAGACCATAGAGGTGGTACAGTAAGGCCTAAAATACTCATGGCCTTCTCCACAAGAGCCTTTAGGCCTTAATTGCTCCCAGGCAGCCTAGTTTGAAATGTATGGCTTATGCATGTCCAGTGCTTGTATTAAATGGAGCTTACGATGTTGACTCAGTAAAGACTGATAAGACACCAAGGAGCTGGAAGTGGGTAATAGTCCGACACTTCAAGTCTGCTTTTTGAGCCAACTGGAAGACTGAGGTCTGAGAATCAGCCATTTTCCAAAGTGCCAGTACTCCCCAATTGTGGCATTTCAGTCAGGAAGTATTAAAACAAGGCTGGAAGGTGACATTGCTTTGAAAGTTGGGCTAGATTTCAATTTGACCAGCTTGATCAGCAGTTGCAGTTGTTGTTGGCTTAAAAGAATTTCATCTTCCTGTCATGTAGAAAATCCTGAACTGCTGACCCTTAAATAATGAGTGTGGAGAATGTGAGCAAGAGCAAAGAATACAGCTGAATCAGTTGCTAAAACAACAGACGGGAAATCAGCAAGATCACCAGCCAGAGCAGATTTGGTCTTAAAACAGTCTTCTCTTCTCATGAGAGCTGATGTCTCCCAACTGTTCCTTGCTCTGACATGACTGAGAGTTTTCTGAGCAAATTGTACATGCCAGAACTCATGTGATGCTGCTTCTAATAGCTTGAGGCATTTTAATTTCTCAACTAAATCACCACTTCTCAACTCTCCTCACTGCCAACAACTACTTCTGTCCTGTCGTTGCCTTTTCTTTGGCTAATTGAGACTTTATTCTGGGAGCTAAAAACTGTAGCTGGACTGGATCTATAAGTTCTATAACTGGATGCACAGCACAAGAAGCTGCATATTAGAAATGTTTGATCTAGTCAAAACAAGGAATTTAAGAACGATATAGCTACACCACAGTATTAACTAAGTTTATTTTTAGCATGGTATTTTCCATTACCCATAACGAAGATGATTATGCTAAAAATCCAAAAGCCACAGTATGGCAATACTTTTATTAAGACAAGTGAAAATGCCAGAAAGTTGTGAAGAAGCTCACTTTGGCTTTTGTCTTCTTTTTTTAAATGGATCAATGGTTATGGTTATGTACAATATTGTGGAAAAAACTACAAACAATAATAATGACATGACCAAAGTGACCCAAAATGCAAGTGTTTCCAGGACAAAATTGAAACTAATAAAATCAACAAAGTAAAATAGAGTCCATATTTTCTCTAATATCCATGATACTGAGACTCTGAAAAGCCACACCAGACCCAGAGTCAGCGGTTGGAACCATCCAGCAGTTGCTGGTGGACTAAGAGCCCTGGAGGGTCCACCACCAAGCCTGCCGCCAAACCAAAATACTACCCAGACCTGAGGATTGGTGAACTAGCAATGTTCGAGCTTGCCAAGATTCTTTGAACATCAGCTCGCTGCTTGTCTCTCCTCGATTTGTGCTCATGTTTGCGACTGCTGTTCATTTTACGCAAATGGGAAATTTGCACAAAATGAGCAGCCATTGAATGTGAAAGTTGCACAAGCAATTCCCAAATTTGTGCAAATTTCCAAAATTACACAAATTTCCCCCATAGATTAAACTGTGGGTGATTTAAAGTGTGTGTGTTTTGAGAAAGTTTTCCTTTTTCTATTACCGTAATTTTACATCATTGTTCTGCTAGTACAATCACCTTGAAACATTTCCCACCATACAATGAGAGCAATACAACACATATTATATACAACAATCAATAAGACATCCCACCTCTGAATCACTTAATTTTGAGAAAGTGGTGCATTTTGAGAAAGTTATGCATTTTTCAAGTAAACATTTTGTAAACATGAAGGCAAGTTCAGGAATTTGCTAATATTTCCTGAGAAAACGTGCTCCCATTAATTTTGGGATTGCAAATGAATCCTTTTCAAGTGATTTACGAACTGAAATGAAATACTCATACATACATGCCTACGATGGCAGACTCAGTGGTCCTCTCAGAGCTCCTTTGCCCAGTGCTAGAGCCTGGGCAGCTGTGGCTGGGGCCCGCCATTTTAATTCCCACACAATGTATCTGGAGCCCTGATGTAGCCTTGCTTTAGAGTTATGCTAAGTCAAGGCTCTGGTAGCATTGTTAGAGGATTACGATGGTAGGTGCCAGCAACACAGCTTGCCAGCTAGATCAGCTTTTTTCCTGCTGCAGCACATACCTCATGCTGGTTAGGGAAAGTTAGGGAATGGAAGGGAAATGGGAGAGCCATCATGCTGGAGAGGATGGCCTACTGGGGGCCTGCCGATGGTCTTGCAAAACCTGGTGCCATCCCTATGGCAGAGCCTGGGGGATCTATTTGGCCCCTTCCTTGATGACATGCCCTACCAAAGAGAAGATGCCCCCCCCAACAGGCTTTTTGCCTGCTGGGTGTAAATGTCTGATTGTTTGTGGGGTGTGGGGGAGAGATTTTGCCTGACTCCTTGCTATTATTTTGCTTTTTGTATTATCTGCTGTCTCCCATTGGGTTTTGGGGGGTGGGATGCTTTGCTAGTTTTCTATTATTGTTATTTATTGATTTATGTTATAAACTGCTTTACATATCTCAAATGAGGTGGAACGATGGAATATAAATGTTTTAAATAAATAAATAAATAAATGCAATGTGTCTTGTTAATGTACACAGCACAACAGTCACCATTGATTTTAGTGTTTTATTGTGTGAATTGTATATTATTCCATTTTGTAAAAATTGAAAAGTGTGTTATAAATCTCCAAAGAAATAAATGTATCACCAAGCAAGTGGTGCATGCCTAATGGGACCAGGGCCATTCATTCATTTCTATAAAGAGACCTGGAGTTGCATCAGTTTTTTTTTGTTTTTTTTAAAGAATACAATCTTGAGTCTCAACTGAGTGCTCAGTAATTTGGCCCCACATTATTTTCAGAGATACTGCTTTCCAAAATACAAGATCCTATTTTACATATAGCATACATTTTATAGATCTAAATTGCATTACTTGTTTGCATCTGGCTACATGAAAATGCAGTTTGAAAGGCCGGAGTTCCAGCTAGAACTCCAACTTCAGAGCGCCCTCCCTCCACCCCCGCAGTCGGTATGGTTCTTCCCATGTCAGCTGTGGCTCCAAAGTCGGAAGGCTAACTTCAGACTCGGTGCTGGGGGGGTGTTCTGGGGGGCAGGGAGGGGAGGAGTTAGGCTCCATCAGGATACAACATATCCAGGCGGGCCCCTAGCCCCTCCTCCTTGCGAGCAGGGGCAAAACATGTAGATGGCCAATATCGGTCTTCTAATTTTTATTAATGACTTGGATGAAGAGGTACAGGGAATGCTTATCAAATTTGCAGATGACACAAAGTTGGGTGGAACAGCTAATACTCTGGAAGACAGAAACAAAATTCAAAGTGATCTGATAGGCTGGAGTGCTGGGCTCAAAACAACAGAATTAAATTTAATAGGGATAAATGCCAAGTGCTGTACCTAGGAAAAAGAAACCAAATGCACAGTTACAGGATAGGGGATACTTGGCTCAACAATACATGTGAGAAGGATCTTGGAATTGTTGTAGATCACAAGCTGAATATGAGCCAGCAATGTGATGTGGCTGCAAAAAAGGCAAATGCTATTTTGGGCTGCATTAATAGAAGTATAGCTTACAAATCACAGGAAGTTCTAGTTCCCCACTACTCAGCACTGGTTGAGGCTCGTGCAGGAATATGGGGTGGGTTAGGATTTTTAAGTTTTGTTCTGCTTTTAATTGTGTTTTATACTGTGTGTGTGTGTGTGTGTGTGTGTGTGTTCCCTCTTGTATTTTATTGGATTGTAAATCACTCAGAGTGGCCGGATGTCTGGCCAGATGGCGATTCATAAATATAATAAATAAATAAATAAATAAATATAGCTTACAAATCACAGGAAGTTCTAGTTCCCCACTACTCAGCACTGGTTGAGGCTCGTGCGGGCCTACTGGCCTACCTTTTCCAGCGGCGAGCCGCCCGCGCCACCCGCTCCAGTCCCGTCACATCCGGCCCTGGAAGTGACACAACGGGACCCTGCGCAGGCGCGCTGGACCCCCATGCACCTGCGCAGGGTCCCCGTCGCATCACTTCCGGGGCTGGATGTGACATGATGGGACCAGCGCTGGCGGCTCGAGCAGCACGGAGAACTGCTCTGCGCCGCTCAGAAGATCGAGGCAGGGGGGCTGCCCCCGCGGAGAGCCAAGCTGCGGAGAGCCGCGAGCCACCCCCAAGGTTCGTGTATCTTCCCTAACTGAGGGGAGATATGATAGCAATCTTCAAGTACTTGAAGGGTTGTCACAAAGAGGAGGGCCAGGATCTCTTCTCGATCATCCCAGATTGCAGGCCATGGAATCATGGGCTCAAGTTACAGGAAGCCAGATTCCGCCTGGACATCAGGAAAAATTTCCTGACTGTTAGAGCAATACACCAATGGAACTAACTACCTAGGGAGGTGGTGGGCTCTCCCACACTGGAGGCATTCAAGGTGAAGCTGGACAACCATCTGTCAGGGATGCTTTGACTTGGCATTGAGCAGGGGACTCGATGGCCTTATAAGCCCCTTCCAACTCTACTATTCTATGATTCTAAGTATTTTGTGGGGTGGGAGAAGTGCAGAGGCAATATTCACCTTCATGCTCCTTCTGTCCTCGATTGGATGCTCGTAATCCAATCTCGGAGGCTTACGGGCAGCCACATTGGATCATGCTGTAAATGTCTTAATATTGGAAATTTGCTTTCCTGCCCAACCCAACAGGGTCTGAGTGAGGGTGATGATGCACTCATTGATATATACAGTAGTGTACAGATGCCACGTTGATGCTGGATACGCCAGCCCAACCCTCTTCAACAGTCATGGTCCCCACCGATACAGCCTCAGGCACTGTGTAGAATTAGCTGGGTCAAGTAGGGATTTTTTTGTCTGTCAGATTGGTTGAAATTTGCAGTATTTTTTCTCCTATACTACACTGTGAACATGGGGGTAGCAATACCCTCATGGGAGTAGCAACATGGGAGTAGTAATAAGGACTGTGTGGAGGGAAAGTAACATTGATAGGCAAGAATATAGGTGAGCATTTGGAGGCACCTTCAAGGTGCCACTCAGGAACCCAGGGGCAGGCTATGGTAAGGATCCTCTTTAGAGCCAGGTCTCAACCATGGAGGGAAAGGGGACCCCATTACAAGGCGGCGGGGGGGATGAAGTTAAATTTTAAAATGTGCTTTAGGATATTTATGGAAATCTATTAACCTGTACTTATCAACCTATTGTCCAGATTGTGTGAGATTTGATGGTGCAAATCAGAAGCAGTGTTATAGCAGAAGACAATCTGAACAAGGAGCTGCTGTCCCTGGCCCTTCTCTAGAACAGAGAGGACTTGTAGTTTGAGATAGGTTTGTGCTCCCTTCAGGGCCGGTGCTACCATTAGGCCAACTAGGCAGCTGCCTAGGGCGCAGGGCTAAAGAGGGCGCCAGAAATGCCTTGGGGAAAAAAATACAGCGCTCTCAAGTGGGAAGGGGGGGGCGCTAAATATCTGATCTTGCCTAGGGCACCAAACTGCCTTGCACCGGTCCTGGCTCCCTTACATGACATGCTCTCTCAAGAACTACCAGATCCAGAATTCCTTGTCCACAGACAGGAGGGAGGGGCATCTGGTGGGAGGGACAAAGTACCACAATAATCAGGGACATTGATCCCAGGGACAGGGGGTGCCAGTGCTGCTGCAAACCAACGCATTCGAAAATGGTTGGCCGGTATTGTAGGATTCTTCTTCAGGCGGGATGTTAAACAAACATAGCAAAGGGAGGGGGGCATGGAAGAAAAGCCCCAATATGGACCCTGGTGAAATTTATACATTTCTGAAATCACATTTCAGAATTAAAATAGAAATATCATGATGACTCATGCGATTGTATGCATGGGATGGGCTTGTGGTGTGTGTACAGGAGGGAGTAAAAAAATCACCCCAAAATTATGCTTGCGCATTGTTTGGGGCCAACCTGTCTCCTCCACCCAGAGTCATAGGACTCAGGAGAGGGGAATGACTCAGGAAGTCCACCTCAACATATGAACATGTATGGGTGGGAGGGACACAGAAAGCAGACTACCCCCATTCAGGGACAGGTCAGGCTCACTCTAATTCTTAGCAGTTAGAGTCACTAGTTGGCTACTGCAGCCGAGTAGTGTTCCACACAGGGTTAGAATGTTGCAGATCTCATTTGTGTTTAAGTTAATAATTATTGAGTTAAATGACATTGTGGCCCTAGTTTAGCCAATGACTAATTTTTTGGACACATTTTCCCAAATGTGGGTGCAAATGATGTTTACAAATATTATTTCATAACCTACACAGAATTGAGAGTAGTTTTGTGCTTGTGAATTTACACCTTTTATTTGCTTATGCAGTAAATATTCATGTTGCTTTTCCTTGTGAGAATATGCAAGCTTCTGTACAGCACCAAGTTCTTCAGATAGAAGATCTGCAGCTTATAATATAAATTGCTACTACAGAACTTCTATCAACTGCTTATTTATGTAATATTTTATCAACACAACTCTCTAATCTGGACTGAACTGTTTTATGTAAAATATAACTTTGCCAAAGAAAGCACAGAGGGAAAAGAAGAGCATCTCAGAGGTCTCCCAGCATACATTTAACAGCTGTGTTGAAATAGGAAAGCTTTTAATTAGGACAGCATTATGATCACACCGATTTTATAGACTCCACAACCTTCAGCACTGAAACAATTGCTAACAAGAATCACCCGCTCTACAGTAAAGGATTTACTGGAATCAGCACTTTTTTTTTTTAATTTGGTCAACCACATTAATTCAATTGTATATTAGCATCACAGGCATTTGAGATAGTAAAACATCTATGATGATTACACTTTTTCTTTTTGCTTCATATTACTAGTGGAATAAGTAGATTTTGTAACTCAAACAAAACACCTAATATGTACTGTACTTTCTACCTGGATCCTATGGAATCAGCTTAAATTGCAAAGGCAAAAAAAGAAAAGGGGGAGGGGGAAGCTGGCCCTTCACCTCTTCTCAGAAAATCCCTGTCCATATTGTTTCTACAATATTCTATTTAAGCTCCACTGCATGCCACACAAGTGGGGAGGGGGCAGAGGGAGTTCTACTGTGATTCATAGCATAGTTGTGCATGCTTCCCCACTTAGAGGCTGCGGGATATACCCAGCTGATGTCCCTCTGTGAAGGATTGAGGCCTACACAGGCTTGAGTTAGTTTGAAGCCTGTAGGCCCAAACCGTCTCCGGATGGGAGGGGGGCATTTGTGAATTTCATTTTCCCCTCTTGGAGTTAGTTTCCTTTTCATTGAGAGAAGTCACCTTTCCCCCTTAATAGAGTTAAGTTTTGTTTCCCCAGTTTCAGGTCACAGGTTTGTAGCCTTCTAGTCCTGGTGAGAGTGTATATAAAGGGGAGGCAGAAGGAAATTGGAGGGCGAGAGAAGCTGTGGAGGAGAGGTTCTGCAGGCACCAAGAAGCAGAGACAGACAGAGAAGCAGAGTCTGAATATCACTGAAGAATGCAGAACAGCTAGGGCGAGGCTGAGAAGGAATCTCTATTAAGCACAGGTGAAAAAGTACCTAGGTTAGAGAGAATTGCGTTATTGTTTCTTTTATTTCTATTATACCTGCTTTTTTAAAGTATACAGCTCTATTTGTGTAATTACCTTAAGTTATTGTGAATCTACTATACCAAAATTTACTAAAGTGAACAGTTATTGTTAACAGCACGTTGTTTGGAGTGTCTTTTGCACCACGCCTAAGGCCTAATCCCACGTAACTGGGAAGAGACGGTAAAAGGTAGATAATTGGCATCCTGATACAGCAGGGGCTCTTAAACAGGCAAAATATCTTTAAGGAGCTGATCAAGGTGTCCTGGTACAGGTGGAACCTTGACACCCTCCACTGATGGAAGTAGGCATGTAAATCGAGCCTTGCCGGGGCAGAACGAGGCCGAACATGGCCCCGCTAACGCCCCGGCGAGGCCTTACCTTCTCTTCGGGGCGGCTCGCACACTCCGCAGAGAGCCGCCCCAGCCGCCCGATCCAGTGGAGAACCGCCCACTCTGTTTGATCGGTCCCGTCGCGTCACTTCTGGGACCAGAAATGACACGACAGGACCGTTCTGCGCCTGCGCAGAGGCCCCGTCACATCATTTCCGGGACAGGAAATGACACGACGACGGGACCTCTGAACGCAGTAAGGGGTCGTTCGAGCGGCACTGCACGCCGCTCGAAAAAATGGGGCGGGCAGGGGGCGGGGGCTGGAAAAACGGGGTGGGCGGCCGCCCAGCCTTAACTGGATATCTAGATGGAAGGCTCTTTGATCCGGAAGAGGCTTCCATCAGGGGGCCTCTGCTAGAAGGGAAGTGATATTTTTGTGATTTCCCCCTTCCTACTGCAGTCCCTCACACCTCCTTTCATGCTGTTTTGAAAAGGTCCCCAAACCTCTAGAACAGATTTATGGGGTGTGGGAGGTGGGGGGGAGTAGGGTTCATCAATTATCACCTCCCTTCCCACTCTGCTGATGGAAGCCTCTGCTTGATCAAAGAGCCTTCCATCACTGGAAGGACACCAGTTGGATGACCCACTGTGATGTGTGTGTTTCTTTCTTATATTTTCATCCTATCTTTTGACCAGAGTCCACAAAGTAGCACTTGACAGTCATGAAATAAAACAAAACATTAAAAACTTGGTTGTTGACATTTTAAAAGCATAAATGAAATGGACCCATGAAGGGCAGGAGAATGGATAGAAAAACAGAATTTTAGAATACTGAACTAAAAAAATAAAATAAAACCGAAACCAAGAAACCAAGATCAACAGTCTAATTTTTAGATTCTCTGAGCAGGGGTGAGGGGAGTAGTATGTATTGTTAGGGATGGATGGATCAGTCTACTTCTGATCCATGTCAGTTTCTCATGTCTTCATCCATAAATCCAATCTGTCCCTCTTCTGCATTAATCTGATGGGGGGGGGTAATCCACATGGGGGGAACACAATGTAATATTTATTTTAAATGTATTTCACCACAAAATATGCATTTCAAAACCAATTTTCCCTGAAGGTAAACATTTCTAAACATATCTTATCCTAAAATACACACTAAAACACATTTTGGTGCATTTTGAGCAGAAAACTGCATCACAAATTCTGGAGAAGTGCAAATTCCAAAGCATAACAGTGTTCCGTGCTTACATTAGCCTAGGCAGTGTGGCTCAGGTCAGTTCGCTTCAAAATGACTGCACAAAATCCTTGAGCAGCCCTAGTATTGGTGTCTTAGCCTGTCTGCCTCCCACCCCAAGTTCTCACATGGTTCCTCTTACATGGCTGCTGTGGTGGAGGACGGGTCAATTCAATGAAGAAGGAGGAGGAGAAGGAGGATTTCTTAGCCTACCTTGATCCTATTAATCAAACAGATACAGATAGCTGCAATGGACTACCCCCGTTCCAGATGTGAATTGTGCACATCTGTATTTTTCAGCACTTATACCTTTTAAAAGATACATGGATTGGACTGTGATTTGGGAAATGATCGTGCTTCTGCTTGCAGATGTGCACATTTCATTTCTGAGATGCCCAAATACCCATGCATAAAAACTGAAATGAAAATCAACCTTGATAATAGCCCTTTCTCTGAGATTCATCTTAATTGGTTAAGATAGAACCATGAAGATAGAAGGTGAGATTACATGGAGAGTCACCACAGCAGTGCCAGTGGTAGAATCAGCACCAGGACTCTCCTCCTGATTAGTCCAGCACTTCTGCTAAGAGACTAATAGCCTAATCCTATGCATGACTGGAATGTGATTACTATCAAAATCCATCCGGATCCCTCTTTGTGTATCTTCTGTCAGAAATTAAAGACACTCCTGTTCCAGTTGACTTTTATTCTGTGACATCTTTTAGTTTTACAGCTGCCAGTTTTAATATGCAATATTTCACTGCTGTCAGATTTTAAAGTTACTGTATCATCTGGTTTTTATCACTGTTTATTTATAGTAATCTGGCTTGCTCATTGTATTTTTATTATTTCATTGTCTTGCGTTTTATGTCTATGCCAGGGGTCAACAACCTCCGGGGGTCTGGGAGCCAATCCCCCACCCTCAGAAGCCACCAGGGGCCACAACACCTCACCATTTGCTGCCACACCACCAAATTTGCCACCAAAATTTGGTGGCACAGCAGCGACAAAAAAAGTCACATTTTCCCTTTAAACTAGATGTGTGGGGAGCACGCACCTTATTTGAAAGCAAAACTGTGTGATGCCTCAGGGTGCTAAACAATGTCCACTATATCTCTTCTGTCCTCAAACTGACACAGCACCTACCAGTGGTGATCTATTTATATGGGAAAAGCCAGAGACCGTATGAAACCATAACTGAACCTAGTGGTGTAACAGTGAATAAAAGATTGAAGAGCCCCCTACCTGAAGAAGCGGATTTTAAAATGGGAGAATAGCAAATTCCTACTTGCCTCCACTGGTCACTGGCTAATTCTGCACTGCCTCCAAAAGTCTGACAAGTGGCTGTGACACCACCACAGCTTCTGAGAGGAGGCATGGCAGCTTTCAAGCAGGCACAGTTATGCCTGCCCCCAATTGACAAAGCTGCACAAGGAATGGAAGCGAGTCCAACTTCCACGTAAGGAAGATGGGGAAATGTTCATGTGGTGGACTAGGCAATGTCATTCAGATTGGCAATTTAACTATAAGATCAATAGAAATGCATAGAACACATATCTCATCCTGTTTATCCGAGGAGAACCACTGAAAGTCGACAGAACTGCAGCAGAGATAGCCTTCATGCAAGGGATAGGTGAAATTTAAGAGAAAGTGGGAAGAATGGTGTATTGGGAATAAATATTTTGGATTCATTTTTAGCTACTTTTCACCAGTTTTACTACATTGCTCAGTTTGTCATTTGGATCCATTTCCCCTACCTACAGGACTCTCTCACTGATAGTCTTCATTACTTAAATGTAACGAAGGAGTAATGATTTGTCTGTCTCCAGCAGATGGATTTTATCAGCATGTGCACTTTTTCATTGCTGAAAGTAGAATTACTGAAAAGGCAGGTGCTAAATACACATGTCGTTTTACATAATAGATCATTGCCTTTTCCACCCCCTATGGATGTTTAGGAAAGTTTGGGAGGAAAAAAAGGTAATTATTGTTAAGTCCAAGAAAGGAGCCGGAATTAGCCTTGCTGCTCAGAACTAATTGAAGTTCAAGTTGGTAATTACTGACTTTGTCAGATGGATTTATTCTGATTATTGTGCTGTATTAGCACTGTCATTAAAAAAAAAAAAAGTTAACAATATTTAAATTAACCTGTCTCTAGTAATTCACATGAGTTACACAATTACACAGAATGTAATTAGAAAAGCTTAGGCATCAAGTCTAAATACAGCTAGTATTATTAAAGAATACACCTTGTCCAATATATGATTGTAATTGTATAACTAATGAATAATGGATAAATTGTTTATAAATCTCATCAATACCACCATTATTTACATTATTATAAATGAACACCATTTAGGGTCCAGTCTCATGAGCCATTGCAATTGAAATAAAGGATGTAAACTTGTGGCCCCTGTTGGGAAACATGTACTCATTTCGAATCGGTTCATGTAGAACTGATGGTGAGGCTCAGTTCAGAAGGGATGTGTGTGGAACTCAGTGGGGGGGGAAGCGGAGCAAACTCGTCCCTCTCACACACACACACCCGAGCTCCGCGTGACTTACCTTTCCCCGGCTCGGCACAAGTCCACGAGAGGAGCTGTGGAAAGGTACTTCCAGGTCCCCGGCGCTTCACGTCCGGGTCCCCGCACTGCATTTTTTATATAAAAACCAAGGTAACCCACCTTAAAATGGCCTGTGAATAGCAAATCATGGCCGTTTTAAGGTAGTTTACCTTGGTTTTTACTGTAAAAAACACTGCGCCAGGTGACCCGGAAGTCCGCCGAGCAGCCTTGCCGAGTGCCGCAGGACAGATCACATGGCAGGGGTGTTTGGCAAGCGCCCGAAGAGTCAGGTTGCTCGCCCACCCCTATGAGGCTGCAATTATCACCCCATTCCAGAGCCCTTTTGAGTGCTGGAATGTGCACAAGTAGTTCCGGTGCATGTGCACCTCACCATACACAACTAGATAGGGCCAACGAGTGTATCATGCACTCACAGAGATTGCCAGCTCACCTGGAATGAATGGGGAAGTAGGGATGTTAGCAGCGTTCATCGGGGGGGGGGGAGCTTGGCGAAATCGCTGAGCTTGAGCCCCCACGCAACTTACCTGCCCTCTGCTCGACACATGCCGTGAATTCCTGGAAACTGGAGGTGACATGACAGGGACCCGTCGCGTCACTTCCGGGTCCCTGGTGCTGCACTTTTAACGTAAATACCAGGGCAACCCACCTAAAAATGGCTGCGATTTGCTATTCACAGCCATTTTAAGTTAGTTTACCCTGGTATTTACGTTAAAAACACAGCGCCAGGGACCCGGAAGTGACGCGACGGGTCCCTGTCGCATCACTTCTGGTTCCCTGGAATTTTTGGCGAGCACGGCAAGTGTGGACCAAGCGGGTGGGGTGTTCACTACCGAGCATCCCACTGATCAGTGGGTATGTGTGTTATACATCCCTATAAATGTAGGGATGTAACTTTTTCCCACGCGGGCACGAGTGAGGCCCGAACTCGGCCCGCACGTGCCCGCGCGGGCTCTCTGCAGTGAGCGCGGGCCTACCTGGCTCCTCGCACTCTGCGGCAAGCCGCCCGCGCTGGTCCTGTCGCATCACTTCCGGCGCAGCAGACCCTGCTCTGGCGTGCTTGACCCCTGCACTATGTTTTTGGTGGGGGAAACCAGGGCAACAGGGCTGTTTAAGATCAGAAGATTGAGAGCGGGCTGGCGGCGCGGCGGAGAGCCGAGCGGCAGAGAACATCGAGTGGCTGGAAGGTACGTGTAACCCCCATAGTTCAGACCTTCTGGCCCCAGTTATTTGTCTGGCTGCCGCATCTTGCACAATCTGCAGCTTCTGAACAGTCTTCAAGAGCAGCCCCACGTAGAGCGCATCGCAGTAATCTAATTTCGAGATCACCAGAGCATAGATTACTGAAACCAGGCTATCCCTGTCCAGATAGGGGCGTAGCTGGGCCACCAGCCAAAGCTAGTAGAAGGCATTCCATGCCACTGAGGCCACCTGAGCTTCAAATGACAAAGATGGCTCAAAGAGAACCCCCAAGCTGCAAACCTGCTCCTTCAAGGGGAGTGCAACCCCATCCAGAACAGGTTGAACACCCTCCATCCGGTCAAAGGAACCACCCACTAGCAGCATCTCAGTCTTGTCTGGGATTGAGCTTCAGTTTGTTAGCCCTCATCCAGTCCATTGTCGCAGCCAGGCACCAGTTTAACACATCCACAGGCTCACCTGATGGAGATGAAAAGAAACAGAGCTTTGTGTCATCAGCATACTGATGGCACCACACTCCAAAACTCTAGATGACCCCACTCAGCGGTTTCATGTAGAAGTTGAATAGTTTGGGGGACAAAACTGACCCCGGGAACTCCATGCTGGAGAGTCCATGGGGCCAAGCAATATTCCCCAAGCACCACCTTCTGGAGCTGGCAATCCAAGTAGGAGTGGAACCACTGCAATGCAGTGCCCCCCACTCCCAGCTCAGAGAGGCGCCCCAAAAGGATACCATGGTCAATAGTATCAAAAGCTGCTGAGAGATCCAGGAGTATGAACTGGGTTACACTCCCCCTTTGTCTCTCCTGTCATAGGTCATCATAAAGGGTGACAAAATCTGTTTCTGTGCCCAAACCAGGCCTGAACCCCAACTGAAATGGATCCAGATAATCAGTCTCATCCAAGAGCACCTGGAGTTGGTTGGCCACCACCCGCTCAAGGACCTTGCCCAGGAAGGAACATTTGCCACCGGCCTAAATATGTTAAGATCTTCCAGGTCCAAAGAGGGTTTCTTCAGGAGTGGCCTCACCGCCGCTTCTTTCAGGTGGCATGGGACCACTCCCTCTCACAAGGAGGCATTGATCACTCCCCTGGCCCAGCCAGTTGTTCCCTTTCTACTGGTTTTTATAATAATAATAATAATAATATATATTATTATTATTATTATTATTATTATTATTGTTGTTGTTGTTATTATTTTATTTCTTACCCGCCTCTCCGTCTAGATCGATGCGGGGAACAACAAAAATATAAAATACATAAACTAATCAAAACACAACACGTACTATTAAAACATCTTAAAACTACTTAAAAACATTATAAAACATCTTAAAAACATTTTAAAAGCATCCTAAAATTCCACCGGATAGGCCTGCCAGAAGAGATCAGTCTTTATGGCTTTTTTAAATTCTAAGATACTGCTAAGTTGACGAATCTCCTCCGGCAGGCCATTCCATAATCTGGGAGCAGCAGAAGAAAAGGTCCTCTGGGTAATACCCGTCAGCCTAGTTTTGGCTGGCTGAAGTAAATTCTTCCCAGAGGACCTGAGTGTGATATAAGTGTGGTATAAGCCAAGAGGGGCAAGGATGAAGGATCCAATACAGATGTGGTTGCACAAACCTATCCAAATGCAAAGCATTGTGCAGGCATGGCCAGCCAAGCAATAAGCATTGTTTCACTCTCACACCACCCTGAATTAAAAGATGCCTAGGGCAGTTCTCCCCTGCAGCCAGAAATCATACCTACCAGCCTCGCAACTTAGACTATTGCCCTCAGGGACAGGTGTTAAATATGCAATATTTTTATTGATCATATTATTGACAAACTATGGACTGTATCCATTTCAATGCGTCTACTCTAAGTTGGACTAACATTAGATACAACCACATATAATCTCCAGGTGACCATCAACAATCTTGAGATAAGACAGTCAAATTGTGACAATTTCTACTACATCATCATCATGTTACAAATGCTCAAAGTGAAACAAATTCAGTTCAGGAATGGGAGAAATGCATCCGCGTTGTAGTGCCAGTGGAATAAATTTTCCACAAGACTCAGTGGATATAAATGAATTATGAATAATTTAGCCATTCTCTTATATCTGGGATACCTTTGTCGCACATCGAATCTCAAAAATCTCCTTGAGTCATTCTATCTAATGGAAGGGATAACTAGAAAGTATATCTGCTCTTGAGCTAGCATCTGCTATTGAATCCCTACCCCTTGTTCTGAATTTAGATGGAACAGATAAAAATGCAGCACTACCTGGGATCTGTAAAGTATTCCTACATATGGAGGACAATTAAGTACTTATGGTTAAATTACATTATACAATTCATGTTGTAATGCAGTATGCAGATAAGAAGAGAAAGTAAGGATATCAGTGGGGGCTGCTATCTAAATTGTTGAAGATAAGCAAGCATTATTTTGCCCAAGATACCCTGAAAGCTTCTGAAATGTTGGAAGAAGTGGAGTGCCCAATTATGTTTTGTGCTGTTTGTATATTTGTGCTCTTGGTCATCTGTAATCGAAGTGCAATTTATAAGATGTTCTCCTAGGTATGTAGAAGCCATTTACACAAAAACATTTAAAGGCACAATCCTATGTATGTTTAGACAGCCATGGTGGCTTGGGAATGCTTGGAGTTGGAGGACTTTTTTCTGTCTAAACATACATAAGACTGTACCCTAAATGGCCTAACCATGTGGGCATTGCCCAATTGATTGGGTCTTTCCCATAGGATCGGCACCACAACAGGGCGGGGGAGTGGTCCAATTCCATGCACAAGTACACATGGATTAGTTATTTACACATTCTCAAAGCAATGCCGGAGCTGCTCATGAATAAGCAACTCCACCGTGGCTGAACATTAAGTCGAGTGATGTAGATGAGAAAGAAGTTGCTAGTCTAGCAATGGACCATTAATCTGATTTAGGGCAACTTCACATATTATGGGTTGGTTCCAGACTTAGTCATACTAGGAGCAGTCCCTCTCATTAATTTAAGACCCATTGATTTTAATGGGTCCGCTAAGTCTGGATCCAACCTTATGTTTGTTTATTTTTTGGTGTATTCCAAAGATGTTTTAAGTGTGTATCTAAACCTGTAAAGCATAAACACATGGATGATACAGGTGCATTTGTCGGGGAGTCCTGCTTAGCTGTGATTCTTTGTCAAATGTACACTTATCATTCAGTCTTTCACTCAACCACACATACAATAAATACTTGGAGAGCGGAGTGGGACCACACTGCCATAAGGTCTGAAAGAGTCACCTATGAAGGTACAACTATATGTGCACAAGCATTCCACGTGATTTGGAACCCTGTACTATCAGGACTTCCAGCTAACTTAGAACCAAACTAAATGTTCCTTTAATCACCCATAGCTCAGCTATACATGACTATCTCCCCTACTCTCCTGCAAGTACACATGCCCCAATTCGGATTAAGACTGTGGTGTTCTGGGTTTTACCTTCCTCCACACCACACCATTTTCATCCCCAAAGTTCCAATGATTCGAATGAAGACTTTTCTCTCTTTTTTAAAAAAACCTCTTTGGGGGGAGTGGAATCTTGGGATGAAAATGGGAGGGAGCCTAAAGCCTCCTCTTCTGAAGTGCCATGATCCTGATCTAAATCAGGGCCATGTGCACTTGCAGGTGAGTAGGAGATACAATCACATTTAGTTACTACTACTACTACAAAGTTACTACTAAAACAACTCCTTATTTTGTTCTAACAGCTCCTGCTTCTTCAGAAATCATCTTTCTATTAAAATCCTTCCCAAAGATCCCAATCAGGTTCAAAATCACCTTACTAAAAATCTTCAAATCCCCCTCACTACCTTAAATCTTTCTAGCATTTGTAAATAAGTGTACCCTTAAGAACTTCTCTCAATTACCATTTCTATAACCTTTAAAGTGAGAGAGAAAAGTGGGGGGGGGGGAGCTCCAGAGATCAGTAACCAGCATAACATAGATTAAACAATTTCTGTCAGATCCAATAATCCAAAACCATCCTCTTATTAACATCCCCCCTATATTTTCTCACGGTGGAACACAGTTATTTTATGTTCCAGTCTCATCGTAGAGAGAGCACAGTCTCTCTTCTTATGGATCTCAATGAACAGCTCCTTCAAAATAAGCCTGACCGTGTTTACTGAGACAGTATTTTTTTCCAGTTCAGTGGAAAGATATTTCTTGTAGACTTGAACTACTATTTTCTGATTCCAGGGTTCCAAATTGCACAAGAGCATCCATGGATAGAGGAGGCCCCCTGCTGCAAACAGTCGGGCAGCCTCTACCTGTGGAAGGCAATGAGAATGACAACAGAAAGGGGTGGAGGTAGAGCACTCATCCCTGCTCTCCCTCCTCACACATAATGCCCACACACACTTAGAATGCCTGAAAAGGGCTCTTGAGTGGAAACAGCTTTAATTATATTGGATAAGTTTTTGATTTAGATGTCATGGGCCCAGTCCTTCAAACATACATGCCAGCATTCCGACAGTATAGATGTTTGATGTTATTCCTTCACATTCACTAATCCAAAGTAGGTTATACTCTGAAGGGCAATTGTTTCAAAATAACAGGAGGATGTCAACCGTTATCTGAGCACAATGCAGTAATGTTTTTCTTTCAAGTGCTACACACTACCGTTCATAAGACTTACTACGGTACACTGTATTTATAGACCAGCACATCTCTTTCTTTAAATCAGTGCCATGTGTATGAAAGACAATTACGTTTCAGTATTTAAAAGCAGAAACTACAGTAAACCTAAATGGAAATGTTTACTAGGTCATACTCTCCACAGCACCAATGAAATCTGTTTTGCGAGTGATATATGTAAGAAATGGGAATCAATCTCTTGTGCCCATGAATCAATAAGTTTCATAAGATGGTTTGTGTTTCAATTTAGGACCTTTCCCCAATATCATCAAGAGGAATTAGTTGGTGGGCATTGCACATCTGGAGCATTCCAATCCAGCATGTTGCTTCCAAAAACAGGACACTAGAGTGTACTACTTCATTTTTTTTATTTAATCCCATGCCTTGTTATTCAATAGAAATAAATATTGATACAAAAACAGCCCCAGCAGGTTGACACCCCAATCTAGAGATATTATTTGGAAACAAGTCCCTATTTCCAACAGAAGTGACTTTCAACGAAGACCACAAGAATGTAGGAGTATCAGTGGACACAAGAGTTCAATGCTTATATCCCTGCTTCCATGTATTTCATTGGCTCTTTCTCTCAGCAATACAGAGATGCCTTTAAAGATGGCAGGCCAGGAGAACTCAGGTTTCAACAACAAAACAGCTGGAAGTGTAAAGAAGAAACACCTGAACCATCTAATAGTTTTTCTCCTATTGGACATTGTCACAAGCAGCCTTCCCCAACTTGGCGCACTACAAATGTGTCAGACTACAACTCCCATCATCCCCAGTCACTATGTCCATGCAGGCCAAGGATGGTGGGATTTGTAGTCCAACCTATTTGGAGAACACCAAATTGGGAGAGGCTGGTCACAAGAATACCCCTACAACAAACAACGTTCAGTTTTATAAACCCCAACTCATAAATATGACTTTTGGAGGTTCTTAATAATGCTTAATTAAGTAATGTACATGATATATCAATGAGACTGATAATTCTGATAGAGGTGTACAGAATTATGCTTGGTGTGGAGAAAGTGAATAGGGAGACATTTTTCTCCCTCCCTCATAATACTAGAACCCCGGGTCATCCCATGAAGCTGATTGGTGGGAGATTCAGAACAGATAAAAAGAAGTAGTTCTTCATACAGTACATAGTTAAACTATGGAATTCACTTCCAGAAGATGTAGTGATGGCCACCAATTTAGATGGCTTTAAAAGGAGACTGGTCAAAATTTATGGAGGATAAGGCTATCAATGGCTATATCCTACTTCCAGTATCAGAGGCAGTATGCCTATGTACACCAGTTACTGGGTAACTTGGTCGGGAGGGTGCTGTTGCACTCATGTCCTGCTTATGGGATCCTGTGGGCAGCTGGTTGTCCACTGTGTGATGAACAGAATGCTGGACTAGATGGACCCTTGGTCTGCTCCAGCATTCTTATAAGACAATAATTTAAACCAACCTATATTGCAGAACAGAAAATAAATTAATGAGTTGCCAGAAAAACTGAATGGGAATAAACCAACTTAAAACCAAGCACTTCAGCACTAACTGGCTTGTGACTCAGGCTGATAGATGAAAAACTGAACGCTATTTTACTCATGTGAGAAAAGCAAGTTTAAAATATCAGTTCATAAAACAAACTTCAGATCAAATTTCTCATGCATGTCATCAAAAAGCATTTGCTGGAGAAAATATGCAAGTATCTTTGTTATAGAGTCTGGGGTCTAGAATGTACATCAGCAACTTAACAATGACAGTGAATATAAGCACTCCAGGGAAAATAAGACAGAAGACTAGGAAACTGCCAGTGTATCATTACAGGACAGGGAATGAATTTATGTTAAGCCATTGCATCAAAGAGCTTCTAATTATTTAAGAGGAACATCAATTTGAGTCAGATGACTAGAGCTTTCACTGAAGTGATGATGAGCAGAAGCATCTTGAATTACAGTTGGGGGGATAATACCTGAAGTCTGAATACGATTTGATGCCACTTGGTTTTGAATAGTCTGCTGAGAACTGTGATTTTTTTTTTATTGTTTAACTTCTGTATAATTTGAATTAGCATGTGGTTGTGGTTGCCTTTAAAAAAACAACAACTCAAAAGCAAACTATTCAAGGTGTGCATACATCAACTTGTTGTAATCCTTACAACAACCATGTGAAGCAGTTTTGTATTATTTGTTGTAAGCTGAGAACATAGTTATAGGGCATCGTATAAATATTTCAATAACAATAATAATAAATAAACCCATATATATTCTCCCTATATTACAGAGGAGGGTTTTGCTAAGGCTATTTACCGCACAAGCCTATGGGCAGTATGCAAGCAGGTCATTCTGCAAGCAGGGCCCCCATGGATTCTGTTCTGCAAGTGGTGCCCACCACTTGCGCAACAGGGATTTAGTGCTTCCTTTAGGACAGTGTTCTGCAACCTTGGGTCCCCAGATGTTTTTGGCCTACAACTCCCAGCATGCCCCAGCCAGCGTAGCTGGGTGTTTTGTACGCCAAAAACATCTGGGGACCCAAGGTTGGAGAACACTGTCCTAAAGGAAGCCCTGAAATGAGCAGAAACACTTGTTTCTGGGTTGGGACAGGTCAGGACCTCCCTTATACAAGATCTGCCAGCCTACCCCATTCCAGAAAGAACTTCCAATGGCCCCTATGTGGAAACAGGGAGAAGGCTTGCGCGTGGGGGAGGAGAGAGGAGGCAGGCACCTGGTCTGGTAGGTCACGGGAAGAGCCAATGGCTCAGAAGGGCGGGGACCCAGGTAAGAGCTTATTTAAGCTCCTGGGTTCCCGCCTTCAGCCTCTTTGCTCCTGTGTTTTTCCAGCTGAATCACATCGTCCTCCTCCTCGATCGTCATCTGGTATCGTTCCTTTGTTTGTGTGTGTGTGTGTGCATGGGTGCTTTGGGAAGGATCGGGTGTGTTTGTTGGCTGAAAGAGTGCTGAATAGTGGAGATACTGGGGATTTATAAGTAAAGTTTTGTTCTTACTGCTTTTGTTCCTACTGTTGCTGTAAGGTTGTTTTGTGTGGGAGGGGGTGATACCGTTGCAGCGCCACGTGCTCCGCCGCCTGGCTTCGGCACAGCCCTTTACTTTTATTTTATTGCCCTTCACCTTTAGTTTACTTGCCTTATAGTCTTTTAGTTGCTTTTGCCTTGCTTGCCTGAAAGTTCTTTCAGTTGTTTTAATCACTTTACCGATCAGCTGTTACAGAGGCTTAGCTTTAGAACAGCAGCAGGCCGCAGTAGATTATCGGCGTTGCTTAGCAACGGAATTTGTTTATTTCCTTCTACTACGGAACCCACGTGGCCAGCTGCATATCAGCTGTTCACAGCAGCTTATGTGTGTTTGCAGTAGCACGCCGCAGTAGATTATCGGCGTTGCTTAGCAACGGAATTTGTTTATTTCCTTCTACAGAACAGCGGGTCCCTGGTGCCTCTCGCTTACGGTGCTTAGCTGCCTTTTGTTTTGAGAAGGGCTGCTGCTCCATTGTGTTTAGCAAGAAGCTAATCAATTTAGTCATAAACAATTTAAATCAACATTTAATTAATAAACAGATCCTGTAGCTTATGCTGGCTCAGCTTGTCTGAGCGTGGAAAGCTAAGCAGGGTCAAGCCTGGTTATAATCAATTTAATCAATTTTTGGATTCATTTAAGTAAACTTTAATCAGCTTGATCAGTCTATTAAATCAATTGATTTACTACTCCCCCCCCAAAATAAAAATTAAAAAATAAAAATAAAATAATAATAATTAAAAAAAAAATTTTTTTTTTCTCCCCCTTTCTTTTTCTTTCCCTGCTACTCAAATAAACTGAATCAATCTGATCAACTAGCTGAATTAATTTATTTGATTCTTCCTCCCTAATTTACTGTGCGCTGCGCTGCTGGCACAGCTGGTCTGGGCGTGGAATTAAATAAGTATTTTACTTTAATCTTGTTGTTATTCATCAATTTCTGTTAGTGTTTCAGTTGAGGTTCCGCTCCAGATGCCTCCCAAGAAAAATCAGGGTGGCAAGAAGGGCAAAGGACGTGCTCCTAGGCAACCAGCAAAACGTCCGCCACCGGCTCGTGTTTCCTCGTCAGATGAAGAGGACCTTGATGCTTCAAGGGTTGCCAAGAAAGGGCGGGCAGGGCAGGGCAGGGCCTCTCTATGCGTGGCAGATCAAAGGATAATGTTCTGCATTCTTTTTCAGCTCAATTAGAAGAAATGGCAGCCACTATTAATGCCATGGCCCCGTCAAAGCCCAGCACGAGCCGTTTTTCTAGGGAGCATGCAGTGGAATCACCTCCACGTGCGTGGGACCAAGAATTTGATGAAACAGATGCACCAGAGAGGGGTGAGTATTACCCACACAATGGCAGGGCATCATGGCCGTATAGGCACACAAGTCCACCACGTGGATTCAACCATTATTATCAAGGCCCAGCTGTGCCACCCCCACCGGGGTGGCCATATTATTGGGGGCAGCCGCCTTCTTCACCTACAAGATCCCCCTCACATTCCAGAAGAGCACCAAAGAATCATCATGCATGCAGGGTAGATAGTGACGGGGAGTCTTCTCAGGTGAAGAAGGCATGTGTAAAGGTGTGGTCTGGCCCGCGGGGCCATACTGTGACCGAGTCTAAGGTGCACTCCACAGTTGATATGGTAGATCATTACCCTCGCGTAGGAGCGGGCGCCATGCCCTCTGGCGCCCCCTCCTTTCCGTTGGGATACCATTTGGCCCCTGCAACCAAGGAGAAAATAATCCGTGGTGAATATGTTGATATTTTCTCCCTCCTGACAAGAGAAAATGAAACTGCTGATAATGATAAAACCAGTGAAAAAGACCAAGAGGCAGTAAAGCGCAAAAAACCAGCCCGCAATTGGGCCAATTGGTTGCCAGGGTTTATCATTTATATGGGCATCATTCAGCAGCAGTTTCCCGATCGAGCAGCTACCATTACCAAATACCTAGATATAATTTATCGGGCTTATTCTGGCTTTGACGGTGGCGCTTGGTTAGCATACGATGAAGGGTTTAGGAAAAAGGCTGCCTTTCATGATGACATAAGATGGGACAAGAAAGATCATGATTTGTGGTTAGAATACATGATCCCTGCCAGGCCTATTTCAGGTGAGAGGTCTGAGAGTGGTCATGTTTTGTCCAGGGGAGCGCCTGCCTTCAACCCCCGTGCTTCCACAGGGCAGGCGGTTCAGCCCCGCCAGGCGTGCTGGGATTATGCCTACAAAGGGCACTGTGGGCGCACGGAGTGCCCATACAAGCATGCATGTGCAGTCTGTGGAGGCTCCCACACGTCAGTATCCTGTTTTCGTTTGCGGGGCTCAAGGGGTGGTTTCAAGGGTGCAGGGCCCAAGCGGCAACACGGGACTGGCCAACACCCTTCGACAAAAGGGCCCCAGCCCAATTAGATTACATACGCTAGCTGCATTACTGTCTACGTACCCCAACAAGCCTGATGCCAATTACTTGCTAAGTGGTTTCAGATATGGTTTCAGAATTCCATATCAAGGTCCTCATGTGCACATGATGTCCCGTAATAAAAAATCAGTTATTGAGGCAGAGTACATAGTCCAAACCAAAATTGATAAAGAAGTGCGTGCGGGGAGGGTGTTGGGCCCATTTTCTTCGTTACCCATGCCCTCCCTACGCATATCGCCTTTGGGAATAGTTCCTAAGAAGGCCCCGGGTGAGTTTCGCATGATTCATAACTTGTCCTTTCCCATGGGTGCCTCAGTGAATGATGCTATACCGGAACACCTTTGTTCTGTCCGGTATGCGTCATTTGATTCCGTAGTTGATATGATTCGTTCCTGCGGTACTGGAGCCCTCATGGGAAAGTGCGATATTAAATCAGCATTTAGATTGCTGCCTGTCCACCCCGATGATTTTGACCTTCTTGGGTTTTGTTTCCAAAGAAAATTTTACTTCGATAGAGCCATGCCAATGGGCTGCTCCATATCGTGCTCTGCCTTTGAACGTTTTAGCTCTTTTCTTGATTGCGCCTTGAAGAACAGGACAGGCCTCGAACAGGTTGTCCACTATTTGGACGATTTTTTGTTCGCAGGCCCAGCCTGCTCTGAGCAATGTGCATTCTTGATGGACCAGTTTAATAACTTGGCCTCTGAGCTGGGTGTTCCGTTGGCAGTCGAGAAGACTGAGGGTCCCGTTTCCACACTCAGTTTTCTTGGAATAGAATTAGATTCAGTGCAGCAGTGTTCCCGCCTCCCAAGAGAAAAACTAGTCGATATAATTGAGCGCATTTCCGTTGTATTGCAACATTCAAAAATTACGTTATGCAATTTACAGAGCATTGTTGGTCATCTCAATTTTGCATGCAGAGTGGTCGCTCCAGGGCGGGCATTTTTACGCCGTTTATGTGCAGCCATGCGGGGTCTGAAACGCCCATTCCACAGAATTCGTGTATCGGCTGCAATGCGAGATGATCTTCATGTTTGGTTACAATTTTTAACTCAATTCAATGGTGTTTCTTTTTGGAGGCGAGAGCTGTTGCTCCAGGCAAATTTTCAGGTTCAGTCAGACGCTTCCGGTGCTATGGGATTCGGAGTTATTTTTCAAGATCAGTGGTGCGCAGCGCCATGGCCCGGGGCATGGCTGGGTTCCGGGTTATGTAAAGACATTACTTTTCTAGAGCTGTTTCCAATTTACGTGGCTGTCCATCTATGGGCAGACCTTTGGGGTAACTCAGTTGTACATTTTTGGTGTGACAATCAAGCTACAGTGCAGATATTGAACACTATGTCTTCAAAGAACCCCAGAGTTATGTCTTTAGTCAGAGCACTTATACTGCATACTTTGAAGTGCAATATTTTGCTCAGGGCACGACACACACCCGGCCTCGACAATGGCATCGCAGACGCCTTGTCCAGGAACCAGATGCAGAGATTTCGGGCCCTTGCCCCATGGGCCCAGCAGTCCCCTGTCTTGATGCCAGATTATCTTTGGCAGATTGGCGAACAGCTGCTTCACAAGCAATTTGGTGTTCAATAGCCCCAAGCACGCAGGAGGCCTATATGCGTTCAGGTAGGGATTTCGCTGCCTTTAGAGCGGCTGTCTGCCTCCCAATGTTGTGGCCGGTGCCAGTCGAACACCTTATGCAGTTCTGCATTTCCAAATTGCAGAGTGGGTCATCAGTTAAGACTGTTCGAGGGAAATTAGCTGCCTTGTCCTTTTTGGCCAAGACACAGGGTATTCACGATAACTCAAATGATTTTAGGGTAAAAAGAATCCTGGCAGGATGGTCCAGGGTGTGCCCTCGTCCACCTGACTCGAGGACCCCGGTGTCACCCGAGGTTTTACTCAAGCTCCATGAACAATGGCCTACAGTCTGCCGTTCTCCTTATGAGGCGGTTTTATTTCATGCAACAGCCTTGACGGCTTTTTTCGGCGCTCTTCGCATCTCTGAATTGGTGGTGCAATCCCGCTTGGATGGATCTGCACGCGCCCTACAATTTTTGGACCTTTCCCTGCACGCCTTGTGGGCGACAATAAAAGTGAGAAGATCCAAGACTGACCAGTTGGGTAAAGGGTCTATCATATTGCTACACGCAGGATCAATGACAGAGCTGTGTCCTGTTAAGGCCCTACATGCATTTGTGGCTATACGGGGTATTGCTGATGGCAGTTTGTTTTGCCATCAAGATGGTGCGCCATTAACCAAGTTTCAATTTTGGTCAGTAACGAAGTCCGCCCTGGCGGCGGCAGGTTGGGCCCATTTGCACTTTGGAACCCACTCCTTCCGGATCGGTGCTGCATCTACTGCAGCAGAATTGGGGTTTTCTCAGGAAAAGGTTCAAGCAATGGGTCGTTGGAGGTCCCGGTCTTACCGGGCCTATGTGCGAGAGTTGCCTTGAAGGTACTGCTGTGGGCTGTGTTTTTCTTCCAGGTCACCGGAGTGGAGGCAGGACTGTCCGTGTGCTGATTTGCGGGCACAGTATGGTGTACTGGGCAGCAAAACGAGCCGCCAATACGGGCTTTGGGTCTCACCTGGCGGTCGAGCGTTCGGCGGACGTCCATTGGATGGGTCGCCGAGGCATGAGATGGCAGCACCTCCTCCACAGTTTGTTCTGGACTGACCAGTTTTCGTCCCCCCCAGATGTCCTGGTACTGCATTTGGGGGGGAATGACTTGGGCTTGTTGAAAGGCAAGGCCCTGATTCTCCAGGTGCTATGCGACATAGCATCCATCCGACACCGGTGGCCGGGGGTTCGGATATTATGGTCGTTCATCATACCGCGCCTCAGTTGGCCTAAGGCCTTGAATAGGGCGGTTAGGAAGGTGAACGGCGAAATTTGTAGGGCCATAGGTGGGATCGGGTTTTGTATTCCCCATCCCAATATAACCTTGGCCCGGAGGGAGCTGTATCGGCCGGATGGGGTTCACCTATCCGATATTGGCAATGATATATTTATTGGAGATCTGCGAAGGGCCCTGCTCGCTCTTTTATCGTGCAGGTGGGGGAGATTCGACTAAGCGATAGCTTGTCTCTCCCTGTGGCGGGAAGTGCGGGTTTAGGCAGGAACAATTAGAGTTATGGTGATCATCCAGTGGCACCTTTCAAGGTGACTGACGTTTACCCAAGGCTGCCCTCGCCAACGCCAGGAGGCTTGGCACGAGGGAGATTGGGACGCCTTTGGGGTTTTACCTTTCTCACCTATTTTGGGAGCCTGGAGGCGCCAAAGTAAGGTGACGATGGTAAGGCCCTCCAGCTCCACATGGAGGGCAACTGGCCGGTGGCGGGCAATCCCGCCTCCAGTTCAGTTAGGATGCATTCGCCAAATATTGGTCTTTTTTCCCGGCCAAGGGCCGGGCTAGGTTAGAACCGCACTTCACCCTTCACAGATCTTCAATTCAATAAATGTGGCCCTGATTTGAAACCATATACCCTGTGTCTGCCTCTTCTTTATCTCGCCCTTACACGCGCAAAGAACTTCCAATGGCCCCTATGTGGAAACAGGGAGAAGGCTTGCGCGTGGGGGAGGAGAGAGGAGGCAGGCACCTGGTCTGGTAGGTCACGGGAAGAGCCAATGGCTCAGAAGGGCGGGGACCCAGGTAAGAGCTTATTTAAGCTCCTGGGTTCCCGCCTTCAGCCTCTTTGCTCCTGTGTTTTTCCAGCTCCCTCCACTCCCGCCCTCTGAGCAGTGTAGGCTCCTCTGGCCGCCCGTTTCCTGGGGGCCGAGTAGGAATTTTGGCTCATTGTCCCAATTGGCCGGGGCATTGGGCGTGTTTCGCCTACTCTACACTGTGAAGCAGGGTATGGGAATTTTTGAATTCGATTGTGATCCCGCCAGGGGGATCTTAGCTAAATTGGTCACATTGGCGGGAAGTGCGGGTTTAGGCAGGAACAATTAGAGTTATGGTGATCATCCAGTGGCACCTTTCAAGGTGACTGACGTTTACCCAAGGCTGCCCTCGCCAACGCCAGGAGGCTTGGCACGAGGGAGATTGGGACGCCTTTGGGGTTTTACCTTTCTCACCTATTTTGGGAGCCTGGAGGCGCCAAAGTAAGGTGACGATGGTAAGGCCCTCCAGCTCCACATGGAGGGCAACTGGCCGGTGGCGGGCAATCCCGCCTCCAGTTCAGTTAGGATGCATTCGCCAAATATTGGTCTTTTTTCCCGGCCAAGGGCCGGGCTAGGTTAGAACCGCACTTCACCCTTCACAGATCTTCAATTCAATAAATGTGGCCCTGATTTGAAACCATATACCCTGTGTCTGCCTCTTCTTTATCTCGCCCTTACACGCGCAAATGAGTGTTTCTGGTAGTTTCCGGTTCCTAGAGGAAGCGCTAAATCCCTGTTGCACAAGCGGTGGGTGCCACTTGCAGAACAGAACTGGCAGTGCCCTCCACTTGCACAATGGCCCACTTAGATACTGCCCCAAATGTGTCTACTCAGAAGTAAGTTCAACGGGTCTTACTCTCACAGGTATGTACGTATGTATAGGATTGCAGCCTTAGGCTTCAATCCTATACCCACTTGTCTGGGAGTAAGCCCCATTGAACATAAAGGGACTTAACGTATAGCATTGCTCTGTTACTGAGTTTATAGCAGAGTTGAGTCTTGAATTGGAGACTTCCTGATTCTTAGCCCTTATATTACACCAGTTCTCCTCAGAATTGAAATATAAGTGTAGTTGCTTGCTCATTTGTGATTTGTTTCTTTAAAGTATTGTAAACTGGACCAAACTTAAAAGGAAGATTCAGAGCACAAACCAGACATAGCCTTCAGTTAGGAAACCACTTTTAATGATGAAAAGCTCCTTCCACCAGCCTGCTACAATATCCTGCAGGATAGAAGATTAATCCATAGGTTACCATATCCCTCCCCTTTGAGATTTGTGAATAAAGTCAAACAACTGGTTAGAATCAGAAATGAACCAACAAAACAACTAATTAAAGCTATGGGCAGACTGCCCAGTCTCAGTGGTCAACACGGGTGGGATTATTCTACAGTAGTGCCCCTGGTTGCTACTATCCATCTTCACAGGACATCTCATAGATCTATTTGGCTAAGACAGCGCTACTTCAGGTGTGCTTGCTTACAAGTCAAACAGGTTCAGAATAATCGTTGATTGGTTCACAGACACAGTGATTCTGCTTGAGAAATTGGATCTGTGAACACTGGTTAGTCAGCCTCCCCAAGCACTCAGGTCAGGATAGGGCAGGTTAGAAACCCCAAAAAACCCTAAACCTAGAAACCATGCAAAATTAACTGCAACATTGGTTATATAATAGCCCCATTCAGGTGTTCCCCCTCCCACATTGCCTATCATGTGATGGAGACAGCAAGGATGCCGGCCCTGACTCTTCAATCACCTTCCCAGAAGCCCTGCCATCCTCCATGCATTGAGACCGAACGTCTACTCTGGGAAACCAGATGTATTCATGAAGGCTCCCCACAGAATTTAGAACCCTGATTACACTAGATTGATCGCACTAGATTGGCAGTGCACAGGTCGCAGGAAGCCTTCCCAAGTAGAGCCAGTTCCTTCAGCCCCAATGCATGGAGGACAGCAGGGATGGGCCATCGGGAATGCAACCAGTGATGGTGAGCATGTCCTCACTCTCCCCAGTCACAAGATGGACAAGACCTGAGGAAGAACTCCTAAGCAAGGCTAATGTTTCACATGCTCTGCAGCAGCAAACCCTTGCTTGCTTCCAATCCTGCAGGAGAGCTGCAGGGAGTCTATGTTCTCCAACAAGTGTACCTGGCGGTTGTCGGGTTGTAATGGTTTGGTACCTGCTGAAGCCCACACCTTGTTGGGGGCCCACCATCAACTAAAGCCCCTCAGCCCCTGCTACTACTCTCTACCATCACTTATTGCTCACTCAGTGACCATGTCTCTGGTCTAGACATGGTGAACAGTGGTGTGAGTAGGTCCAGGGCCTGCAGGGACATAGCACTGGCACTTTATTAGCAGGGATGCTGATGCCATCTGCCGCCCCTCGCCCCCGAATTTCGTGTTCCCTCTGAGCTTAGCTGCTATTTTCACAGTAGCTAGCAGGGAGGATGAATTTTCCTAGCAACAATATATTGTTCCCTGTATTTTGTGCTGGCTTGGTCTTGTAATAGCCATTAGCTTTATAAAAGACCTGCTCCTGATGGAAATAAAATTGCTAGAACTGGTTAGCTGATATGGATCAACACAGCTACCTGAATTTTTGGACTTTCCATGGGGGCATTGCTATGGCGACTGTCATGATGAGTGCCTGCACTTCAAAATTTACCACTGCATCACTGATGTCTAACCAGTGGTGATGACAAAGAGAGTGGAAGAGGACTCACTAAGGGAATTTTGCTTGAGTGCCCCCAAAACCTGAAATCATCACTGGTATGATGCACATGTTTTCAAACATGTATGTCACATTCATACTTGACATTTTTTAGTTGTACATATAAAACATTTTACATGTACATCCAAATCAATCTAATGTGTAAAGCAACCTTTTCAGGCATTGACAAACACAATTAGTTTTGGCCTGCAAAGCTGCCAAGAGTGGCACGGTAAATGAAGGTTGAATTGTGGGCAGGACATGAGGGAACCTCAGTCACACACCCACCACCAATTTCGAAATTCAAATGCTGCAGAGACCAACTTAACCAATATGATCCAGTTGTATGAACTGATTGCTGTGTTTCTCCTGTATTTTTAGAACCTGTATATCTGGTGTTTTTTTTAACTTGATGATACATGCCTGCTGGTGAGAGCTGGTGTAGCATAGTGACCTAGAATAAAGAAATATTATCCAAATTTCACAAATAACCATCATAATAGTATATGTATAATATAATATTAATAGAGTTTAATACCACAATCTGTAGACAATTAAGCATGATTAAGTGCCATTGAAATCAACGGAACTTGAACACACAGTAAAGCACTGAAGTTGTATTGATTTTAATTGGATTTAAGAAAGCCTTTACTACAGGATTGCGGCCTATAGTTTAAAAATCCCATTATAGCTATGTCCCTTTAAATTACTCAGGTTTTACTGCAGCCTGGATTACCATCTCATATATTCTTACTGGGCTGGCTGTCCTTCATATTCTGTATTTGTGGTCCTCAATCATTCTTTGGAAGGGGAGCTCGTAGGAACAGACAAAGAGGATTGAAAGTCTTGGAGTTGGATACATTTTTTATTACTTTGAATTTTCAGTAGTCAGAAAAGAAAACCCCTTCATCAATCATGCTGATAGAAGTCCAAAGGGCAAACAACCATTCTATTCAGAACAGGATCCAATGAGTTCAGAGCCTTATTTATGTTCGGTGAGTGCCCAGACATTACAGTTTCCTGGCTAACTGAACATTACTATTTATTAGTAGTGCACAATGGAGATCCTAGTGTAATGAACTGTGATATACTGACCTAATTCGTGTTTGCCAGTCATATCAGATTTATTGCAATTGGTGTTGAGAGGAGCAGCCATAATTTACCAAAATCTCCCTCTGTGGGAGGTCAGCAATGTGTCTGTGTGTCTATGTGTAGGGGGACTTCCCGCAGATAGGTAATGTTTTCAGACCACAGAGACAGAAAGCACAAGCTCCAATTTAACAAACTATTGCAAGATGTGCCATCTGAGGCCAGACTGACCGTAGCCATTTGATACTAGAACCAGGAGTACAGGCTAGTGCCCTTTAAACAGCCAGTCTGGCAGCAGAATGAGGTGACTGAACCATCCTGAGGTGGTTGAGTGGGGGACAACAACGTATTGCATTTCTTCCTCGGGTGTCAAGCTTCATGCAATTAGAAAACCAATACGCCAGTTCTATTCCAGCACATTCCCTGCTGTGCTTGTTTTCTGATTGGTGTGTGTGTGTGTGTGTGTGTACACCAACCTTCCCAGCCTGGTGCCCTTAATATGTTCTGGATTACAACTCCTAGCATTCCTGACCATTGGCCATGCTTACTGGCACTGATGCAATGTGTTTGTCAATCTATAGAAGATTTATTAACCCAATAGTCCTGTGGGATAGGGCATTGCCCCCGCATTTGACATATTAGAAGATGGCACTAATCAAGACAGAGTGCCTTGCCTATGAGTCCATGGCAGAAGTGAGATTTGAGCCTCATGCTCTCAGATCCAACCCAGTCTCCCAGATCCAACTCACTATCCCTGGATAACTATCCACTATCTCTCCTCACTATCCCTGCCTTTCCTAACTCCTTAATTGTAAAATAACACAGAGAGAGACTGATAGAGCAGAGCCAATCACCCAACAGAAAATTCCAAATCATTAGTTTTGTCCAAGCATATCCATCCTTCATGTAACTGTTACTCCATTGATTTCAGCAAATACTTGCAGTTTCCATCTTAAAAACAGAAATTGAACTGTTATTGACAGAAATCAAGTGAGCATTTCATCATTTTGTTCCTCAATCCTGAATATCAGAAGGGAGGATTTATTGGAGAGGGAGGAAAAGACTGATCCATAAATTTCTCATTACCCAACAGAGAAAAACATTTGCTTGAATAATTGAATGTGTTTAGCATCATAGCTAGTAGTTAATCATGTTTACTCACCTTCACTTTTACTGCACTGAAAGGCTCTACTTATACTGCATAGGATTTTACAGAGAAATTTGCAGAGAGTCGTTCACCATATGAAACCAAAATATATAGGACATCATCATAGCTGAACATGCAAAAGCTTAAAGGAATAGAAATTCTTCTGTTTAAAATGTTAGCAAGGGAGGGGGACAATATAATATAGGAACATAGGAAGCTGCCTTGTACTAGGTTAGACTGAATAGCCTAATCTAGCCTAATACAATCTACTCTGGGTTGGATCCAGACTTAGTCATGCTTGGAGCAAACTCACTGATCAGTGGGACTTAAGTTGGTTATGACTAAAATAAGTCTAATTGCTTTCAATGCACTTATCTCAGCATGACAAAGTCTGAGTCCAACCATCTGACTGGAAGGTGCTCCCCAGGGTCTCAGGTAGAGGTCTTTCACATCATCTGGTACCCGATTCTTTTTTAACTGGAGATGCCAGGGAAAGAACGCTCTTTGTGCAAAGCACATACTCTACCCTTGAGCTAGTGACTGGGTTCATACAACAGGATAAGTCATGGTGATTTATAAACCATGTTTGTTTCTGTTGGGACTTGAAAAAGATACTAGGAGAGGATATATTGTGGAGTAATATCCTTCCTATCTCATGTTAGTGAGATCAGCAGAGTAGAGTCCCTTTCCAGCTTAAAAGAAGCTTAGATTTGGCTAGTGTTAGCCAGTTAGCATTTGGTAATCCAGGGTGCTTTAAGGCAGACTGGATTTCCCTGGTTTTGCCCCCTTTTCTCTCCCTCAGAACAATAATCAGAGACACAGTCTTGTAAAAGTTAAAAGTAACATTTACTCACTCAGATTATGCAGTTTCATTCAGGCAGGCTTAAAAGACGTTTCTTACAGTTGGTACAAGTACATTTGTAGTTACTTGGGGTCTGAACTTGTGGAGTTCAGACCAGCAACTCTGGTTACATGCTGCTGCTAGAACCACGTGGAGACAACAACTCACGTGCAACCACACTCACTCAGAGTCCCAGCAGAAAGAGGAAGAAACTGATAGCTACGCCCACTTCCTGCTTAGGCTCTGCTAATTATTCAATGAGTGCCTTCTAGGGAATCCACCCTAGAAGGTATCAGTGATCTTAACCATTTCACCCAACTACCTGGTGAAACATGAGCCATAGCCATGAGCAATTTAATTATCCAACAGTTTCAGAGTGGCTTGTTGTGTTGTCTGAACCCAGCAGCATGGTTGGGTTCCACAATCATGCACATTGCACAAGCCAATCTGCTTGGGTTCAGACAACAGAAGCCACTCTGAAACAAACATGGCTTACAATCACCATGGGTTATCGTGGTGTGTGAACCCAGTGATTTGTCCCCCACGTGCACACCAAATGTTGTCACCAGTACATATTACACAGACACTGACCCTTCTGGGTGTTCAGTGCCTACTGAAAACAAGCTTGTTCCAATAAGCTTTCCCAGAATGGTGATCTTTTCTTTTTTTGTTGTTGCTTTCATGCTGTTCTGTCTTCTAAGTGTTATCCAGTATTTTATTATGGTTTTATACTGTATTGTTTCTATATCACTTAGAAATTTCTTTTAATGTAAGCAATTCATAAATATTGGTAAATAAATGAATAAGAAAGTGAACATTAGAAACAATGTGTGCATACTATTCTCTGTGAAGAATGCATGCAGTGGCTTGAATTAATTTCCTGCTGCTCACAGAACAACTATGAGTGAATCACAATTTTCTTGAATGCAATGAAAGAGCACAAGTTGTGGGGGAAAATAAAATATTGAAAAATTGAATTTGATTGCTTAGAAGTGATAGATTACATTTGAACTCGGCATGCCTTTACTCTGAGATGGAATTATTTTCTCTAAGATATTGACCCTTTTTGCGAAGGAAAGATTTACAGTGTTGCCCTTGATTTAGCAAAATAAATCCTGTTGACTTCATAATAAATGGAATGAATGTCCTTCCACATGTTTCAATTGCCTAGACCGAGTCGCACAGCATACTTTATAGTTACAGTTATGCCTAATTTGCCAAGCGCCACCAAAAATCTGCAGTATATGATTCAAAAGGCCGGTTTACATTAACTGCCAGTCCACATGCAGCGGGCCTCTGCCGAGCTTGTGAATGGAAGCACTGACATGGAGGCACCGTGTGTTAGGGTGGCCAGTCACACATTGCCAAAAAAAAGAGGGTATGCACCACTGAAAGAGAGGACAAAAGGCGACACCAGTTTGGATAGAATTTGCAGGTGCTAATTTGTTGGCGTTTTTTTGTTTTTTTAAAATATGTTTTATTAATTTTTTTCCAATCTTACAACTACTAATGAATACAACAAAAATACAACATAAACATTGTGCACACACACCCACCTCTTGGGACCAAGTTATATTTCTCCCCCCAATATATATATATATATATATATATATATAGTGCTTTTTTTCTGGAGAAAAGGGTACCGGAACTCTTGGATTACATTTCCTCGGGAGTAGATGGCGATTAAATTGTAATGCAATTAATAGAAGAAAAGGTGCTGGAACTCAGTTCCGGTGAGTTCCACCAGAAAAAAAGCCCTGTATATATATATATATATATATATATATCAGATATTATTCTATATTCCAAAAATGTAACAAATCTTGACAAGGTTCGTTCCCCTTCCCCTTCACCAACACATAATCCAAAAATTTACTCCAAATGTTAAAGTGTCTTTCTCCAATTGTCCTTTTTGACACTTAATATTACAAGTTAATTTATAATTTAGCGTGATATCCCATACCTCTTTATCAGATGCTAATTTGTATAGATTTCATAGATAATAGAGTTGGAAGGAGCCTACAAGGCTATCGAGTCCAACTCCCTGCTCAATGCAGGAAACTAGAGGAGGGGTCTCCCATCCAAATAATAACCAGGCCTGGCCCTGCTTAGCTTTCCACACTCAGACAAGCTGAGCCAGCGTAAGCCACAGGCCTGTATGTATATATGCAAACTGTGACAGAATCGCTAGAATTTAAATTTTGCAGGAGACAAACCAAATGATTTCCAAATCATCCCCGAAAATTCTTAAATTAATTTATACCCCACCCAGATCACCCAAATCAGTTCTCTTATTCAATTAGTTAACCCCCAGATGATCCAGATCTTACTCCAAAATGAATTTCCAACCAATAAATCTCCCCCATTCAGTTCAATCACTCACATCATTATCCTCCCTACATCAAATCAAATTCATGATCAATAAGGTGTGAATTACAATTCCCTTGAAAGTGATGGTGCTGGGATACAGGGCCAGCCCACCCATGAAGCAAGGCGAGGCACCTGCATGAGGGGGCAGCACAGCTATAAGAATGGTGAACTGCACTGCTCCCCCACCCCCAGCCCAAAGAGCCCACTGCCACCTCCAGCAGGTGTGCTAGAGAGCCCCTCCAGCCACTTTCCCGTTGTGGCATTTGCTGCAGTGAGAAAGCAACCATCAGGGCAGTTCAAAGCAGCTGCTGGCCCTCTGTTGCTGCAGGGCTCGGAGTTCTCGTGAGATCTCAGCACATGGCTGACACTTTCCAATATCTTGGCCATGTGCCAAGATCTCGCAAGAGCCCAGAGCCACAAGATCGGATCTCCCTCCCGACACTGCCGTGCAACCCTCCCCCCCCCCGCCACCACCAGCCCGAGTCCAGAAAGCACCCATGTGACAGCAAAGGAAAGGCAGTGGGCCTATGGGGCAGCAATTTCCCACACACACACACAGGATTGGCCATGCAAAGGAAATGTAAATGATGTCTTTTCTCTTCAGCCTCAGTATCCAGAGGCATTCTGCTTGAGCACCATCCAGCCAAAAGCTTAATGGCCCAAAGCACTGTCATGTGGGGCTGCTAGCTAGCATAACCAGCCCATACAGCAGCAAATGACTACTATACATTCCATTCTCAAGGGTATCCAGATAGAAGAACACACCTTGGCCAAAGATTGTGTGCAAATGAATATGTACTATTAAAAAATCATGCATGTGATTTTTTAATCTAAAATAAGGACTTTTGCAGGGTTGCACGCACCCCCCTGAAGGAGCAAGTTCATAGCTTGGGGGTTCTCCTGGAGTCATCCTTTCTCTACAGAGGCTCAGGCGGGCTCATCGCACAAGGTGCCTTCTACCAGCTTCAGCTTGTGGCTCAGCTATGCCCCTATCTGGGCAGGGAAAACCTGCCTTCAGTAATCTATTGCAGTAATCTACTGCAATACACTCTATCTGGGGCTGTCCTTCAAAATGGTTCAGAAGCTGCAGTTTGTGCAAAATGTGGCAACCACAGTGATAGCAGGGACCAGAAATTCCGAATATATAATACCAATTCTTTCCCATTTGCACTGGCTACCTGTACATTTCCAAGCCCAATTCAATCTGCTGTTTTTGACCTAAAAAGCCTTACAGGGCTTGGGACCAAAATACCTGATGGAGCATCTCTCCAAGTATTATCCTGCCTGTACACTAAAATTGTCATGTAAGGTCTTCCTCCAGATGCCTCCTCTGAAGGCAGTTTGGAGAATGGCAACAAGGGAGAGAGTCTTCTTAGTGCTGGGCCTTCTGATTGTAGAATGCTCTCCCCAATGAGGTCTGCCTGTCACCAACATTGTCATCCTTTTGGTTCCAGGTTAAGACTTTCCTCTACTCCCAGGCATTTGACAGCATATGATAAGGTTTTAACTGGTCCTAGGATTTTTATTGTTGATTGTTTTTAATTGTTTTCATTTCCCCCCCCCCCATGTAATGGCTTTTATATTGTGTGTTATATTGTATTTTTAAGGTTTCAATCTTTTGTAAACAGCCCAGAGAGCTTTGGCTCTTGAGTGGTATAGAAACTTAATAAAATAGTTTTGCTACAAAAAGTCTCCCACTTCATATTTTCACTTCCAGTCCACCTGTCACTGTCACAAGTTGGAATATACATTTAATTTCTCTATTCTGAAATAATATTGCATTTCCTTGTTGCAACTTTCCACCACCAGGAAGAACGTCGAATCTTTTAGCATAATATGTCAGTACATCTCTCGTTCTTCAGACTCATAAGCCTTCAGCTTCTTGTAGGCTGTAGTGGTCCCTGGAATATATTAGCCAGTGGGTTAATGTGTTTTAAATGTTAATGGTCTGGTGCTGTAATGGTGTCACTGGCCTCATCAAAATAATCTTAGAAGCTTCTCATCCAGCAGGAGCTTTATGTTATTGAGCTTTTAAAGATACAGAACATATCATATGGTTTGCCATATTAAATTTGGATCCCATTGCTAGAGCAATGTAGGTTTTTCTAAGCACAGTCCACATTCTAGGCAGCAAATACAATAGCTATGTATGCACAGGTGAGTCACAGCAAACACATAAATTGTGGATGATATACCCACAGCTTTAAACACCTATGTACATTGCATCTGGTCTGGGAATCCTGGGTCAGGGTTCTCAGATATGGGAATAAGAGTATTGAAAGAAGCAGGCATGACATCCATACTTTAGTGCAGTGCTTGCTACAGAAAACAAACAGTGTATGCACGACAATTGTATTTGCCACACAAAGTGTAGGGTCACCTGAAGAGTCTAATAGAAGCATATTATTTATTTTAAAAAGTATGTAGAGGCCACCGTCCAATAACTGTATGACTTTATCAGACAGAGCTAATGTGTGCATGGACTCCATTGAAAGACTATGTCCAAAGTGCTGTCAGGAAATATATACGCTCAGTCTCCGGTGTTTGATCTGTGATGTCTCTTTCACACATGGAAGACACCATATAATGGTGCAGTTATTGATGTGATTGACATACATGTGATGTGTGAACTGACCCAATGTACAGTGTTATCCTGATGTTTATTTATATCTTTATCTCCCTCCTTTGGGCCATAATCCAGCAGAGTTGAATCAGTGGGCTTAAGCATGCCTAACACTGTGCTGGATTGTGGCCCCTATGAACTGCTTCTTCCTTGGCAATAAGTAGTGATGGGCAAACTTACCCCAACAGAAATCATAATTTGCTCATCAATTAACTAATTCCTCGGCTTACTTTCAAACAAGTTTTCTGTTCTTTTGAAATTGAGTTGTGTATATAGAAATTGTTGTGCATGCCCATCAACAAAATACATCTTGGAAATTGTAGTACTGCATCATGCTGTGTGTCATAACATCACACTTCACTATATTGTGATCCCCTTTCTGATTGGCTGCTTTCTCACGACCTATTGTTTAACATACAGTTGGTACGGATCTGCCAAAGCCAGTGCAAGTGGCACCAATAGGTACTGCGGAAGAGGTAACTCCATTTGCCAAAGCCCAGATAGCCTCCACATCTGTGAGCTGTCCCAGGTGGCACTGCTCCCCTCCTAACCTCCTCCTCAGATTCCTTTTCAGTATCCCCTCACAGTGCTACCCATCAGCACCCAGGTCTAAAGTAGTTTTTATTTACCAAACAAGAAAAATGTTCTGCCTGATACTTGAGGAAAATGGCCTCAGTTGAGTAGCTTGATACAGAAATGAAATCAAGCCATGAGTGAAAAAGAATGTTGAACATGGGTTGGATACCGCCCTACATGGCTATGTCTTCAAATGTGAATAGTTTGTTAATGGATTTCAAATCCAAATGTTAACACTGATTGGATGGGAAATAGTAAGTAAGAGGTGAAAGTGACATCATTCCATGAGCTTGAGCATTGTGACTGGGATATTTGCATTTCCTTCACAAAGTAAAGGGTTAAACCATGGACAATGGAACCAACTACTTAGGAAGGTGGTGGGCTCTCCCATTCTGGAGGCATTCAAGGTGCAGCTGGACAGCCATCTGTCAGGGATGCTTTGACCTGGTTTCCTGCATTGAGCAGGGGGTTGGACTTGGTGGCCTTGTAGGCCCCTTCCAACTCTACTTTTCTATGATTCTATTAAACCAATGAACATCAAGACATGTGCCAAAATGGCAGCATTTATAGACTTACTCATGCAGATGACCACACAGGCACAGAACACAAAGATCAACTTGTGATCAATCTCAGTTTGAATAGCAAAAGTACTAAAGTTTGTTAGATAGTCACGCTGGCTCAGTGTACACAGAGGCATTATTTCTTAACATTTTTTAAAAGCCCATTAAAATAATGTACTGTTTTTAATGTGTGTTTTTTAGTGTTGCAAGGTTTTATTGTTTTAAATTGTTGTACACCGCCTAGATGGCTTTCTAGCAGGATAAGGGAGTATATAAATGTTAAATAATGAACATAATCGATTCTACAAACAAACTAATTTCACATTTCCATGGCATCCCTAATTTAATAAGTGTGACCCAATGAATTCAAAGACTTAAATGAGGCACCAGATGCAAAATCAGGAAGCCTGTGCTGAGTTCCCTCCTCCCGCTTCTTATTTATTTATTTGCAGCATTTATATCATGCCCTTTAGCCAAAAAAGCTCCCAGAGTGGACCTACAAAGATAAGAAGAATGACAGGCCCTGCCCTCAGGCTTACAATCTAAATTTAGGACAAAGATACATAAGGAATAAGAGATAGTGAGGGGGGAGGAATTTAACATTTTACCATTTCTTTTAGCTCATCCTGTGTCCAGAGATGCCACTATGATGTGCATCTCCTCATCGGCTGCTGTTGCAGGGGGGGGGGGAACGTACACTCTAATGAAATCGAGACAGAGAATAAGTTGAATTTGAATTATGGATGTGCACCCATCATGGAACTGAAAGCTGTTTGTTTATTTCTAGTCAGACCCTTTACTTTTAGCAATGCGCAGCTCTGCCCTGAATAGATCATAAAACCAGTCTTATTTAAGGCTATTGCCGTTTGGAAGGTCACATTTCAGTGGTTTTCAAGCATATTACTTCACCAGACCCCAAAGTTAGTAAAACAAGCACAGGTACTTTTCATAAATATAGGAATAGCATATCCTAAAGATGTAATTTTCTTAACATGTGGACTTCCTGTTTCATTTGAGCTATAGTGCAATATGCTGAAAAGAAAATACTGTAAGTCTTTAGAGATCACAAACAAACAATTTCACAGTACAAGCAGACATAGAGCTGAATTCCCTTTCGTAATACACTATTCATCTTTGTAATTCACTGAGTTCAAAGAAAAGCATTTTTCAGAGTTTAAGCAATTACGTTTATTTCCCTCCCCCCCCCCTCATTCCCTAGAAAGGAAATTATCACAAAAGCATGGGATTAGGAACCACCATGATGTTGGAGGTATCTTCTGTGTATGAAATTTCAATTTAGCAAAGCGTGTAAAACCCTAAAGGCAGTTAGGACTTAATATACTAAAACCATTTTGTTTTCACAGTATATTTATTTTGTATCATCATTGACCCAAGCTAGTTACTGAATTCAGATGGCCGAGCATTTGAAGCATGTAGCACTGCCTGCTGCAGCCTGTCATGCTGATGCTTTTTACTGGGCAAATTAGTCTACTTTAAAGGGATGTGTGCTTACAAAAAGAATCCCAAAAGGCAGAGAGAAACTTGTACATGGACATGCTCAAAATTCAGATTAGAAAGCTGACATGCCAATCTGACTGGGAGCTTTGAAATGGAAAGGAACCTGAAGGAGGTTCTTCTGAAGTAATAGCATTGTAATTTCCCTATGGCACGTATGCCCTATCAGCTAGGCTGAGTTTGAGGACTCCTGGCGCTCTATAGCAATATAAAGAACATCCCGCATACAGGTCCCTCTGAATTCTCCACTATTCCATCTTCCACCCAATAATCAGCATGCTCCAAAGCAGAGGTCCTCAAACTTTTTAAACAGGGGACCAGTTCATTGTCCCTCAGCAAGCACGTGTGCATGCGTGTGTTTGAGCGCCAGGTCTGGTTTTCTAGAGGGGATAAAACTGGTGGATAAAATAAAGATAAAAGAAAGAGAAATTAATAGATATAGAACCAGGGACCGGATTTAACAAGAAGGCCTTTGGTCTGGCACCTCCAATACATAGCTCCACATACAAGAGGATTAAGATTTCTTATTTTAGGTCACCAAAATAAATGTACCTTTGATACTGGTAAATACAATTTTCACGATATTTTAAATGTGTGTTTATTTCAGCCTTACCGGGGTGGGGGTGGGGTTAAATTATGGAATGCAATTCCCCTGGAAATGTGTAGCTCCTTCATTACTAAGTTTTGATTTTTAACATGTTTGACATTTTCATTTCAATATGCATTTTATCAATTGCTTTGGATTAATTTATATTGCTTATTTTAAGGGATGTATGTGTTTTATACGGACCCATCGCTAGAGTCTACACAATCTTCTTTAGAATTTCCTCCTTTTATCCCGGAAGACAATCTTACTCGGTCACGAGTGATCGCCTGATGAATGTGTTTTAAAACTGATTGTATATGTTATTAAATTTTATCTTAGAACTGAACACCACTTTGTGAGGGCTATTACACCCTGAAAGGCAGCTTAGAAATCTTTTAATAAATAATTTTCTAAAAAATAATGTATTCATTATTACATTTGTATCCTGTCTTTTTTTCTCCAAGGAACCCAAGATGGCTTATATGATCCTCCTCCTCTCTATTTTATCCTCACAACAACCCTGTGACTGTGAGGCAGGTTAGGCTGAGAGTCAGTAACTGGCCAAAGTCACTCAGTGAGCTTCATGGCTGAGGGGGACTGGAACCCAGATCTCCCAAGTCCCAGTCCAATCGCTACACCACACTCTAAACAAATATTACACTGATCTTTTGAACATGATTCCCATGGAGCCAGAGGCTATCCTACTTCCTCTATTCTGAACACATGTGGACTAAAACTGTGGAAGGGTCATCTCTACTGGCATCTATCCAGAGGAACTGCCACTATCAAACATTTATTGCTATTTACCACAACAAGAGTAGAGACCTCTGTATGGGTGTATCATGGCTCCTACTCTTTCTGCCAAGGAGAGGGCAAAGGCAGAATCTAGGTAGACCATGTATTCTGTGATTGTCTGGTACCAAAATTTAATTGCATTTTTTTACAGATTTGCCTATCCCTAGAATGGCTTGGGGAAAGATCTGTCTTCAAAATCCTTGGAAATACGAATGACATTTTAAAAATTAGAATTAGTTGTCTTCTGAACTGTACTAGTTTAACCAAACTTTTTTTCCCCATTAGAGCCTGGCACTCCATTACAGTCTGTTTTCAACTTAATCATGAGTTCTACTTTAAATTTGTAAGAACCTGTACAAATTATTGACCCAGGAGAGATCCTATGGCCCCCTAGACAGCATCTAGGGGGACATAGGATTCCCAGATCTGAGGCTGGAGACAGAGCTCCAACCTGGCGATCTGCACTTAAATTCTCCCTTGCAGCCAGAGCAGTAAGAACTGCACCAGCTGCTTTTCCAAGATCGTAAGAGAAACTTTGGAGAAGGGGTAAAGAAGGGGTGATCTGGGGGGGAGAAGACAAGGGCCACCAGAATGCAATGTATCCTGATGGCATGCCAGCCTCCTTCCTTCCCTCCTCGTCCAAAACACCAGTTAGACCACTGAAACTGGCCATCCAGCTGACTCGTAGAGTGGGAGGAACAGGGAGGCCGAGATCGTCCCTGCTGCTTCCCCTACCCTGCATAGATGCCCATAATTCTCCGAGTGCAGAGGATTACAGACATCCCAATTGGATTGCACCCTTAATTTCTTTCCTACAATACAATATTGACTGACACTCTCAAGCACTTTGATCCTGAGCACACATACTTAGAAGCAAGTCCACTCCACACAAAATCAGTTGGACTGAAAGAGATATGGATATTCTTAATGTTAAGACATAGGTATATTCTAACTTCTGTTGTGCAGATTGCTTCTTTGCTCCCATGTACAGGCTACCTAGCTAAATGTCAGTAGTCTGCACCAACTCTATTATTCGCTGAGAGGAATCGGTAGTAACAGGAACGTGTCTATACAATAAGCATGATCCAAAGCTCCCATGTGTACAAAGACTTCCTGTGCATGCCACAATTTCCTTACTGGTATCCCTCCCAAAAAATTATTCCCTTATAAAGTAAATCCAGGGATATGGCAACCACTTTGGAATTTAGCTAGTCTATCAAAAAACCTTCTCGTTTTGCCTCAAAGTTCTTTGGATATGCCTCCTGTAGAAGTATTCACATATTTTCCTTGGAATTTCACTTTTGGTTAAGTTCATTTGCACCTTTAAGTGAAACAATGACACACCCTCTGCATGCCACACTCTGTTAAAGTGTTTTGGTTACTTTTAAAAAAAAAGGAATGGTTAACCATTTCTTTAATGAAATAGTTAACCATTAAATTACAATAATTGAAACCCCTTCATGATTTCTAGAAAATTAGGAGCATGACTATTTTTGGCTGGTGCCAATTCTAACACTGGACCAATACTTACCACAAAATTCCACACATTTTAAACAACTGTCCATTACTTTTTGATAGACCTTAACTGCTTTTGTGTTAATTTCCCTTGTTTTACCTACAAAGAAAACTCAAAAAAAGGATAACATGGAATGTATTGATTGTACAACAGCAGTATCAGTGAACGGGGTTTGCCTCTGGTTTCTGACACAGGAGATATAGAGAAAGCTTGAGAGAAAGCTGCAGGATTTGCTTTAGGCTGACATAACCAAATAATCAGACCATTTCCCAACACAAAAAGAAAATACATTTCAGGCCAAACTCTGCCCTTGTGGATAATATTTATTCAACTCTGGTGGGATTTACACACAATAATCTGAAGATAGACCATCTGGTTATTTTTCTCTGTGTGTCTGTCTCTTTTGTTATCATATCTGGATCTTTGGGGTGGTACCCAGATATATGTTTGTTGACAGCTTTATTTAGAAGGAGATTTCTTTAAGCTGTATCTGTGCTAGTCTCAAAAAGTGTTCAGTTGGGTTCTGCGGATGTAGTCTGACCCGAGAGTAATTTCTTTCCTTGCCATGCAATGCCTTAAAGAACATAGGGATAGGTACAAATTTCATTTCAATTCATTTTTTATAAGAACTTACCGAAATTTGCAAATTCCTTCATTTTGGAGATGGAAAGAAATTGAGATTTAAAAAAAAAACTGAACAAGGGAGAGCTGGAACTGACATGTGGCTAACCAAGCCTTGGGCTTTGAGAGCTTAGCTCTTAAGGGTCTGGGTTTGAATACCTGTGTATTCAGCCATGTTTGTGGTACTGAATTAGTGTTACCAGCTCTTTTTTCTAACAGGCTTCTCATCTTTAACAGCTTCATGGCAGGCATAACATGTTTCACTCCATGTACATATTGAATTTGGCCACTGGCCAGTGCAGATGGGTCAGAATTTTATTTTGGTTCATTTTTTTATAAGAATTTGCAAATTTATTCATATTCAAGATGGAAAGAACTTTAATTTTCTAAAAAAAAAAAAAAAATGAATTCAAGAGAGAAACTGACAGATTCATCCACCCCTAAAAGAAAATGGTTGGAAAACACAATACTAACATTAAACAGAAAGGAGGAAAAACACCCATTATACTTTACGGGCCATGTTCTAAAAATCCTCCTAACAGTGTAATATAAAGGATTTTTAAGGTCATATCATTACTGCTAATTGTCAAAATCCTCAATGCAAAATATTTTTGCTATAGTGATATCACCAAAAATAATTTCCATAACACTAGAGAAACAGGATTAATTATAGAAGTTGTGAAATATCAGAACAATCTTATGGATGTTGCTACAGGTCTGCACTCTGCTGAATGCAATAGAACTTATTTCCAAGTAATTTGCATCCTTAGAGACTGAGAGGCAGTGTGGAACAGTAGCTAGTGAATTGAATTTAGCTGTGAGAACCCCTGGTTCAAATCTCTGGTGAGCTGTGTGAGGTCCACTTGGTAGCCTTGGCCATTATATCTTGGTCTTACCTGTCCCACAGGGTTGTTGTAAAGCTTCAACTACCACTCATCTTTTGTAGGAAAGATGAGCTGATGCACATGTATGTCCAACACATTTTCTAAAGTTCTATATTTGCAGATATAAATTTAGGATCCAAAGTTGTAAAAGAGCAGAATTTCATGAACTGAATGATCCCACTGGCAGAAAGGGTGGGGAGAGGTAATTTTTGCCAATTCTTCCTCTCCTTGCGCCCCTGAAAATCTGATCTGAGGGGTTGGTAAACCCTACAGAGCAGTGTGTGAAGCTGTGATGAGGGCTTCAGGAGGAGGAAGAAATCAGTGAATATTGCTACCCCACTTTTCTACTGAGGAGCCTACACTGGATACCAGTTCCATCCACTAATTAAAGGAGCCCTTCCATTCACAGAGGGGAAAGCCTGGATCCAGCCCACAAGATGCATACTCATTCGTTAGTCTTGTTTATGAACTGTTAATTTTTTTTATCCTTGTTTCAAAATTGTTGGGTTATTTCATATTGAACAGTTCAGTATTGCATTAATAGTACTTTGAATAGACATCATTTTGGATGTGCAGTCAAAATCCAGAGGCTAATGCCATAACTCTGTTTCATATACCAAGGTTTCATGTATATATGACTGCAGAAGTAGGAACTGTCCTATTTGCTCAAAGGCTGGCAAAAGCTTCAAATCTGCTTCTGCAGTGTGTGTGTGCATATCTTTGCTCAACATTAAAGTAAACTGAGCAGATGGAGCACTTAAGAGCACCACGACTGAGTTTTGGATTAGGGAGATATTGATGAAATAATGGTTATTACAATGTTACGCACGGCAACTAATAGTTGTGAGTGTATTTAAAAACCAGGGTAAAACAGTAGCCACCAAAATCTGATAGCATCCCCCCACCCAAGAGAACAGCTGATACCGTGGAAGGAAGAAGCAGGGCATGTTTACACAAATTAAATGAGAAATATAAAACATCATTCTGGAAAATACCACTTTTCTTGAGAAAGAAATAACTACAGTAATACCTTGGATTGCAAGTAACTTGGTTTGAGAGCGTTTTGCAAGACAAGCAAATTTTTAAATATTTATTTATTTATTTGATATACAAGCGACATCTTGCAATACAAGTACTGTAGTACGGCTTAAATTAAAAATCTCTGTACAATTTTTTTGGGGGGGATTTTGTTTTGATATAAGAGTGTTTTGGAATACAAGCACATTTCTGGAACAAATTATGCTCTCAATCCAAGGCACGACTGTACAAGAATTGATTATGCCTTTTTAAATAATTCATTAAAAAGTATCTAGTATTGCCAATAAATTAACAAAGCTCAACTAATTCACTTCCGAACTTTGAGGGGACATTAGCATATAGAAATAGCTGAGATTAAAAGGAGTCTTCAATCCAGTGAAATAGTTACCTTTGATATTAAAATTCAGAATCTCCAAGGATGGAATGAGATTATGCATTGTTACCATTTTATGTCACAGGGTCATCTACCCAGGACTTCAGAGCAGCAGTAAGATAATGCTAATAAGGTTTCCTGTCCCTCAGTGGTGCTTGTCCCTTACTGGTGCTGATTCAGATTTGTCTAGGTCTGTATTATTAGCATGCTACTGCACAACTTCTCCTTTGAGAGAATCTACTGTAACAAAACATAAGCGGGTTATGCAGCTGTAGTATGGAATCCATGACCTGAACCCAGCCCCCATACTGTCTGATCTTTTAATTAAAGAAGATTACCATAAGACTTCCCACATTCTCTCCTCCTCAATCACACACCAAATCCTCCGAAATCCAAGCTTTTCTATTTTAGGACCATTTAGAGCCAGTGCAGCTTTGATTCACCATAGTGTCATTAGAGAACCCACTGTCAATCAGCCATTGTTGTCCCCTGCTCTATGAATGGCAGAAGAGGCATGATTAAAACCCCAGACTCACAACTTTGTTCTTCCATTTTTAAGTCACTCCCTTTGAAAATGTCATGTGTACATGTGTTGCTGGAACAAACGCAAACAATGTAGAAAATTGGATTGCTGTAAAAATGCCAGTAGGGCACATGGATGTCAAGAAGAATGACTACAACAAGGGTGGATATAACAATTATGTCAGCTTTACTTTTGCTATAAGAGAGGATTTTTTAAAAAAAAAAAAGTCACCAGGCATTTACATTGTTCTACCATTTAGTAGGAAAACAACCCAAGCAAGTATCATGTCAGAAAATAGTCAGAAATAAAATAGTTGGACACTGATTTATTCATTCACAGCAGTGGGGGAAGTGGAAGATGTTTTTCAAAATATCACATTTTCAGCTTTGATTTTCTGTGCAGTCAAAAATGCCATAAATACCTTGGGTTTTATATGAGTTTTGCTAATTTATTAAAATAGCAACCTGTATTTCCATTTAAAATCTTTAAGGAAGCTTTCAGAACATATTAAAAAACAAACAAAAACACATCTAAAAAATCTAGGATTTTTTTGTTTAGAAAAAAGCACCAAAATTATAGTAAGCAGGCACTCTGAGAGAAATATTCCATTTTCATTAAAAAAAAAATAAAAATCAATGTCCTCAGATGAGGGCTGCCTTGGCTTAGCATCAAAAGGCCAGTAAGGAAGTAGCAAGGTGATCTTTCCTAAGGAGAGACTTCTACAACTTTGGTCCCACCATAGAGAAACCCTGTCCCACATCACTGCTACTATATGTCAGACAGTTTATTTATTTAGAATATTTTTTTTGATTGCCCCTCCACTCAGCCACCTGGTTCTCATGACATGACAGTCCCCCATGGCCCAATTGACCCAGGCACCATCACATCATGCCAGGCACCATTTTTGCATAGCACCCAAGGGCATCTGGCTTGCCATAGCTTGTAGAGTTGTGCAAATCCAGCAGGGGTTGTTTCAGGGTTAGACAACCTCAAAGAAACCTAAAGCAAGTCTAACCCTTACACAACTCTTGCCACCTGGGTTCACATGACATGGCAAGCCAGGTGCCAAGCATGATGCAACAGTCCCCACCGGTAAATTAACCCATGGTGGGCTGTCATGTCACGTGAACCAGGTCAATCAGTGTTTGAGGCAATGTACAATAAAAATTCAAAGATGAAATACAAAAACCTAAGACATTTTAAAAACGGGGATTAATGATGCAAACAGACAGCAGTATTAACTATTAAAAGCTCAGCAGAGCAATATTGTCCTCGCCAACCATCTGAAGGACACTAAGGAGGAAGCTAGCATAACTCCCCTGGGCAGGGCATTCCACAACTGGGCTGCTGCTACACAAAAGGCCCTGTTACAAGTGCCCACCCTCATAATCGAGGAGGAGGAGGACGGTGTAAGCTGCCTTGGGTTCCTTGCAGGAAAAAAGTTGGGGTATAAATATAATAAAACAAACAAACAAACAAATAAATCTCTCTAGGACAGGGATCTCCAACCTTGGGTCCCCAGATGTTGCTGGCCTACAGCTCCCAGCATACCCAGTCAGCATGGCTAATGGGAAGGGATTCTGGGAGCAGTAGTCCAGCAGCATCTGGGGACCCAAGGTTGGAGAGCCCTGGTCTAGGAGGCAGGATGTGCAACAAGGTCTGAACCCATTTTACATGTTTACACTGCCCAATAGCCAAAGCGCTCTGGGAAGTTCACAGCATGAGGAAACATAATATAAAACTTTTAATATTATAGAATTGAAAACATTTGAAAACAAGCAAAAAAACAATTAACAATAAAATTACCAGGACCTGATAAAAAATTAAAATACACCATCATCATAAATCATATGCTGGCAAAGGCCTGGGAGTAGAGGAAAGCCTTATCCTGGCGCTGAAAAAATTACAATGTTGGAACCAGACAGACCTCACTGGGGAACGCCACCACCAAGAAAGCCCTCTCCCTGCTTGCCATCTTATGACCCTCTCGCAGAGGAGCACTCAGAGGACAGCTTCAAAGAATGATTATAGTGCATGGGTAGGTCCATACCAGGAGAGATGCTCCATCAGGTATTGCAAATCAAGTTCACCATAAAGTAGATTTTTCTTTTTATTTATTTACAGTAATAATTGCATACCACCCAATGAGCAATGGCCTCTAGATGACTAACAATAACAGTTCTAAACCATAAAATCCAGAGTCCTAAAAACCAATGACAGCAAACATCCTGCTCTTTGCTAAGCAAATACGGGGACATATACATAGAATGGTCAATTTAGCAGGCAAATGGTCAAGCACAGCCTTACCAGGCATATAGGAGTGTTTCCAAAGCAAGGTCTGAGGCACCACAGCCAAAGTCAAAAGCCAGGAGATCAATCAAGTAAAAACACAGTCCAAAGGCAGAATCAAGTAGAAGTCCAGGGATCAGCAGCACAGAGGACCTAACAGACATCAGGGCCAGAGAGAAAGCAAGATACAGAAACCAGAGCTAAAGATCAAACATTATTATTTCCAGCAGCTCTCAAGTTACAAGTGAGTGCTGATACGGTAGCTAGGGCTCAGCTGCATCACATTACAGGCCTTGCTCCCAAGGAGTCCCTTCCTCCTGAGGAGTCCTCTTTGGTAGCCAAGCACTTCTTCATATAGGAGCCCTACTAGCTTGCCTCTTCAGGCAATGATGCTCTTGTGGGTTAGGTAGCTGCTCAACCTCAAAAACTGAGCTTTTCTGCCTCTTGAGGAGGCAGATGTGAAGGGATCAGCTCCTGAAGGACCAAGACCACCTTGGGTAGGGCCAGGGTCCTCTGAGGTAACATGTTCCCTGGGAACATCTGGCTCTGAAGGTCCTAGTTCTTCCTCTGAGGAGGAATCCCCCAGGAGAGTCATGACAGTAAGAAGACTAAACTTTTAGGCAGGCCTATAACCATAAGCACATATCTAGCTTTCTTCAATAGAGAAATGAATTCCTGCTTTGGAGTAGTGCTTCCAAACACTCCATTAATAGGCAATTCTCCAGCAGGCCTCTGTGCTATCACAGACTTCATGATTGATTGGTCTTCATTCTGGGAAGAATTTACAATTAGTTCCAAGTGTGGCAATAATTTACAGTGCTGTTTCCTTGGTTACATTTTTATACATAGATCTATGCTTTACAATATCAATGCAAATCAGACACCTACAATGGTAAAAACATATCTTATCACATCATCTTCAGGCAGAGAGATGCCTTTTTATTTTTTTAATACCAAGCAATAATGTTGAGAATCTTATTAGCTGCCTAAAGGAAGCTGGGCACCCATTTCCTATTAACGCTACTGGGATTGGACATCTAAATCCATTAAGCAGTACCCTTAATATTCATAGCCTGAATTTCATGTCAACATCTGAACCTGCCTCCAACTGCAAGTACAATGCTATAAGTAAATATTGTATGAGACTCTATGAATATATGTATTCCTTCCTAGCAATGCTGTACGGAGCAGTAGAACCTAATCCATTATAACTAGAATTGATTTGAGAAATGCAGATCATATGACGATAAGAGCGTGCCAACAGATTGCAAGGATAAGAAGAAGCATGGTTATGTTTCATCTACATTTTAAAAGTACCATGTTAGATGAGGAAGGGAAAGCTCGTAAAGTACTACAATGTTATGATAAGTGGAGGAAATGGCAATGGAGAAAAAACACATTATCAAATAATGTCAGATCAAAAGATGAAGAGGTATCCTGTGGAACCACATATTGATTGGTACTTCAGCCAGCATGATTCAGCATATCAGTAAATGATCAAAGGGAGAATCAAATCTTTCCAGTATCATAGCTGTCTCAGTACCACTACTAGACTTAATGCAGCTTATTAAATTTATCTTCTGAGGAATCCTTTTAATTTGCTATAATGTTCTAAAACCAAGCATTTCATTTATTACATTTCTATACTGCCCAATAGCCAGAGCTCTCTGGGCGGTTTACAAAGTTTAATACCTTAAAATATATTATAAAAACCGTTTGCATATAAAAAGACCACATACAGAGACACCCATATATCTAAAAATTTAAACAGTCAACAATAAGAAGAATCTAGGACTTGATTAAAATCAGAGATCATATGTTGGCAAATACCTGAGAGAAGAGGAAGATCTTAACCTGTTCCAGCCTAAGTAGAGCTATCTTAAAGGGGCCATGGGCAAAATTGCAGCTAAGCTAAAACTGCAAGCTTAGCTGCAATTTTGCCCATGGCCCCTTTAAGTAGCTTGCGGTTGTGGGAGGCAGGGGAATTCGGGACTCTGCGTGACAAAGAGAGAAGTCCCAGCATTTTGGGGGCAATTGGAAACTATGGTATAATCATTCAGCATATATCATATTTATGTTGGTCCTGCTGCTCTTCACATGCGCGCATCAGGCATAGGAGCTGTGGAGTAAAAATGGTGGCATGGGGGGGTGCACGGGCCTTGGGACTCTCCGCTTGCTGTCCCTGCTAAACCACCACCGCTGCTAAGCGGAGTGCATGCAGGCCCACTGGTAGTGGCAGCCCGGCCTGGGCACAGACCAGAGTGCCAGCCCTGTACGTGAGAAGACACCCGTGACACCATCTTATGCAGGTTCTGTCCTGGATGTATGGGCATTTGGGTGGGGCTGCCATAATTAAGATGGGGTGCTGACAACCTCGTGTGGGGGGGGGACAGCACTCCTGTCAGTGCTGTGAGCAGGCTGACACCCAGTGCAGTGGTAAGGTGCCAGGTAGCCCTGGTTTAACCATTAAGCAATATAAGCACATGCTAGGGCACTGAGGGAAGGGGGCCACCACAGAGTACCACAAATTTTTGCATTTGCATTTTTTCCCTTACAACAGTTTTATTTTTTTAAAAAGAAAATGCATAAAGCAGTGATGAAAATTTGTGTTTCTTTCTGTTGCCCTAGTTATAAGTAAGTTATTGGGTTATATTGCTTGCTGCTATTTAGTGTTAAATACATATAATTTAAAAAAGTTTATATTTAATATTGTTGTGTGTTCTGGCGTGGGGGATGGCCTTGAAGAAAACTGAGTTCTTAATGTCTCATTTCACCTTCAGCACTTATTGAGTCTTAATGTGTTGCCAGCTAAGCAATGGAAGGGCCGAGGGGGCACCGTTATTGGGCTGTGCTTAGGGCATCAGCTGGCCTGGCTTTAATCCGGTCCTGGTGCCAGGGTGTGTGTGCCCAGGCGGTATGGGGAAGGGGCACATCAAGGGCACCTCGCCTAAGTCCCCTACAAAAAATGGAAAAATGGGAGGACAGTCTTGCTGTTAGCAGCTGGAGAGAGTGGTGAGGAGTGGCTTTACAGGCAGTACTGAGGCACCCACTCCATCAGGCTCAAGCAGAGGGAGATGAGAAGTAGGGACATTCCATGAACTGTCTGTGATGAGAGACCAGTTCAGCCAGCCTCCTCCGCTCCCTTGAACAGTTTCCATTCCAACTGGTCAATATTAGACTTACTATTTAGCTTTCAAAATTGGTCCCTGGGTTTGTTTGTTTTTCCTCTTCCTTCCCCATCTCTTTTTTCCTTTTGTGTCATGTGCTTTAGCTTGTAAGCCCGCAGGCAGGGACTGTCTTCTTTTATTGATAGTATCTAAACTGCTCTGGGAGGCTTTTCAGCTGAAGGGCAGGATAAAACAGTGTCAGAGATAAATAAATAAATAAATAAATGCATCTTAGATGCTAAGGCAGAACTCTCACCACTGCCTAATATATTGCAAATACAATATTTATAATATAAAGATTAGACACCACTGCACATGTCAAGTCAGATGAGAATTAAGCTTTCAAGGTCACATTGAAAATGGCAAAAGGCACCAGTGAAATTATATCTCTATTGAAGTCAGTAACGCTAGAATTCAATTCAGTGCTTATAATGTTTTTTCAAAAACCTTTTTGTGCAGTACAAGAAAAAAAATCTTTTTTTATAAGAAACAGAAAGCAGTTTCTATTACTGTTTTTATGAAGAAAAAAGTCAATAATAATTGACTTTTTTCTTTTAATTTTTTCTTTATCTCCTACCATTGCTTCCGGAAATACTCATTCTACATGTTTGCTGTAGGCTAACCTTGTCATTACTGAAACTGATCACACTGTAGATGCAGAAAGGGAAAGAGTTCTTTTGATATAATATCAGTTCATAGGGTAGATTTGAAAACATTCCAGCAGCTCGCTGTCTGTAAAGTCATTTAGTAAAATGAATTTTACAGGCCATGAACCTGATATGTTTGATTCAAAATGAGTAGTTCTCAAGTACCATTGATGAAAATGATGTACTTCCTGATTTTGTAAAACCTTTAGGTTCATTTTGTAAGTGTTCGTCTTGTTTATCCCAGGAGTAATATATTTTATTTAAAAATTGAGGGTGAAATGTTACACAACTTCTTCGGTTTTCATTTCTTTTCACATAAAGCACTATGAACCCTGCCCAACATAGGTCAGGCGTTGTTTTTGGTTTTTCAAATAACTACAGAGTTATTACTTGAAAAATTCGACAACTAGGGCCAGAGCTATTTGAATTGCATTTTAGAATCCAAGGAAGGAGATGCCTTTAAAGATGGCGGCCAGGAGAACTCAGGTTTCAACAACAACATAAAAACAGCTGGAAGTGTAAAGAAGAAACACCAGAACCATCTAATAGTTTCTCTCCTATTGGACATTGTCACAAGCAGCCTTCCCCAACTTGGCGCACCACAAATGTGTTAGACTACAACTCCCATCATCCCCAGCCACTATGTCCATGTAGGCCAAGGATGGTGGGATTTGTAGTCCAACACATTTGGAGAGCACCAAATTGGGAGAGGCTGGTCACAAGAATACTCCTACAAGAAACAACGTTCAGTTTGATAAACCCCAGCTTGTAAATATGTATGACTTTTGGAGGCTCTTAGTGCTCACCTTAAATACAGATTTTAATCTGAGCTGGAGAAGGATTCCATTTCTGTCCCTTTCCCCCCAGAAGTCAAGCAAATTAACATTAGGGAGGGGCCCATAGCTACATGGTGGAGCCCATGCTTTTGGAACAAAAGGCGCACAGGTTCGATTGCTGGCACTGTTGCCTCAAACCCTAGAGGCTGGAACAGTGGCATAAAGGAGCTCCTTACATCTAGTGCAGCCAAAGCAGGTTCTGATTTATCGGCAAATTTAAGAAAAAGCCAATTGTTTAAACCTTACCTGTGAAAAGTGTCCTTTGTCTCTGTACTTCTACAGTCACCTATCCTGTTACTTATTGGTCTCAGTCTCCTGTTCATGACTAAATTTAATGCCATCACCTTTCCTGGGCCCTGTTCTGATGGTGGGTGTGGCAACACTTTTGCACCCGGCCAATGAAAAGGGAAGGGAAGGGCCATTGGCAGAGGCATCACATGCAAGAGTGAGTGGAGCAGAACACTTGAAGTCCCACTGCATCCCTGAGGAGGCCTCCTTTAAGGCTGAATGGCTAGACGAGAGGGGGCCAGGACCACCACCTGAGGGCTGTGCCTGACTCATCTGCACATAAGGCTTGTGAGGGGTGAGGCTGTCAGACCCTCCTTGGAGTGTAAAGGTGGTGGCTATGGAGGGTCACAGTTAGAAGAAAGGCTAGCCTAGCCTAGCCTAGCCTAGCCTTTGGCCTTGAGCCTTGAGCCATGGGAGCTCGACCAGAAAAAACGGAGAAGGAAGAAGGTACATTATTCCTTCCTTCAGTCTGTTAGGGTCCCACACTGAAAGGATGGAGGTAGCTAGTTTAACATGTGAATGCACAGATCCCTATTATTTATTTATTTGTACTATTTCTATACCGCTAAATAGTAAAAAAATCCCTTAGCAGTTTCCATATAAATATTAAAATCACAATTAGAATCACATTTAAAATACAATTTTAAAAAACAGCAATATAATTACAATAATGATACATAATACCCAGCAGTACAGGAGTAGTAAAACGAGACAGCATGGTTAATTTAATTATGGGCCAGGGAAAGCCTGGAGGTGTTTAAAAGATGCCAAATTCATACTCTCCAATTGCCCTGGATTTGCCCGGACAGTCCAGCAAACACTTAAGCCAACATGGCTTCTTACTTTGTTATGCAGAGTCCTGATTTGTTATGCAGAGACCAGAATTCCCCTGCCTTCTCCCGCAAGCTATTTAGCTTAGCTGCGATTTTGCCCATGGACCCTCTAAGCAGGAAGGGAACAGACTGAGGATGTGTGCGCGCTCTACCTGCTGCCTCTGACCAGGCCTCCTGTAAGTAAGTAAGACCTATTGAAGACATTTGTACTTCCTCCCGAGTGTGCGTAGGATTGCACTGTTTGTTTTAAATTAATTCAAGTTAGTTAAATTCTGTAAGATTGTTCTAGTTCAGTGTTTCTTTAAATCTAAATTGTGTGAATAGAACACAAGAAGTGCTTTAAACTGGGGCCTTTCCACAATAACAAACAACAACAAAGCTTTCAGCCCCTCAAAGTTACTCCTTGTGCTTAAAAACCAGAGCTCAGTAGAGATGTTGGAGCAAAACGCTGAAGGGGCTCAAAACCCCAATGTGTCTTTTTGTATTTCGCCCCACCCAAAAGCTCCCCCTCCTCCGCATCTCCTTCTTTCCTTCTCCTACTGCCCTGAAAATGTTGGGACCAATCCTGACAATTTTAAAACAAAAAGAAAGAGATTGCCCTGCAAGCACACTGACACACACACCCATGAAAAACACCAGATATCAACAACTGAGGGTTTAAGTAAGGTTAAAAAAAATACAAAAGCCACTAATAAAATATTATAAAATAATATATAATATCATAATGTAATAATCAAAATATATAAGATTTTGTGTGTTTCCTCTAATAACGTTTGTACTTGACCATGCTCTTTGGTTGCCTGGCCATACCTTTGGCCAGGCCCTCATGTTGCCTGGCCACGCCCTCTCAATCACACCTTCATGTTGCTTAACCATACCTCTTACAAATTCACATGTGTGTCCCTATTTTCATCTGTGAAATGTTGGAGGGTATGCAAATTTTCTGCCTCCCAAACTGCACAAGGGAGGTTTTTTTTCCACAGGCTAGGTGCTGCCACCAAGAAGGCGCACCATCGAGGTATTGCACAATGACATTCCAATAATTTTGGAATTACCAGCAAGGCCTAACAACATTAATAAATGTTGTTGCTCATTTAAATTGAAATAATTGACTCTCTTCTCTTTATTACTGCAATACCATCACTTTTTCCCAACCCCATTCTGACACTTTTGCACCCCACCCAAGCTGAAGGGAGAGTAGGGCATTCTTTCTGCAGAGCAGAGGGGTCACATGCAAAAGGGGGTAGAGCAGGATACTTGAAGTTCCGCTGCATCCCTGAGGTGGCCTTTTTCTTTTCTGTATTGGCACCTATCCATCCTCCCAGGATACCATGTGATGAAACTGTCTGCCAGGTCTGCATAGGAATATTTTACCCTTCTGGCCTATATTGGCCATTGGCTGGAGATTTTGTTTTGTTTTGTTTTGTTTTTTGTTTACATCACACTTGTTTGAGGAATGAGGCTTGTTTTGGATGGTGCCTGGATAGTGAGTTGGTATGGTATGTTCAGTACAGGATTTGGGGAGAGAATGAGAATGCCAATTTAGTGAATACCGTGAGGCTTTGTAATGAATTCTTATTTATTTATTTATTTATTGCAAAATAAACCAATAACATTCAAAGCACTTTGGTTGGGAAAGGCATCAAAAGAGATCGTGGTGATGCAAAACGTCAAGGGCTTGTGCTGATATGGGGTCAAAACTATTCAGTAAATAGCCAGATGTTCTTCCAATTTGCTAATAACAAGGGTCAGTGGATTTCCAGGTGATCCATGAAAGAATTTTAATGAGCTTTATTTCCAGCTGATAGATCTGCATGAGAAAAGGTAAAACAAAGAATATGACTGAGAAATGGGAAGCATGCATTACTAAAATAAAGTTGTTTCCACTCTTGAAATGAGTTCTCTCTTACACACACATGCCATTTAAATTAGCCAGTATTTTAATATGTACTACATTATTCTCATGCATTAACTCTCCCTAGTGAACACACATCTCTTCTTGTTATTCTTTGTGCAAGCACATATCCATACAGTTACTCTGATATTAATAGGACTATGCACAAGCGGATTGTATGCAGGATTATAGCCTATGGGTTGGATCTAGACTTGATCATGCTTAGAGACGATCCATTGAGATCACTGGGACAAGCTACTCGTGACTAAGCTAAATCCCAAAGAGCAGTATCCAACACAGCCCATGCACTAGTGGGAATGACAGCTAGCACAAGAAGAAGCTGATGATAGCACAACCAGAAACTAGCCAAAACTAGAGTTTCCAGAATGGAACAAGTCTGCAGAGCTCACAGAAGGGAGCTCCACTGACTTGTTCCATTCTAGAAGTTCTAGTTTCAGTTAGTTTCCAGAGTTGTGTGCTATGAAGCACTAGCTTCCTGTTGTGCTAGTAGGTCATTTCTACTAGTGCAATATGACTGATGCTAACATACTGCCACCATTGAATACTGTCCATAGATTTCAGTGGATCTACTCTAAATCTGGCTACAATACTTTGACTACATCCCAGACGGTATTGGCATTAGTTTGATTAATATCAACATGTTCCCTCATTGCATTCCACACTACTTTTTAAACTTACTTTTGCATTTTAATCGTGTGTGTGTGTGTGTGTGTGTGTGTGAAGTAGCATAAGTACTGAGTGGAAAGAAGCTACTGATATGGAAACTTTCAAATGAATTATGGTGTGCTGCACAAACACTGCATCATTTTTTCAAAAAGAAATAGATCTAAATTCAGAGGTGATGTTAGGGAGCAGTCCACTAGGGCTGGAGCCCTGAATCTTTCATTTGGAGCCCCGGATCTATCTGCCCCACCACCCTGCTGACCATAGCAACTTGCTGAAATAAAGGTACAGGAGCCCTGACCTCTGTTGCCTCTGATCCCCCTGAATTAGCTGACTTTTTGCCCACATGTGCTTCACCACCTGCTGCCCCTTCCCCAAATCTTTCTGCCTGAGTTTTTTTCTGAAATCAAATGCCATCCTCTCCCCTGTCCATACATCCCTTTTTACAAATAGGGGTGTCCTTAGGAGACAGGGTCCTTTAAAGACATACACAGAGACACAGAATTTAGAGCATATGTAAATTAGCGTATGCAAATTTGTGCATTTTTGTCCTGTGGGCCTGAGCCCCTGATCTTTCCAGTACCTAGCACTGTCCCATCTAAATTCCTATAATTAAGAGGAAGTGGCGATGCAATTTTTAAATTATGCCTTTTTAGGCCTGCCCAGTCGTCATAGAGCCGTGGTGTCAGGGTTCCAATATAAGCAGCACACAGATCAATTATTACTCAGTCTCTAAGTCAGACATAAGATCTCTGCCGATGTCATACACTTTGTATAATAACGTTCATATTTCAAAAGTTTTCATGCCAGGAGATAATGGATGACAATCATCCAAATCTGAAATCCTTAGAGTTTCAGCTTCATTTTAAAATCCTCTATGATATTTTCAGTACAGTAGCAATCAAAAGGACATCACATGGATTAGAGCAACTTTACTGATAAGTTCCAGAAATCTGAGACACAATGAGAAGATCTTGCTTACAGAAGCAATCTATTGTGAAAGGGTCATTTAGGTGCTGTGGAGCAATGAAAGCAGCTTTGGCTGTAATAGCAACCCATTTTCAGATTATATTACCTCTTCTTAGACCTTTTTGGGGGGATGAAATGCACTTTGTTGCAGGTTCTGTACTTCTGTTTCTTCATTATCATCATTCATAAAATGCAGTTATTTTATGCAGTTAAAATGCCTATTACAAATATTGTTAGTTAATTAATATGTAATTATTAATTGGGGGTATGTCTTATGTCCCGGAACTTCCATCCCCATAATATGAAGGAGAAGCTAGCTTGTCATGGTTTCAGCAGACCAAAAAACAACACCACAGAACCTCAGTTTGGCTCTGTACTGAAGCACTGCCTAGCCACTATCCTTCATATAATAAGAGAAGAAAAATGGAAATGCTGGCATTGTAAATCATATACACCAGTGTTCTCCAACCTTGGATCCCCATATGTTTTTGGCCTACAACTCCCAGCATGACGCTGGCTGGGCATGCTGGGAGTTGTAGGCCAAAAACTGGCTGGGGCATGCTGGGAGTTGTAGGCCAAAAACTTCTGGGGACCCAAGGTTGGAGAACACTGATATACATGGGATGGGGAAATAGGAGATCACTGAGACTCTTTGAACTCTACCTTGAAGTTTAGATTGCCTCACTCCCATTTTTGATGCCTGAATCCCATTCAAATGGGAAAAATGCATATTTTGGGAAACATAACATTTTGGAAAGTGCGCACCCAAATTTGCACTTTTCTCCCATAGACTAAAGCTTAAAAATGTGTTGGGTTTTTTGGGGTTTTTTTTTTTTTTTTTTTGGAAATGCACATTTTGGTAAGTGCATTTTTAAAAGTGTGCATTTTGTACATGTGAATGAAAGTTCAGGAACACACATGCTTTTCCTCAAAAAATGTGCTTGTGTTCAGAGGTGCAAACAGGACAAATTTGAGTCAAAAACGAACAAAATTCTCCTACATCTCTAAAAAGGATTTAATTCTTAAGCAATGTACAGGTTTCCCATGTGATACGTCTGTATGTCTCACACTCAAGGCCGGTGCTACCATTAGGCGAACTAGGCTGCTGCCTAGAGCGCCAGGCTAAATGGGGGCGCCAGAAACGTGGGGAAGGGGAGGCGAAAGAAGCGTGCCCCTCCCTCTCTCTCCTCCACCTCAGGGCTCCGTCTCCAAGCTGGCGCCCTGAAGCTTCAGGCAGGCTCCTCCTCACAACCAGCATCAAACGAGGCGACAGGCTGGAGGAGGCGGAGGCTGGCAGGGGCCAATGATGGGAGGCTGGTGGGCGAAGGGAAGGATGCACCTGCAAACACCTCCTTCGTCTTCCCGGGCAGGGGCCAATGATGGGAGGCTGGTGGGCAAAATCCCCCCTTCCTTCCAGCCAGTCTAATTTTTCTTCCTTCCTCTTAATCTGTTTTGTCTTTTCCCCTTCTCCAATGGTCTACTTCAGTTCATTTTGTGTTCCTCTTTCTTTCTGTCTTTCTTTCTTTCCTTTTTCATCAGTCTCCCCCCCTCTTCCCCTCTTAATCTTTTTTAAAATAATCTTTCTGTGATTTCCTTTCTCTTTCGCGCACACGCACGCCGCTTTCCTCTTCCTCTCCGCCCTTCTTTCGCCGCCTCCCCCCTCTTCCTTCCTTTCGCCCTCCTTCCTTCACCCACGCTCCAAAACGGCCTCGCTTTGCCTCCAGCTGTGCTTAACCGTACAGGTCTACTCCAAAGTAAGCTCCAAGGGAGCCGGAGGGAGGGAGGGCTCAAGTGGGAAGGGGGGGCACTAAATATCTGATTTTGCCTAGGGTGCCAAACTGCTTTGCACCGGTCCTGCTCACACTGCAGTGCTCTAATCAATTATTTCCAGAGTAGTCTCATTGACTTCAGTAAAACATTTGAGGACAGCAGTGTGAGCATCTTTATTTTCAGCAGCACAGGGGTGCTTCTGGCATTCTCTCAATGAAGTTTAGCATGACTTGTGAACAAAGGTCAGTAGTAAGAAGGGAGAATTCACTGAGAATTATTTTATCTCCTTATCTGAAAAATAGTTTAGGATATTACAGGCAGCATTCAAGCTTTGGTGGGGTAAATATATGATGTCATTTCTATCTTCTCTCCACCATTCTTCCCATACTTTAGGCTCCCATATCTCACTTCTTGTTTGTCACCAGTTTCCCAACTGGGATGTAATTTTTCAAAGTAGGTATTTTTAGATAGATTTTTGAGTCTTGTTTTAGCATTGCACCAGAAGATTCAGGAGGAGTGATTCACACATGCAAAGGAGCCCAGGATGGGTGGGAGTTTTTAAAAAAGGAAATTTTAAAGGCACAATTGCAAACAATTCCCACAAGGAAAAAAGGCAGAGGGCAACAGAAGAAGCCAATGTGGCTTCACAATAAACTCAAATATGACCTGAAAACAAAAAAGGACATGTATAGGAAGTGGAAGGAAGGCCAGGCTACAAGGGAAGAGTACAGGCAGGTAGCACAGAACTGCAGGAATAGTGTCCGGACCGGAAGGCTAAAGCTGAGAATGAGCTAAAGATAGCGAGGGATGCTAAAAACAACAAGAAAGCTTTCTTCAGATACATGCATAGTAAAAGACAGAGGAAAGAAATGGTGGTTCAACTACGCAATGAGGATGGCAAATTGATAACAGTGATGGCGCGTGAGTGACAGCAGAGCCCCGCGTATGCTGGATGGGAGATTTATAATCCTGTCTGTGCATAGAGGCCCATTTTTCCACACACAGAGATCTTCCAGATCTCACCCCCCTCTGCGCAGTGTGCATCGTGTCAGTTTGAAGCTGCCAGCCAGCTTGCCTGTAATCCGACTCCAGCTTCTAGCTTCCCCGGTTTGCAGACTAATCCAAGTGGCAAGGAAACACTCTGTAACACCACAGGTCTATTTCTACCTGTTTATTTACTTAGCAAGTAATATTCTACAGAGTATACATTTCCTAGTTACAGTCCATGTGCAGAGTACAATGCATAGCAAGCATTATTTCCAGTGGAGTAGGTTGAGCTTCACTCCACTTTAGCAAAGACGTTACATTGTTGCAAAATCCAGCAAGCAATAGCCAGAAGAGAGAAGGAATAGAGAAAGTAGTCCTGCTCTTCTCTAAAATGGCTTCAGACAGAAAAAACAAGTTAGCACGTCATCAGAACATACAAACCATGTGACTAGCTCATAATGTTCCCAGGGCCTAGCTTTCCCATGAGAAAGAACACGGGAAAGTAGAAAGACATAACACACTTGTTTACAGCCATTCTGTTCCTTTCCATGTGTAAACACTGTGCTACAGCTGGTCAATGTGATACATATCACAACAAACAGAAGACAAGGAAAAGGCAGAAGTATTCAATTCCTACTTTGGCTCGGTCTTCTCCCAAAAGAGAGTCTATGACCCCCCTGGCAAACCTGAAGAGCAGACTGAAGGGGCAGGATTGCAGCTTGAGATTGATAGGCAAATGGTCAAGGAGCACCTAATTACTCTGAACGAGTTCAAATCTCCAGGGCCTGACGAGCTGCATCCTAGGAAACTGCAGGAACTGGCAGAAGAACTCTCAGAACCACTGTTTATTATCTTTGAGAAATCATGGAGGACAGGTGAAGTGCCAGATGACTGGAGGAGGGCAAATGTTGTTCCCATCTTCAAAAAGGGTAAGGAGGAGGAACCTGGGAACTATAGGCCAGTCCAGTCTGACATCAATCCCAGGGAAAATTTTGGAGAAGATTATAAAAAAGTCAGTCTGCAAGCACCTTGAAAGCAATGCAGTGATTACTAGAAGCCAGCATGGATTTGTCAAGAACAAATCCTGCCAGACTAATCTGATCTCATTTTTTGATCGGGTAACCTCCCTTGTGGACTATGGGAATGCTAGTGGACATAATATATCTGGACTTCAGCAAAGCTTTCGACAAAGTGCCTCATGATATCCTAATTAGCAAGCTAGCTAAAAGTGGGCTAGATGGAACAACTATCAGGTGGATCCACAATTGGCTACAGAATCGGACTCAAAGGGTGCTTATCAATGGTTCCTTCTCAAACTGGGGAGAGGTAACGAGCGGGGTACCACAGGGCTCGGTCCTGGGCCCAGTGCTCTTCAACATTTTTATTAATGACTTGGATGAGGAGGTGCAGGGAATGCTTATCAAATTTGCAGATGACACAAAGTTGGGTGGAACAGCTAATACTCTGGAAGACAGAAACAAAATTCAAAGCGATCTCGATAGGCTGGAGCGCTGGGCCGAAAACAACAGAATGAAATTTAATAGGGATAAATGCCAAGTGCTGCACCTAGGGAAAGGAAACCAAATGCAGAGTTACAGAATGGGGGACACTTGGCTCAACAATACTACAAGTGAGAAGGATCTTGGAATTGTGGTAGATCACAAACTGAATATGAGCCAGCAATGTGATGTGGCTGCAAAGAAGGCACATGCTATCTTGGGCTGCATTAATAGAAGTATAGCTTCCAAATCGCGTGAAGTGATCATTCCCCTTTAATCAGCACTGGGTAGGCCTCATCTTGAGTACTGCGTCCAGTTCTGGGCACTACACTTTAAAAAGGACGTAGACAAACTGGAGAGGGTTCAGAGGAGGGCAACAAGGATGATAAAGGGACTGGAAACAAGGCCCTATGAGGAGGGACTGAAAGAACTGGGCATGTTTAGCCTTCAGAAGAGGAGACTGAGGGGAGATATGATCGCACTCTTCCAGTATTTGAAGGGATGTCACACAGAGGAGGGCCAGAATCTCTTCTCGATCATCCCAGTTTGCAGGACACGGAATAATGGGCTCAAGTTACAGGAACCCAGATTCCACCTAAACATCAGGAAAAATTTCCTGACTGTCAGAGCAATAAGACAATGGAACCAACTACCTAGGGAGGACAGTGAGCTCTTGGAGGCATTCAAGGTGCGGCTGGACAGCCATCTGTCAAGGATGCTTTGACCTGGATTCCTGCATTGAGCAGGGGGTTGGACTCGATGGCCTTGTAGGCCCCTTCCAACTCTACTTTTCTATGATTCTATGATTCTATGCATGCAAATATGATACACTTTTCTGAATCCTGCTGTGGCTGTAGACTAAATTTACTGTGATGTAATCTCATTTCAAGTAAATAATGCCAGAATATTTTCATTCCAAATGTATTATTTATTTGCAGTTTCTTAAAATATTTTCATTCCAGATTGTATCAGTTTTGGTCCTCATTTGGGGGGTATCCATAGTCCTATGAAGTATTTAAAGTAATTGACAACTTTTACTTGCATGAGTAGTTGATCCAAAAAATCTTTTTTCGGCTGTAAATCTGTAAGTTCTATTGAACTCAATCAGACTTGCTTCTAAATAGGCATGCATAGGATTGCCCTGTTGGTGTTCTTTTCAGGAAGGTGAGATCATTCACAAAGGCTGCGCTGCAATCACAGACTTATCTAGGAGTAAGTCCCATTGAACTCATTAAGACTTACTTCTGAGTAGACACACATTAAGACTGCACTATAAATCTCCCAAAATCTTCGACAGTAATCTATATTAGGCTTTTGTTTCTGATAGCATTCCCGCTGTAGAAGCCCCTTTCTCTTTTACGGGAAAGCTCTGCAGACCTTTCTGAGAGTACAAACAAAAGTCAGATAATGGTAAGACTCCCTATGTCTATTCCACTCAGTGCGTCCTAAAACCTCCCACACCTTTTGCACCTTAGAAAAACTAATGGGACTTATGAATTAATGACCAGTGAAACAGCTTAGAATGCTGACATTTGAAGCATCATTTGCTTCTGAATTACAAACCATCAAAATATTAGAGGCAGTTGACAGCTGAGAGAGTGTTTTGGCTTTCTGCGAACTGGACATTAGAACTTGGTATCTCTTGCAGTCATCAAAAGATGAATTTATTTGGTTGCTAACAGTATTTATTTAGTTAGTTAGTTATTTCATTTCTATACCGCACCACAGCTGAAGCTCTCTGGGTGGTTCACAACAATTTATACAATAAAAACTACATAAAAACCAACAATAAAACATACAATATAGTTAAAAATATTAAAAACCAAATTTAAAAGCACAGTTTAAAATGATGATACAAAAAGTTAATAAAACTAAGCCTACAGGTGACAATCCCCCCTGCCCCCCCATGTGCTATTTTGAGCTCTTAACAATTGAATGCCTTGGCATAGAGGGAAGTCTTAACCTGGTGCCGGAAAGATAGTAAGGTTGGCGCCAGGCTGGGCCTCAGTGGGGATCCATAATTGGGGGGCTACCACTGAGAAGGCCCTCCTCCTTGTTGCCAACAACTGAGCCTCCCTTGGAGGTGGCAGTCGGAGGAGGGCCCCAGATGTTGAGCGTAGTGTCTGGGTAGAATGAGGTTGGGAGAGACGTTCCGTGAGGTATTGTGGTCCTAAGCCATGTAGGGCTTTATAGGTTAGAACCAGCGCCTTGAATTAGACTCAGAAGCATATTGGCAGCCAGTGCAAACGGGTCAGAACTGGTGTAATGTGCTCGGACCTTCTGGTCCCTGCCATAAGTCTGGCTGCCGCATTTTGCATAAGCTGCAGCTTCTGAACAGTCTTCAAAGGCAGCCCCACGTAGAGTGCATTGCACTAGTCTAGTTTAGAGATTACCAGAGCATAGATTACTGAGAACAGGCTATCCCTGTCCAGCTGGGCCACCGGCTGGAGCTGGTAGAAGGCACTCCTTGCCACTGAGGCCACTTGAGGCCTCAAGTGACAAAGATGGCTCCAGGAGCACCCCCAAGCTACAAACCTTCTCCTTCAAGGGGAGTGCAACCCCATCCAGAACAGGTTGAACACCCTCCATCTGGTCAAAGGAACCACCCACTAACAGCATCTCAGTCTTGTCTGGATTGAGCCTCAGTTTGTTAGCCCTCATCCAGTCCATTGTCACAGCCAGGCACTGGTTCAGCACATCCACAGCCTCACCTGCTGAAGATGAAAAGGAGAAATAGAGCTGCGTGTCATCAGCGTACTCATGGCAATGTACTCGAAAATTCCAGAGTGTATTTCAATAGTAAAATACAGATTAAAAACAACATCTTAATTAAAATACAGCATAAAACAGATCCACTAAAACATGATTAAAAACACAACAATAAAATAAATAAACAGCACCCAACCAGTTGAAACCCAGTTGAAACCCCCTTCAGCAGGTTGGCTTCTGCTCTAGAGTCATATATTTTGATTATTTATTAGTACATTTTTATTTTCCTCGCCCTGTCTTCAAGGAGCTCAGGGAAACATACACAGTTATTCCCTCTCCCCCTGTTTCATCTTCACAACCACTCCATGAGTTGTTGGACTGATAGAGATGAAGCGACTGGCCAAAAGTCACTCAGCAAGTTTCATAGCCAAGCAGGGCTTTGAACCCAGATTTACCTGATTCTAGTCCAGCATTCTAGCCAATGCACCACACATTCTCACATTGGCATAAACAGGAACGGTGCAGGGCTGTTTGGCGCCCTAGGCCAAATTATATTTAGCGCCCCCCTCTCGTGCCAGGGGGGGGCTCCGGAGCAAAGCAGCCCTGCTCTGCAACCCCCCCCCGCGCCGCCGGCGCCGGCGCAACCACCACCATCTACCTTCCCCCCCCCCCCGCTGCTGGCTGCTGCTGCTGCCGCTGCCGCCACCTCCTCCTCCTCCGACGCGACGGGACCCCCGTGCTTTTTTTTTTGCCGGGGAAACCAGGGCAACAGGGCTGTTTAAGCCCTGTTGCCCTGGTTCCTCCCGCCAAAACAACGCCGGCGGGGCTCCGGAAACGACGCGAAGGTAGGTAGGTGGCGGGCGGGTGGGGGCGCGCGCACGGGGGGAGGTGCGGCGGCGGCGGGCGGGCGGGGAGGCGTGGCGGAGGCGGGGCAGGAGCACGGCGGAGGCGAGGAAGGAGTGCAGCGTTTCTGCGCCCTCTTCCGCCCTAGGCAGCCGCCTGGGTCTGCCTAGCGGTAGCGCCGGCCCTGGGCATAAAACACCCCTTGCTCTGGATCAGTATGGATCAGTCTCTTGGATTCATGATCTGTGGTTGGAAGAAAAGCCGTGGGGCCAGAGAAGGATGTGTGGCCATTTGGGAAACCCCAGAAAGCTGGACTACGACCCTAGGCAGGACAGATTTGGTCCCTGTGCCTGAGGTTCTGCATCTCTGCCTTAAAAGGCAGCCAGAAGTGATGTTTGAACCGATGCCTCCTCATAGACACCAAGAACATCCAGGCATGAACTACTCCCTTAGGAACCTTGGAAACAAAGCCATCATTATTTCCCTATCATTCCTGGCCAGTACAAGCCCATTATTAAAACAAAACAAAAAATTAAGCATCTATCACAACTGAAAAGATAACACGTTTGCTTTTTTGAATTTCAGGGGATTTATTATTTATTATTTTCTCTTTTTACTGAGATTGCTAAAGAGAATGAAGAGTTTCAATAAACTATTGATAAAAGAAAACATTCTTTATCAAGTTTCTAATTTTTCAACTGGGAATAGGGAGGGGGAAAACCCCCGAAGCGAATATATTCAAGAAACAATTCTTTAAAATATTTCTCTGCAGAAGAAATCAAAGGCAGGCAGAGGGAATGGGGTGGGGGATAAGAAAAAAAACAACAGTCATAAAAATGAAGAGAAAAGCAGAAAGATGCTAGTATAAAGGATTCTACATTGGGGAAAATAATAAAAAGCTACTTAAGCAACACAAAGGAAACAAAGAAATCATTAGAAGAAAAAGAAAATGCTTAAAAAGCAGAATGTCATAACCATACAGTGCAACGTTCCTGATGCATTAGCATGCTACTGTCATCAGAACAACTGTGGTATTATAATTTTTGAATTTCCAGTTGTATGAGCACATTTTTATCTGTACCATGCTTTGGCTCTGGTTTGTATTCTTATTATATAAACTCCTACTATCAGTGGCTTCTGTCTACACCAACAAAAGCAACCATTATTGAATATAATTTGCCTGTTTCTATCTAATATTGGTAGAGTATTAACATCTATTCATGGTGTTACTGGTGCTAGGAGACCTTCCTTTGTTAAGCTGATATTTCACAATGGGAGATAACAGGAGATATTGTTCTGAATCACTGGGAGTATTTCTCCATCTTTTGGAATGTAACACCCATCAAAATTTGGGAGGTGACATCATCCAGTTAGGTCTGTACTGAATTGACAAGGACCATTTCTCAGGTATTTTATCCACTTCAAAATTGGTTTTTCTGTTTGGGCTATATTTGGGGGATGAGGAAAAAATTCTCCTGGGAGGAAGAGAATCAGAGAAGCTGCCATCTCGTTTTTCCCTGAAAGTCCTTTTCTGTGGTGCTTTTTTTTTTTTTTTTAATTTTGAGGAAATTCAACTGTTTTTTGCCATAAAAATTGCTGCCTCCTTCGCCATTCACTGGGAAGCAGTGATGGTAGTGGAGAGCAATTGAACATCTACAGAAATAATCACACTTCTGCCGAGTGGCTGGTTTGTTCCTCCAGCAGCTCATTTTACTTGAGTGTTAAATATCTCTCCATGAAGCCATTTCTCCACAAATTACTGGGTCAATTTCATGAATGTTTGGCCAAATCTCTGGTTCTCTTCAGCCCTACCTCCAGTTACTGTGAGTGGCCAAAGACAACAACTCACAGATTAGGTTGCCCTTTGGGAGGAATAGCAGTCAGTTACAAGGGTATGGGCTGATTTAGAGAAGGTATGATCTGAACCTCATGAGGGAATCAGTCAAAGACTAGGGAGTACAAGAGCTGGCATTTGTTGGATTAAAAAAAAGGATATTGTAGAGTTTGGAAAGGTGCAGAAAAGGGTAACTAAAATGATCAAGGAGCTGGAGCAGTTCCCCTGTGAGGAAAGGTTACAGCAGCTGGGATTGCTTAGCTTAGAAAAAAAGGCGAAGTAAGAGGAGACATTTTATAGGGGTGTACAGAATTATGCATGGTGTGGAGAAAGTGGATATGGAGACATTTTACTCCCTCTCTCATAATACTCGAACCCAGGGTCATCCCATGAAACTGATTGGTGGGAGATTCAGGACAGATAAAAGGAAGGGCTTCTTCACACAGCGCATAGTTAAACTATGGAATTCACTTCCATAAGATGTAGCGATGGCCATCAATCTGGATGGCTTTAAAAGGGGTTTGGGCAAATTCATGGAGGAGAAGGCTATCAATGGCTTCTAGTCCTGACAGCTATATGCTACCTCCAGTATCAGAGGCGGTATGCCTATGCACACCAGTTGCTGGAGATCATGGGCAGGAGGGTGCTTTTGCACTCATGTCCTGTTTGTAGGTTTCCCATGGACAGCTGGTTGGCCACTGTGTGAAAAGAATGCTGGACTAAATGGACCCTTGGTCTTATCCAGCATGGCTCTTCTTATGTTCACTTTTAATCTAATTTGCCTTATCTTTTTAAGAAGGATAAGGTAACATTGGTTGGATACTTGCGAAGCTTATGGGGAGAAAGCAGAGAGGGAAATCATGAAGGGAAATCATGAAGTCTATCATTAAAAAACAAAAACAAAAAAAATCCAATTTCTAACTACCTATTCAGGGCAACTGAGATCAATAGGAATCAAGTCACTTTATCCTTGTAAAATCAAGTCACTTAATCCTTGTGATGGACCATCACATTGACTTCCCAGGCTTGCTATCATTTCTCCTAAAGACAATATCTGACATCATAGTAGTTCTATGGCACTATACATATCCTTACAACCTGGTCCTGTTCATCTTTACTTTGAAGTAAACCTTACTGAGTTCAGTAATATAGGCAATTAGTTGAAAAATAGGAGCCAACCTAAACATGGAAGTAAAGTAACTGACAAAATGACTTAAATTCAACTTTTCAGAGGGTGAATTTAGAAACAGTAAAAACAGATGTGACAAACCCAGATATTCTGATGTAGCTCAACAGTGCCCCCTATAGCATCTGGTAAGTTTGCACCATGCCCGCAGGCTTGAATAGGCTTATTCCATTTTCGTGTTCTCCAATATGCATCCAAAAACGTAAACTCTTTTTTTATAATAGGCTAACAGCACAATCCACTGTGGCTGGCCACAACCCTCTGAACTTGGAGGATTATGGCTCCTTCCACCCTCTATCTAGGGTGGAAGGAGCACGGAGGCAAAGGTTGCCTCTGCTTCTCCCACCCTGCAAAAGACTTAGGCAGCCAGTTTCAGCCATCTAGGTCTTTTGCCCCTGCTCATGAGGACAACAGGCTGAGGCACCATCAGGATACATCATATCCTGGTGGCGGAGCCTTTCTCCTCCCCCCCCCCCCGCCCCACAGAACCTTCACCACACACCAGCTCTGAGGTCGGTCTTCCGACCTCGAAGCCACAACTGGCGCAGCTCTTTCTGTGCTGGCTGTGAGGGTGGAGGGAGGGCGCTCCAAAGTCTGAGTCCCAGCTCCAGCCTTGGAACAAGTTTCTGAGGCAGAGCTGGGACTCCGAATTTTCCTCTGGCTCTGTCTAGCACCACAGGATTGCTGCCTAACCGATTCAAAATAGTTGGTTCTTTTGAGATATAAGTTTAAGGCCATTAGGAAGTTATTTTATTATTTGCTGGCTAGACCACCTGACATCAGAAATAAAGGCTATTGCATTATTAGACATAACAACAACCAGCCTCCACTGACGGGTCAGCTTTTACTTAACATAGTTTCCTATAAAAGTAAGAGTTTGTTCAATCCTGGTGGGCCTTCCTAAAACCATCTAATTGGAAGCCAAGATGCTCTGACTCAGACCATCATCTCTGCAATAAACTGCATATACTGTGGAACCCAAGATTCTACTCAAGTGGGTAACATGTAACTAGCTAAGTTAGACTGACTTTATTGATTTTATGTGGAATTCTATGTGTGATTGTTGCTTTCCTTATTTCCTTTCCCACTCAAATAAACTCATTTTGATATTTGGCTGCATTGTTTTAAAAAGGAATTTCTCACTAACATCTTGTCCTGATGTGACGGACTGCATGGTTACAAAGCTTAGGATTTAAGCTTTGTGTTCTTAGGATTTTCACAAGGTTTTGTTAGGTTCTGTGTTTCTGGGCTTTGGGCAAGAAATTGTGAAGCACCTTTTTAAAAAAATCCTCAGGCTGGGCTGAAGGGAGGAGATGATGGGCAGTATCCAACAGTGTCATTCCGCAAACTCAAATGTCACTAGCTGAGTTCTGTCAAATCTTTCTGTTGAGCAAGCGGTTACATATTACACTTGTGCAACTTGTTGTGAAAGTGGTTGCGCAACCATAATGCACAATGGGTTGTACAAGCATAATGTGCAACCAGTTGTGCAACCACACTTGCACAAACATAACTTTAGTTGGATTCTCCTCTTGCACATAGTTCAGAACCTAGTTTCTGCTAGCTGTAACATTGTTTGCACTAACAGAATGACACAGTTGGATCCTGCCCCTTAGCAACAGGTTTCAGAAACTCCAGAACCGGCTGGGCAGATGAGGGTGTATCAGGAGATTCATCCTGACTGGTGGCACCCTATCAATATTATTTTGTTGGGGAACCCTCATAAAGAAGGGGATCAACCAGTAGGAAAAGTCATCCCCCTCCTAGTCTGTAACAATGGATAACTGCACTTACTATTTAATCTAAACCTAAGAAACTGTTAGAATCATTTATTAACTGGTGATACATCAATCAAGGATCATTGCCTCTCATCTTGTCAGGAAATAACCCTGGAGGAGAGTCAAGCTGGTAGATGTCAAGTCAATCACAGATTAGCTATGTATTATTTGGAGTTGGCTGACTTAAACTGAATATGTGAACTCACCCAAAGAGTGGAAGAATGAAATTATTACACTGAATATTTAAGATATCTATATAAAGGTCATCAGATGGTAATTATTTAGTCATGAACAGCTCAGTCAGCCTAAGGAAGGCTGCTCAAAAATAAATGGCTTACGGAGTACAGCCAACAGGGCATTTTACAGAAAAATAAATCTAGATAAGCTTATCTTTTACTAAATGCAATCTAAGTGCTTGCTTGTGAGTTTGAGTCCCATTGAATTCAATGAGTTGTGAAAGTGCACCTTTCATTGGCTTTGTGTTCTTAGTCTGAGGGAGCACAGATAATGGAAAAAAACAAAAGTAATGGGTTACTTTCCAGAGATAGAAATAAACCTGACAGTGTATTATAAAGTTTTAAAAATGCAAGTATTTCATACTGCTTTGTGAAAGTAAAAGTAATTCTATTGTTCAACAGCTCTTGTTGATCTTTGTATCAAAAAAAGTTTGAGAAGATAAAACTTCTTGCATTTTTTTCAAAGTTCCAACTATGATCATCAGAGCAAGTTTTAAGTCAAGAGCATGACATTTTATAAAGGAGGAGATTGTCTAATTTCTGTCAGACCTTTAATGTGTTTTGCATGATAATGCTACCAAAGAATTACTTGGCTCAGGGCCCAGAGTAATTATATTTCCTGTACTGCTGTCTTAGCTTGCTGCCAAAAGTGGCAAAGTAGGCAGTTTCCCTCAGACAACAGTGTTAATGAAAACTGTCAAAGTCCTCTCAACCCTCCTTATTTTGTTATACTTAAGTTGTCATCATACTCACTCGGTAAATTTCTTCAAGTCAGGGGGTGGGGGGAACCATCCCTCGATTCTACATTCATTCTTCCATGGTAACACAGTGAAGAGTTTCAATTGACTACTGTTTCAGTTTAAAAATAATCCCTTCTATAACTTTAAGGTGAGAAAGTTTGTCAAGTTTCCGTCCGTTTGGCAAAGATACCGGCCCACGTACTTCCCTGCACCATGTTAAGCTCAGTGCAAAAATGGTGAACATGGAAGAGAGTTTTTTCCTGCTTCTCTGGTCAGCCATGGAATTAGTTCCAATTTCCAAACCAACATCAAACTGGTGCCAGTTTGTTTAATAGATCTTTTATACTAATCAGATAATTGTTTGTGTGGAGATAATCATTGCCGAACTTGAAATGCAATGGCACTCCTCTCCATAGGATTGTCGAATCTCTGTTCCATCAAATCTTGAAAGTACCTAAGAAGCCTCCCTGGCCAAGGGTGGAGTCCTTCCACCCCATGCTTCGGTTAGGATGGCTTTACCTCCCCAGTGACTTCCCCCCATTGGGGAGGATGTGGGGTGGGCAAACTACTTAGCATGCTGCTCTCCCCCTCCTAATTGGAGCATGCCAAGTAAGGCATCAGATCAGAGATGACAGCAGGGATTCCTCTTTCCGCTAGGCTCCCAAGCCCCTGCTAGCTTCCAGGGGTGGGGGCGCAGGGGGTGAGAGGGGCTTGCGCAGGGAGCAGAAGCCCCCATGGGACAGATGGGGAACATCCATGGGTTGGAGCTTCCCCATCCGTGCTTTAAGAAATATCTGTCATTATAAGGCACGGACCCTTATTCCAGATCATAAGATTTCCACAGATAATAGTTGTTTCCCTGTTCCAGAGAATCCCATCTCCATAAAACATAGTGGAGATAATAATGCCAAATAATGCCACTCTTTGTCTTAAAAACATCACCTGATCACAGTATTTGCCAAATGACAAAAAACATGCAGCATAATCCTACCCATGCTTTATCAGAAGTGTGACCATGCAGCCTTATAGACCTTTTGCTAGATGGTGAAATCACTCCATATATATTATACTACTAGTAATCTCCAGAACAGCTCTGTGAGGTAAGCTAGTTATTATCTCCATATTATAGCTTTGGGGCTGAGAAAGAGTGGCTTGCCCCCATCTCCCACCTCCAGGCCCAACATCAGCACCTGGCATTGTGGGACAATTTCTGAAGACCACGGGCCTCAGAGGGCCCACCACAGCTGAGCTTCCATTTAAAAAAACAATAATATTAAAAATTGTGGTCCATTGCTGTGAAGAGAAGTGCCAGCCAGGCATCTGCAGCCACCACCAGCTTCATTATCCCCAGTGCCTCTGGAGCTAACCCCTCACCTACATCTGCTTTGCCTGGTGCTTCTTTTCACACTAGGGATGGGTGAGAATTTCATCAACATTCGCAAATTACTTCATGTTCAACACGGGAAGAACATAGGATTTTAAAAAAAAATCAAATGTGGGAGAAAATGAAACAGACAGATTTGTCCATCCAGGCTGAGCGCTTTGAATGCTTAGCTCTTAATAGTCTGGGTTTGAATCCCTGTGTATTCAACCATGTTTGTGGTGCTGAATGAGGGTTGTGTCGCCAACTTTTTCTTCTGACAGGCTCCTCACCTTTAATAGCTACATGGCAAGCAGGTACAACATGACCCACTCCATGCTGGGAATAATTAAATTTGGCCAGTGCAGATGCCTGAGAATTTTGTTTCGGTCCATTTTTGATATGAATTCACCAACATTTGCAAATTTCTTCATATTCAGGAAGGAAAGAACTTGAGATTTTAAAACATTGAATGCCTAAGTGAAAGTGAAAGTGATGGATTTGTGCATCTCTATTTCACAATGCTAGGGTGAAGGAGTACGGGTGGCTAGAGCTGCACTGCTTTCTGCGCTGACACTGCCTGCTCCTGCTGCTGCCCATTGCCACCTGCCCCCTCTACCCTCTGGTAGGCTTGGGGGGGGCACCAGGGTGGCACCTTGCCCCAGGCTCCCTCAAACATGGAGCCAACCCTGCCCAGCTCAGTTATACTAGTAAATGTATCCTAAATAAAGTCTCTATAGCAGAAAATATTCAGAGTCACTTTGACAATTTCACAAGCAAATCTACACGTTGTTTCTGCTACATATTTGACCAACTTGCACTTCCACATATACATTCTACATATACATTCTAGCCCACACTTTTAATGCTCCAGTGCTGCAAGTTCTAGGCAGATTTGGTGTCAGAAACAGAGACATCCCGCCCCCATTCTGTCATCAATACAGCTGTATTGTCAAGTAGTAACTTCCAACGTGAATGAATATTTTAAGGGAAGAGCCAAATAGATTCAAGTTTTCCTTTAAAAAAACAAACAAAGACTGATTTGCATTTCTCTGACTTTTGGGTTGTCTGATTAACGCATATGCTTCCATTCTCTTCTCAGTTCTACCTTTCTATATCTGGCAAGGTATCTCTTTACCCGTCACTCTCCCTATCTAGTTATATAAGCCAAACTACCAGTATTTGTTTAATATTATTGACAGTGCAGGCAAATGACTCAATATGTCAACCTGTTTGTAAAAGCTCGGACTACAGAAAATCAGGACATTCACACAGACCAGCTACATAGTTCAAAGTGTTCTATGCCAGAGCTGTTCATATAAAAAGGGAGCTCAGTACATTTCAGAACTGAATACTAAAGGCAGGATCCACTCCATCCTGTGGCAGAACACAACGCCAATGTAGAGTAAGGATGTTTCCAAAAATCTCCTCCTCCAATTCCCACCCCAGATTTCGGAGTTCTTACTTCCCTAATCTTCTTTCCAGAGTGGAACAAATGCATTAGGAATGTGCCATAGTTCTATTTTTCTTTCCAACTTTTTTTTTTACAGAGTACTGTACAGGAGCAATATGCTATAGCTTTTTATTTCCTTAAGTTTATCTCTTTCCCCCTGCTGGTGCTTGGATTCACTGGTAGAGTGATATTTGCTGGTAATGGAGTCCACATGGTGGCCGGTCTTTTGAATGGGTCCAAGCCACATCACCAAGGAATAAGAAATAAGATTTTAAAAAGAGGCCCCCTAGCATGTTCTCCAGCCATGCTTCCAGCCTGCCTTCACAACTGAACAGATGGAGGAGCATACAAGAAAACTGGACACTGGTTCAAGTGTTCAAACCTTCCCCCTCCTTCCCTTGCTCACTGCCTCCTCCTGCTGGTGCACTCCAGCTGCGGTTAGGAAATACTGCAAGGGCCTGGCATCCTGGTAGCTGAAGTGGGAAGCTCTCCCGGTGGCTGAAGTGGGAAGTTTGTTAATTTGCCCTAGCCAGACCACAGAGGGGTGGAAGTGAGGGAATGAGGCAGTGGCCAGGGAGGAGGCAAGAGTGGTGTCTTGGTGGCTTCTCAAGGCTACTGCCATTGTGGTAGCCCTGGGGAAGACTAAATCCCAGGGCCCATCTCCCCTTCAGCTCTGGAGTTTGGGTCATTTTTCAGGATGATGGAGAAGAGGATGGAGAAGGGGAGACTTCCTCCTCCCCACACTCTGCTGCTGCTACCAATACTGCCCTTCTTTTCCTCTTCCTGCAAAGTAGAACAAAGGGTCCTTTTGGAGCTCGCAAGGGTCTTCATATTTTGAAAGCCTTAGATTGGGTTCAGTAGTTAACCACTTTGTTTGCAATTTTAAAAAAAAAATCCATTGATTTCTGGGTCCACCCGAGGAGAACCAGGGGAAGTTTTCCCACCTTATAAAGCAATTCAGTTGCTCCAGTGCAAGGACAAATTAAGGTGGGGAAATCCCAAACCAGTTTTACACCAGATAATTTAGGAGTTAAAAACCTTTGAACCCAACCCCAAAATTCCAAGCCCCAGTTTGGCTTTTGTGCCTCATCTCCCTCCCACACAGTAATAATGCTTAGTATTTTGTATAGAGTATTATGGCTTTACATATCTCAGTGATCCATCAGCAGCCCCACCAGGTAGACCAGTGCAATATTCATATCACCATGTTGCAAATGAGGGACAGAGGCTGAGGGTGAGAGAATAGTGGGTTGCCTATGGCTATCATGTAAATTGTGACTCAGGTGCAACCTGAACTAGGAGACCTTTCAGCCCTTAGCTCACACTTGTAGCCACTCTCCTGTATCTACTCAGCAACCAGTCCAGGCCCTCTGATGGAAGAATCTGTTGTAGTTTGTTACTCCCATTGACATGAGAGAGGCCTTGAGGAGGAAGCAGAGCTACTTCTAACATCTGTGGATTTTGTGTGGCAAGGGAGCATTTAGCCTGATGGCTGCAAACATCTTTGCATCGGCGACAAGAGCTATCTGATGGCATCTGCACATCACCAGATCTCTAGAGAGAATGAGATATGGTGGATTGCATGGGAACTGCAAGACACTGTTGTTTCTCCAAACATCTGGAGGAAAGGAGAAAGGCTTTGTTTACTAGAGCAACCGATGCCCCTTCACACAAAGAATATTTGTCAGACTGTCTCAAGGAGAGAAAGCACTGCTGTGCTCATATTCAATCAGACTGGTATCACGAGAGCCACAGGAGGTACAGTAGCTAGAGGCTGAGCATCTGTCATACAGCGAGCGTGCTAATTTTTCCTGCCTTTAAAAAATGAAGAGGAAATGTGTATTAATTTGGAAGCAATTTACAGAGCACAGTTTTCTTCCTCTCACTAGTACAGTAATTACCATCCTATATTCTGCAGTGTCCAACAATGCATTCTTTGTTGTTTTAGCTAAGTTGTTATTCTTTTTATCTCCCACATTCAAGCCCTTCATAAACATACTTTTCTTTTATGATACATTCTGTAGGTAAAACTAGACATTATCTAAAATGTGGCTAACCCTCCCCCCTCCAAAGTCATCCCCATATCAAATTCCTCCTCTTCTTCCACATAACATGTAGTCATGAAAACAGTCATGATATCATCATCGTCGTCATGTTGTGTTTTTGCCCCTCCACCCCAGAATGAAGATGCGACAACGTATAGAGTTAAATGCCACATCTTTATTAATCTAAACATTCTAGGAACTGCAACAAGAATCCAGCAACAACCATTAACTGTGTGGGTCTCCTTACAGTATAGAGACAGCAGTTTAAATTCAGTCTGTCTCCTATAATGAGTGACACCACCCTGGCTCCAAGCAGCAGATCAGTAACCATCTTGATCCAAGGTTATTGTTGCCTGCTTACCATAAATGTAAGCCAAGGTGAAGCCTCTGCCCGCAGCCCCCAGACAGTGTTCAAAAGGATGACGCTACGAGGCCCCCAAGGGTCACTCTCCTTTCCAATCTCCTCAAGCCAGCCAGCAATAAGGGATAGTCAGGAGAGGTATAATCCTTCACCATAAAGGTGCCTCTGGGAATTCACCAGGGCATCCTAGTTGATAAAATTCCCTCCCAGCCCACACTTCATGTCAGATGTGACATCAGATTAAATCCAATTGAGCTAGGCCCAAAACACAAACCTCCTGAACAAAGCAATGTGAAGTAGGCACAAAAAAGGGGGGGGGGTTCTCAGAGGCCAATGAGAGAAATGCCAAAAGGTAACCCACACTGCTTAAGGGATGGGTTGGCAGGATGTCACACGGAGCCAAAAGAGGCTGGAGGGGAGAAGGCAGAGCTTTACACAGGCTTGGCTGAGGCCTCTCCCCCACCCCCAATGCAATGAAGTCTTGCAAGATCAGGAAGCCTCACAAGGCTTCATTCCTACTCTCATAGGGGCTGGGGTTACAAAACCTCCCCTAGTGAGAAGCCAGGGGAATGAGCTTCCTAAGGGTGTGTACCTTTTCTCAGAACACATGAAAAATTGAGCAGAATGGGGCTCATTTAGTTCAACTTTCATTTATTCTGAAACAAATACACAAAGTAATGGACAGGTAGGGGAAAAAATATGTTTTTCGTTACTCACATCAGCACCCTTTCATTACTCATTGACACCACTCAGGGGGTGGGGGTGGTTATCTTTCTCCAGACTCCAGCAGTGGAGCTAACTTCAGTGGCCTGTCCTGATGGGCTTTATGCTTTTAGAAGTTGTGGTGTTTGGGGGAATTCTAGGGGGGAAGTGGCAGCTGCCAATTGGGCCTTTCATTCTTTGCAGCAGCCGCCATTTTCCCCACACAGTGCTCGAGAACAATGCAATTTCCAGGCTGTTCCGGGGGGGGGGGGGATGGCAGACACAAGGAGAGGCTGCCAAAATCAGCTCAGTTGCCAACATTGCCACAAAGAGTGGCAAAAGAAGAAAATAACAACACCAGTGCAACTAACAAATGTAATTCCAATCAATTAATATCTAAATTAATGCTATTTTAAGGAATAAATAACAAATTGAAAGGTTTTAATAATGTAAACAACTAATGATGAAATGAAAAATGTTCTTGCAGCTGCCTAGCGTTTCCCCATTGACATGCGACTCCCTTGGCATTGACAGCAAGGCGAGTTGCCAAAAACACATGATATGATTTCGTTAACATCACAGGTTTCTGTTAGTGCATATTAGGGGGAACTTGATACAGGGATGCCATTTTCAGCGGCAGCCCCATGTTCTGGGTAATGACTTGTTCTGCCTGCTCTTTTCTGTGGAAACATAATCATCACTTTTGCACCACTTTCAATATGCCACCATAATGATGATGTTTTCCAGCCTCTGCCATATTTCCTTGCCACATTTCAGTGACAAATGCCCTAATTCCCTTCCTAGTCCTCCAAGTGTCCATGGAGAAGAGGATAGACTCACCAGATCTCATAGGGGTTTTTTTTCCCCATTGTTCCTCCAGGATCCAAGGGAAGTTAATTTAAAATTATTTCTCCTTTCCATCATCAAAAGGGTTGTCAAGAATGGGCACTTAAAAATCACTCCAAAAAGTCCAAATACAAAGAGTAAAAAAACACACAACACAACCAGAGAGCTAAAACCCTTAAAAATACAGCATCGGCATAAATAATACCCATTTAGCTACTCTCTCAAAGGCTTTGTGAAGTCAAAATATGTTGGCCAAACTCCAAAATTCCCTGAGAGAACTCACCTAATATGCCTCCCTAAGCAGGGAGTTCCATAATGAGAATGCCACCACTGAGAAAGATATGCCCCTTGAAGCTATACACCTAAATTGAGACAGCTGAGTACTCAGAACAGGGTCTAACTATATGGGGAAGTTCATATTGGAGCAAGTATACCCTTAGGGCACAATCCTATGCATATTTAGACAGCAAAAAGTCCTACAACTGCCAGTATTCCCCAGCCAGCCATGGCTAGCTCACAACCCATGGCTGGCTGGGGAATGTTGGCAATTGTAACTTTGCAAGACCTTTTTCCTGACTAAATATGCATAAGATTATACCTTTAGATACCCTGGAAACAGACTTTAATGGGTAGAGCATTCTGATATATCACTAGGAATCACTGGTGAGCCATTATAACCATAGTTCACTGCCATTATACCATAGTGGAATTGCCAACAGATTAAACTGAGACTAGATTCAGATGGTTGAGGAACATGTGCTCTCTCCTTAAAAAAATCAGATGATATCTGTACTGCATGAGCAGGCAGTGTCCATCGCCTCCTAGGTTGTTAGCCCTATGTTATCACCCTTAGACATTCCTGGGAATTAACCTGGCCAAAAGATATATAGATATAGATATATAGATTTGTACTGTATAGAAGAATACAAAATAAAGAGCTCTACTGAATCAGACCAAGCGTTTAACTAGTCCCACATCCTACTGCCAACTGTGGGCTACCAGATGCTTCTCGGAAGCCCATGAGCAGGGCATGAAGTCTGATCTGTTTTGCATTTTGCAGAGATTAAAAGCAAATCTAGCTCAGTGTTCAGTTTATTACAGACAGAAAACACAGCTACTGCTGTGTCGGATCAACTCTTGTATTGTAAAATAAGACAGCTGTGTAAGTATCTTCCTGAAGGTTACCGCCGGTGCTCATTGTCTTAACCATATGCATGTAGAAACTATTTGTAGATACACATCCAAAATCCACAAGTAGGAAATACCTTTATCAGGTTTCTTTATACCTTTATTTAGTTTTTATTTGTAGATGGTTATTGGTGGCATTTTTTTCATTTATACAATGTCATAAATGTACAGTGCTAGCATCAGCATTAAAAAAGACAGCTCCCTGCCCCATGGAGTTTACAATCTAAATATTGTTTACAATACTGACAATGGCAGAAACAACAGAGGGTGAGGAGGTAAGGAAAAAGGCAAGGATAACAGATGATACAAGGGAGGAGCAGAAGAAACAAGGAATGAAGCCAGTCAAAGTTATGTAGTGCTTTCCTTCCATTTAAGACCAATTACAAAGAAAAAGAAAAAAAGATGGACAGATCATTCCTACTGTCCTGCTAAGCAAGTAGCCATTTCACCAGGGCTAAGAGTGATGTAATGTATTCACTATCTTATACACTCCCAGCAGCAACATTGAAAGGAAACCAATACCAGAGAAACAGTGGATCAGCCCTCCAGATGGTTTGGACTACAATTCCCAAACTGAAGCCTGTACATTTCCAAGCTTGCAACATGATTTACAGACACACACACCCCAAAAAATGTGTTTGACAGCAAGGACTAACGCAGTTGAATACACAGGGATTCAAACTCAGACTTTTAAGCACTCAAAGCCCTGGGGCATGCATGAACAAATATGTCAGTTTCCGTTTCTCCCATCTGCATTTTTTTTTAAAAAATAATCTCAAGTTCTTTTTGTCCTGAATATGGTGAACTTTTAAATTTTGGTAAATTCTTATCAAAACCAAACTGAAATGATATTCTCTACTCTGGAGGGCTTACCCAATCTCTAGTGGGCACCAAAATCATCATCATCATCATCATCATCATCATCATCATCATCATCATCGTGCATGGTAAGGACTATGTGGCTGTTATATCATATGTGAGAGATGCATCATGCAACAATGCTTTCATATGGATAGTTCCTATGCCAATATTGAACCTTACTAGGGGCATTGATGGGCACTGGTACGAGGACTTCCCATGCAATTGTACAATCTACATGGTGAGCCCTTTTACTGCAAAGGTGCAGTAGAAGCATTTTTCCATGGAGAGCACAGTTGCCACAGTAACATATGAAGTAACCCTTTAATGCTCAATAGCATAGCACAGGGGTTCTCAGCTGGAGGGAATTCCCCCCAAGGGGGGGAATTTTAGGGTTTCAGGGGGGAATTGGGACCACAGATTCAAACTGTTGGAATACTGACCTTTCCACAAATTACAATTCTACAGATTGTACATAATCTACAGGACATCACACCTTATAGTATGGAACAGATTAAGTCAGACAATCTTGGAAAGGGGGGGAATGACATTCTGACATATGGTGAAAAGGGTGCATGGGACAAAAAAGGTTTAGAATCACTGGCAAAGCACCCAGTACTCGCTACAGTGTAGCTCAACAATAAAACCTGACTGATCAAGGTCCTTCCCATTTAGCCCCTTCCAATGACATCACACATCTCCTGTTTACAACCTGTGCCTTACATCCTGAAACTAACCTTTCCATCCAATCTAAGTAGAAGCAACATAGCTTTTCTTGCAGGTTTCTGATATCCTGTATCTACTTCCCAACATGCTACTGGTTTCTTTGGAACACTGGCCTTAAAAAATGGAAACAAAGATGTTAATATATAGTTCTTCATTTAGTCTGAACTCAAAATGTTTATAGGTATATAAATCTAAAGTGTTATGCTGGATGCTCCATGAATTGTAAATGTAGACACTAAAACTAAGGGACACTGTGTCCTGCTTTATAGAGTCAGCAGCAACTAACAAGATGTTAGATATATAAACCTGATAGGATATTTTACAGTACACATAGTATTGTATTTTAAAATGAGACACTGTCCCCCACTTTCAAAATTCCAGTCTTAAATAAGAGCCAATAAAGATTTGAAAGGAGCGACAGAATGTTGCTGAACATGAAGCGTATAAATCCAATTGGCCTATGTGTTTACGTTTTCATATCTATCAAGTGGTAATGATAAAAATGCAAGGCAGATATAGTAGGGTGTTTTTTTAAGGTACATTAAAGAGGAGGAGGAGGAGGAGGAGGAGGAGGAGGAGGAGGAGGAGGAGGAGGAGGAGGAGGAGCACAATCCAAAGCAGGGACTGCCAGCTTCCAGTTTAAACTGCTGGTTTCATCATCTGAGGCCCTTCTCCAGGTGCCCCTGAAGTCAGATGTTACGTGGGCAGTGACAGAGAAAGGATTTTTTCTGTTGTGTCGCCTCGACTCTGGAATGCTCTGCTCAGGGATGCTCAAATGATGCCTAACTGCATGAGTTTAGGCACCAAGAAGGAGCAGAACCTGCATATAAATCCAATTAGCCTATGTCTTTATGTTTTCTTATCTAACTTTTTACAGAAAATCCTATGGTCCCTGGGAGAGCATCCTGGAAATATAATGTTGATATATATATATATATATATATATATATATATTTAAAAGATAAATAAACTAAGTGGTTACTTAGACATAGGTCCTACTGAAAGGGACTTCCAGATAGGTGTGCTTAAGGCCACACTAGACAGGTGTGCTTAAGGCCACATCAGTCACATGTTTTTGTATAATTGATTTAAAAAAAAATATCAATATTTTTTGGAGGGTGAGATCTGGATCAGGACCATGCTGTGGAGCAGGGGGGCTTTAACCTTTTGCCCTGGCCCTGGCCAGGTGGGAATCGCATCCCTCTCTCTCACACACACACACACAACATTCACAATGCAAGTAATCTCCACTTGATGCACATCAGAGCTTTGTTTCTTTCTACACATTAAAAAATAGCAGGCATGAGGGGTGATTCTGATTGGAACCACAGCAGTGACAGAGAATTAAAGCCTCCCTCACCCCGTCCTGATCCAACTTGTGGCAGTGTGGTGCTCACATAAGCTTTTTCTTTTTTAAAAAAAGCAAGTATGCAAGGGCAAACTATGTGACAAAAGTTTGTCCGTATAACTACATTATGAGAAGTTCCATATTTCTTTCCTCTGCCAAGGGTCAGAACAGGAACTACCCAGTTTTGAGTGGGACAAGACTGCTTAACCATTTTCATTCTTGTAGTTTCAATCTGCCCTTCCTAAATTGCTTTATTCAGAGTGAAAGATACAGTGCTGATTGAGGAATCCCATATTTCTTCCTGTTACAGATGAAAAATCAGCTTGGTGAGGCAGATTTTGAGCTAGAAAAAGGCCAGAGATGAAAGGGTTAAGCAGCCTCTCTACACGCACCCTTCTTCCGCTCAGATACAGCCTGGAGCATGGAGGAATGAATCACAGAAGTCCATGAAAAATGTAGTTCTTTTAAGCCATAGACAACTCACTTCTAAGAGTATAGCTCCTCCATCATCATCATCATCATCGGAAATGTGACTCACAGTTGGCTTGACACACCAAGGAAAGAAAACTCCCTTACAGAAGGAGTCTTGTTGCTAATAATCATACTAAAATGCAAGCAATCTCTTGGTAGCAATATTTCTCACAGAACAGAGTCATAGACTTGGAAAAGACCTGAAAGGTCATCTTGCCCATCCCCAGGCGATGTAGGAAATCCATCACTACAGCATCTCTGATATACATTTATAAAGTCATGTTTCTATTGTTTTGCTCAGTTGTGCATTTCTGTTTTTCTATTGGCTATACAAAGCTTCTATGGCACCTGTTAAAGAATGGTTCTGTGGGCAGTCATAATGATAAGGCAGTATTTAGTTTGTTCAAAGCGGACCAAATGATTAAATCTCCCTGCAAAAATGCTGGAGTGGCCTGTGCTTCGGGATACAAAATGACTGCTACCTCAAGTCTCAGCCTCTTCAAGAATGTCAGAAAAGTGTAGCATACTTGATCTCTCAAAGAGTGCAACAGCTGCTGCGAGGCAAATTCAGAAGTATCAGCTGCAGTTAGGAAGTTCCCTGACTGTTTATATTCAATTCCACAAGTTACGAGAGTAAAAGCGAAGCACAAAAGAGAACAAGAAAGCTATCAGTGCAATTTCATAATCAAAATGCAATGATCAACATTTTGTGACCCAGCATGTCTCAGAAAGGGGTGCAACTTGTTGCAAGCTTTCATTTTAAATGTGTAATCCCATTATATATTTATTTACAATATTGCCTTCCCGCTTTTCTATTCTAAAAAATTAAGGCATTTAACAATAATCAATCAAACAAAATCATAATCCATTCAGTAAAATTAATCTGAAAACTATTAAGAAATCAAAAATAGCAGCAGACAAAGACCGCAACCAGCATTCACTCAAGCCTCATCTTAGTAACAACCAAAAAAGCTGCTTGGAATAGAACCACCTTTGCTGCCTGAAAAAAGGTGAGTACTGATAAGGCCAGACAGATCTCTCTGGGAGGTTGTTCCAGACCTTTGATTCCCTGTCTCTTGCATCTGTCCACCATACATCTAACTTGCAGCAGGACAGGCCCTCAGAGGTGGATCACAGTGCTTTGGCAGGTCCACATGGCGGGGTTGATTTCTAAAATATTCTGACCCCCAGCTTTTTAGGTCAGGCATTCGGAACTTCACTTAAGGCTGCAATCCTATTCTAGGGATATATGAGAAATTTGTTTGTTTCTTTTTGACCACAATTTACCCAGTTTACCCCTCCTGGGACCAAATGCAGACCCAAACACAATCTGCAGATTCATGCATGATTTCCAATAACTTCCTTTTTGGATGTAAAGAAGATTTACTCCAATGGTAAGGTCAGGGGATCCTCTGGAATAGAATTTAACATGGCCTGAATGCTGTGGCAAAGTAAAATCAGCAAATGCACTCCCTGTGAGCAAAAGTGCTGGGATCCCAGCCATTGCATTGCTTGCTTGCTACAGCACTGAGTTTCTTGTGAGTTGTATGTTATTTTTGCTTTTCAAGTAGTATGCCATCATGTTAATATGTAATATTACGGTAAGTTCCTATAAATATAAAATATTTCTGACTGGCGTTTTCCAATTGACATAGAAGGACTTTTAGGTAGGAAACAACCCATCCCCATACAAATGCTTGGGATGTAAATAACTATTTTACTAAAAAAAATAGTTTCCTGCTCCAAAATTACATTTGTTATTTATGGTCAATGAAAATTATTGTACCATGCAGTTATGAGTTAGGGTGACTATGTAAGTTCTGCACTCATTTTCTCAATGGTTTATTGTTCATTGTTAATAGTTTATTGTTTCAATATTCTAGGGAAAAGAAATCACATGGGCACTTTTATTATAGTCACTGCCTACTATTCCTGAATAAAAATTCTGCAAATTTCCTAAAATATCAAATATATTCAAAGTGAACCCTGCAAATAAGATTTTAATGGACAAATCACAGAAACCTAATCCATAGGTATCTGTTCCAGCCTCTGAGAGCCAAATTAGACATTATGTTAAATGCATCTTTGTGTGTGTGTGTGCGTGCGTGCGTGCGTGCGTGCGTGCGTGCGCGTAAAAAAGGAGCCGTAGGCAGTCACAACCCTCATCCGGACTGCCACACTGCTGGAGGGCAGGCTTTCTCCCTGTACCAGGGTCCTGATGAAAATACACACACACACACACACACACACAAGCTGCTATTTGACCCAGAGAAGAAGGTGCTATTGACACCAATCATGGAAGGATGCTTCTCCCGACCACAGTATGGGGGAAAGGCTTAAACATCCCTCCAACCATACTGTGGTTCTAATCCAGATTGGCTGGATCTGGATTACAGTTGTCATTTTTAAAAACATAGGCACAGAAATGTGAAGATGTAAAAAAAAAAAGAAAAATGTAATGTGTTGCCTTCATTGCAAATGCAAAAAGGACATACAGTCATGCCTTGGATTGAGAGCATAATTCGTTCCGGAAACGTGCTTGTAATCCAAAACACTTGTATATCAAAATGAAATTCCCCCAAAAAAAATTGTACAGAGATTTTTAATTTAAGCCAGTACTACAGTACTTGTATTGCAAGACGTCGCTTGTATATCAAGTCAAATTTTTTAAAATAAATATTTAAAAATTTGCTTGTCTTGCAAAATGCTCTTAAACCAAGTTACTTGCAATCCAAGGTATTACTGTATAGCCAAAGTTAAAATATGCCTGTATTTTGGTCCTGCCCCTTTTGCCTTGAGTTCTGCCCACCACTTGAATATAATGGGGGGGGGGCTTGCTACAGATCTACAGGAGTTTCCCTTACATTGGGATTTGACCCTGTTCTTCCATATTAGATAACGGTTCTTTTTACTGTTTTGTAGTATTAAACTTAAAGGGTTGTCACAAAGAGGAGGGCCAGGATCTCTTCTCGATCATCCCAGTTTGCAGGACACAGAATAATGGGCTCAAGTTACAGGAACCCAGATTCCACCTAAACATCAGGAAAAATTTCCTGACTGTTAGAGAAATAAGACAATGGAACCAACTACCTAGGGAGGTGGTGGGCTCTCCCAGTCTGGAGGCATTCAAGGTGCAACTGGACAATCATCTGTCGGGGATGCTTTGACCTGGATTCCTGCATTGAGCAGGGGGTTGGACTCAATGGCCTTGTAGGCCCCTTCCAACTCTACTTTTCTATGATTCTCTGATTCTACTAAAGTTCTTCTTGACTACTTTTGAAAGCTGTTTAGAAACATTTCCGTTGTACTTCTGATTAGAAAAATGTTGTGCCTTGCATATATTTTTCCCTTCCAGTATCACCCCCTTTAATAGCAAACTCAGGTGGTGACGAGTGTCAACAGAAATGGAGTCAAAATGGGACCACTGAAAAACAAGAGAGAGGTATCAAGAAGCAGAAGGGGAACATAAAGTACAAAAATATTTTTTAAAATACCTGAAGGGGCATAGAATCCCCAAAACAGCACAATAGCATTAAGATGCTCAGTAGCCACAGAATGCTGAATGTAAGTTTGAAAGAGAAATGCATAAACGGAGGAGGGAGCTCCTTGAGCTCCCTACAGCTTGCAGTATCTTGGAGGACATCATGGCTGGCTGGCAGGAACCCTGAACAGAAGCACTTCCGGTAGGAGGTGAAGATGCATCACAAAACTTTGTTGCAGGTCCTAGGTGTAGAAACAGAATATGGAGCTTTAGATGGATTTAAAGCCATGTATCCCACAATTTATTTATTATTTATTTATTATATTTAGACCCCCCCCCCTTTTTTCCTGCAAGGAACCCAAGGCGGCTTACATAATCCTCCTCCTCCATTTTATCCTCACAACAACCCTGTGTGGTAGGTTAGGCTGAGAGTCAGTGACTGGCCCAAAGTCACCCAGTGAGTTTCATGGCCAAGCGGGGACTAGAACCTAGATCTCCCGAATCCCAGTCCAACACTCTAACCACTACACCACACTGGCTCTCAGTTGCAGTCCCACCTTTATTCTATGTACAAAATAATTGGTCCATCTAGATGATGATGATAGTGATGAGGATGACGATGATTTTCATTTTTATACTGTCCAGAATCCAAAGTTCTCTAAGTGGTTCACAATGATCCTTCACAGATTCATAAAATTACAAACCACAAATACAGATAATAAAATACAACATAAAATGTCAATATACAAAATTTAAAACCATTTAAATAGCTAAAAACAATTTCAATAAAAATACTAGATGTGTTAAAAAGACAGCTGACATAAATGCCCCATCATATGCCATTAAAGACCATTAAATACCTGGGAGGAGAGGGTGGTCTTAAACTGGTGCCAAAAAGATGAGTTTTGGCACCAGGCAGGCCTGAGTAGGGAGATCATTCCATTAGCAGGGGCCACCACTGAAAATGCCCTCACCCATGTTGCCACCCGCTGAGCCTCCCTCGGAGGTGACACTCGGAGGAAGGCCTCAGATGTTGATTGTAGTGTCTGGGTAGAATCAGGTCAGGAGAGGTGTTCCATCAGGTATCGCGGCCCAAGCCATGTAAGGCTTTATAGGTTAAAACCAGCACCTTGAATTGGGCTCAGAAGCCATACAGGCAGTCAATGCAAGTGGGCCAGATTTGCTGTTATATGGTTCAGACCTTCTGGTCCCAGTTATTAGTCTGGCTGCTGCATTTTGCACAAGCTGCAGCTTCTGAACAGTCTTCAAAGGCAGCCCCACATAGAGTGCATTGCAATAATCTAACCTGGAGGTTACAAGAGCATAAACTAATGAAGCGAGGCTATCCCTGTCCAGATAAAGGTGTAGCTGGGCCACCAGCCAAAGCTGGTAGAAGGCATTCCATACCACTGAGGCCACCTGAGCCTCAAGTGACAGAGATGGCTCAAGGAGAACCCCCAAGCTACGAACCTTCCCCTTCAAGGGGAGTGCAACCCCATCCAGAACAGGTTGAACACCCTCCATCTGGTCAACCACCCACTAACAGCATCTCAGTCTTGTCTGGATTGAGCTTCAGTTTATTAGCCCTCATCGAGTCCATTGTCATAGCCAGGCACTGATTTAGCACATCCACAGCCTCACCTGATGAAGATTAAAAGGAGAAGTAGAGCTGCGTGTCATCAGCATACTGGTGGCACCACACTGCAAAACTCCAGATGACCCCACTCAGCGGTTTCATGTAGATGTTAAATAGCATGAGGGACAAAACTGTCTTCCAGGCACATACTCAGGCCCTAAGAGGGAACCAATCCCCCACCAAAATCTCAAATTGGGCAAGATGTCAGAGGGGTAGCCTTTGCCCCTTGCATCCCCCTGAAGCGGCAACCCCCCAAAGGGACAACCCCCTTTGGCTACTCCCCCTTTGGCATTGCTGCCGCCAGGGCACCACTGCCCCGTGTTGGGTCCTGGCAGGTAAGAGCAGTCCAAGGAAACAGACACAGCTGGCTCAAGTTGGCAATCAGCCTGGGAAAGTCTTTTATCAGTTCTGCTGATCATGGTGATTTCCCTCATTGCAGAAAGCAGGAGCAAACAACCAAAGAAGCAGTCCAGGGCAGGGCCTGAGAGAGGGTGTGTATGATGTCCGATATCCTACCTAGCTTTCTCTGTTGCTCTTGTGCTAAATAGCCCTGCATATGCAGAAGGAAGGTCATTTGTATATCTATGGTGAGCTCCTTGGCTGGCATTATTAGGAATTGTGAATAATGGGGCAGTGCTGTATTTCTACTTTGACCTGTTGTGATGTTACATGTCATCAACATGTTAGGTAAACTGCACATTTTTACCAGTTAATAGAGGTATAGGTGACATTCACACTTCTCAATTGGTGGCAGTAACAACAGTAACAGAAGTGTTAGCTACAGGAGAGCATAATCCTACATACAAAACGAAAATGACTGCTTCATTTCAAATTCAGTACTGTGGGATTGGCCAGAGGCCTTTATGCCTCAAGCCAATTGCTCGAAGTGAATTATTCTTTAAAACACACACAGGCCTGCAACCAGTAATACAGCTGGTCAGAATAGTATTTTTAATGTATAACCATGAATTCCTGTCTTTCAAATGGCATTATCCTTTTTGGTTCATTACACAATATTTTTATTATAGCCAGCAATTTTAACACAACTCCATATAACTTGTTTTCCTTATTTTTCAGACAACAGGGCTAAAATTTAATCCCAGGATCTACAGAAAATCTCCTGGCAGAGGCTATGAACTTGCCTACAATATAATAGTGTGGAACCTGTCTTAAAATGAATGTGGCATAAACTGAAATTCCCATTCTATGTGAAATATGAACTTGTGAATAAAGGCTATTTTCTGTCCTCCAGCAGCCAGCAAGCCCTTGGGGGTGGCTCACTAGCTCATCCAGGGGGTATATTTCGCCATCGAAAGCCATGCCTTGGGTCAGACAGCAAGTGAGGAATTTTGACTATCAAACCTTTTATTATTTATTTTATTTTTATTTTATTTATTTCTACACTGCCTTTTCTATTAAACCACAATAGGTGGCTTATAGCAAAAAAAAAAAAGTCTCAACATTTCAAAAACATCAAATCAAGAAACAAACAAAAAGCAGCAACACCAAACATACACACAACCAGAAACATAAAAACATAGTCCCATGCCCTAACTACACATGACTTGAATTAGCAAGCATATCTGTTTAAAAAATTAATAAATAAATACCAGGTGTGTGTAGTGAGCATAGTCATCTGCACCACAGCATGTGGAGAGGGGAGTGATAAGCTTTCCCTCCCCAGCTGCAATCTCAGTAAATATCCCACTGCATGCACCAATCATCATAAGGGTGAAAAAATTCTGACAGGGACTTATTCAAGGCCACCCAGTGAGCTTCATGGATAGGCAGTTCTTCCTATTCTAAATCCAGTGCTTCAGTGCTAAACCTTCCCCCAGCCCCAGGAGAATGTGTGTGTGTGTGTGTGAAGGTAATATTTTATTTATGGGATAGATTGAGCCTCTTATTATATTGGATCAGGCTCAACCAATGAGAACAGGTATTTCCTTGCTAAAGGGGCGGGTCTGATCTCATGAGGTTAAGCTATTCCTTCTCCAGCTGTTTTTTTTTAATTATTAATTTATTTATTTAGGTTACTCTCCTGGTTAGAGAGGCCTAGGTTATTAAGATGGTTCTGGCTTGGATTTGTACAGCAGGAAATGATACTCCTAAATATGCTTAAGAACTCCACTCACTTTCTCAGGAGTGAAGATTTTTAAAGGGGCAGTCCTCAGGCCTATAGGTGACCATTCCACCCTCTCTCCATCACTTCTTACCTGATATGCTCCCTGCACTGGACACTGGTGAGTAGGGAAATGCTAGTGTCATGGAGTTCATGATAATCCCTTGGAGGATGACTGAGGGTGATCTGTTTTGCCACAGGTTCCCCAAGAGGGATTGGCAAAGATTCTTTAAGGAATTTTCATGCCACAAGTACTCTTCCGGGAGGTCAAAGCCAAACATTTTTATTGTAAAGCTGAGCATGAGATACAACAATGCTATCAGCCTTCCCCCAAGTTCCCTGGTGGAAGTCCCACCCCTTAGCAACACAGTCACTGTACTCTTTTTAACCAACCAAAGTGCAAGATCCAGCAGTTCTCCGCCTGGGTGTCAGCTTCCAGCGCTGGGCTTCAGCAGGGCTCTTCAAACAGCTTCTTCTGCTCCTTTTCACTCTTTCCAACTTCAGCACACCACCAGGAACTGCACAACACCCATCCACCACTACTCACACCACCACCCCATTATATATTATGAGAGCAGGCAGCTACGTGAGCAGCAGATCGTGCACTTGAATGATTACAGCTGTGCTTTTTTGCAGTGTCATTCTGTTGGCCAGCAGCCAACTCACAGGCTAGCAATTAAAGCAGTGTTCTATTTTTGTCAAATTTCGCGCCCCCCACTAAATAGTACTACATTGTACACAAAGCCTGAAGGTAATTTAGGGGGAAAGAGGGGGGGATTGTGAAGAAGCCAGGGAGAATGTGGGGAAAGGAGGAGGAGGTGCTGGCTAGGAGGGAATGAGGCGGCTGGGGGGCAAGAATGAGGCGGCTCCATGGGAACGCATGGCAGGGATGTAATACGAGCCTTACCTGGGCTCTTCCGATCGTTCCTGCGGCGGCCCGATCTCACTCTTCTGAGCGGCGTGGAGCGTTCTCCGCGCCGCTCAAGCTGCCGCTGCCGCCGCCGCCACCACCCGTCACTCTCCTGAGCGGCGCGGAGCATTCTCCACGCCGCTCAAGCTGCTGCTGCCGTCCGTCGCTCTTCTGAGCAGCGTGTTCTCCGCGCTGCTGAAGCCGGCTCCGCCTCTGGACCCGCCGTCGCAGCCCGTCGCGTCATGCCCTGTGCGCTGGATCCCCGCGCTCTGTTTTTGGCGGCGGGGGGGGGGAACCAGGGCAGCAACAGGACTTAAACAGCCCTGTTGCCCTGGTTCCCCCCCGCCAAAAACAGAGCGCGGGGATCCAGCGCGCAGGACATGACGTGACGGGCGGCGGATCCGGCGTGCAGGACATGATGCGACGGGCAGCGGCGGGTCCAGCGCGGCCGGCACGGAGGCAGCAGGTAGGCCCGTCGTCCCCGTCCACCGCATCACGGCCTGAGCCCTGGCGCGCAGCATGACGCTGCCTCACGCGGGCCTACCAATTGGTTTGGCCAATCAGGCGCGCCCCCCTTTACGGAGCCTCGCGCCCCCCCAGGGGGGCGCGCCCCACTATTTGAGAAACACTGAATTAAACTAACATCGTGCCTTGCTACTGCAGAGCAAGATACAAAGTATACAGAGCATTGAGGCAGCACTGCTGTGCAACACACTACACTCCTCGCCATCTTCCGCGACTCCCATTACAGGATCCTGATTGGAGTTCTGGTTGAAGAGTCTCAGAGTGGCTTCTAGATTTGAACTTGATGGTTTCCGGTGACCTGGTTCTGGCCAGCTCCTCCCTCTCTGTGGCTCAGACCTTGCTGTCTGATGTGATATAATGATACAATGGCAGATTCCTAAGCTCTACTTCAGAAATAAGACTAGGTTATTTGGTACAATAAAATTTGGGTAATTTTGGAACCATCACAAAAGAGCCATCTCTAGTGTCTGTGTCTGGGTGGAAGGGTGTCCATGTCCTCAAACTCTCTGTAAGTGGATGACCCCTCAGTCTCAGAGCCAGTGTCTGAGATGTCTGAAAATAGGAATGCTTGAGAAATTTGATCTTTTTGAATTCCTATACAAAATTATCTGACCTGTATCGCTTGGACTAATGTGCAGCTCAGAACTTAGCTATCCACCCAATTTTGCAATTTTTGAAATGTTGCGATGCAGTTTTTAGAAGTTTATCAAACTATGCATGTAACTACAGGGTGAGGGTGCTGTTGCACTCATGTCCTGCTTGTGGATTTCCTGTGGGCAGCTGGTTAGCCACTGTGTGAACAGATTGCTGGACTAGATGGACCCTTGGTCTGATCCAGCATGGCTCTTCTTATGTTCTTATATTATGAAATACATAATTGTAATACATTTAAAAAATACATATTTTGGATTTTTTAAAAAATTCACAGGTTAATGTGGAAATGGAACAAAATTATGGGTAAAAAAACATGCTAAAAACATGGACCAGAAAGAGATACGTTCATCAGTATCCAAGGGATCACAACATTTTCTTCCTATATAAATAAGTATACCGTTTCAGAATAGAGTTGTGGAAACAATGATTCAATAATAACCCTAAATATAAGAGAGTGATTGCTTTGTCAAACAAGCAGTTTGGCATATGTGAAGAATAGCTATATCAAGCAAATGTATTCCAAACAATGAATAGATATGTAATGTGTGGATATAATTATACCGTCTTTTTAAAAAAAAAAAAAAAAACCTTCAGCAAACACTAGTCTTAGTTGTACAGATCACCAATATAATTTTACACTTGAACGATAGTGTTAAATATATTTTTCGGAGACAGTGAGGAAGAAGACAGGTACTTTATCCACAACAATGGATTTTCAATACATAATTTGTGGGTGTCACAGTGGGGAATCTTGCTGCCAACATAAACATCAATGAGTGGCAATTTTTTTGTCACTGACCTCTGTGGGCAAAAGGATCAGAATGCAGCTAATTAAAACTGACAGCATCTATCAGGGCTACTGAGCTATTATAAGGCTCCTTGGGAATTTCCTGATTACTTGTGTGAAAAGGGAATTGAAAGATATTTGTCATCTCCTGATACATCATAAGAATGCTTCCATCACGGCAGCAGGGTCTTCTGGCTCATCCACATTGTGTTCTAGAGAACGTCCTCTCCCTGTATCCCAGAGATGAAAAGATTATTTTCAGGACTGCTTAAGCAGCTACGACAGCTAACAGGCTACAGACATTGCTGTTGGACTGATTCCCTTCTTCACATGCCTGTTGGAGGTCAGAGCACTCAAAAATTCTAGCACTGTTGGCTTTCCATTCAGGCCCTGAAAAGACACAGAGATCCTTAAGGTATTACAACTGGGGCTTTGGGCAGATTGCAGCACCTTCAATAGCTGATATGTGATTTATAGATGATCACTCTCCTCTCTTTCTGCCAGTACTACACACTCTTATTATCTGCCTCCTTTGCCAGCTACAAGAAGAGATAGAGAGCCAAGAAGCTGATGGTGCAGAGCCTGAGCAAACCTCATAGTAAGGCATAACTACAGCAAGGAGACCCAACTAGGGAGAGGGATTTGGAGGACAACTGGCTATGGCTGCTAGGCATGTGCTTGCATACCTGTTGTTCAGCCAGTGCAGGATTGTAGGCATAACTGGCTCAGCTATAGTATTTGGAAAAGCTGGAGATGCCTGTTAACATCTTTGTCCCTACCTGTAGCACAAAGCTCACCAGCAGCCATGTGGATTATACAGTCTTCTTTTTTATGCTTTCATGCAGAAATGATGAAATGACAAGAGGAAAAGCTATCAAAAGAAAGGTGTGTTCTCATTTCATTAACAACTAAGATATGAACATATAAAATGTACTGAGTGCAATTTAGAGAGCAGTTTAATGTTATACATCACGATGGTCAAGATTCTAGCCTAACAATATTTATTTTGCTGATCGCGTATACAGTAAAATTCATTACAGAATCAGTGCCCTATTTTCTTGTTCTTCAGTAAAAAAAATTTAAAAGTCATAAATCTTTTCTTTTATTTCCACTTGATTTTGTTTACATATCACCATTTTAACATTGCTCTTCTTGGAAATTAATGTGTTGTTGTTGTTGTTTACAGTATTTGTATACCACTCCACATCAAGCAGATTCCCGAGCAGTGAACAATAAAAAGACAAAAACAGATAAAAGAAACAAAAACAATACATTGAAAACAAACTAAAATTATACTGGTGGCTGAAGAGCAGAGAAGGCTTCCTGGAACAAGGAGGTCTTCAGCAGGCACCGAAAGCAGCACAATGTCGGAGCCTGCCTGACCTCCAGGGAGTTCCACAGAAATGGAGCTGCCACACTGAAGGCTCTTCTCCTGGTGGACTCCAATCGGGCCAAACGTCCATGAGGAACCACCAGGAGCATGCCATCTGATGACTGCAACAGGTTGCTATGGGATCGGGCAGGTTGCTATGGGAGGAGGCGCTCTCTCAGGTACCCTGGTCCCAAGTTGTTTCGGGCTTTCTACACAAGTACCAGAACCTTAAACCTGACCCAGTAGCAATATGGCTACACAGCTTTCTGTGAGTAATGAATACAATTCAATTTGGAGGTGGGGGTGCAAATGCATGTGTTGATCAGTGAATCAATTTCCCCCCTTTTCCTTTGACAAGACCAAAAATAAGGAAAATATTCACGAGCACTTATGCTGATGTAATAACATTAAAATCAGTGGGATGTTGCCATCACAATGGTCATTACCTAGTTAAAAAAAGGCAAACCAATTTTTGCAAAACAAAAAGTTAAAAGATCAGGTTGCACAAAGGAAGCTCCCCTGGGTCACTGAGGATTTTGCAGAGAATTCGAAGCGTTTGTGCCTCAAAACACATAATCAAATGGTTTTTAAAATTTTGAACAGAAAATGATGTGCCTCATTATCTTCCTGTTCAATATAAGCTTTCTATGAAGATTTGCTGCAAACATATTTAGAAATAATATAGGCTTGTTACCTGAAAATTACTGTCAGAATTCTCATGGTGTAGATTTCATGCAGCACCTCAAGATACTACATTGAGTCCATAACACAGCAATCAATTTCCCTTTTAACAAAGGTATCAAGATCAATATCCATTACTTGATGCTCGGCTGTAGTTGCAGTATCTCCCAACAGTGCCCTTACAGTTCCCAAAAGCACTTATCATTGTGCTCAGTCCTATTGGCAGATTATGTAATTTGATACTTTTGATATTTTACAAGCTGGTGCAATTACAATATCAGATATCCTTTTTCCAGTAGATACAACCATTATGACAAACAATATTTTACACTACAGGCAGAAAAATGCAGCTGCTTTGGTTGCCAAGAAACTGGAAATCCTAAGAAAGATGCTAATGACTGATGTTGCTATGCCTCCTGATCCTGAAATCATGGGGATATCAAAAAGCATCTTCCATTCAAATTTTAAATCCCCAACAATAAAAAGGTCAAACCTGAGGAGAGGAGGGGGAAGTCTCCCCCCTCATTCAGAGTTAGCAACTTTGGAGAAGGAATTTTGGCAATTTTGAAGGACTGTGAAATTATCATGTGGTCCTATTAAGTAATAGTAGCAGTGGTCTTTTCTTTTTCTTCCCTTTAAAAAAAAATGTTTTGGTCACCGCTACAAACGGCAACAGAGCAGCTCCTCTCAGTGGCCAATTTCCAGCAGCTGCTGTTTCCCCCAATAATGCCACTTTTGCAATATCATGTATTGTAATTTTGGAATATTGGTGATTATAACGGAAAAGTGAATTGAGGAATGATTAGAATGACAGGTTGGGTGTGTGTCAGTTGGAAAATCAGGGAGTTGGATTAGGAGATACAGAAAGAGAGGAATTATTCATAGAGTTTCATAGATCATAGAGTTGGAAGGAGCCTACAAGGCCATCGAGTCCAACCCCCTGCTCAATGCAGGAAACTAGAGGAGGGGTTTCCCATCCAAGTAATAACCAGGCTTGACCCTGCTTAGCTTTCCACGCTCAGACAAGCTGAGCATTGAAAACAGGGAAACAGGTGTTAGGTTTCTAGAACCATTATTTATTACCTGATGACTGTTTGTTCTAGATGCTGACATATATACATCAAAGAAATATATGTTAATACTTTTAAATACCTGTGTTCTACTCTGGGTGGATTCGAAGGCAGGCATATCTCACTCCACATTGTGGCTTTGAAATACACTGCTAAGGAGTCCTATTGGTCTCTCTTTTTTTGGAGAGCTTTGGGGAGTCCTATGGAAAGTCTGGACCCAGTTTCCTCTAGGGACCAGAGCCCTGTGGGGAACCCCTAGATATATCACAGGGATGCACGGTAACTCCAGTCTGCATTTGTAATTGTCAGAACAGAAAAAGAATGTGATATCTTTTATCGCTTAATTCAAATAAAAGCATTCTCTTTAGTGCCTCCTATTAAAACTTAATATTTACAAATTATTTACAGTGAAATCATGTACAAGCTTACTCAAAAGTAAGACTCATTGTGTTTAAATTTATTTATGTTTTTATTTATTTAAAGAGCAATCCTATGGCCCCTAGACAACGTCCCTGCATAGGATGCCCGTAATCCTCCGAGTTCAGGGGCTTACGGGCATGCTGATAGGATTGCACCCTTACTTACCACACTTTTAAACTGCCCAATCATCTAAGTTCTCAGGGCAGTGTACAATACATTAAAAACATAAATTACAAACATTAAAATATAGAATAAAGCTAGCACGGAATAAAGCCAGCACTGGAATACTAGTTTTATCTTTACAACCAAGATAAAACCAGCAGCAAAGAATAAGACCATTCCAGCACATGAAACCAAGATAAAACCAGCAGAAAGGAATAAAACTATTCCAGCACATAAAACAGAATTAAAACCAGCAGCAGAATAAAGTACTAAAAGCATTTTTTTTAAAAAAAAACCTGTTCTTAAAATGCCAGAGAGAATAAAAAGGTCTTCACCTGGCACCAGAAACACCACAAAATAAGAGCCAGGCAAGCCTCTCTAGGGAGGGCATATTCCACATATGGGGTGCGACCATGGAAAAAGCCCTCTTTCTCTCTTGTAGCCATCTGCCTCACCTCACTTGGCGGGGGCACCTGGAGGAGGGCTTCAGAAGATGATCTTTATGCCCGGGTAGGTAAATATGGGAGGAGACACTCCTTCGGGTAACTTGGCCCCAAGCCTTTTAAATGGGGTTACTCCCAGGTAAGTACTTATAGAATTGCAGTCATAATCTCTAAATTTAAAAAACAAAACAAAAACCTACTGATATTCAGGGATGGGGACTCGGAGTCGAGGACTCGACTCGTGAGTCGGACTGAGTCCCCCCTCTGACTCGACTCGGACTCGAGTCCCAATATTTTTAATGGGACTCGAGACTCGACTCGGGACTCGAGACCAAGGACTCGTCAACATCCCTGCTTGATGCCACCTGCAGGTGCTGCCTGGACCCAGTTGCAGTAACAATCCAAGTTTATTTTTAAAAATCATTTTCCTAATGGAACCTTTCAGACACTTTGGGTTTAGCTGCCTCTGCCTGCCTGTTTGGGGTCCCCAGCCTCCTCTGCCTGCCTGGTCTCTTCTTAACCAGTTCCACAGTTTGAATTGTCCAAGACAAAGGCCTCTGCCTGCCTGTTTTGGGGTTCCCTGCCTCCTCTGCCTGCCTGGTTATTTTGGGTTTGTCTGCCTGGTCTGTTCTTGTCAAAATCAGTGGCAGAGTTTTGAGATAAAAAGGCACACTTGTGCCTAGAATTTATTTAAGCCACACATCTGAAGTAGCCTTATTTTGTTGGGGGGAAACCCCATTGATTTTAATAGGGACTCGTGGAGTCAGCTTTGGGAGTGACTCGGGACTCGGGACTCGGGACTCACCATTTTGGACCAAGGACTCGGACTCGAGACTCGGGTCCAAAGACTCGTGACTCGACTCGTGACTCGAGACCAAGGACTCTTCAACATCCCTGCTGATATTTGGCAGCTGCAAACACACTCAAAATGGACTTCCCAACAAGTTAAGATAATGTTAGGGAAGCATGGAGTGCACTGCCTCCTGCATGCTTCTCCTTGACGTTCTCCTAGTGTGGGTGCCTGACAGTCGTTTGATACGTGCACAATACAGACATAACACCTGGACACAAAATCTATTTATTCCCTGGTGCTCTCTGGGGATGATATATTGAATGAAGAAAAATAACACCACAGAAGCTTCAATGTGTTAAAGCCTCTGGCTGACACAGTGTAATATAGGAACAAAGACTTGGATTGGGGACACTTCATTGATCAAGGAGTAGCTACTGGCAGCACACTGTTGGTACTCACCCAGAATAAATTCCTAAAACAAAATAAAGGAAGATGATAAGAAACAACAGCTTAAGCTTGTTAAAATTCAAAATTAACCCAAACTCAAAGTAGACAAAGGCAGTTAGGCCATGATTAAACAGGACATCGAAAACATAGAAAAGGACAGAGTGCCAATTAGTATTAATGCTTATCCCAGGTCTAAGCACACTAAATTGGAAATAAGTACCATGCTGAAATCAGAAGGATGCCCCGGGGTGACGGGTGCACTTGGAGTTTATGATTTGTAGGTTTATGTTCTTTTGTATGTGTGTTCATTTAAAAATATATAAATAAAAAAATTTAAAAAAATGAAATCAGAAGGATGTATTTTGAACTAAATACATCAAGAAGCTAAGCAAAGCAGAGCTTGTGAGTGGTTTCCAATAAGCTATTCTTTTAAAAGTTCTTGTTTATTTTTTCTTTCCCTTCCCACCTTCCTGCCCCCAGAAGTCTGTGTTACATCATTCCTGTAAGAAATACAGACTATGTGTAATCTATGTAACATAGTTCATCCCCACTCAAACCTGTTGTACCACCTTTGTATTAAAATACAGTAGACTTATGCAATCCTATAAACACTTACCTGGGAGTAAGTCCCATTGAACTCAGTAGTACTTACTCATGAGTACACATGAATAGGATTGCACCTGTCAGATGGTTTCACACCAACTGGAATGTGTTGTTTATACATTTTTAAATATCTTATTGTTTATATTTGAATTTTGCTTTGAAAATCTAAACCTGAAGAATAATTCAGGTTACCAGCGTCTGAGCGAGCTTATTTTTCAGCCCTGCGTGAATACTGGCGATGCCCCTAATGAAGAATATTCCACATAGAGGATGCCTCTCCCCAGTCACCTCCCACTCGTCACAGATGGAGGGGGCTCATGCAAGACCTTCAGAGATGAACACAACGCTCCCCTTTCTTCCTCTCTATTCACTGCTATGGTATTCCGTCTCACATGGCCTCTTTTTCTTTTCAATCATCCTGTCTCCATAGCATCAAATAGATGACTGCCAATCCTGTTCAGGTACTGGCAGTGCACTGACCCTGTTTGAATATTACTCACATAGCCATTCACTTTTTTACTTTTAATTTTGTAATAAAGCAGCATGTTTGATCATTCTAAAGCTCTGGTCTCTGTGCCTTCTTTTTATCTGGGCAAAGATCAAAGTGCTCACACTTTGCTGTGTAAAGACAGTTTAGTATGAGATGAACTGAAATGAACGTAAGATTTATATAAATCTGTAGCTATGTTAAGATACATTTATATGAATTCCTTCATGCTTTATACACCCAATTCTATTTTCTACTTTTATGCCACTGTCATGGACCGGCGATGACCTGTTCTGTGAGTGGAAGGGGAAAACAGGCAAAATACTCTGCTCACACTCCTTTCTGGCCTTTCCTTCCTGTGGCCTTTTCTGCTGCCACGAGGTGGAACCCCCCCCCCCCGGTCTGTCTCCATCGAACCAGCCTGAAAACTCTCTGGGTCTCAGTTATCTACTTTAGGTAGTGTGGCAGTTTGCTATTAGATGTGGGGTGAGGGTAACCTAAAAAGAAAGGGGACCACAAAGTTTCAAACAACAAATTTTACTGAATAGAACTTAATAGGAAGTTTTAAAATCTGAATGGATACAAACACACATGCAACATAACCAGTGATGATAAACACATCTAACTAACCTAGCTAGACAGTAATAAGGGAAGAGGATGGATACCCAGGAGGCCTAATTGCAATGGGGCAAACTCAAGAGAAGTCACATGGTGCTTGGATGTGCACAGGTAGAGAGGAGGACTGACTGACCTTTGGAGAAGCAGAAAAGAGAGAAGAAGTTCAAAACAGATGACATTGGAGTGCAAATATCCTGAGCAGAAGGACAAAAGGGCTTCTCTTCAAAGAATGCTGCCTGCAGGTTAGGAGGCTGTGCCACAGAGCTTGTCCTCATTGAGGGCTAATAAAGCCACAGCAGGTCCATGTAACCTTTCTACACAATTAGGCTTTTTGGTGAAATGTTTTCAGGGGGAGGAACACAAGGCTGTGTGGAACCTTCAGTACACCAAAAGCAAAGTAACAAACTTGGAAGCGGGTAGGGTGGGGCAGAAAAACTGGAGGAAGAGTGTAGAAGGGGGAACAAAGCTAACTACAGCAGGAACTTCACCTTTACTGGAAATTATTCCTTTTTAAGACCTTGATTTAGTGGGACTCACTCTAGAACAAATAGGGAACTAGGTACCTTGGGTGCTGTGTGCAAAACTTAAAAGCACACACTGGTTGAGCTTGTTTTCTACCTTGGGGTTAACTTGACTCATGTGTGCAAGTCTTGGGTGGACAACCCATCTTGATCAGGACTGCTAGGAGGGGAGGTTTAACCTCACCGCCCCCAGCCACCACCACCAGTGACCCCAAGCAGGCAAGATCACTGTCAGCAGCAGGGAAAGTGATCCTGATCAAAATTGCTGGGGGAGAAAAGCTTTAACCTTGCCTTCCCCCCAGCAATCCTGATACAGGCAAGATTATGGGTTGGGATTTAATCTCACCACAACCCAGCTATCCTGATTGCTGGGGGGGGGGGGCAGGTGTGTGTGTGCGTGTGCATGCGTGTGCGCGCTTGTCCTGGTCCACTCACTGCTGCCATGCCTACCACCACCACCACCACCCTGTGTGACCCCCAAAGGCTTTTGCACCCACCAGTTCACCTCTCCACCCAAAAAGTGTAGCCCACATCTGCTTTAAGGAATGCAAATGAGTGTTAATGTCTCTTTACTGGTAGTGGCAGTGCTTTGGGGAGGGTGCTTTACCCTCACCATGTGGCTTGATTGCAATTGGAGAATACAGAATGCAGTACAGAATAAGGCATATATGTATCTCCAGAGTTCTCATGCCTCTTTAGCTACTGAGGGTAAGATTCTCTATTTTCTAAAAAGAAACTAACAAAAATGATGTTCCCAACTCACTAAAACATTCATAGCAATGAACAAAGGAATCGATAGCAAATATTAAATGTTTTCCCCCTGTGAATTTGTTATAACAATTTATTGAATGTTTAACCGCTCCACAGTGGAAGTCACACCTGTTTTATTTAAATAATAAATTGTGGCTGTCAGTGCATCTCATGGAAGGAAATAGAGGGAAGGAAGAGAAATTTTACATCCTTCCTTTTCTTCTATCTCTACTTGAAAAATTAATCCACTATAAACGAATAGTACAAAAGGAGTATTGAAAATTAATGTTTGATTCAATACATTAATTGGGGCATTAAAACAATATTCCAATCCTAAGCACATTTACTTGGCAGTGAGGTTGATTGATTTTATGGAATTTACTTCTGAGTAAGTAATTTAAGTATTCCAGTTTGACTGACATATGAATAAATCAGGGAGCCTGCTGAACAAATTTCACAGCAGAAGTGCTATAGGCAACACAAGAGGGAAAAAACAATAGATGAAAGCATACTTGAAAGAATGAATACCATACAGAACAGAAGAAGGAAAATAAATGAAAAGATATTGGGCACAATCCATCCAGCCAAGGTGAAGCACTGTCTCAATCCCATTGATTTTAGTGGGGAAAAGTTAAGCATGTGCTACACTCAAAGTTCAATAACCCTGGTTGCTCCCACCTCACACCCTACCCCAGAATCAAGACACAAGACAGTAACTGGGTAGAACTATGGGACACAACTTTATTAATTTAAATGTCTGATCTGCAAGCTCCCCAACTCAGTGCAGGTATAGTTTCTACTAAGGTGAGTGGTAGGATTCACCACTCCTGCCAGTCATCTTCGATGGGTGACTCCACTCTGGTTCCAAGGGTCAAATCAGTGTTACAACAACTGCTATTTTGTCTTCACTTATTTAATAAGTGAATGGGATGGCCGAGCATCCCATTAATAAGTGATGGGCGAGCAAGCAAGGTTCGAGATCACTGGGATTCTTGGAACATCGTCTCACCGCACATCTTGTGCCTGATTCCTGTTCGCATTTATGATCATTGCTCACTTTGTGCAAAATAGGGAAACTGTACAAATAGAGCAGCAAATGTGAAATGTGCGCAGCTTTCCCCCATAATCGAAAGCATGGCTGAGTCAGTCTCCAGGGGAAATTTGTGCAAAATCAAACTGGGAAAGTTGCACAAATCGAATGTGAGCACATATCTGGCATTTTGTGAACATTTTTGGTGGACAGGTACTCACACTTGCTATCATGTTTGGGGCTTCAAACAGGGCATGCTCGTAGGTTTTGCAAGCAAAAATGAAATTCCCATGCAGCCCTAACAGCATTGCCAGCTCCTAAACTAGTAAGCCTTAGGTGTCAATGAGGGCCCAGCCAGGTCCCCTCTGGCTGGTAAGTCATGAGAAGTTGTTTGGGGGTAACCCTCCCATCACCCCTCTGATGCCTTAGGGTGCTCACCAAAGTGCACTTTGGTGAGCACTTTGGTCTCTGCATCCCTTTGGGGGGATTATGATTTTATTTTTTAAAAGATTTTATTAATTTTCCAGATATAAAGGCAAACATACAAACATAAAGAAAAATTAAATTAAATCAAATTTATACCTAGTTGTTGACAGAGAGCACTTATTTCTGGCTGTCGAGCCTGACCCAGGCCAGTATGACTCATTGGATGACAATTCAGAGACCACAGAGTCCAACAACCCTGTGCATCATCCTGACACTGACAGTCGTAGCACCTCCAGAAAAGCTACACTGGGTCCCCCTGTACTGGTGGACACTGAGGAACCCCTGGATGCAGTCCCTGAGGACCACACATCCCCCATAGAATCTGGGGAGGCTGCCAAGCATCTGCCTACCCCTAGAACACACTGGCGCCAAAAGGTAGAAGCACAGGCCACCACCCGGAGCCAAAGCACACACTTCAAGAGCCATAGCAACCTGGCTCTTCAGGAGTAAATGCCTTCTCATGAGCAAGACCCTCCTCATAAGCAGGAGTTTTGCTAGAGGGTCAGTAATGAACTGCATTTCAGCCTTGCGTGAGGCTCTGGCAGCTCTGGCTATATCAGCTCTCAGCTGGAATTTGAGAGCTGCTGGAAACCACACCATACCTCAGTTTCTGGTACCTTGTTTCTCTGACCATGCTCTGTGACTGGGCCTTTGTGCTTCTGACGTTGGTTTGGACCCCTGCTTGACTCTGCTTCTTGGACTTGTATTTGACTGCTTACCTGTGTTTGGACCTTGGCCGCACCTCAGTCCTATCTCTTGGAAGGTCCCCTCTTGCTTGGTTAATACTGTGCTTGTTCTTTGGCCTGTTTATTGATTTGCCATTACATTTGCCTTAATGCTGAGTCTGACCCAGCCTAAGTGTGACAGTAGTATGTTTAGCACATCCCCACCTTTACTTTGCAGACAAAAATATGGATGGAATCTATTGGTTGCTTGGAGATTTTCTTTATGTTTCTTCATAATAGCAGATTATTATATTTAGTCTGTTTTCCACAATCTGAGGATGTTCCTGTATATGTTCCCTGTTTTTCCCCATCCAAATAAAAATTATTCATTTGATTATGATTCTTTCCCCATAGCTCCCATACCTACCCATCACTCAGGGGCTTTCTCCAAGTATGATCCCACCGTTCTTGATCTGAGTCCCTTGATTCCTGCCCTGAACTTGAAAGCTGTGACTTGAAAGCTGTTATCTGGGGAAATCCTTAGTCCAAATAAAACCCGTTCATGAGCCACTGATATAAATAAAATGGTGAACGGTGAGGGCTAGGGGAGCCTTCCTTCATCCAATTTAGGATGGGAACCAAAAAATCCTACTTGGCCCCACTGGCACAGTTCTGCTTTCTCTCCATATGTTCACTGAATGTGTGGACAGGGAAGGAGTAAACAGAAATTAGGTCACATTTTTTATTCAGTCCATAGAAGCAGGCCTGGCTGGAAGCTCCTATACAATCTGCTCTGAACGGTTGAAGCTCTTGGTGCTCTGATTAGTATTCTTGCAATTTCCTCCTTTGCTCAGATCTTGGTAAGGGGTACAAGGGCCGGATCACCATCCCTGTGACACCATCCCTGTGATACCTTCATAGCTCAGGATGTTTTGCAGGCTTGATTCTGAAATAAGACTGGATAACAATTTACAAACTGTGGGCCCAGATACATGTAAAATCTGCTTCAGTGAGATTCTTATTTATTTACAAGATTTATATACGGTACCACTCTACATCTAATAAAATTCCTGTGTGCTGCATACCTATAAAATGCATGCATGCATGAATGCATGCAAAAAACAAAACAAAAAAAGACATTGATAATTGTAACATTCTAAAATACAGCTTCCTCCTCTCTTCAAATACCTGAAGCTATACAAATCACTACCTACACAGCAACCCTAGCATTAATCCCAGGTGCAGTCAGATATTACAACACTGCCTCAGTAGTGGCAAAGGGAAAGTTGCTGTCATTGCTCCACAGATATTATTGTCCATACATAACCTCAGAGACCCAGTGCAGCTGTAATGCTCCCAATCTCTACATTATTAGTAGATCAAGAGAACAGCTTCTTTCTCTTTTCCCCACCTACGGTTTGTTTTGCAGCCACCACTAAAAATACAGCAGAAAATGTTCAGAGAAAATACTGCAAACCGGCCTTCTTTTTTTATGGAGTAAGAAAAAATAATAATCTCAAAACGTTTCTGAGAAAAATGCCTCCTGGGAAATGTTAGTTCAGCTCGAGTATGCTTCCAGCCTCCTGATTAAGCACATTGTGTCTGCACTGGATCAGTGTTTGAAGCCTATGTTTTGGACTTGATGGACCCAGGTCCTGGTACCTGACACTATTGTAGCTTCCTCAAGTCCTTAGCAGGGATGGGGACTCGGACTTGAGGACTCGACTCGTGAGTCGGACTGAGTCCCCCCTCTGACTCGACTCGGACTCGAGTCCCAATATTTTTAATGGGACTCAAGACTCGACTCGGGACTCGAGACCAAGGACTCGTCAACATCCCTGCTTGATGCCACCTGCAGGTGCTGCCTGGACCCAGTTGCAGCAACAATCCAAGTTTATTTTTTAAAATCATTTTCCTAAAGCAACCTTTCAGACATTTTGGGTTTGGCTGCCTCTGCCTGCCTGTTTGGGCTTCCCAGCCTCCTCTGCCTGCCTGGTCTCTTCTTGACCTGTTCAACAGTTGAATTGTCCAAGACAAAGGCCTCTGCCTGCCTGCCTTGGGGTTCCCTGCCTCCTCTGCCTGCCTGGTTATTTTGGGTTTGTCTGCCTGGTCTGTTCTTGCCAAAATCAGTTGCAGAGTTTTGAAATAAAAAGGCACACTTGTGCCTAGAATTTATTTAAGCCACACATCTGAAGTAGGCTTATTTTGTTGGGGGGAAACCCCATTGATTTTAATAGGGACTCGTGGAGTCAGTTTTGGGAGTGACTCAGGACTCGTGACTCGTGAGTCACCATTTTGGACCAAGGACTCAGACTCGGACTCGAGACTCGGGTCCAAAGACTCGTGACTCGACTCGTGACTCGAGACCAAGGACTCTTCCACATCCCTGGTCCTTAGGGTGGGGAAAATACATTTTATTAAAAACATTCAGCATGGTTATGTTTGTTACTGATGAGCTTCTAGATTAGCCCTTCTATTAAGCTCTCACCTCAATTCATGAGAGTAAAAAGTGTGTAGACCTTTCTCGGTGCCTGCTGAGGTACCCTACCTCTCCTTTTCTTTTCAATTTAACCAAATTTCATATTGGTAGCTGGGATCATTCACAGCAAAATGATGGCCTCTAGCTACTCCCATCTTCTTTTCCCATGAATTCCACTGGGCCTCATGTGGGGCTCAGATACATTCTTAGGGAATGAAGGTGACAGGTGGCTGCAAGCCGGTGCTTTCATCTGCAGTTTGCCCATTTTGTGCTGTTGCCCAGAACACTGTCTCAAATTGCCAGATGTGCCCACAGGCCCAAAAAGGTTGCCTACCCCTGGTGAAGACTGTAGAGGGATAGATCCATCCATGCTGGCCCCACCCCCAATGTCCCCATGCATACCAGGCCCCATCCTCTCAGTTCCTGACCTTGCTGTGTTGAGCAACAAGGTCTGAAGATGTGTCCTCCTTGTGTTTGCGTGAACACAACTAGAACTCCCCACGCAAACTCTTATTCAGACCTCCCTGCTCAATGTGGAGATGTTGAAAGCTGAGGGGGTGGGGCTTGGCACACAGGGGGTTGTTGGGATATGGCCAACATGTACAGTCTACACACCTTCATGAGCTCAGACAAATGCCTGAATACAACTTGTAGTTCATGGGCCACAGGTCTGAAAATGAGGTGGTCATCACTATCTAGAGTGAATAAATGAGGTAGCCTTTTTTTGATAGCCTATGACCCTAGTAAAATTATTAGCCATGATGGTCATGGATAATGAATAGCTTTCAGTGAAAAAAACACATTAACTGTGGGTGGATGGGGGGAAGCCAAAAATATATAATACTTGTTTGAGGCTATACGTTTGACACATTGTGCCCACTTAGGGCCCAAGAAGGCTCAAACTGACCAAAAAAGATCCATAATGTATTGACATATTTTTGGCAGCATCACTGAAAAGATGGAGAACAAAAAGTGCAAAATCTGTAAATCAACCATGGAAAAATGTTTTTTAGATTTCACTTATGGATGAATTATAGATGCCATCTGTATTCTGCATATTATACATCAAAATTGTAATGATTTAGGGTGCAATCCTATGCATGTTTAGTCAGAAAAAAGTCCTACAACTCCAAGATCCCTCCAGCCATACATGCTGAGAATTGTAGGACTTTTTTTTCTGTCTAAACATACCTAGGATTGTACCATTAGACTGTTTTCTGACACCAATCAATGCTCCATATCTCTATTGAGGTAACATTCCTGGTATAAAAACAATATCCTTCTTCATCTGGAAACAAGGCCCTATGAGGAGAGACTAAAAGAACTGGGCATGTTTAGCCTTCAGAAGAGGAGACTGAGGGGAGATATGATCAGCACTCTTCCAGTACTTGAAGGGATGTCACACAGAGGAGGGCCAGGATCTCTTCTCGATCATCCCAGTTTGCAGGACACGGAATAATGGGCTCAAGTTACAGGAACCTAGATTCCACCTAAACATCAGGAAAAATTTCCTGACTGTTAGAGCAATAAGACAATGGAATCAACTACCTGGGGAGGTGGTGGGCTCTCCCAGTCTGGAGGCATTCAAGGTGCAACTGGACAATCATCTGTCAGGGATGCTTTGACCTGGATTCCTGCACTGAGCAGGGGGTTGGACTCGATGGCCTTGTAGGCCCCTTCCAACTCTACTTTTCTATGATTCTATGATTCTATGATCTGTCAGCACAGTTTCTTCCAAGGGATGTATGAGAATTTTGTTTCAGTTCACAAATCATCAGAACTTTCCCTGTTCAAAACCTTGAATGTGAACTGCAGTGCATTTTTTCAGAAAAAGTTCACACATTCCTGAACTTGCGATTACGTTAGAAAAATGCATATTTTTTTTTGAAAAAAGCACATTTTGTAGAAACTGCACATTCTCACAATTTAGTCAACAGGGTGAAAATGTGCACTTTCGAACAGAGATGTCGTAATGCTCATGGAAGTGTTGAAATGTACACTTTTCCCATTCAAATGAAAAGAAAAACAGTTCAAAAACAAAGGTGAACTGAACAAAAAAATAAGGCAAATTGAACTTCAAAGTGGAATTTGGAGAATCTCTGTGAGTTCAAGCATCCCTGGTTTTCCCATCCCGATAAGTACTAACTAGGTACTATTTTTTAATATTCTATGATCCTAGTAAAATTATTTGCTGTGATGCCCATTGATAATGAGTAGCTTTTAATGGGAAAAAATGCTTTTATTGTGTAAAGAATACAATCTGGAAATACATAATACACAAATGTAAACACGAGGAACCAAACAAGTTGACAAATGCAACATATTCTAGGTAAAATTAAAGTCAGACGAGATTTTAAAAAGCTTCTGAACCATGGACAATTTAGAATTAATAAGTTTCCAGTCAAGTATACTTTTTCTTCATCACTGAAAGGCTTAATCATTATTTCAATTAAAAACATATATAAAAGAGAGGTTTTAGGATTTGAAACTCTATTTAGTATTCTTTAAAGTTCTTATTCACTATTTTTCTTAGAGTGTTCTTATTCACTCTTTTTAAAGCCAGCCTTGTCATTAAAACAAGTACTATCAACTAAAGCTTTCAGAAGCAGTTGGGAAAGATTATTTCCAGTGCTTTTTGCTGGGAAAAATGATAACCCAGTTCGCACTCTTTCTTGCACAATGACTTCGTATAAGCACAATAGATTCTGAACAATGTTAGTGGAAATACATGACTCCCTACTGTAGCTTGTTTTATTACCGTATGAAGTGCGATTGTCTGTAGGCTTCAGTAAAACCTCAAGGAAGTGGTTCTGTACAATAATCCTATTCACAGACTAGCCTTTCTTCTCTTTCATTTACATTTGAATGTACTGAACTTTATACTTTGCCATACATCAGTATTCATTTGATTAGATCATTTTGCCTATAGAAGGAGTAACCTCAGTACCAGCTGGAAACCATATTGTAAAAAAAAAAGAAAAGAAAACCCCAAAAACAAAACACAAACTACCTGGTCTCAAATTTGAAAGAATTACATTTCTTGCCCACATCTCTTATCAAGTCTTTGGAACTAAATCTTCAATTTTTTGTTCATTTTATATGAGCCTTTCAGTAGTAGATTTTAGAAAGAATTGGCAATTTCTTTGACTCGTGGTTTGGCTCAGCAGTGCTCAGCTAAGACTCAAGGGAAAGTCTCAAGGGAAAAGGCAGGTGTGATGACCTCACCTAGTGACTGAGAACACCTGTTTCACCTCAGGATCTGCCCTGCTACCCAAGTGCACCTACCAGATAGCCAGTGCCTATCACCACACCACTATTGGGATGGCTACCACTTTCAGGGCTTTTGTGCCACCCAGCCTGGCAAACTTAATAGAGGCTGTTCTTTCCCACTATTTTATTCCACCTGTTGTGGTGGGGTTCCCCTCAGTAGCGTGTGCCCCTGCAAGGCATGTGGGGTTAACCAAAGCCTTTATAATTATAAATGGAAAACAGGATGTTTTCACACAAAAAGAACAAGATTTATTTTGGGAACACAGGTAGGAAATCAGGGTCAGGGAACATAAGGGATTAAGGGGTCAAATATGGGTTTCAGGCAAATACAGGTAATTAAATGTTTTTCTAGATATAGCACTTCTACTCTTCTAACAGACTGATTTCTCAAACATTCCTATCTCTCTACCTCCCACCTTCCTTCTTCCAAGTACAATCACTTCTCTCTGTCCCTCACTAACTCTAAATCCCTAACTGACTCTAACTGACTAATTGCCCTCTTTCTCTCTCTCTTTTTTTAAAAAAAAATTCCAGTCACTCCTTCCCCAGCCAATCACACACAAGCTACATCTGAACATTCCATTCACTCTATCTGTCAATCATACACCCCAGGCACACTATATACAAACCTCAGTAGGTATTTCTTCTTTAACTAGAACTAGAATCATCACAGCAAGAACCTTTTTATCAGATCACTTTCAGGTATATACAGGAAATCAGCCTTGAAACCTACAGATCCCACACATGTGCATTGCTAGTTCCTTTGTAGGATGATCATTTATCCATTGCCAAGAAGAAGAAGAAGAAGAAGAAGAAGAAGAAGAAGAAGAAGAAGAAGAAGAAGAAGAAGAAGCCGCCCCAAATTAGGACAAAAGATGTGTCATATTTGCATAAAATGTTCACATCTAATTTATAAGGATAGGTGCAACTTTAGAATTATAACTATAACTTAAATAGAAATATAATAGTATTGGGAAAATTGTGTCCAGGTGACCTGTGTGTCTGCTATCCAGGTGTCCACTGTTGATGGGCAACTTTAAGGCCTCTGCTCTTCCTTCTTTTGGTTATTTATTTTTAAACCAGACATGGACAGGACAACCCTTCAACAGAGTATGCCTTCAAATAGAGGACTGTCCTCTAGCAGCCTTTCAAATAGAGGACTGTCCTATGTAAAGTAGGACACATGGCCACTCTATTCCTTTCAGACATATTGACTGCACACATTTGGATTAAAGAAATACAGAGCACTCAAATAACACCCTGATCTCCAACATGATTTGCTTGGAGAAGCCTTCAGTTCCAGACAACATCGTATTATATAAGCTGAAATCTCTAGAGTTACAAAACGTATAATGCTAGCTGTTGAAGAGGACACTGATTCACAAACGGCTGTTTCAGACAAAAAGCAGTGCAGTACTTTTATTTTCTCCACAGAACTGAGCACCATAACACATTTAGCGTTGTCCTGGCACTTACAAAGGCATGGCTACAGCTATTTTCTTGATTGTGGATTCTCTCTTTCTGGCCCCTGTGGAAAATGCTATCACCGAAAATACAGTTTCTCCATTCAGTTGTATACCTGTGTTCACAATCACATGGAGAATAATGAAACTATATTGAATGAACTGTAAATGAATTATACATTTATTTATCTTTTTAAAAATAGTATCATTAAGCTAACCAAATACTAGTGATATACATTTTGTATTCTACTATATCATGCACTCCAAAACGGCGAACATTTTGTTCTCTTCCTTGACTCATCTTTTAGTTTGACCACATCTTTCTTAATGCAGTGCCCCAGCATTGGCAGCTGACATATTTTGTGGCAACTACCATGATTTTCCTTGTGAGGTCAAGAAAATGGCAGCTGGGCCATTTGGCAGGGGCAGAAAATAAAAGAATGAATGAATCTAGTGCCATCACTGCTAAAGGTACACCCCACAATAAACCAGGTGAAGAATCCCACCTGCCCACTGCCCTCTGCTCTGTCCCAGAAAGGGAGGGAGGGGCAAGCCTGCAGCAGTGGGTGCATGGCTGTTTAAATTCAGGCCCCTGGACACACCCTACTGCTGCTGCAATCAGAATCCTCCTCCATCACTTACATGTGAACATGTGTATGCACTTGTACACATGAGCACATTAAAACTAGATCGATAAATGCATGACAGTTACTAGGGCACTTTGCATTTTCAGGAAATGGCCCAATATATTGCTCTACCCTTTGATTAAGCTGCATGGACCAGGTATACCTTATATGAGTTCATGCTGATATAAAAGAAATGGAGACAATATTGATTCCCTTCCGTTGTTCTGCTCCTATCATGTCTGGCTTTCTTTCTCTTTTTGTCTTAAGACATGCCAGCTGCTTACTTTCGAATTGCACAGGCCAACCTTCATAATGTTTCTGCTGTCTTACTAACTTTCCTCTGCAGTTAATTAGTCTGTCCACAGTTTATTCCGCTTATTATCAAATCAATAGCTCCCTTTACTCATTATTCTTGTGAAGGGGATTCCAAATGTAAAAGGGGCAGTTGGGCCATGTCATTAGTCTCCCCCCCCCCCACAATGTAGGGGGTCAGGGAGCTTTGTTCATCAAGGGCAGGACCAACGGTGTGGTTCCACTTCCACAGCTCCTTCTATGTGTATCTCAAACCAAATGCAACTTGTAGTGAAATCTCTAATATGCCAGGTAGTATTGACCTACATAGGGGAGTCCGCTTTCCACAAGCAGATAATTCTGACGAGATAGGGACAAATATGCATGCCCCACTGAAATCAAGAGAATGTCAATCACTTAATTGCCTGCAGAATGCATCCTTCATCTGTAGCCACTTTTTATTCCAGGAAAGTTGCTTAAATTTATTCTTTTATTAACAGTTTCCAACACATTTCAGCAATACATACTATTTGTTCTATAGCCCAAAGAAATTATTAAGCTTACTTTTCTTCTTAAATTGCTCAAATCGTCAAGCTCATTTCCTTTGTCAGCTTTAAACATTTCCTGTGTGATGTATGGCTTGATAAGGGCAGTGTACAAGGGCTTGTAGGATGCAAGCAATCTAGCATCATATTTAGCTTCTGTATTAAATAATGGAGTGCTGATTGGTCCCTGGAGTAATTTACACCCATGGATTAAGTGTCAAGATTGAAAAATTGCACTTTAAATCATCTCATAGCTATAGTGAGAAGGTTTAAGCTATAGCTCAGTCACTGCTCTCTTGAACACTATATTTAGTCTATATTTGAACACCTTGCATGGATTCAATAAACTCAGCCTGGGAATTGATGTGTAAATGATCTTTTTTCTCTCTCTCATGGGACTCATACCAAATTGTAGCAACTTTAATATAAAACAGGACTCTGAAACCTGTTTCTTAAGGAAGAATTTCAGCACTTCCTTGCCTTAGCAGAGTCTATTAAACAGAGTACTATATTGGGTTTTCTGATGAAAACTAGTATAATAAGAATATTATTTGTAACAAATTGCTTTACTGCACAAAGAAACAAATTGTATAATAGAGTCTCTTCATACCAGTCACCTGGCTGAAGTTATTCCTAGCCTAGAATTAACCCCACCATCTAGTATTGGAGAATCATTCATTTACTGGATGTCGAGGCTCTTTCATTCTTAGTGGTCAAGGTAGATTAATAGGACCTCATAACACAGAATTGTATGCCAACATACTCCATTCATTCTGATCACTAGTTAGTACTCTTTCCAAATGACAGACAGAAGACAGGCACACACACACACACACACACACACACACACACACAACTACAGAGCACCAAAACAGTCAAATTTAGCTTGCAAGTAAGCTTTAAATTTGACCTCTTGGTGCTCCATAGCAGCTATGGAAGTAATTTTTTTCATATATACTGTGTTTTGGGTTTCCCTGAGGATTGGACAGGGCTGGGGGTGAAAATGGTCCCTGGACCACCTGACATAGAGGGTGTTCAACATGTAATACTTCTATGGCCTCTTCTTCCTATAAATTCAACCTTACAAAAAAGTACACACATATATTTGGATAATAATATATGTACAACTCACTACAGAAGAAGTGCAAATATTTATCTCCCTCTGATGAGATTTCCCTAATGATAATTAATGAACAATTAATTTAATTGCCGCATCCAACAGAGTGCAAGCAATTTTGTTTAAGTTATTATACTGGATGCAACTAAGATATAAGCTTAGAATCCATGTATTAGATCTGAAGGATAATTATATATTTTATACTATAACAAACCAGCAAACGATGATCATGCAAGCCCACTTTCACAGTGCAATCCTAAATAAGCTTACTCAGAAGCAAGACCTTCTGATTTTAACAGGACTGTAAGTGTCGGGTAAGTTAAGTGTATATAGGATTGCAATCTAAGTCTAAGAATCTCATGTGTCTCAAGGGTTCCACACTGTTGTACGGCAATAATGGAAAAATGCATATCTACATGTCCTAGCTTTCCTAAATTGAAAGAAATCCAGAGAGCCTCTCAGTTAATCAGAGAGTTCCTGATAGGATAGAAAGGAAAAGACAGGTATATGTAGGGCTACCTTTGAACGTTCTGGGCAGGGGAAGAATTTCTCTACTGTTGTATCCCTTTTGGTAAGGGTTCCTCTCCAAACAAAGAATTTTGCTAGGCTGCCATCACAGGCTAATCCTAGTAGGCTGCCCATCTTCTTGGGGAATGCCAAGGACTCCTCCCTTCAGTTAGGCTCTAGAAATATGGTGGAACAGGGTGGAACTCTGAATTTACGTTACCAAAGCCCAGAAGACACAGAACTTAACAGAATTGTGGGTTTCAGAGCATGGACAGAGTTCCTTGCAGGAAAGAGGATGTGAAAGAGGCTATTTCTGGATTCCCAGTTGGATGGTTCCAATCCCAAGAGACAAAACTGAGGACAGAGCCTCACATTTTTATTGGAATTTATTGGAATAGTAAAAGCTGGTGTCTTGACTGAGATGGACTCTGTTTTGTTGAATGGTGAGAGCAGACCCATTTCTGATGCCGGTGGCCTAGGTGGCTAATCAAAATGTAGTAACAGGTTTCTTCCACCTTCTTAACAACTGTTGACTGACATTAAGAACTGGTCAGTTTTGACTAGCTGAGGTACTGTTAAAAAAAAGCCAAAAACCTCAGAATGTATATTAGAGAATAAAAAAATAATGAAGGCACGTGCGTGCGTAGTGTTCCTGTGTATGTTTTGATACGCTCAATTAAACTCTGTTTACCTATAAACAGTGTAGTAGCCTCCATTCATAAAACTGCTTCTTTCACTGTCTCAGCGTTAAAATTGGTCGTGGTTTCTGCCTAAGTGCCGCGAGCTGCGTATAAAGGGCTAACTCAGCTCTGGTTAACCCCTTGGTGCCTGAACCCGCGCAAAGGACCGGCTTTGGTCCTTTTCACAATCACCATTGTGTTGGGATGTTAGATGGGAACATTAGGTGAGAAACTGAATATTTAAGCTATAAAATCCTTATTCTCTGAGGCAAACTTTGCACTGTGTGGAAGACAATTCCCATTGACCCTCCCAAGACATACCTCACCCATCCATACTTTCTTGTTACTACTTTCCCCTATCCCTGCATTTAAAAAAAAACTATCTTTCTGAAATCTCAGAACCTTACACACTATTTCAATTATGTATAGTATATCCTTCCTTTGTCCTCATTAATTGACTCTGTCTCTTTTATTATTATAAAACCTATAAAGCACTTACCTTCACAACAAATATACAACACATTCTCAGCGACAGAAACTATTGAGACACGGAAAGAAGGACTAGCTACAATGGATCTCCTTGAAAGTAATTGTTCCCATCTGCCTTGCCTACACATGTTCTTGTCAAATTTCAAGTACTGCGATGAAGTAATAACACTGCAATAACATGAATTCTAAAGAAGACTAAGGAGCTTGTGATGTCTTTGTCCAAAAATTGATCTATCAAAATAATCACCTAAAGTATTGCTTTGCCTTTTGCATGAATGCAGATAAGAAAAGAAGAAAAGAAGAGCAATGCTGGATCAGACCAAAGGCATGTCTAGTCCAGCATTCTGTTCAAACAGCTGCCAGTGGAAAGCCCACCGGTAGGGCATGAGTGCAGTAGCACCATCCCATTCATGTTCCCCAGCAACTGGTATACAAAGGCGTACTGCCTCGGAATCTGGACGTAATATACAGTAATACCTTGGATTGCAAGTAACTTGGTCTGAGAGCGTTTTGCAAGACAAGCAAAAAAAAAATTTAAAAAATTTGACTTGATAAACGAGCAAGGTCTTGCAAGACAAGTCGTAGGGATGTAACCGCTCGCCTCGAGCAGGCGTAGCGGGCCGAAATCGGCCCCGCTCATGCCCACCAGAGACTCGCTTTGATATAAGAGTTTTTTGGATTATAAGCATGTTTCCGGAACGAATTATGCTCTCAATCCAAGGTATTACTGTATAGCCAAATAGTCATAGAAATGAAATGAGAGGACATTTCCTTAGCTTCACAGGGCATCCTGCATTGAACAAATGATACTTGAGACACAACTTCTTCTGTGGAAGTGTCAGGTGGGTGATTCCGGCCAATTGCGGATCATGTAGGTAATGGCTTGATGCCATGACAACTATGTAAGCAAGCCTTTTTGGCTAAGGCGTGACCTCACTAAGGGCAAATACAGCCATTTCAGAGTGAAGGCCATGTTTCCTAAATTCTTTTGGGAAAAAATGCAGGGGGGGGGAGGGAATACTTGTCATCCAATTCAGCTCAGTCCTACTTACAGCAAATTTTATCTTCATCTCAAAGGATATATGGAAAGTAAAATGAATTTTTAAAAAAACTTGCATGACGATTCAACTTGTTTAAGGTTTATTGCCTCTGTAGATAGTTGAATATAATTCAGTGTGTCACTCTATTTAGTTCCCAATACTTCCTCACAGCTAGATACTTTACTTCAGCATCATATTTCAAGACTGCATTATCTCCTTTGGAAACCATCTCACACAGATAGTTATTGTTTTGTGAATGGAGACATAATATATTCAAATTGCAAATGGTAAGAACAATCACACCAAGAGCTCCCATATTAAATGAAACAGAAGTGCTCTTTTCTCTCCAGAATTTGTGAACAATTCTTTCCCTGATGTATGCAATTCCACATCTTTGTCTTCAGTTACTCTTTCCATATTTCAAGCCAGGACACAAATTATGCTTTGTGTTAGTCAAATTCTGTTTCTTATTTAGCTAAAATCCCAGCTGAGGGAGAATAATCATTTTGCTATAATAATGACAGAATATTCATAGTATCAGAAATTAGAAGGTATTCAAGAGAAGGTATTTGTCTTAATTTAGCCAATGTTTGAAAGTTACATTAAGGAATTCAAAACATTGATTGCACATTCTCCAAAACTCACATACAGCCACTTTGAATGCTAAGAGCTGGTTCACATGTCCACTTTCTCACTGTAAGCTGTCATCCATCCTGTGGTGGACATTCGCTTGCAATTGAAACAGATTCTGTAATATTTCTTCTTTGCCATAGGCTCCAGGGTTGGGGTACTTACTTAGGCTTTCATGCCCCAATAGGTTCTGCTCTTAGATCAGTGCTCAGGAGACACAGGTTATGATAAACAGCTTCCTTTTTATTATGAACAACACATGGAAACATAACCTTCCAAACTTTTGCCATCTTCTACATGATCCATCATACATACATACACACAGAGAGAGAGAGAGAGAGAGGGAGCAAATAAGAACCACACCCAGTGGGACTAAGCCACAGCAGTCAAATATCAGAGGGGAAACTGGACTGTACCATTACAGGTCCCTTAACGATACATTTAAGGGGCTTGTAATGGAACAACAGTTCCTTTCTAAATCACAGTGTTCAGAGGCAGTAAGCATCTAACAAAGTGGTTCTCAACCTTTTTTGCCCCATGCACCGTTTTCACCATATGTCAGAATGTCATTCCCCCCTTTCAAAGATTGTCTGACTTAATCTGTGCCATACAATAAGGTGTGATGTCCTGTAGATTATGTACAATCTAGAATTGTAATTTGTAGAAAGATCAGTATTCCAACAGTTTGAATCTGTGGTCCCAATTCCCCCCCTGAGAACCCCAGATTCTTGTGAGAGCTGGACTGACCCGGGTTCAAAAGCTTCCCTAGCCAATGACCCTCAGTCCCAGTCACGCAGGCGGAAGGAGGAGATAACAGCACTTAATAAAGATTAAAGAGTTTATTTGTAAGACCCAATTACATGGGATTAAGGCAAACAATGCATCTCTTACTCACTACATCATTGCAGATACAAATCCAATACCCCAGTGGTAAGGCTAGATGAAGTGAAGTCCAGAACAAGAGAAAAGTCGAGTCGAGTCGAGTCGAGAGGAGAGGAGACTGTCAACAAGTGTGTCAGTCTTTATACCACAGACCCTGTACCTATAAATAGGATATTACTCACCCCAGTTGTATAACCTATTCATCAACATGTTTACCCCAAATCTGTCCCAAGGCTGCTGAGTCATACCACCTTGAGACTATGTCTCGTGACCAGAGACCTTGTATACTTCACCTTAAGAGACAACCTCCATGTCAGGTGATAATCCTGATGTCAGGTGATAATCTCGTTCTGCCTATGCAAACAGTTGAAAACTGGACAAGATGGATCTTTGGTCTGATACAGCAGGTCCTTTTTCATGTTCTTATGTTACTTGAGTGTTGGCTTCACCCAGGATAAGTATATATCAGTGATGGTGAACCTTTTTGAGCCCGAGTGCCCAAACTGCAACACAAAACCAATTTATTTATTTCAAAGTGCCAACACTGCAATTAAACCTGAATACCGAGGTTTTAGTTTTAGAAAAACAACTCATACAGTTGTCCGAACTAATTAACATATTTTGTCTTTAAAGAAAAACACAACAACAGAGCTTTCAATGATACAAACAGTTTTTTGTTGGGGGAAAAAATCAACTCAAAAAATTATTATAGTACTACATTGTACACATAGCCTGAAGGGAATTTATACAAACTTTTAAATAATTAGGCACATGTATTTTTGGATAAGGGATTCTCAACTTGTAATATGATTATATGCCAGACTGAAATTTACCCCGGGTCCTTTCCCTGCTTCTACAGGTGTCGCATTAGTAAAAGTAAAAGTGAACCTGTACTAGGATGAGCAAGATAAACAAGAAAACTAAACGTGTTTAACACATTTTAAACACTTTATGTCTTGGACTGCAAACACTGCATTAGGTAAAAGTTTGCATTGGGCATGCTTTTGCACAGTTAATGTGATTTTTGCTATTGCATGCATGCTGATAATTTGTCAAACCTTGGCTCATACTCCGTTAGTTTGAGAGCAACACATGCAGCACTAAGGTCAACTGTTAGGGCTTTACATCCAAGCCATGCTCTGTGCATCATTCTTCAAAATCTTTTAAATGTGATAACAATGTAGAAAAGAATTCTGTAACAGGAATTCTAGAATAAAATCATTCTGTTCCACACTGTGAGAAAGAACAAGATCATTAGTGTTTTGCAGAAGGGGACGGTCTTTTCGCGATCTGGTGACCAATGGCTCGAGTGCCCACAGAGAGGTCCCTGCGTGCCAGCTGTGGCACCTGTGCCATAGGTTCGCCATCACTGGTATATATGCTACCCAGCATTTGGCCAGCCACTCACATTCTGAGGTTGCAGAGGGAAACCACACTCATATTTCCTCCCTAGCAATGCACATTTCCCTGTCTGTGACTTAATTTATATATGTAGGAAATGCTATTTAAGAAGTTACTCTAGGAACAGTTCAAAGTACACGTGTCTGATTTTCAAAGAATCTTCACTCCGTAAATTCACTCCATGTTATGATTGTCAGGGGAGCGTTTACAGAGTGCTTTTATTAACAAGAATTGGGCACTGAAAGTGGTGCTAAGGTCTATAACTTCAATATCCTTTATATTGAGGAGCAGAGCTAACTCCAGGTATCTGAGGGCCCCTGAGCAAGATGCCCTCAATGGACCCACTCCCTCAGTGAGTCTACCTTCTTCTCACCACCATTGCCACCAGCTGCTGCCGCTACTCATCCTCTTCCTCATCATTGCTACCACCTGCTTGCTTGACAGGTAGACAGCCAATGAGCAAGCAGGCAAGTCATCTTCTGTTTCTCCTCCCTTCACACCATCACAGGTTGAAGCCAGAGCAAGAGGAGGGTGAACAAGCAGGTTGCAATTATGAAGGGCAGGAGCAGGCCCAGGGGGCTGTTTTCAATAGACCCCCTACAGGGGTGTAGGCCCTCGGCAGGTGCCTGACCATACAAATCCTTGATGCTGGCCCTGTTGAGAAGAATTAACAATTGTATGAGTAAATAGTATGCTGATAATATGTAGTATTGTAAGCTCAGAGTGGATGCTGTTTAAAGAACCATATCTGGACACATAAATATGGAGAAGTATGCTTGATTTTAATTAAGGGATGATAACTATAGGAAGGATACCTATCCAAACATTTCCAACTCATGCTGCCTTTCCAACAATAATACTATATGTAACAGCATTTACCCCAATCCACCTAAGAAGATCTAAACACGCATCACTTATCCAGCAGAATAAGACACTGCATGTGTAAATCAGCCAGAATGCACATCCCCATCTATGTTCTAGTGCAACTAATCATGCCTAAATGCCTTTTTAAAGTGTGATTATTAGAGCTGAATCAGGCAAGTATCTTGAAATGCTAATAAATTTGTATGGCACACACCAAAAATCAAACACACATCAAAGTACATCCCCATCTACTTTCTGGTACTACTAGTCTGTAGCTGGATTGTTTCAAGTATCTTTAAATACTGATAATGTCTATGACCCAAAAATGCAAATGCATATAATATCCAAGGATGACTATTAATATTTATCTCAATAAGTTATTAATCCCAAATCAACTAAAACCACGCATGAAGATTCAACTCAAGTACTAATTCATTTGACAATCTCAGGAGAGCAAAGACAAGCTATTGGAAGCAAACCCCTGCTTAATGTAATGCACAAATATAAATATGAGGGTAAATTTGAAAGGTGACCCCTGCTTCATAAGTGCTTCCCTATAGCAGCATGAAAGATTAAACTGATCTCACCAAAATGGGCACAAACAAAACGGGCATTATTTTGTTTGTGCCATTTATTTTCTGTTCCAGGGATTTATTAATACAAAACGCCATGCAGTGCCTGCAGGTGAGTTTTCTTATTAGTGACCATCCATTTCATAATAAGTGGATACGGGGGTGCTTTGAGTTATGAACAACAACAGGTTGTCTGTTGTCCCTTTAAGATGGATAAACAGCTGTGCATAGCAGACATGCACTAAATCAACTTAGAGCTAATTCAAACAAATATTCTTTCCATTATGAAGCAACATTCAGACAGTTGTAACATGGCAAAACCTGTCTTGTGAATGTGTTCACCATGTGTCCCTCTGCTTTATCATCATATGCCAGGCAAATCTTATGTTAGCTTCAAATGGATGTGGGTGTGGAGAGAGCACATGATGAACAGGAATGGGTACCATGCTGATCCAAGACACAAGGATCAACCATACTTCATTATGGTAGAATGGCAGTGTGAGATGGCCTTCTCACCATGGTTTGGGGCAGATATTTATCAGGCCATTAAGAGTCCGATAAAAAGCGGAGATAAAATAAGGATTTGCGAATTAGCATTTACGCTAAAGGGAGAACTCTTGAATCCAGCTCTGCTCCTAAATGGTCAGGGCAGCAGTGGCCAGGAGCGCCTTTGACTAGTTTCAGCAGGTGCACCAACTGCGTTCCTTCTTGCCACAGTCATGCATGCCTTAATCATATCATGTTTAGATTGCTGTAACATGCTCTACATGGGGCTGCCCTTGAAAATGTCCAGAAACATCAGTTAGTGCAAAATTCAGCAGCCCAATTGTTACTAGGCATGTGTTTTACAGACCGTATAATGACGCTCTTGAAACAGCTGCACTGACTTCCGCTTTGTTTCTGAGCTCAATACAAGGTGCTGGTTCTTACCTATAAAGTCCTAAATAGCTTGGGACCAGGCTATCCAAAATTCCATCTCCTACCATATGAGTTTGCCTGAAATTTGCATTCATCATCTGCGTCTTTTACATGTCCAGCCTCCCAGAGAGGTGAGGGTGCTGGGTACTCAAGGCAGGGCCTTTTGTGTAGCAGCACCCTGGTTGTGAAACAGCATCCCTCCTCGGGGAAGTTAGGCTAGCCTAGCCTCCTCTTTATAATGGCCTTCAGATGACTGATGAAAACAACCTTGTTCTGCTGAGGTTTTAATAGTTAAAATCCAAAAATATACTATATAAATAAATAAAATAAAGCCTTGTTTAGAAATTTAACAGGGTGGCAAAAGTCCTTGAGAAGTGGAGCAGTAGGTATATATATGTGTGCCCAATTTGTGTAATTTCTTTCCCTCAAAAAGTGTGTGTGTGTGTGTGTGTGTGTGTGAATCATGCATTCATATAGAGCATTCACATCAAACATGATGTTGTCTGCATGGAGGAAGAGCTCCCAGCAGCCTAAACCAGGGTTATAGTATGTTGACTGTACATCTGCCCTATAGTATGCTTACTTTCTTATTAGGGGGCAATCTTTCAGTAAGCTATCTGTATCATTAAATTCCAATGTGAAAAGTATCTGTCACTACTTCATGTTACTAAATCAGGGGTGTCAAACCTCTTTCAGCCCAAGGGCTGAATTCAAATTTGGAGAAGCTCTTGGGGGCTGCATTCCAGTAGTAGGTGGAGCTGAAGGCAAAAGGGGTGGGGCCAAAACAAAAAAAATACCAGCATATTTTAGCTTGAAGCTCTTACTGGCCATAACTACACCTTAGGAGAGGCATTTCAACCTTTTAGAATGGGAGGAAAAAACACACAAACCTGGGAAACCAGCAAACGACCAGCAGTCGGGGGAAGTGGGTGGTGCCAGGGGAAGATGGCATGGCCATCTGGGAAATCCCAGAGGGCTGGATTTGAACCCAATTTGGGTCAGATTTGGTCTACAGGCCTGAGGTTCAACAACCTTGTATTAAAGTATCAAGTTAGTTTTATGTTAACCAGTGGAAGGACTGTAGCTCAGGGGTTGTGGACATGGTCTATGCCATGGGTAGGCAACCTGGCACCTTCCAGATATTTTGGACTACAATTCCCATAATCCCTGATCATTGGTTTGGCTGGCTAGGGCTGATGGGAGTTGTAGTCCAAAACATCTGGCGGGCACCAGGTTGCTTAACGCTGCTATAGAGCATGACCTCAGCACCACCAGATAAGTAAAAAGTGGTGTTTCTTCTACCCCCTTAACACCTGTTTAAACATTAAGCAAAACCTGTAAGTTCCACTTTATTTACCAGCTTTGCTCTATTTCATGGAAATATTCCTGAGCTGCAGGATTTATTCGTTCCCTGTTGATTTTTTTTTTAATAAATTCACATCCACCTCTGGCTATAACATTAAAAAGTCATGAGAAAGGAGTTTCAGCTATTTATAGTCCAAGGCAAAAGTACATAGCATAGATGTCAGAGTTTGGTGCACTCATTCAATTTTTCACCTACCAATCAAGATGGAATTAAAGTGATCAAGCTCCAAAGGAGTTATTAAGGCTGCAGAAATTCAGTGTTCCAAAGGTTGCTTTTCACTTCACTTACATTACCCATAATATGAACTCACACTTTAAACTGAGCTGCAAACATATGAAACATGGTAGGCAAACAAGTGTACACGCACCCTTTCTTACAGTGGTGGATCAGTGACTGTAGAGGAGCTTGAAGGTAATCTCAAAAGTGAAATCTGCCCTTGTTCATATATTTGCTCTAGGATGACACTGCAAAAGCATTTTTGAGCAGCTGCACAAGCCCCTTCCGTCCCCAGCATAGATAGCCATCAGCTTCAACCAGGCTTGCCAAATAAATACCCCATTGCATGGAGGCTCATGAACTTCTCCCATGTTCTGGAGAGAGGAAGATTAATGCAAACCAGGCCCAAGTATGATGGACTATTAACATGGTGGGCTTTGCTCACACTGCAGAATATATGCATGGCAGAGGGGAAGGGCTCACCCTACTCCTCTATCACTTTATTGAAGCTCCACCACCATGTAAATGTAAGACCTTGCACATTTTTATTTCACCTCTATCCTGAAATTTTAGGGCAGTTAACAGTGGATTATCTATCTGTCTGTGTCTAAAACAGGGATGGGGAATGTATGGCCCTCCAGATGTTGTTGGACTGTAATTCTCATCATCCCTCACTGTTGGCTATACTGGCTAGGGTTGATGGGAGTTCAGTTCAACAATATCTGCAGGGCCACACATTCCCCATTCTTGATCTAAGCTATATACTTATTACTGAAGCAGAACAGCTAGATCAGGGTTAGGCAAACTCTCAGGCCCATGGGCTCATGTGGAAATTTGAGAAACTATCCTGGGCAAAATCATAAAATGGCTGCCATGGATGGGCATGGCTAGTCACAAAGGACAAGTAGCCTGCCCAGAGGTCCTCATGGGAAATTAAGATGGCAGCAGCTAGCTAGAGGCTTCTACCCCACTTTGAAGCAATCCCAGATGCAATAATACAATAAAAAGTATATTATTATTATTATTATTATTATTATTATTATTATTATTATTATTACATTTATATCCCACCATTTTTTCTTCTTGCAAGGAACCCAAGGCAGCTCACATGGTCCTCCTCCTCCTCTCCATTTCATCCTCACAACAATCCTGTGAGGTAGGTTAGGCTGAGAGTGAGTGACTGGCCCAAAGTCACCCAGTGAGCTTCATGGATCAGTGGGGACTACAACCCAGATCTCCTGAGTCCCAGTCCACCACTCTAACCACTACACTACACTGGCTCTACAACTATACTAAGCTGGCTCTACAATTGGGAGAAGCAGGGTATCTTGATGGGCACCAAGAAAGGTGTCTGGGGCACCCACGGGCACCACATTGCCAGCCCCTGAGGTAGATGGTCATAAATAATAAAATTATACTCCTCCGTTGATTTCTTTCTTTCTTTGTTGCAACATGTAAAGACATACTTATATGGCACTTCTATGTACTATGAATGATATGCCCTAATGCTAATCAAAAGTAAGCATCCAGTAAATGTTTCTCACTAAAAGTACATTTTCTGTCACTTGGAAATGAGAAATTAGAAAGCTCCATAGCGTCAGCATGATCCCCCTCAGTGGTGCAGACTGCTGAAACAGGAGGAGTACCAGGACACTACCCACAGACCTATGCATTAGATGCAATTTGGAAATACTTCACATGCACTCCTGAATTCTTTCAAGGCACCTGAGAGGACATTTCTATAGTATGCAATATGAAATGACACACAGAAGCATAGGTCGTAGATGCTTGGGCTTCCATACCCCTTATTGAACTATCTTCCTTTGTAGAACCATCCAGGTCTGTGCCTTGGAATCTTCTGAAAGCCCTGTAAGTCCTTGTTGGGAATTTGTTCTAATGGCACTTGTTTTAATGGCTCTGGAACTAAAGGGCCAATGTATTTCTGCATGTATTTCTTCATGAAGAAACTGAGTAGTCAGCATAGGAAATCTTAGGTCGAAGACTCAAGATCCTCAATGCACTTTTTGCTTGAAGCTCTACAACAGGGATGGGGAATGTGTGGCCCTCCAGATGTTGTTGGACTACAACTCCCATCTAGGCCAGGGATGTATGAAGTTTGTTAAATCCATTCCATTTGCATTTTGCGGATTGTCAGGCACCTTTTATTCTGTCATCCACTCATTGACAGAATTGGATTTTTCTCAATTTCCCAAACTTGTGTTCATGCGTACTTGCACAAATGTGCACTTCTGAAAATGTGTAAATCCCCCCAAAATGGGCAAGTCATCCCCCCCTCCCAACATGCACATTTTCGTGCTTTAACCTATGGGGGAATGCACATTTTCAGTCAGTGTTTTGTTTGTTTGTTTTTCCTACAACTACATTTGTGTAAAATTCTGGAAAGTAAAAAACTGGTCCACAAGTCCACGGAATGTGTACAATGCAGGAAAAGCCAGTCTGCTGCTGAATCCATGGATCAGATTGGTAGAAATCCGAACTCATTTGAACCCATTGCAGATTCCTCTGAAATCCCAACTCCAATCATCCCTCACCGCTGGCTATATTGGCTAGCGCTAATTGGAGAGGCAGGCCACCAGTATCTGGAGGGCTATGCATTCCCCACGCTCTACAGTTTCAAAGTATTTCCACCAAGCATATGCAGAAGCATAAACTCATTTAGTGTGGATATGCATAGTATGAATATGATGTGGTAGAGAGGAATATGAAATAGCAATTACTTAAAATACAGTTCCTCAGCTAATAATCTGAAAATTAACGTCACTACTGTTAATGGATGTGCGTGCGAAAGGCAACAGACTTGAGATGCAAGTATTTGGTGGTGTGGCTTAAGCCCAAGAATTGAAGGGCTGGGATGACGCTGACGGCACTGTCTGCAGGCAGGCAGTAGCATTTGCTTTGGGAATCAGTTGGGAGGAGGATTGCTGTACTATGGAGATGCCTGTTGCCCCAGTCTCTAGTTGCGCAGGCCAAGTTCTCCATGCATAGTGCTCCTACTCTATCCTGCAAGCCTCCCGGGTCCTTAAAGAAAGCAGTTGCCGTGAAACATTAAGCCTTAACGATTGAGGTCTAAATGCCCCTTAGATTTGCTTCCATTTGGCCCCACCACCAACTTCCCTGAGCTGCCACAATTTTCAATATAGTGCTTATTATCATAATGGTTCATCATCATCATCATCTGTATACCGCCCAATAGCCGAAGCTCTCTGGGCGGTTTACAACAATTATAAAATTACACAAATAAGTCATGTGACTTATTTCATGACATCCGTGCTGGCATAGTTAAGGGTATATCACAATGTTCGTACAGCATGCAAAAATATTTAAATTGGTGGTGGCATGAGAAGATGGAGGTGGTAATATGGGAAAGCTCTAGCAGGCATAATAGGAAGGAGCAGGCGTTGGAAGTGACGGAGGTTGAATCTAATAATCCAAGTTTGCTTTTTCAGCAGATTCAGAAGTATGGTTCTTCTGAGATTGCATAATTATCTCATTTTATTTATTCATTGACTTGATTTGATTTTATTTTATTTGCCTTCCTACCAAGAAAATGGTGGTAAAGGTGGCTTTTGAAGTCCTACTCAAAGGTGCCTGCTCCAGCCCTATAAGGGTATTATTTATGCAAGAAGGATTTAGGCTGAAGTTAGACTGCAGATACTGGTTCATTCCATTCCCAGACATATTGAGCTTTGCTATGTGTGCAGACTCAGTACAATTTGTACAAGTGAATTTTTCAACACGTCTCCTGATATTAATGAATATCAGAGATTATTTTAAATGTGACTAATTAACTAGATAAAAAAATTAAATCTGCCAAAGACTAAATTGTAAAATAAAAAGTGTGCTGTTATTAGAGCATCGCTTGTTACATATGCTGGCTACATTTCTCCATAGGTCAATGACATGGGGGCAGCCTGGAAGTTTGATGAAGAACTGAGAACAAAAGAGAAATTAATAGTTACAGTGTCTGCACTCATCAGATATTTTAAGATGCAAATTTTTTTAATGTGGATATGTGAAATGTCACATAATACACCAACCATTTTTCCAAACACTTGTAATACAAGGTTTGTTTGTTTTTTAAAAAAATTATGATTATTATTCTCAGGCCAAGTACAAAATAGAAGTACGGTATGTATTTGACATATGTAAAATACTTTTTGACACATTTCTGTCAAATATATTGAGAGGACAGTATCTTCTTATTTATAGAGTTGTAAACTGAAGTGCACACAGGGTTTCAACATGGTCAAAGGTTCTTATGCTATTAAAAGAGCTGTTGAAAGCACGCATCTTGAATCTCAGTTTGTTGTATTCTGTAATGGAGAACTTGGACACAGATTCATAATAATACCCGGGTAAAAGGATTAATCGTCTCTAGGACCAGTTCATTTTGATGTGGCAAATCTGGGTTGCAATCCATTCAAGTAGATTTGTGTGTATGATGTCAATTGTCCAGGCCAACCTGAATCCCAAAATGCATGAGGAATACTCAAAAAGTGGATTATATTATTAAAGTCCTGCTAGCAATCTGGGCATGCAGGTGTATCTTTCAAATGGTTCATTAACAACATGCAGAAGTCAATTTAATTCCAAGTCAGCTTCCATCCTGAAATAGGTGGCACTATCTTTTAGATAGTCTAACATTCAGTTCCAGGGCTCTTGTGTGATTTTCTTTGAGAAACTGGATTGTACTCTGACCTGGTTCCACTGTCATAGGACCTTATCAGAAGTGTTCATAAGAGACATTTCTCTGATTCTCTGACCCATTTGACTGAAAATGCAAATGATCTCTGCCTCCATCCCACTTTCAACAACCATGATTTGAGTTGCTTACACACTCCTCTATGACTTCTTTCTCTTAACAAGGAAACCAACTAACAAGGTCCAACAATTCCTTCTTTTTATTTATTTTTGGCACATGTGTAGCATTTATCATAGGAAACACGTTATCATTCTTCTCTATGAACATTTGTTTAAATGTCTATTTATTACTTCTGAATAGTGACACAAGAGCAATTGAAGATAGATACAGATATAGATATATGAGATGAATTTTTAAAAAGCACACAAATGGATACAAACAGACCTTATCTGCAATGCAGTCTGTGGCATTTCTCAGGGGGGGGGGATGCATTAGGTAACCATTTGATGGCAAAACTGACTGCAAAGCTACATAAGTAATCATCTGTAATACAATATTTTTGATCATCATATATATTGCATCAAGGCCCCTTTCTTTTCAGTGTCTGTGCCCATTTCAACTGTAAACTATCACCATCAACATGTAGGATATGACAAAACCTCTTGGGTATTCATTCTGCCTAGCACCAGAATCTCCCAGATTAAAAAATATATGGCTCATTAAACAGGTGGGGAGGAGTATATTGCCTTAGAAATATTGCAGTCTGTCAGGACTGCCTCATCCCAGAGCAGAAACTTATCTGTAAAACCTGAACACAATTACATTTTAATGATTTTTATCTTGGCTCATTAGGAGAGCAGTCACCACCGAGACTTTAAGAATAATCATGCAGATGGACTGAGGATACAGCTACAGCAGATCTTTTGAGAAGATAAGCATTTATTGGCTGGAATAGAAATACAAACCCAGAACTGTTCAATGGAACAAAAAGGAAAATACAAGTTTGTGTCAGGGCCTCTGGGTGAGCAGTCTGTAGAAGCTCAACCTGCACTGAACAACAAGTTGAGCCAGCCAGAGCGGAGCCAGGCCAATCGGAAGTTAAATAGGGTCAGATAAGATCTTATTTGCCTCTTGGATCAGGCTGGCCTGAAGGATGCAATACCTTTGTTGGCCATGAGAAGGACGGCACTGCAGAGGAGTAGAAATTGGGACAGCTCTTCCATCTGTCTCCCAGCTGACCCAGTAAGGTGCCAGGGTTCTGCTGCCAGTCCCCCTAGCTTAAGCCCCCACCCCACCTGATAGTTTATGATAGGGGTGCAGCAGAACCTCTTTCAGCCCAAGGGCCAAATTCCATTTCAGAGCTTTTGAGGGGCCATATTCCAGTGGCAGGCTGGGCCAAATACAAAAATACCAGCATATTTTAGCTTAAAGCTCTTACTGCCAGTAATGAAGCCTTAGGAATGGCATTTCAACTTTTTAGAATGGGGAGTGGGAGAAAACTTCACAAAAGCCAGGAAACCACCAAACAATAGGTGGTCAGGGGAAAGGGGGTGGGGCCTTCCGGGGGAGGGGTGGATTTGGCCCCTAGGCCTGAGGTTCTGCATGATATAATATCATGTGTGTGTGTGTGTGTGTGTGTGTGTATACACCCCACATCTGTTGGGTTTGCTTGGCAAGCACCTTTTAAAGCAATACAGGCATTTACATTTACAGTTGCATATTTGATATGAAATAAATGCTATAACAATAGTTGACAGCTCAATGTGAAATAATTTAAATGAGGAATCCTCTTTCTAACTACTACAAACAGCAGACAAAGTTGAACACAGTAAGAGTGCAGTCCTGCGGGGATGCCCATAATCCACCAAACCCAGAGGATTACGGGCATCCTATGCAAGACGGGAGGAGCGCAGAGGCAAAGGTTGCCTCTGCACTCCGCCCGCCCTGCAAAACAGCTAGAAAGCCAATTTCGGCTATCTCACTGTGGCACGTGGTAGGGGAGGAAAGGAGGCTGAGGTGCTGCCAGAATACATCGTAGCTTGGCTGTGCCGGCCTCCTCCCCTCCCTCCCCACTCCCCACTCCCCACCCCCCACCCCCTAAACCCCTTCTCCATCTCGGAGAAGCAGCCGGCATGATTCTTTCCGCACCAGCTGCGAAGGGGGGGGCGGGTGCTCTGAGCGTGGAGTCCCAGCTCTGACGTCAAAGCTGCTTTCCAACATTGTTTCCTTAAGAGAACATCTGCATTTTAATATGAAGTGTTTTTTTTACTCCTTATATGCCTCTTTTAGAAAATTAAGGGCGCAATCCTATGCGTGTTTAGATAGAAAAAAGTCCTACAACTCCCAGCATGCTATGCTATGCTATGCTATGCTATGCTATGCTATGCTATGCTGGCTGGGGAATGCTGGGAGTTGTAGGACTTTTTTCTGTCTAAACATGCATAGGATTGCACCCTAAAATTTGTTTTATATTTTCTTGGCACCATGTCTATAATATCAATATTCATTGGGCACAATCTACAGCACATTTGGCACTTCTGTATTCCATAAAAATAAGAAGACTTTAAGCACACACGCATTCACTCTTTTCAGCATGACACAGGCACATGTACCCTTCTCTGGATTATGCCCAATATATCTGATTACCTTCACCAGCTTGCATGGAATTTGTCAGTACATTATAATTTACAATTTCATAAGTAAATAAATTATTAATGCCATAATGTTCAACTGCTGTAAATAATTTACAACCTGGAAATGGTGCAATAGGCATGCTCTTAGTGGAAAACATAAACTACTGCAGTGTATTTTGAATACTTAATCAGAGTGTACTTAACAAATCAAAGTCCATTATTAAACTGTGCTTATGCATGTTATCCTTTAGCAATTGTGCTTTGGTTTGTAAAGGAAACTATGGCTTGACACATCAAACACTTGTTCTTCATTTTGGGAACTTTCGTTTTGCACAAGGCTAGAATCCATATTCATTTCTCGCATAATGAAAACAACCCTTTTGTAGCTCATTTTAGGCAGATGAGATGTTGCAGCATGACTGTTGAAACAACCAGTATAGTTAAATAAGCTATAATATCATTTTTGCATAACTCTTGACACTTCAGTTAAATTCAGTTCATTTCGTTTTAATGGAATCGATCATTTTTGCATAACTCGATGCAGATTTATGGAACAAAGCTAGACATGTGAACATAAACATAAGAAAGTCAACCTTATGCTAACTCAGCCCACTGGTCCATTTAGTCTAGTTCTGTCTTATCTGATTGACAATGACTCTCCAAGATTTTTCCCGGTCCTATGACCTGATACCTTTTTCATTCATTCATTACACTTTCTATACTACCGAATAGCCAAAGCTCTCTGAGTGGTTCACAACATGATAAAACATAATACAAATCCTTTAACACACACATGCACACACACACACATGCACACACGCACACACATGCGCACACACACACATTAAACCATAAAACTAACAGAACTCGATAAAAAAAACACTAACATTAAAACCTTGTCATATGGCATCAAATGCCTGGGAATAGAGGAAGGTCTTAAACTGGCACCCAAAATTTTATTATTTTATTTATTACATTTATTACATTTATACCCCGCCTTTTTTCCTGAAAGGAACCAAAGGCGGCTTACATAATCCTCCTCCTCGTTATCCTCACAACAACCCTGTGAGGTAGGTTAGGCTGAGAGTCAGTGACTGGCCCAAAGTCACCCAGTGAGTTTCATGGCCGAGTGGGGACTAGAACCCGGATCTCCCAAGTCCCAGTCCAACACTCTAACCACTACGCCACACTGGCTCTCAAAAGATAACAATATGGCGCCAGGCGGACCTCAGTGAAGAAGGCTCCTCTCCCTTGTTGCCATCTTCCAAATCTCCTTCAGAGGAGGCACTCAGGGGAGTGCCTCAGATGCTGATCATACTGTACAGGTCGGGTCATACTTTTTAATGGTAGTTACTGGGAACTTACATGCAAAGACTTTACTCAGCCACTAAACCAGCTTTCCCCAACTTGATGTCCTCCAGATTACAATATCCAGGATTCTTGACCATTGGCCATGCTGGCTGGGGCTAATGGGAGTTGAAGTCCAGAACATCTGGAGGGCAGCATGTTGGGGAAGGCTGTACTAAGCTTTGGCTTTTGGCCAGCAATATGCATATAAACATGTGTCACAAGGAGTCAGATAGCAATGTTTACCTGAAATTGTTCATCTTGTTTCAGATGAGAAGACTGATGCCTTTAATGTTGTCATTCCTCCTAGTATTGCATTTTGAGTAACGATAACAATGTAGTGAACTTTTATTCAGCAGCAAATGCTAAGCTAACAATACTTTTAGTTAAGAGAGCAATCCTCTACATAACTACTCAGAAGTAGTCTAAGGCTGCAATCCTATACCAATCTAGTCATTGAATTTAATGGGACTTACTTCTGAGTAGCCATGTATAGGACTGCACTGTAAGTTAGCTATGTTAAGTTATATTCTGAATCACCCATTTTATTAGGAAAACAACTAAAGGTGGGTAATATCTTTAGTAATGTTACATTCTCACATGAGTTACTTCCAAAGCTGGGAAATAGAATTCTGCATGAAGGCACTCTGTGCATGTCTTCGGTAACAAGCTAAAGCCATTCTGAGAACAGTGATTACTATTTCTGCCCACAGGCAGAGATCTTTGAAGTGTGAAGGTGAGGCAAATAAAGAAAGAGTGCAACAACCTAGAAGTCCGAGATTCCATGAAAAATTGTGTTCTTTGTCCAGTGATTAAAATGTAAGGAGTTCCATACAATTGGCTGGATTTACTGGCTGACAGTGAAATGAAACTCTGCGGACGGTGTTGCAATTTAAAGGAGGACAGATGAAGAGCTTTCTTCACTGAAGTCAGGATTTAGCCTTGGTTATGATGAGGCATCAACAGAAATACACATAAGAATTTAATATGCCCAGCCTGAGAAACTAGTATAACCAGGAAGGGTGGTGGTGGAAAATCATGAATTTGCAGCAACAAAGGGACAAACAAATGTGCTCTGAGCACACTAGTGGGCAGAAGAGGTAGGATATAAGTGATTATATTAATAATATCGAAATAAAATATTTTCACATATTTCACTATATTTTCACAAGTTAGAAAAATAAAGGCAACAAAAAGAAGAATGTATATAATAATATCACAAGATCGCCAAAAGATGATCACTCTGCGTTCCCCCCCCCTCTCCCTCTCACTCCATGCTTCTCTTTCCCCTCCATTGCTTTGGAGGGTGCTTCCCAGGCTCACAGTGTACACTGCCTTAGCAGTATTTCATATGATTTGCCACGATGGGTTGGTTGTTCATCAAAGTACCAACAATGAGCCCAACAGATGACTGGGCTCATCATCACTTCACTTGCTTCCTCCCCCTCCTTCCCCCTCATTCCTCCGGGTGGTATACCAGGGGACACTGCAGGAACAACAAGTCCCTCCTCCCTCCCCACCATGATGCCCAGCCATTTTCTGCTCGCAGCAGCTGTTTTGCCCCTTAGAAATATTTGGAGATCAGGAAAGCTGGCTTGACAGTCAGCCGGCTTTCCCATTGCCGATTTCAGCAGCCACGAGCTGCCCCTTCAAAGTGCTCCAGCAGCACCTTGGAGGGGCTCCCTATGGCTACCCTTTTAAAAAAGATTTAAATAGATTTTTAATCCCATTTGCACTAAAGTGCTAGTTTGCTGAAGGGCAAATGGGTGGGTTTCAAGCCTGGGCAGAGGAAATGTCAGGGGTGTGTGTGCATGCTGCCAACGGGCAGCAGATACCCACCATGGACATTGCTCCAGCAGCCCAGGCTTGAAAACCATTCCCCGCCCCCGGCCCCAGGTTTCTCTTCACAGATTGGAGAAGCCTATCCACCCACTTTCACCCCACCCCACCCCACCGCACCCCCATTTTTAATGGACCCTGAGGTTTGAAAGTCAATTGTCAAACTCGGTTTCCTTGAAAAAAAGGAAGGATGCACTTCTACACTTTCCCAAGCCCCTAGAGGGTTGGGGGAAAGTGCAAAAGTGGCTCCCCCATGGGCACTAATTCTCCCATGGGAGAATGGGAAAAGTTGAGGATCTTGATGAGAAGGGGTGAATCCCCCCCCCCAAATACTGGGCAGCCATGGGGAGCCCTCCAAGGGGCACACTTTGAAGGGGCATCTCTTGGCTGCCCAAACAGGGATTGGGAAGGCAAGCTATCAGTCAAGCCAGCTTTCCTGATCTCGGGGGAGGGGGGGATTAGTGTCAAAAAAGCCATGGCAAGCCAAAAATGGCTCAGCATTGTGACAGAGAGCGGGGGAAGCCAGTACCAGTCACTCCCAGGGCACTTGTGGGTCGGCTGGCCCTGGCAGTGGCCAGGGCTAGCTTGGGAAGTGCGGCAAGGGGTTTCTTGCTATTCTCACCAAGCGAGTCGCTGGCTGTGGGTGTTTACTGATGGTAGGATCAGTCATCTGGGTTTGGATGACACAACAACCCACTGTGGGTAAAAGAAACCGAACAACAGTCTTTGGGGGGGGGGAGAACCCACTGTGGGTAAGCCGCGCTAGGTTCACATGATGTGACAACCAATCTTTGACTGTTATCGTTGCTTGGTTGTTGTGTCATGCGAAGCCAGTCTGAGTGAAGGTGGATCTACCCAGCACAGCCACAGCTACAAGGACTAGATTGGATGGAAGTGGGTGGAATCAGGCAGAACTGAGAGGGTGGAAGTGAGCTCCTTAACCATGTTCCAGAAGAGCCAGGCAAGTGTGGTCTCCCATACCATTGTAAAACCTGCTAAAGAGTAACATTAATTAGTGTATAAGTAATAACAACTGTATTTTCATCACTTTGGGAGCATATTTAGATGAAAAGCTTATTTAAATAAAAAGCATCTAATACAAGTTACATACGTACATATATAATTTGTCAGACACCTGTTCCTTTGATTGTTAACCCGTGAATTGACCTCCAAATGTAGGGCAGCAAAGAGTGAAGTTCTTGTCGCACACATACACACCACTCCTACTGGATTGAGGAAGTAGTGTAGAAAGTGAGAGGAGGAGTTGTGAAGGTGCCCCAAAGGCCTCTCACATCCTCACCAGCAGCCTGGCAAGTGCTCCTTCATTGCTCATCCAACATGAGCCCTATCTATTGTATAAACTTTAATAAACAACTTGGTTGCCTCAGAGAAAGTGTGTGTGTATTTGGTGTGTGCGTGCGTGCGTGCGTGCATGAGAGAGAGAGAGAGAGAGATGATATAGCAAGGCCTTCTCCATCAACCTGGATGGGATTGATTGCCATTTGACTCTTCCTTTCCCAGAACTGTCTCCAGCAGAGGCTTTCCACCTGTAAAAGTTGTACCAGGATGTCCTTAATTCCTTTTCCCTCTTCATCCCTTCATCCCTTTTTCATGTGGTATTCTGTTTACTAGATTGCAAGCCATCATTTTACAACCACTTTAAGTTAATTGGCCAAAAGGTGGTATATGTATGTAGTACATACAATAATATTAAAATAAAATAGTCGAACAATTAGATCAGAAATGCCAGTTTTAAATGGGGAAAATGGTAAATTATACAGGGTATTCCTTTTAAACTAGATATGTTACTGCAGATACTTTTGCTTTGAGGCATTTTACTTCCCTTGCACATGCTATTGCGAAAACGTAAAAAGGGTATATGAAATATGTAATTAACAGCTTTTATTATGATCATGGTGTTATCCTTTGATTTTATTCTTTGATGTTCCTATTGCTTTGTGTTTACTTTATGATGATTTGTTATGATCTTCGGTCTTGACGAATAAACTTATTTGTTCATTTGTTATCCATGCAAATTATTTTTCCTGTCCTTTGTCATTTACAGTTTCTTTCATATATTTTCAATTATTAAGGAGCTTCCTACTAATTTAGCAATATAGCCCAGATTTTTGACATTGTTCTACAATTTTGAAATAATACAAAACAATCACAAAGCTGAACTATATAAATATGCAAATGTACATTCCAGGATAATAACATAAGAGATCTTACAGCAGCATATAGTTAAATGGGTGCATATTTTAAAGAGTAATCATCTTTCTTTCTTTCCTTTTTCTTTTCTTCTTTTATGAAATATACAAGCCTACATATGGAAATGAACCATTTGTCTATTGTCTGTTAATAATTATCTATCTGCTGCATGTGACTTTCTGAAGCTCATGTAAGAAACTCTTTGCTGTACAAGTCCCTCTAGTGGAATCCTGCATGAAACTGATGTAGTTCTGTTTCACACCGTCGTGTTCCAGATTGCTGAAATCTATTCAGAAAAACACTGGCAAATATACATGTTCATATTACAAGAAACCCTTGCTAATTTTTGATACCAAATGTTATAACATAGCTCTTGTGTGCATACAACAGCATACATTCAGAGCAACAAGAGAGACAGGGTGATATATTTTCTAGTAGAATGTGTGTTGTAGAATGCTGCTACTTATTATGATAATAAGAAAAAAAGATTATGATTTTGATTAAATATGTGCATTTGTAACCAATTTTAATCTCTCAGTGCATGGAACAAATGGAGCTCCTAAATTAAAAGTGGGTAAAAACACTTTTGAATTATTATTAAGTTGTATTATTAAGTTGTTTCTATTGTGAGATGGGCAATGCCATCCTATGTGGCTGCCCATAACCCACTGAGTGCAGGAGGAGCAAGGCGGATAGGACTGCCACCGCGCACCCCTCACCCTCACCGATTTCAGCCATCTAGATATTTTACACCTCCTCCCAAGGAGGAGAGACTGAAGCACCGCCTGGGTTGTGTGGAAGCTGGTGGTGCCTTGCTCCTGCCCTCCCTGCCCCTGGGAATGCCCCCTGCCCATGCCAGAACCAAAGTCAGTGTTCTGGCTTCGGTTCCCAGCTGGCGCAGGAAGAACTGCACCGGCTGCAAGGTGGCGGGAGGGTGCTCTGTGCTCGGACTCCCCACCGCAACCTCGGAAGGAATTTCTGCGGTTGCAGAGGGGACTCCGCATTATCCTATGGACCCCCAAGGAAGGTCGGAGGGCCATAGGACTGCACCCTAAATGAATGTCATACACTTGGAAATGTGTATAGTCAAAACCAAACACATTACAAGTACCTGGTTTGCTACAGTGGGAAATTTATATGCACAAAAATGTGTATTTTCATCATGCCTGAAACTGGGCACCTAAAAATAGAGAACAGTTCAGTTCTTCACATTTAATTTGATATTATTATTAATTATCATTATTATGTGGTATCCAGTGGTGACTTTGCATCAACAGAAAGTGCTCTTGCTCAGGGGAACTGTAGTATAGTATTTATTGTCTCATGACTGTGGGAATGAGCAAATAAAGCAGTAATAATAAATAAATAAATAAATAAATAATAAAGTGCTTTTGCTCATGCAACATGGGGTGCCCGATTTTAGCTTATCCCTCCTACCTATTGCAGCCCTCCATATCATTTCCCACACTATTCCAGAGGCTCCTCAAATCTCAGGAGCAGCTTCTGGGAGGGGAGGGTGCAGGTAGCTACAGGGTTAGAAGGAATTGGCAAAAAATTAGGTGCCCCACTTTGCATGAAAGGAAGTGCCTTCTGCTAACACAGAGCCACCACTGGATACAAGTTCTTGTTGTTGTTGTTACACCATCTATGTGCATGGCACTTTCCAAGGGGGTTGCAAATAAAAGACACATAGAAACAACTGAGGAAGGGGAGAAAAATGAAGGAAGGGATGAACAGGAAGAATTACACTTCCTTACACATAGTTACAATAGAGTAAGGGACTAGGGGCCTTTTCAAAAGGCTACACAGAAAATGTGACTTTTGAAAAGAGATTTGAAGGGTCTCACAGTGGCCTTGAATGGAAAAAATAATATTTTCCCATTAATGCACTGTGATAAAGATTCTTGTGCACACACATTCACATACCATTAATTAGTATGAGACATAATGCTCCATAAATGTATGGAGCACTTGCCCTCAACATTGCTGAGTGTGGCAGAACCCCACTAGCATGCATTGGAGAGCCTGAACTGCAGCCACCTAAAGTAGCTGAATTATATTAAAGGTTATGAATGATGTGGATTTAAGTAGCCAGTTCCAGGGCTTTAAGCATCATGGCTAAAAAAAAAAAAACAACCTAGGTCAGGCCCCTCTCTGTCCTTCCACTGTCAGGCAAGGACTTTTTTTTTTTTTTTTTTTTTGAGGCAGTCCTTTGGCATACAAGATGTTCTGTTGCTGAAGGGGTTTTTAATTGGTTGGGTGCTATTTATTTTATTTTTGTGTTTGGTATTTTATTGCTAGCCACCACGAGCACTATTTTTTGGCAGAAAGGCAGGATATTAAATAAATAATAAATAAAACCCATATGATATTCCCTTCGAATATCACAGTTCCATGTGGACCCCGTGATATTTAGAACCCTTCAAGTTGAATGATAGGATAGAAATTTTAAATAAAATAGCATAATTGCAAAGAACAAAACAGAACCCCAACACATTAAATATAAAATGGTTACATAAATGTGTAAGAACTCTGACACCCAGTTTATTGTACCCCTTACCCTGACCCATTATTTTTCTTCCTGAATTGTAAGACGCTGGAGGTCAGGGTAATTTCCTTACCTTTGTTGCAAGAGTACTCTACATCCTTAAGATCCTGTGATTAGGTATGTTTTAACCAATGTAAGTGCTAATATGAAATGAAGTCATCAAGTTGAACATCTGGATTGAATGAATTATACCACTGGAAATATCAATGGCATTCTCACTTCCATGAAAGACAAATTATTAATATAGCCACCTGCAGTGAGAGCACTACTGCAAAATTTTGATAAGTTTACAATAATAACTAATATACTTCAATATGATTAACCTTTCTGTACAAAAATCACACACACACACACACACACACACCCAATCCACATTTGTTTCATAGGTAGATTTATAATCAAGTCTGTGAATGCTACAGATCACACTGTTCTTCTGCATATGTGAACCAAAAAAGAACAATATTTCCTTCACTATAAGAAGGCTTATTAGGCTGAAATGTAGCACTTACATGAGATGAGTCACTGCTGTCTTCAAGATGAGTTCATCAGACATTTGCACAGTAGAAGCAAAAGTTTTTAGCAGAAGGCAAATGAAAGGACAGATTTTCTCATGGGGTTTAGCTGCGGTTATGCTACAAAAATTCAATCCATTCAGGGGAAACTGCTGAATCTATATTGCTATGTCAGTAGAATATTGGAAATGGACAGGATTAACATTTATTTTTAGCCAAATATATCCCTAAGGCTCTGGGCATGTAACAATGCTTCTCTTATCTCATCCCTTCTCAGATCTGTAAAGTAAGTTATTAATTGTGTTTTAGAGGTGAAGAGTTGATGCTTAGAGTGAACATCATACCTGGGCTATCCATTAAACACTGAGTAGCTTGGAACTGAATCCTAGTCCATATATTGTACCTAGTCCATATATTGTAGTACAATCAGCTCTACCTTCTGGTTCATATTAGTGCACTATGGCATAAGAATATGAATGATCAGTATTGTTTGCTTGCCCCATTTAGTTAGATAATGTCCTTGTATGACTTTCCAAAGCCTCCTGCATTATCAACATTATTTGTAATATGTTTTTGGCATTTTCTTCCCTATGTCTGTATGTGTATAAATGTACTGTAGCTCTAAAAACTATATAAAGTGTTTGGAATATTTTTGCATCAACTTGGTGTTATAGCAAGGCCAAATACTGTCCTCCTCAATTATCTTCTCCATCTTGCCTTGAGATGCTGCTAATTTGTCCCCAGAAAATACTACTATTATGCTTGAAAGAAGTGTTGGCTTTATGTGCATTCCACTACTATTACCATCAACTGGAACGGAGCTGAATTTTCTCAGAAGACATTTTTTTCTGATAAAAGTTCTGCGATTTATCTTTTACTCATCCCTCCCCATAGAAAAAAAGACCGATTTGCCTCATTTTCTCAGAATATTCTCCACCATTTTTTTTGTGGTGGCTGCCATCTCTTCCCCACTATGTCCTGGAGTGATGTTGGCTCTGAAGCCAGTGTGGCGTAGTGGTTAGGGTGTTGGACTAGGACTCGGGAGATCCGGGTTCTAGTCCCCGCTCGGCCATGAAACTCACTGGGTGACTTTGGGCCAGTCACTGACTCTCAGCCTAACCTACCTCACAGGGTTGTTGTGAGGATAAAATGGAGAGGAGGATGAGGATAATGTAAGCCGCCTTGGGTTCCTTGCAGGAAAAAAGGCGGGGTATAAATATAATAAATAAATAAATAAAAAATATTGTGCAAGATACACAATGGTGGCCAGGCTGCCAACAGAATAAATTGAACAGTCTAGATTAACTGGATTAACAGATAAGGGGGACAAACTCATTAGAAGATAGAATCAGTTGAAATCTCTTCTAATGTGACCAGTATTGTTATTTTTATGTTGTTAGATTTTTCAAGAACTGAAAAACTCGCAAAAATTAATAAACACCCTTGGGTTAAAACTTGTACAATACAGAAGCCAATTTATAATGGTGATTTATAATGCTATCCTATGCACGCCTACTCAGTAGTAAGACCCCATTGTGTTCAATGGGCCTTACTCCCAGGTAAGTGTGTATACTTAGGATTGAAGTCTGAGTCTTTTCCTATCTTGAGTGTTGTTATGAGTAACAACAGCTGTATGGGTTAGAACAATAAAGAGATCAAGATAGGAATGAAGCTTAGTATATGGTAAACAAGTCCTGTACCAAAACTTTTGAATGGCTCTTCCACCATGGCTGAAGAAAAGGCAATAGGAATATGTTACTTGAGCAAAAGGCTGTACCTCTTCAATGACTGGCATTCAGAGAGACATATAGAAGCAAATTAAGTCTGGGTATCTCATTTGTATGGGTTTTAAGGAATTTTAATTTTAATATGGATCGTAGACAACTTTTCAGTGTAAATATGCAGATTTCTCTGACATCCCTAGCTATGACTGACCACAATATGTGTAAATATGCAGAAGTTGTGGTCAGTCATAGCTAGGGATGTCAGAGAAATCCACAACGGATTCAAATGAGTTCGGATTCCTATGAATCCGACCTACAGATTCCACTACAGATTGGCTTTTTCTGAGTCATACAGATTCTGCAGACCAGTTTTTTTTTACTTTGGGGTGTGTGTGTGCAAATTCACACTTGCATTAATGTGTATTAGCACAAGTGCACATTAGCACTAATGCGCACTTGTGCAAGTGGACCAAAATTCTTGTACATGCCTTTTAAAAAAACCTGATTCCATCAATGAGAAGACAGAGGAGCCAAAGGTAGGGTTGTTGTGAGGATAAAATGGAGAGGAGGAAGAGGATTATATAAGCCACCTTGGGTTCCTTGAAGGAAAAAAGGTGGGGTATAAAATATAATAAATAAATAAATAAAAAATAAAGATGCCTGACAATCCACAAAACACAGATGGAACGGATTTAACGCAATCCACACATCCCTAGCCATAGCTTTCTCATAAGACTAAATTAAGCAGAGATTCAAGGCTGGATACTAGCATTTGATTCCAATTCTTTCAGATAAAACATTTAATTATGAGTTTTGAATTTAAGGGCACAATCCTTTTCGAATGCCCATAAGCCCCCGAACTCAGAGGCTTATGGGCATCCAATGCAGAGCGGGAGGAGTGGCAGAGACAACCTTTGCCTCTCCATCCTCCTGCTCTGCATTTTCACTAGATGGGCCTTTTCACCTGTCTAGCTGGAGCTCTTTGGAAAGGGAGGGAAGGAGGCTGGAGTGGCTTCAGGATAACTCGTATTCTGGCCGCCCCAGTCTCCTCCCCTCCCCCCACCCCTCAAAATGCCCCTTTTACCCCCTTTCTGAGGTCACTTTTCTGACTTCGGAGAGCAGCTGGCACAGTTCTTTCCATGCTGGCTGCAAGGGGTGGGACAGGGGGATCAGAGCTCTGATTCCCAGCGCCGAGGTTGGAGCACTGTCTCCGACCTAGGAGCTGGCAATCCGAAATATCCTAAAACCCCTCAGGAAATGTCTAGGGGACATAGGTGTGTTCCCTTAAGGAATTACATAGGCCAACATTTTTAAAGTTCTTTTTTATTGTGAAATTTCAACACACCCACACACATATAGGCCAACATCATATAAACTTTCAGTTATTCTCAGAAATTATTTGTGGAGGATACTTGTTGTGATTAAGCATCATTAGGGTAACTGTGCCAGAGATTGTCATGAATCCAAAGTTCAGCTGGTGGGCCTTTAATGCACACAGTGTACACTCCACAGAGTTTCCCCTATTATGTGGGGAAACTAGTTCTTGTAAGATATGCAGTACGATATGTCAGAATAATTGAGATACGAATGGTAGCGCAAGATGCTATTAAGCTGAGTGAAAGCTCTGGTTGAGAAGTCAAAGCCAGACTGAGGTTCTAGAGGCTCTTTTCTGTAGTTTCTCAACTGTGTTATATAGTACATGATCCATGCTAAATGCTAGTGAATGGGATCAGCCATGCATTTAGCAAGTTGCTATTTTAAATCCTCCTCCACATTGTTTGGATGCCCTCCAAACATGGCAGGGATTGGACAGAGAGGCCAACAACCTAAATACAGACTGCAAACAATCTGTAAGCAAGACCTTACTCTGGTCATTCTCTAGCCTGTGATCTGAGGCAACACTGACAAGCTCGGTAAACAAAGAAGCACCAAACTCTCTAATAGACAGGTGACATCTGCAACAGAATTTGAAGGTCCGGTCCCCAAATGAATGACGATTTTATTTCCTTGGTGTCAGAGACACAGTATTATCTGATGTGGACTTTCCACGCAGCCTCTGCATTTATATTTAAAAATTGCTGTTAAATTGTATGTGCATGCCCTGAAGAGGAGAAGAAGGGAGAAATTCTATGTTGAGCTATAGGCTGATCCCTCTGCATGAAGAACAGGGGTCATATTGCCAAAACATTTATATAAAACATTTTTAAAAACATTAAAACCAATTTTCACAACACCGTAATTAACTGTTCTCTTGCTGCTCCTGCTGCTGCTGCTGCTATTTTAAGTTTCATTCTGGAAAGGGCCATACTCAGTGATAGAGCACATAGTTTGCATGCAAAAGTCCCAGGTTCAAGCCCAAGCTTCTCCAGCTAGGGCTTAGAAAGACCCATCACCTGAAAACCCCGGAGAGCTGATACCAATTGGTGTAGTCAATACTGAGCTAGATGGAAAAATAGAATGCTGTGATATATGGTATTATGCCTGGTATTATTCTCCACTTATTATAGGAACATAAGAAGCTGCCTTATACTGAGTCAGACCATTGGTCCATCTTGCCCAGTATTTTTTTTTTAAATTTAATTTTAATATATAAGCTACAAAATACATAAACATACAAATTATACAACAAATACATAAAAAACAAAATAATAATAATAATAATAATAATAATAATAATAATAATAATAATAATAATTGCACACACACACACACCGGGACCAACTAACTACATAACTATTCAGCCTTCCAAAATTGTAATGACTCTTGTGAAGGCATACACCCTTTCCCACTTAATAAAACAAAATCTACAAATGCTCTGCATATATCTTTAAAATCATTTTGATTTGATAATCCCCTTTTAACTTTAATACTACATGTTAATTTATCATTAATAGCATATCCCATACCTCTTTATACCATTCCTCTATTTGATAATCACATTGCATTTTCCATTTTCCAGGTATCATTAACTTTGCTGCTGTCAATAAGTTTGTAATTAAATCATTAGTATCTTGAGTACAATAAACCTTATCATAAATTGATAGTAATGCTTTGTTAGGACATACCTCTAAGTTTACCCTAGTTATTTCATTTATCTCTTTGAATATAACTTGCCAAAATTTCAGTACATGTTCACAACTCCACCACATATGAACATAAGTGCCAGTTTCCTGACATCCTCTCCAACATAACGCCGAGTATTTCTTATCAATTTGATTTAATTTTACTGGCGTTAAATATCATCTCCAAACCAGTTTATAATAATTTTCCTTTATCCTTACAGGCATAGTTTTCAAAATACGCATATCCCATATCTTCCCCCAGCTCTGATTACTTATCTTTCCCGTCAAATCATAATCCCATACAGATTTAAGATAATCTTATTGATCTTCAATTTCCAACATTTTATAAATTTCGCTTGTTGTACCTTTTATAACTATATTTCCTTCTGTAGATTCCCTTTGTATAATCATCTTTTCAAATCTTGTGTACTCTCTACATTCCTTATTTTTCCTTGTCCAATTCCTTGTCCATTGTTCTACAATTAAACCAAGCTATCTTCCTCTCTCCTAACAGTTCACTTATATGCTCTTTACAGCCCATCTTTTCCACCCAATCCTTTAATTTAATTACTTTCTTCTCCCGTAATAACATTTCCAATTGCTTTCTTAAGTTTGTTAGAAAATTTTCCAACACCACCACTGGAGTTAATGGGGAAATAATTGGTACGAATTTTTCTTTATAACTTGCCCAGATCTCTAACATTAAGAATGGGTTTTCAATTCTTTCCAACTGACTAGCAGAGGCTCTCCATGTTTCTCCAGGGTTTCAGGCAGGAGTTTTTCCAGCCCTACTTAGAGATGCTGGGGATTGAACCTAGGAACATCTGCATGCAAAGCATGTATTTTACCACTGAGCTATGGTCCTTCTTCCAAGCAGCTTACACTCTTACAGCATGTAAAAAGTTAAGAACTGTAAGGCTTAATTAAATGGTGATGTTAATTAATTCAAATTTAATCATGGATTTTTCTTTTTAAAAAAACATGCCAGTTAATTAATTGGGAAAGTTATCAGCTTTGTGGAAAAGTCTCTTTTTATGTTCTAAGAGAACTCCCTGATGAAAAAAAAAGGAATATAAAACTCAAAGGTAGTAAACTCTGTGCATTAAAATAATGGTAAATTATTGTAAACACTAACTGTAAATATTACAAGTATTTGTAATAAATTACAATTAAAGGAAAACCAGATGTCCCAGAGATAGGAGAAACCAAATGGTGGTGTGTGTCAAGGCATAGACTACAGGTTTGTTAAGGTATGGCAACAGATACATTTTATTAACTAAATAACTGGTTATTTAATTACAGCCCAGACAATTAGGGTGCGATCCTATGGATGTTTAGACAGAAAAGTCTGTCTAAAGATGCATAGGATTGCACCCTTAATAGAATGAGTGCAATCCTATACGTGACTGCAAAAAAGTAAGTCTCATTGTTTTCAATACAGTGGGATTTACTTCTGAGAAAACATGCATAGTATTGCACTGTAAAATACCTTCAGCAAACTGGATAAATGGATAAAAATGGATAAATATTGACCAAACCCTTAATTATCTTCTGCCATCTAATACAAAATATGTTACAGCAGCATGTGGAATAGTTCTGAGCGCTCCATCTCAAAAAGTGCTAGAAAGGGAACCAAAATGATCAAGGGATTAGACCAAATTCCCAAGAAGGAAAACCTAAAGTATGACTCAGGGACTTCTTGTATAGAAGAAGAAGAAGAAGAAGAAGAAGAAGAAGAAGAAGAAGAAGAAGAAGAAGAAGAAGAGGAGGAGGAGGAGGAGGAGGAGGAGCCGCCGCCGCCGCCGCCGCCGCCGCCGCCGCCTAAACTAACAGGAAATTATGGGTCATAATTCAGGGCTCATAATGCTCTCAAAAAGAGGAGAGCACTAGGAGCCTCCAGATTTTCCCCAGTTTGGATTACAATCCAGGCCAAAGAAGAATTCCCCACATACCCCTGTGGGGGGACTTTTCTGAGCTGTGGGGAACTGGCTGCCATTTGCAGCTTGGGATCATCAGTTTGAGGACACCCATGTTCTCCAGCTGAAAATGCCAGTTCCATAGAATAAATGCCCCCAATCTCAGCCTGCAACTGGCATCCACCACTCTGCAGTGGGGCTCCCCTCAGTTGTGGGGAGCTTCTTTGCAGCCTAAAATCATGCAAGCACCTATGGTTTGAAGCTGCAAGAGGCAGCCCGCTCAGCAGCACATCTCAGGGGAGTTTCAGTGACCGTGGCATAGAGTATTGCAAACTTCCAAAATCCCTGACTGCAAATGATCACTTTGGGACTGAACGGAGGGGGACATTGGGGCTGGATATATTAATTCATATTGGCTGAGAAATAAGATATGCTATTTCCTTTTGGGATTATGTCTTGGTTTATTTCCAAACCAAGCCATTTTGGTGCTGGACCATGTATATGTGTCACATCATGCCAAACAGTGAGATAATGCAGGCACAACAAAAGGCAGAGTTATTGTTCAAACAGAACATTCATCTGTGGCGACGATAACCATGTCTGCTCCTGGCCCTGAAACACTTTCTTCATTATGGTTTAGTTGGATAAGGGCAAAGATATATGTCTTGGTAATAAGTCTGGTTGTTTGCATTTCTTGTTATTTGTACTGTGCTGTGGTTTACAACCTCTGTGTTTTCTCATTTTCATCTGCAAGACACCTGCACTGAAAGGTGGGAGGTGGGAGAACAATCAGAAAGATTAAAATCTTTAAGTAGATTCCATATTAGCTCCTGACAAATAGCTGGTAGCCAAATGTTTTGATTTCAAAAGCAACATATATCACGCAAACCTTTACATCCCCCCCTTTCCCCCCCTAAAGTGGAGATATTGTGAAATTCAAGTAGATTACATAGTAACAGTTTCCACTCTTCCAAAATGTTACAGAGCTATCAGGAGGACAAGGATTGGGGATTTAAAATGAGTTTTCACTGATCATGCATATCTTGCAACTCCATCCTATGCATGCTTACTCAAAAGTTAGTCCTATTGTGTTCAATGGGGTAAGTGTGTATAGCAAGGGGAGGCAGACTTCAGGCTTGCAGGATGTATTTTGTTTTTTAAACAGAATGCTAAGGTCTACCAACCAAAGCCAGACACAAAATAGTATCCTCAGGTGTGGAGTCCATTATCTACTGCACCTTGTGTACTAGGATATGTACATATCTGCATATCAGTTACCAAAGGTCCTAACACAACACTCTAAAACTGGCCAGCAGAGCTGAATAAAGACCCAGTGCAGTGATGGTGAACCTATGGCACGCGTGCCACAGCTGGCACGCAGGGACTCCTCTGTGGGCACTCGAGCCATTGGTCACCAGATCGCAAAAAGACTGTTCCCTTCTGCATTCAGCGTCGGGTTTCCATAGTAACTTGTGGAGGAAGGGGGGGCTGGCTGACCCGCCACACCCCCACCCTTTCCTACCCCAAAGGACCCAAGACCCCCAGAGATCTCAAGGTACCAGACTGCCAAGCCTCAGCTCTTTGCAATCCTACTTGAATCTCTGTTCAGGGACTTGCCTTTGTCTATAACTTGGATTTAGTTACTGAACCAAGCAGAGCGACTACAAAACCCATGTGGGGTAAAACAAAGAAAGGTTTATTCTGGTAGCATTTTACAACAAAAGGTGGGAAATGAGAGAAGCACAAAATAGAGAGACACTTTGGTACAAAGTAAAGCTGCAAAATAACAAAACCTGATTCCTTAATATCTCCCAGGCACACAACTCTGTTACCTGGGGGTCAGTTCTCTTCCAGGGTTAGATCCATCACAGCCTCGCTGCCCGGGAGGACTACTTCACCTACCCGAAGGTCCGAGATGGGTAGCCCTCCACAAGGCATGCCTTTCCAGAGCCCTCATTCAGCTAATTTCACCAGGAGCTACCTGGGGTCGTATCCTGAGGCCACCCGAAGGCTTGGGCCTCTCCTTGGCTTACCGCCATTGCTCCAACAGCCGGCAGCCACGCGATGACCAAAGACAAAGAACAAAAACCCACACGTTGGGAAATAGCTCTTCCCCCCTCCCCTCCTCCTTCCTGTAGCTTTGCTGCTTCTCAGCCAATCAGGGTGAACTTCACCTGGCCAGGCAGGGAGGGGAACTCATGACTTTTGCATCTGAAAAGCCGTAGACAGGCGCCATGTCCCATCCGATACTTTATGCACGTTTCGCCTCCTCCCAGCCCCCCAACTGGCCTTACTTGGTTTACACATGAGGAGGCGTGTGCGTGCGTGCGTGTGTGTGTGCAGGAACCCTCAAAGGCTTTTTCTTTTAAGTTAGTTTAAAATGAAATGAGAGGGTTGACCTCTCAGGTTTCTTTTTTTTTAAAAGGGAGCGTGTGAAGAAAAGAGACTTTGAGGGTTCCTGCACACACACACACGCACACGCCTCCTCAAGTTAGAAAACCTTGGAGATCTACTGAAAATCACCCAGAGATCTACCAACAGATCCTGATCTACATTCTGCCCGCCCCTAGTGTATAGGACTTCTGCTTTAATTTATAAAAGTATTTCTTGCGCGATTTAAAATTTTATAGTGATCTAAGTTATGGTGTTGTGTGTGTTTGTATACAAGCTTTCTGTTAATGCAACATCTGTAAATACCTAAGAATAATGTTTTGAAACTAATGTTTCTGCTTTACTAAAATCAGATTAAAATCCAGACTAGGCCCAAATGAAGTACTGACTGCAAGCTGTATAAGGGAGCAATCCGATGGCCCCTAGACATTGTCTGAGGGGCCATAGGATACTGGGGATCCCCCCTCCTAGGTCAGAGACAACACTCTGACCCCAGAATGGGGAGTTGGAGATCTGACCCCCTTCTCCCACCCCGTCACAGCAAGCACAGAAAGGACTGTGCCAGCTGGCCTCTAAGGTGGGGGGAAAGACCTGAAATAGTGGGGGAAAGGAGCATTTTAGTGGGTGGGGCAGGGAGGAGACTGGAGAGGCCAGGATATGAGCTATCCTGAGACCTCTCTAGCTTTCTTCCCTCCCCCTTTGAAGTGCTATAGCTGGAAAGGCAATAAAGCCCATCTAGCAAAAAAAATGCAGGGTGGGAGGATGGAGAGGTGATGATTGCCTCTGCTGCTGCTGCTGCTCCTGCCCTGCATTGGATGATCAGAATCGGAATCAGAAGCCTCCAAGTTCAGGGGCTTCTGATAATCCATAGGATTAGCCACTAAAATACTAAAACTGTAATTCTGTGCCCCTTTACCTAAGAGTAATCCCATTGATCTCAATTGGACTTATTTCTAAGTAACTGATAAGAGATTTGTCAATTTTACAAATCTATATGACACCATATTTAGACTGTAAGCTCATTGGAGCAGGAATTTGTCTTTTTTCATATAATTTCTTTTTTGGCTTTTAATACTCCCTAAAATGCCATGTACACTGATTGTTGTCATCATCATATCCTTTATCTTACATGAAGATGAATTCAAGAATGGCATGAGCAGGTGTAAAAGCTGAGTTATGATACTATCAAGCAGCATTGCAGGTGCCTACTGAAATTAGAAACAATTTTTTAAAAAATAAAATAAAATCAGATTGTTAGTCTCAAAATGGGGGCAATTCACCCTTGGAATGCCATTTGAGGTTAACAGGGAATGTATATACACATTTGACGGGGGAGATAGTTGGTAGGAGGAGATCGTTCTACTTCTGTGGCACTAGTTACCCCAAAGCAAAAATACTGGGTTGGATCCCAAGAACCATGTTTTGAAGGGAAATAGCTGCTATTGTTGTTCCACAAACGCTTGTGCAAAAGCTTGCAGAAGAGTTCTCACAGTGCTATAATAGGTGAGACATACAGCCAGTGCTTTTTTTCTGGAGAAAAGGGTACCGGAACTCTTGGATTACATTTCCTCGGGAGCAGATGGCGATTAAATTGTAATGCAATTAATAGAAGAAAAGGTGCTGGAACTCAGTTCTGGTGAGTTCCACCAGAAAAAAAGCCCTGCATACAGCAGATCTCAGGTTTCTGTTTGTGCAAGAGATTGTGCAAATTCTTATGCAAGCTGTTGCGTTGTGGAAGATCTTAGGATTTCGTTTCATTTTTTTTCTGTACAATGCTGTAGCATAAGGTATAAAAGAACCATTCCATGAAATGAAAATGCATTCTGCATTTGGAAAGGCATGCACCTTTAGAGGCAACCTATTGTGTCCAGTGTTGACTATATGATTAAAAATAATAATTTTAAAATGACAGGACTTAGAGGGAGGGTATTACGATAGATGTGGAAGGTATGGTGCAAGAAGCAAAGGAATTAAGACCATATAATATACAGAAAGTAAGATGAAAATGAAAATATTACTCTAAAGGGAATGTTATAACAAAGAGAGAAACAACTGGCTGTAAGATGTTCTGATGGAAGGACAAAATAATGACTTCAAGTTTCAGTAAATGTAGATCTGTGTAAAAAATAAAATCTAACTCTGTACACAATTGGAAAATGAAAGTAGTTACCAGGAAAGCTGTGAAGTTTGCTTTGGCTGTTTTAAAGTCAAAGTTATTATAATCAAGTATTTTATTATGAAGCTCAAAAATGCCACAATAGTTAGAGATACACTATAAAGACCAAAACATGCTAATTACAATTATGTTCTCTGGTTTGTCAGAAAATATGAGTCTGGTAACTATCTCATCCATAGCACAGTAGAAGTCAGTGAGACTATGGATGCAATCTTAGCATACCTACTAGAAAGGAATTGCCACTGAATGTGAGTAACTTCAGAGTAAATATGACTAGAGTAGGATCAGACTGTGAATAATCTTAGATCTCAAAACCTTACTTCGACTACCTTGTGGATTGACCTGTACATAGTTGATTGGTAACTTATGGCATTCTATATATGCTGGGTATTGGGGTGAATGAAAAAATTCCAATATAATTAAATTTCTCTTTATTTAATTTATGGGATTTTTTAAGGGAAGTCTCCATGGCAGATAACGGAGATTTGTGATCTCAGTTCTACCACCAATACTTCTAATGAAGAAGGATATATTTTATCAAACTTCATAGCAGAAATCTATGTGTATAATCTTATTTTTAATATTTAAAGTATTTGCTTTCAGTTTGTACTGCTGTGTGTTTTATTTCCTTCACATATCACAAAGATATGTTACCTTTCTGTCAAATTCTTTCCCCATCCCAAGTGACACATTACTCCTAAAACATGAAATTTGAAAATTACTAATATACTGAACCCTTAACAAATTAATAGTGCTTACAGTGGTATCATTAACTACAAAAACACAGTGGGTGTTTGTTTCTCAGTGGGTTTTGTTTCTCTTTTATGAACGCTAAGGCCTGAGCTAAATAATCTGCATTCTTTTCTTCTGCAACAGTTTTGTAAAGAATCTATTAGATATAATTCACTTTGTATATGAAATTCTGAATGGCACCATTGTCTCAAAATACCCATGCAAGACCATTTGAAGTGACTGACCGGAGTAACTTAGGAACTGGACTAAGATACAGTAGAAATTGGGGGAGCTTCATTGGCCTATGAAATGAACAGTAGACCCAATTTCTTAATAGACCTACTGCTCTTTATTTTAAACATTATCACTGCATTAAATTTAAACTATGTCCACAAACTAAGGTTGCAATCCTAAATCCCATTTGATACAGGATAACATCATTAACTATGTTTAGGAACAAACAAAACATGTGCAAAAACTCTAATGGTGGCTTAAAATGTGCAAAAACTCTAATGGTGGCTTAAAATGTCAACCTTACTCCCTTATAACATTATTATTTTATCGTTGCTCAGTTAGATTTTTTTTTAAAAAAAACCTGTTACGTACCACTAGCAACTATTTTTGGCACATATTATTATTTAGGAAAAAATGTGGAACATACTATTGCTGTGGGTTTGGTTTTGCTTTTTTTTTTTTAAACAAGAAACAATTTTTAAGCAGGGTTTGGATCACAGTGTCTGTTAATATCAGGGATAGTGTCAAGCATCCAAGTAATCGCACTGCACATTACATCTTGAAGAATGACTTACAAGAAAACCACGCAGCATTTTGATCTGTACAGTATGGTAAGGAATAAAAATAACATGATTGTGCTCCCTCCAGAACTAGACAAGATGCTGACAGAAGACTGCAGACAAAGCATGCGTTGCAGATTCCTCCTCTGTAGTTTCTTGACTAATAAATGGTTTATAAGCATGGCATCAATGTGTGCCAGTCGGCAAATTTTGCTTTGTCTGAATTTATATTTTTAAAAGCAGGGGAGAATCACTGAAATAATAGAATAGTTTGATAGCTCCTCTCAGCTCTGAGGACAGTTAATTAACATCAAAAGGAAGTAAAAAAAGAGAAGAAAAACTTTTGTATGTGACTGCCAAGAGCAGGTCTGTGTGATTAAAGCTTTCCCTTTGATTGTGCCCTAATGAAATAAAATATTTTGTAGCATACATTTTAGTTTTCTATAGAACATAACATTCAAATAATATTTAAACTGTTCAGGGATGTTTGTTGATGTTGTTGATAACACAGTGTGCTGAAGTCTATCCTGATTCTGGACCTCTCTTACTTGTTTTTTTTAAAAAATCTATATAATTCTCCAAAGTAATTCCAAAATTATATTTTTAACAAAAAGCTGTGCATCCCAGTTTTTTTAGTCACTATAAATACTAAATGTGAAATACCATGAAGATGGTAGTATAGCTTCCCCTTCTCCCGTCCTTATGAAATTCCGAAGATTTTTCGGTATGCTTATGATTTTTATAAGATTCATTTAATGATTATATTTAACTATAAACCACAAAATAGATTCAAAAAATCAATGGAAATATAAGTAACACAGAATATTAATAAAATTCTCAAGAGTCACTTTTTTTAGTTGTGGTCAAAGGCAGTTTATCAGAAAGTAACCAATAAAGCAATATGTATCTACATTTCACTGTTAGGTCTTTTCACTGTTCTGTTGCATGATTATTTCCTATGCCTTATAGAGTTCAAGGTTATTTGGAGTTCAGCCTTTACTCTGCTTGGTAGTGGAAGCAATTTTTTTTCCTGTGATGTTCTCAGTCAGTCATTTCTTCTATAGCCTATAGAACATAAATATAAAAATAGATAAAAGGTTTCGACTACAGTTTGGGTTGTTGTTATTAATAATCCTTCTAAAGGTGTTCTTAAAAGGGGGGTTGGCTCAGTACAACTAGATAATATTCTCAGCTTTCTTGATGGGACCCATGTGTCCACTTTGTGGAAGATATACTAGTCATTGCAAGTTTTTAATTAGGACTGGTCAAAACATGTAGTAGCTATGAATTTGCAGGACAGGACTCTGCTTAATTCAAAGGCTGCTACTTTTCCCAGTATATAAGGGGAGCGGTCATAAGTCAGTGTTCAAGCACATGTAGGTTTGGATGCAGAAGGTTCCACCCATGTTTGATCCCTGGCATTTATAATTAACATGATCTCAAGCAGGGCCGGTGCTACCATTAGGCCAACTAGGAAGCCGCTTAGGGCGCAGGGCTAAAGGGGGTGCCAGAAACGCCTTGAAAAAAAATTCAGCGCTCTCAAGTGGGAAGGGGGGCGCTAAATATCTGATCTTGCCTACGACACCAAACTGCCTTGCACCGGTCCTGATCTCAAGTAGCTGAGCTGGGAAAGACCCTTTCAGAAACATTGGAGAACCTCTGCAAGCCAGAGCAGACACCAACACTCAGTACATGACAAGCAAGCTCTTGTTTTGGTTGTTGATGAATGGGAACTCTACAAGCATGCCACTGTGCTTGACTCTGAATACCATCTGCTGCTATTCTGATCTAGACCGGACTTTCCATTCCCCATTCTCATTTTTAATTGTATCATTCTCCTCTGAGCTTTCCCTTCCCCCATTCTCTCTGTAATCTATGTTGCCCCATTGTACCATTGTAATTATTATCATTCCCCCACTTCATTATATTCATTTTAGATCTCTTCTTCATTTTAAGCCTTCCTCCTGGCACCACTGTATAGTATTTATATAGCACTTATATATGTTCAAAGTGCTTCATCTACATTACCTAAGAAACCTGTACAACAGTATGGCTATGTACACCAGCATGCCAATGTACACCAGTTGCTGGAGAACATGGGCAGAAAGGTGCTGTTTTATTTATTTATTATATTTATACCCCACCTTTTTTCCTGCAAGGAACCCAAGGCTGCTTACATAATCCTCCGCCTCCTCTCCATTGTATCCTCACAACAACCCTGTGAGGTAGGTTAGGCTGAGTGTCAGTGACTGGCCCAAAGTCACCCAGTGAGTTTCATGGCCAAGCGGGGACTAGAACCCGGATCTCCTGAGTCCCAGTCCAACACTCTTACCACTACACACTGGCTCTGTTGCACCCACATCCTGCTTGTGGGCTTCTTATGAGCAGCTGCTTGGCCACTGTGTGAACAGAATGCTGGACTAGATGGATCCTTGGTCTGATCCAAAATGGCTCTTCTTAATGTTATTAATGACCTTGTAAAATGTGCATGCAATATTATCTCCTGTTATACAGATTGGGAGTGGGTGGGGCTAATGCCCCATGAGGAGTTGAAATGAAATGAAATGAAATGACTGAAATGAAATTTAAACTGAGGCTTCTGGCTCCTAGCTCAAGCTCATAACCACAATATTACATGACTTCATTGATTGACTTACTCCTTACCTGCCTCTCCTTTCTTCTGTAGCAGCAGTGCCAAATAGTCCTAAAGGCCCAGGATACTTGTCACAGCAATCCGAAACAATGGGGGTTTAGATGTCCATGTTACGTTCAGTGGTCATTTAGTTATCATCAATCCTGTGCATACTCACACAACTGAGTTCTACTGAGTTCAACAGGGCTTACTCCCAGGAGCATAGGATTCTGAATGGGTTCTCTGAATGGGTTAGATTAGATCTAATTATTAAGGGAGATGAATAGGGCTGAGGGAAAGGATCTCTTTATGGTCCCAATGGATTTAAAAGAGAAAAGTTTAAACATCAAATACACATCCAGTTATTTATACCCGAGAAGTATTTCTACTGCTTGATCATTTTTAAATGATTTTTAAATTAAAAAATAATGCAACCTTTTATATTAGCATAGCTATTGTTCCATAGGTTAGGTGAGATGTGAAAGTAAATGCTTTTCCTATTCTCCACCCCAACTTTATTAATTAGAAAAAATGGGAAAGGAAGAAAGAAAGAATTCTGAGGTCAAAATCATGGAGCCCTTGCCCAGAATTCCAAAATCCTCATCACCTTCTACATGGCCTTATCCTTGAACATTCTGAGGGCCTAACTAAATGTGACATGCAGCACATATTTGAAAAAGGGTGCTTAACACGGCTGCTTTAATTTTGCAGGAAAAGAAATTGACTGGGTGAGAAGAAGATCATACAGTAAATAGCAATATTTCCTCCTTTCCCCTGCCCCTTCAGCAGATGCTGGAAAAGAACAGAAGAGAAGGGCTCTCCATCCAGGAAGGTCCCCGACACACAAGATCCCCCACCACCATCACTGCCTATGACAGCACCTCCTTTGAGCTTTTCCACTTCTGGAAGCATGCAAACAAGAGAAGGCAGCAGCTGCTCCTATTTCCTCCCTCTTGCTCACCCACTCCAGGCACCACAGCAGGAAGGACTGGGCCCACAATGCTGCCTAGAGAGAAAGCACCACTATGCCAAGCAGATACCTCTGCCTGCTCACTTGCCTGTCCTCTCCCTCTGGGCAGTGCAGCAAGGGGGCTGGGTCAAAGAAGGAGCAGCCACCTCAGCCTCCCACACCTCACCTGCACTCTGCTGCCTGACTAGCCCAATCCTCCACAACACCCAGTGAGAAAGGATGAGTGAACATGCAAAGGTACTAGCTACTCTTCTTCTAAGGAGCAGCCATCTTCTGCTCGCTCGCTCCCATTGGATGGCTAAGTCCAATACACACACACACAACATTGCCCAAAGAGATAAAATGCACAAGCAGGTAGAGTGTTCCAGAGGGAAAGGGCAGGTGAGCAATTGGGGGGAGCTGCTACCATCACTTGCTCGGTCCTTCCTGCTGAGAGGAGGAAAACTGAGCGATTGTGCGGAGGCAGTGGCTTCTCCTGCAAGAAGCAGCCACTGCTTCTCAGCATGGTACGCTTCTGGGGGGCGGGCAAGGAATGTGCAAGCAGGAGAGGGCAGCAACTGCTTCCTGCCTCCTCTGACTGGCTTACCCTCTCTGGGCCTTGCAGCAGGGTGGCTTGGGCCTGTGGTACTGCCTATACAGTGTGAACAGCTGCCTCTGTCCGCTCACTCACTCACTCACTCACTCACCCCCTCCTCTCTCTGGATGGTGCACCATACAGGGTTGGTCATGGAAGGAGCCGTCACCTCATCTTTTCACTTGCTCACCTGAATTCTCCCTCCGGGCAGCACAGTAGTAGGGATTCTGCCCAGTGAACCAAATCCTCCCTGTTGTGCCACCCAGAGAGAGGGTGAGCAAAGGGAAGCAGCAGCCTCCACATGCTCGCTCTCCCTCTGCCTGCTCACTCGCCCTCTCTTGCTGAGCAGGGCGGAGGGAGCGAGCAAGCAAGTGCTGGAGTGAGTGAGCAAAAGGTGGCTGCTCCTAGGAACAGCAGGAAGAGCCACCCCCTTTGCCTGCTCTCTCACTGGGTGGGGTGGATGATTGGACCAACTGTGCCCAATCCCACCACCTTGCCACTCAGAGGCAGAGCACAGGTGAGTGAGAGAGAGGATGGGGTGGCTGAGTGACAGAAAACAGAAGGGGGGAGCATTATTCCATGGGGTAGGAGGCAGCTTGTCCTGGGGAGGGACAAAAAAGCTAACGAGAACAAATTGCCACCTATACCAGAAGGATTACCAGTGTCCTTTTAATCTAATGCAGTTTTAAAATTTAGCCACAGCCACCCTCCCAAAGCAAAGGAGAGGGATCTCTCTCTCTCTCTCTCTCTCTCTCTCTCTCTCTCTCTCGGGGTTTGGTTGTGGGGTGTTTTTTTTGTTGTTGTTTTTGCCTTGTCAACTAACCCCCTCTAGTGCTGAACAGGCTGCATTTGACCTGCAGGCGGCTTCCCTTTTCCAAGCAAGGCGAGCGTCTTTCTTCTGCACACAAATCCATACCTAAGGGCTACGGGTCTGTCTCACCTCTTCTCAAGTGAACGTCTGACGGGGTGATAAGAGTCCAATATCTTTCCTTGCTCGTTTCTCTTCCTCTCTCCCTTGAAGGATCCAGTATTACTGTGATTCCAGCTCCCCCCACCTTTTTTTTTTTTTGGGCTGGGGAACGAAAGAGGAAAGCGGGATTTCTGCAGCAAGCGGTGGCTGCTGCCTGGAATGTTTGCCTGCCCAGAAAAAAAACCTCAGCAGCCCTCCTGCCGGCTCGGACGCCAGCTAGCATCGATCCCTCTTATTGCTACTGCTGAGGGCTGATTTGCTTCAAAAACAACCCTTCGGAAAAGCAAGGGGGGAAGGGGGAGGAACAGAGAGAAGGGAAATCAGCCAGCCCCAAACCGAAGCCGATGGGAAGGCGCGGACGGCGATGTCGCTAGGCGCGAGGAAGAAGAACAGCCCAACGGAGTCCGATCGGCGACCGCTTGGCGTCGGGGAGCCCCCGTCCCAGGCCAGGGGAGTCCGTCGCCGCGGCTGGGAAATCCTCCTTGGCAAGTTTTCTTGACGGCTCAGGGAAAGGCGGGGAGCTGTCCAGCATTTCAGCACCTTCTAGCCGACCGCCGGAGAGGCTGTTTGGGGAGGGCGCTCCCTACACCTGGGCGGAAATTCTTCTTCTCTCTCTTTCTGCCGGGCGCTGTCCCTCATGGTCAGACGCGGGGACAGGCAGTCTACGAGGGGGGCGGAGATGTTGCTCCCCCCGCGGCGGCTGCAGTTGTGGGGGCTTTTGCCACCAAACGGGCTGCTGATGAAAGGCTGAGAAAGAAGCGAGGCGGAAGAAGGCAGCCAGGTGGGCGCCACCAGCCTGGGTACACCCCCCCAACACACATACAGTGCGCCCGAGACAAGGAAAGTTTGCCTGCTGAGCTCTTTGCCTGCTCGCGAGTCCTTCGCCTTCCAGACTCAACGTTGCCCCTTGGCTTCTGTCGCTGCTGGGAGGGAATCTTCTTCTCAGGACGCACCCCCCCCCCACACCCCATGGTGGATGCGATTTCTCCGGCTTTGGCAGCATCTGGTAGCCTGGACCCTCCTTCCCTCTGGGGCCTCTGGCATTGCCCATTAGCCTGGAGGAGGAAGAGAAGCTGAAGTCCCCAGCCCCTCCCAGGGGCCAGGACAAGGGGCTCAGGCATCACCAGCCATGGGCAGCTGTGAAATGAGGGGCTTCCTTTGGAAATTTAGCCTGGTCTTCCCTCTGCTGACCGTGGGCCCTGGGGGATCCAGCCATGTCTCCAGCAACCAAGGTAAAGGGAAACTGTTGGGTGGGAAGGGAAAGAGATGAGCTGTGGGAGATCATTATTGAATGTGCCCCCCCCAAAAAAAGTCAACCTGTCTAAGGCTACAGGGTTGCTGCTGGGTAGGATAACCCCCATAGGCATGGAATGATCAAAGGCATCTTCCTGATGGGCTAGCAGAAGCTTTGATTATTCTCATCTAGGAGTGTCAATTGACTTGCCCCACTTAGGGGAATGATGGAGGAGAAGCATTCTCAGGCATGGTGGAAAGGAAGTCAAGTTCAGGTGGTAATTGCAGGAATCCCCAGGCCCCAGCCACACAGGCGGGTCAATTATTCTAAGGTTAAAGAGTGATCAGAAGCTGTGCCACTGATTAGAAGCCTCAGTGAAACTTTAGAGGCACTGGGCTCTCCATTTGCATGAATATCACCACTCTTGTTTTGCTCAGGTGAGAACTGCAAAACAGAGCCTGAAAATAGACCGTGAGCTCCCAATATGTCTGATTCTTTTTTTTCTACAGTGTCTCATAGACTGATTTAAAAACACACATCAGAGAGTAGTGTAACCCAACTGGCAGCCTGAAGGCCATTTCCTCTAGTTTTCTGCTCCTTTTTTGCTTTCTTTCTTGCTCATCACCATGCCAAGGAAGTGCCCCCTCTGTTTCCTTCCTAGCAACAAACTTAGTTTTCACTTCTGTATTGGTAGTCATTGGGTGATATTCAAAGGATATGTGCATTGGTTCCAAAGATGCACAGAAGCATCTGTGGGACTTCTGAGGCCCATCTTGGCACTGAAGTTTCTCATGAAAAGTGGCACCCAAAAAGCCATTTCAGAAAATCCAGAGACCTTGTGAAACAGCCTCCAGTGCCGCACAAAGGGGTGCAGTTGCAAGCAAGACCTCAAACAGTCCCAATGCATGCACAAAAGACTAGGGTAGGGTATGCAAATGGGGCTATTTGGATCCTGGCCTTAGCTTTCTGTGACAAAGGTTTCAGTTACAGATGTGGTCATTTGAAACTTAATATCCTGTTTGCATGCACATGTGGCTTTCACTATTATTATCCTCACCAGTATTACAATTTTATATAACACTTTTACTGTGCAAGATGCATTTACATTCTTTAACTTGCTTGTCCTCACATCAGCACTGCATATACCATAGGTCACCAGTTTTCCCATTTTCCAAATGGGAAACTAAGACTGAGAGATGGTGATTTATGATAGGCCAGTCATGAGTTTGTGCTTGTGCAAATATTGGAAGCCATAGATACTAGAGCTTAATCAAGCACAGTATGCAATAGACTACATTGGCTGTCCCACTTAAAAAAACAACCACCACTTGTTCTCCAAAATGGTTTAGATTATAGTTTAAAGGTCCAGCTCTGTTGGCTGAGTACCATAGAAAAGCTTTCAAGTGGGCCTTATTCTTCTCAGGAGATGTCTGAGCAAGTCAAAAGCTTTATATTCTGCCCTAACAGCATAATTGCTCTAATAAAAGGTATCATCGGAGCCATTCTGGATCCCACCCACTTTTCTTTCTTTTGGGAGTCTCATGCAACCAATCTTGTTACTACTTAGTGATCTGTGGACAATCATACTGACAGGAAAAGCCACAGAATGTCAACAGATGAACTCCTATTGATTTCTGTGAGTACAGAATTCTACCCCTGCAGGAGACAGTGGGCCAAAAAAAAAAAAAAACCAGATCCTCAAAGCAAGGTTACTGTATATTGGTAAAGCCTTCTTACTGAGCTATGTGTGAGAGTGCCATAAAGAGAAATGTAATGTAGGATGAAAGAAAGAATCAATCTATACTGCTGTAAGGCTGAAGGCAGCCTTTTTCTTTTATAGACTGTTTCCACAGATTTGTGATTGGATAACCCAAGTTGCTCTGGACTGAAAAATAGACAGCCAAGCTGCAAAAATGTAGCATAGTTTTGGATTCAGACATCAATTCTGGGCTTGGATTTTGCTTATATCTAATTCAGTTTTCACACTGAGGATCCAATTTTACAGGCTATTGCAACCCAACATGGAGTGACTGCTGCCACTATTAACAAACGATATAAGACTCTTTATGTTTTCACATATGTAGTGAATGTTCAGGCCCACCAATGTTGCAGCATTAAAACACAATTTCTAAATGCCTCAGTTCATCAAAGTGCTTTTAGAATTGGGACCTTAATCATTGTTCATTTATGCATATCATGATGCAATTTAGCTGTGTTTTACTAACCATGCTATATTTTAGCACTCTGGCATCCTCTGTACAGTTAATTCACACCAAATGTACTGCTATGCCTAGCATTATTATATAGGAGCACAATGATTTGTGGTGCTCCTGCTTTGAGCCCTATGGCACCTGACTATCTAATTACTGTTAGCCTTTCATGCAGAGACTGTCTTACTTCTGTGATTTGTGTGTGTGTGTATAGAGAGGGAAAGAAAAAATAAAAGCAACTTTATAAGGAAACCTACATTGTATGTGCCATTCAGCATCATGCTAGAGAGAGAAAAAACCATTCATTAAATGCACTGTGAATATGGACGGGGGGGATATGTGCACTATTACAGGGTATATAAGATATAATTAAACTCATGTTGAGATGTCCTTACCACTTTGGACTTGAGCATGATATGCTTTTAATGCACTGCAAGAACCAAACTGCATGATTTGACTCCTTCATTATTTGTATCCACCAACACCTTCCCTCCTCCCAGCCCAAAAAAACTTCAATCTAGTATTTTTTTTTACCTGTCTCTGCAATAGGCATGATCTTCAGTTTAAAGTACAACAAGAATTCAATGTTTATTACAGAATATGTTAGATAGAACTTCGTATACATCAGTTGTCACGTCCCTACGCTTTTGCCTCACTGCCTAAATCTTCAGTTTATAGCATTTTTAACAGAGATAACATTTTCAGAAAACAATAGAAAGATCTGCAGCTACCTCTAGTTCTTACATAGCTAGTTGATAGCATTTTATTTTTCTAGCTGACTAAAATTGTAGCTAAAATATAACAACCTCATCTGCTCTTAACTAATGCATGCTATATTGCAAAATGGTCTATAAGCTTGCTCATAATCCATCATCTATACAGTCTCTTCCCTAAGAGCTCAAAGCACTTCACATACTTTATCTCCTGGCCTGGTCATATGTTACCAGAGTGGTGTGGTTGCCATTTCCCATTGAGTCAATTCCACATTGTTCCACTGAATATCTGTATATGGGAAAACACGTGGGAAAGGCTGATGGTGTAGTTGCCCCCCTATACCAGGCCAGCAACGTTCCCCCTATACCTGGCCAGGTAAGGACAATGGTGATATAGCTAGTATTCCTGTCAGTGGCCTATCCTATCGGATTTACTGCATATAGAGCTTAACCTGATTGTTATGGGATGGAGCCACAGAGAAGAAGTAGCCAAGTAATCTATGACTCAACCCTGTAATATATGGCAGCAAGCATTTCTGTTTCCATACTGTCAGGGATGGGGGAAGGCTGTTGGTGAGAGATGGTGCTTTGTCTAAAAAGCCTTCCAGTGAATTCATAGATGAACTGATGTGTAGACTTACCAGTTCATAGCTCATGCATTTAACCACTAAACTACTTCAACACCACTGTGGCGTAGTGGTTAGAGTGTTGGACTGGGACTCGGGAGATCCGAGTTCTAGTCCCCGCTCGGCCATGAAACTCACTGGGTGACTTTGGGCCAGTCACTGACTCTCAGCCTAACCTACCTCACAGGGTTGTTGTGAGGATAAAATGGAAAGGAGGAGGAGGATTCTGTAAGCCGCCTTGGGTTCCTTTAAGGAAAAAAGGTGGGGTATAAATATAATAATAAATAATAAATAAATAAACACTTTTATTAAGATATGCCTTTCTTCATGTACTTCATGCATGATTTTAAACTTCAAAGTAGGTGTGATGCATATCCTATTGTTGTTGTTGTTAATGGTTGTTGTTGTTACTACTACTACCACCACCATTTGTTATGCTTCTTTGATGCCGTAAGGCACCTCTTTCTCTCTTAAGACACCTAAAGTGGTGTACAACAGCTAAAAACAAAACTGGTATATTTATTAAATATATATAAAATATTTATAATGTCATATTTATAGGTATATATAATTGTAATATTAAAACAACAGTCTTTAAAATTAAACTATAATTCTCAAATGTTATTAGAAAAACATAAAGATGTCAGAATACAAAATTATTAAAGGACAAGATACATGGCCTTTTTGTGAGAAGTATAAAACAAACTTTCTGGAAAAAATGCTTAGAGTGCATACATAACCCCACACTTTTTATTCCAGATTCATTGGCCCAAATTATCACCTTCTGTCATGGTATTCGCAATCATTAATGCAGATATTCATTACTGCTTCACCAATAATCATATACTAACAAGTGTGCATGTATGAGAGAAATCCAATATTTTATCACACTCTACCCACACATACTAAGGCTGAAATCCTAAACACATTTACTAGGGAGTATGCCCCGTTAAACACAATGGGGCTTTCTTCTGGGGGGGGGGGACATGCATAGGATTACATTGTAATAGCACAATCCTATATGTGTCTAGTCTACTCAGAATTAAGTCCCACTGAATTCAATGAGACTTACTGTGAAGTAAGTATGTATAGGATTGCAGCCTAAGAGTCCAAAGGAGTTAGTTTAAGTGGTTGAGGCTGCAATCCTATACTTATCTGGGAGTAAGTCTCATTGAATTCAATGGGACTTCCAAGTAGCCATGCCAAGGATTGCAATATGAGTCTGTGACTAAATTGAATCATGCTACATGATTTATAGAATGTCTTTTCAAAGACAGGTACTTGTATTTTTTTCTTTCTTTACTTTGTAAAATCCCATGTACATTGATGGTACTATATAAAATTAATTAATTAATTAATTAATGAGTGTTCTACAATGCTGATCGCAATAAAACATTTTAATGTTGTGTTTTATTTTATAATTGTTGTCTCCTTTTACTCTGTTTTTCCCTACAAATCTTTCAGCACTCTGTGGAATACCAGTCTTGAGAAACCAAATCATACTTCAATTATCATCATTATTTAAAAATCTACTGTTGTGAACTGCCCAGAGAGCTTCGGCTGTTGGGCGGTATAATAATAATAACAACAACAATAATAATAATAATAATAATAATAATAATAATAATAATAATAATAATACTCAAACTAGTATTGATCTTTAGTATGGATTAATTTACACACAGAGAATCCCACAGCTCCTACTTTAAGAAATATAAACTTTGGTATGATAGAATACATCTCTTTCCTAGTAAGCTGAAAAGTAAAACAGACATGCATAATGCTGAGGTGGAATAATTTAAATGGGAGTACTGCAAGTATAAAACCATTGACTGCATAAATATACCTGAATAAGTACCAATGAATTATTTTGAATTGATAGAGGGCCAGCAAAAACACAATGAAACACTTCATGAAGACATTTCATAACCTTAATTTCACAAATAAATTTGCTTAGGACAGTAAGCAAACGACTGACTTATTTCCATTTGCTATAATGAAAGTTTGAACTTGGCTTTGCTTTGAACATCCAGTGTCTTTGCCCTCATTTGTTTCAAAGTATTTGCAAACAGTGATGATTTAATACAGTGATAAAGTAAAAGTTGCACTAGAAAGATCTCCAGAGAAATAAAAATATTGGGTGTGATCCAGAGAAAGGAAAGACTTATAACCAAGTCTTTATCACACTGAAATCAATGGGGCTTCCCCCCCCCCTCCAAATAGACTTGTGCCCTGACAGAGTGTTAAGCCTCATTGATTTCAAAGGCATTTAGGCATTCCTAAATTGTTAATAACATCATTACTGACATCATAATAATATTAAAGTGGCTTGATACTGTACAAATTTATCCTGGATTATACCCATACAGTATGAATATCTTACTGACTGCTGTGCCATGTACAAAGAAATATGGGGAGAAACATAGCTCAGTGGTAGTGTACATGCTTGCATGCAGAAGGTCCTAGACCTAGATGCAATCTCTGGAATTTCCTTTTTTTTTTTTAAAGGAGAAAGAAAGAATTAGGTAGCAGGTGATGGGAAAGAGCTCTGCCCAAGATCCTAGAAAACCACAGCCAGCTAAAGCACACAATACTGGGCTAGGTACACAAATAGTCTGACCTGGGTGTAAGGCAGCTTCATATGTAAGAAAAGGTTGCATCTACACTTCTTCCTTCTCAAAAACAAACAAACAAACAAAAACAAACCACCCCATAATCCCCCAAAATGGCAAGTAGAATTCTAATGGGCTGAATTTAAAAAAAGAAAACATGGATTATTTATTTATTTCATTTTAAAACATTTGTATTCATGAGGCGAAAGCTCTCTCTTGTCTGCTGTTCTAATAGAACTGGAAACTTTAATTCTTTAAATTTACTTCCTGAGCTTTTCAATGGGTTTCCCTGCCTTGTAAATCAATGGATGGTGCCGTGTTCCATCTGTGGCAAGGCAAACTGAAACAATGGTATTGACAAAGGACTGAACTTCTTCATTCATCTTAATTGAGTGGTAACTTCAAAAATAAATTGTGACCAAGGTAAGGACTGGTCTGCACTATTGAAAAGATCTGTGGACAGCCCAGATAATTGCTTGCAGAGTACTGTGCACAAGCACTGCATCAAAAATCAACTTGAAATCAAGGCCTTCTGGCTGTGTGAGCTCTGCTTGTAAATAGCTTCCCCCCACCCCCAGTTTCATATGAGTTCTCTGCCATTAGTATTCACACCAGTAGCCAAGCTATTGATGGGGTTAGTTGTTTTTGTTTTGTTTTTTGTTTTTAAAAAACAGTAATTTTGTTGTTGGCTGCCAAGCTCATAACAGATCCTTTTTTCTGCTTCTCTAATCTTCGGGGGGGGGGGAGGCTCAGGTTTCTGCACTCAGACAATCCCAAATTTCACAACTAGAAAACACAAATGGGCACAATTAAGCATATTAACAGAGCAATCCCGTGGTCCCTGAGAGAGCATCCCCAGGACCGTAGGATGTGGTGTATTCCCCTCCTGAGACCATAGACACTGCTACAGGAGGGGGAATCTGAAATTAGACTGTTCCCCCTCCCCTTTGCCCTCCCCCTTGCAGCAACCATGGAAAGCACCACAGCAGCTGCTCTTCTAAAGTCAAAGCAGTGGGAACTCTTCTAAGGTCAAAACAGTGGTCTGTGAAGGGCTCAGGGGGAAGGAAAAGGAAGTGGGATGGTAGGTGGGGAGGGAGTGGAGTGGAAAGGATCTACGGAATCATACAGTCTCTCCATGGCCTGCCCTGCCCACAAAAGGCAGGTCAGCTAGAGGCTCGAAAGAAATGGAGGAACAGAAGGCATTTTTGCTTCCATCCTTCTCACACCCGGCTTGACTCCTGCTGGTAGGGCATAGGATAAGCAGAGTGCTTGGAGCCCTCTGTCTATCAAGTAGCAATTCCATAAGATTGCACTCTAAGTAAATATAAGATATCCACTTAACTTGCATGCCTTATCTTGATTATATATCATTTGTTTATAGGATTAGGGAATTTGATTTCAGATTTATAACAGACTGAGGGGGAAGAGCTTTGATTAGCTTCTTTTTTTAAATGAGGGTGGACACTTATGCATCACTAAAAAGAGGGCAAAAGAGGGCACTGATTTTCATAAAATGTGTATATGCTAATTTATATGTATAGATGCAAACTTAATTACTATAATTTAAATAGAAATTCAATACATCTCACCATACATGGCCACCCTAATGGTAATAGATGTACAGGAGCAGAATGACAGGTGTGGAGGTCAAGGCACTGGGATTGAAACCTCTGCTTAAAAGAAAGACCCAGGGAAAGGATTAGGGGAAAGTAAGCGAAGGGATAGGGAAAGGAGGGAGTGGGTAAAATAAAGATTTAGAAGGTGTCCTACAGCAGCAGGAGGCATAATCACCACCAGGTTATATGGGCAAACTGTTCACACACTGCCCCATAGTAGAGTTGTACCCATATGTATATATGTTCCCCAAAGTGGACCCCTTTTTGCAGCCTGAGAACTAGCTGGCAAGCAGGGGGCATTTTCGCTCAGCCATTGCGAGTGTAAGCGGGGAAATGAAGAGTCGAGACACATAAAATATGGTTTCAAATCAGGGCCACATTTATTAATCAGAGATCTGCGAAGGGAGAAGTGCGGGGTTAACTAAAACCGGCCAACAGCCAGTGGAGCATATCAGGGCGAAAACATCCCAAACCCGAGCAGTGGCGCAGTGACTCGCCACCCTCCAATTCCACACCACTTGGTGCTGGGGGATCTTTCCAGTGTCACTGCCCCACATCGCCACAAGACAACCGATGTGGGTGAGAAGGGAAGTCCCCAAAGGCGGCCCTATCTCCCACAGACTGAGCTGCACAACATCAGCAACAGGGAGCCTCAGGTTAACGCCAATCACCTTCAAAGGTGCCATTGGGATGCTCACCAAAACCCTAACCCCACTGCCTATTCTCCACACTTATCGCCAAATGTGACCAATTAATCAGACCCGTACCCAAAACAAAAAAATCCTCCCCAGGTCCACAGTGTAGAGTAAGTGAAACACGCACCCTGCCCAGAGCCAATTAGAGGCAGGGAGCCAAAATTCCTACTCGGCCCTAGAACTGGCGACCGGAGGAGCCCACATTGCTTATCGGGAGAGGAGGGAGGGAGCTGCAAATGAAAGAGGCAGAGGTTTGGAGACGCTGGGCATAAATATTGCCTCAGTGCTCCTCCTCCTGGGTAAACTGATTGGAGGGTGGACATCATACCATTTGCCACTGATTGGAGGGTGAAGACCACCCCAGCCTTGTCTCACCCTCCATTCCCTCCCCATCACAAAAGCTCTTCCCCCCCCCCACAGAAGGCGTGATGGGGGAAGAGAATAAGCATTTAAATTAAATCCAAACATACTGTACTATCTAGATATAAGTATTAGGAAAGTATAAGGGAGCAATGGTACCCAATCAGGACCTATAACTGAGTCATGAAACCCACATAGCCATGAGTCATCTGAATCTTTTCTTAATTTTGGTGGTACACAGAGCAAACTCAAATTATTTGTTGCTCCTATTGACCCTAGGGTTAAGTACAACAATTTGTTTTCTAGCTATCAGTGGCGTACAGGCTAGGGACTCGTTATAATACACCCAGAATAAAATGCATACAAAAGATAAAACAAAATCAGACAAGCATAGATGGTCTAATCAAAATAGCGACATTCTGCAACTTCCTTAGTGATTAAACTAAACTAGATCTATCTATCTATCTATCTATCACTTCTGAATCTCATTGAGACTAACAGCACGGTTTGACAATGCCTAGGTGCAATTGCACTATACAAAATTCAAGATGCTTGTGCTAAAAATATCAACAAAGTTTAAGGCCTGCCCCTACCCTTAACATGGTTTGTATTTTTATTTTCAGCTGGTGTCTCACTGTATTCAAAGGTTGCCCTGTACAAACTGTTCCTAAATGATTTTGGTTTCAAAAGAGTACTGGAGTCATTAGCAGTATATTCAGTCCTAACCCAATGCATTCATTTTCTCTGTTAACTTCCATAAAAGCCTGTATGGCATAATGCAAGGCTGCAGAACCTCAGGCCCAGCAGCCAAATTCAGCCTGCCCGGGTGCCCAGTCTTGCCCTCTGGGGTTCTCCAGATAGTCATGCCCACTTCCCATGGCCCCATCCATTTCCCCCTGACCACCTACCATTGATAGCTTTCCAGTTTTTGTGCACTCCCCCCCCCATTCTCAAACTTTGAAATGCCTTTCCTTAGTTACTGGCAGTAAGAACTTTAAACTAAAATATGCTGGTATATTTGGTCCTGCCCCTTCTGCCTTTGGTCCTGCCCTTCTTATGCCTTCAACCGCACCCACCACTGGAATGTGGCCCCTGAGATCTTCTCTGGAATAGAAATCAGCCCTCTGGCTGAAAGAAGTCCAACACCCCTAGCATAGTGGACAGGGTGCTGGATTTGGGGTGTTGGACTTGGTCGCATGTGACCTGGGCTTGAATTTCCCCTTGGGCTGTGACACTCACTGAATGCCCTTGGGCCAGTCACCTTCTTTCAGCCTATCCTACCTCACCGAATTGTTGTGAGAATACAGAGGGTAGCCCTATCCAAGAGCACCACTCTGAGCCCCCTTGAGAAGGGTGGGATTTACATTAATACCTTGGATTGCAAGCATAATTCGTTCCGGAACTGTGCTTGTAATCCAAAACACTCTTATATCAAAGCGAGTCTCTGGCGGGCATGAGCGGGGCTGATTTCGGCCCGCTACACCCGCTCGAGGCAAGCGGTTACATCCCTACGACTTATTGCAAGACGTCGCTTGTTTATCAAGTCAAAATTTATTTTAAAAAATTGCTTGTCTTGCAAACCTACAGGTGATACACGAACCTTGGGGGGGCTCGCGGCTCTCCGCGGCTCGCCTCTCCGCGGGGGCAGCCCCTCGCCTCGATCTTCTGAGCAGTGCGGAGCAGTTCTCCGTGCCGCTCGAGCCACCGGTGCTGGTCCCATCGCGGTCGCGTCACATCCGGCCCCAGAAGTGACATGACAGGGACCCTGCGCAGGCGCAATACAGCATGCGGGGGTCCAGCGTGCCTGCGCAGGGTCCCGTTGTATCACTTCCGGGGCTGGATGTGATGTGATGGGACCGGCGCAGGCGGCTCGCCACAGAGAGGCAAACCGCCGCAAGAAAAGGTAGGGCCGTAGGCCCACACGAACCTCGCGTGGGCGCGAGCCAGACCAAGTTCGGTCCCACTCGCGCCCACACGAGCGAAAGGTAACATCCCTATGCAAAACGCTCTCAGACCAAGTTACTTGCAATCCAAGATATAACTGTACTTGTGAGTGATACTAATGATGTGTTGAGAGCTGTTCCATCAAGAAAATGTTGGTAAAATAATGATGATCCTTGTAGGCCCCTTCCAGCTCTACGAATCTATGAACCCACGGATTCTGCAGCGGACTAGTTTTTCCTAAGTTGCATGGATTCTGTGGACTTGTGGACCTATTTCTTTAATTTTATGTGATTTTACGCAAATTTAGTCATGGAAAAATACATAAAATAGACCAAAAAATGTGCATTTCCTCATAGGCTAAAGTAGTGAAAATACACATTTTTCGAATACATTTTTGCATATTTGGGGGGATTTACACATTTTCTGGAGTGCAAATTTGTGCACAAATGTGTATGAACGAATTTTCGCAAAATCCGATTCTACAATGAGCAGACGATGGAACGAAAAGTGCCTGACAACCTGCGAAACATAGATGGAACAGATTTTACAGCATCTGAACACCCGTACTGTTATTTTTAAGGCAGTGTTTTGGCTCCCATGCATGAACTGATAGTTTTTTTGTTTTTTTCTCATGAGCAATGGCATTTAAGAGAGAATTGTTAGGACTTGATCATGCAGTGTTTCACATTTAGAACTTTAAAGAAACCATTTATTTTTGCCAGAGCATCATGTTTATTGTTCATCAGCCTGAGGAACCTTGAATCTCTCCTGCTTCATGCTTTAAGGAATATTTTCTCTGCACTGTAATGGCCTAGGTAGCAAATTGCTGCTGTTAGGGTTACCAGCTCCCAGCCCAAAGATGTCTCCTGTTCCATTAACATATGCATGCAGGCAGAAACCTGACAGTTGTTGCATCTTCTGACACATCTGATACATTGTTCAATCTGTTTTCCTCCCCACAGGGATTCTGCCACACTGTAATGGGAGAAACCATACCTACTAACTACTCTCTCCATGCAGATGTTCAAGGAACAGTGTTTCCCTTAGGTCAGAAGTTTGCAGCCCAAGGCATCCCAAAAGTTCTTACACTTCAGCCATTGTATATTTTATGCCCCAGATAGAAGACACAGGCAAATTAGCTCTATCGATGAATCTCATACTTAAAATGTGATTAGTAGATAAGCCACTTCCACCTGCAGCTTGATTCATGCCCTATTTCCTGAGATGAGGTAGAGAAAGCCAGAAATTTAAGTTACACTGACTGCATTTGCAGTGCACCTCACCTCCTTTTTCTTTCAACTGAAGCTCTGCTCAGGGATCATTAGAAAAGGGATCGGGGGGGGGGGGACACCTGTCAATATCGTAATGCCTTTATAAAAAATACTATCCTTGGAATATTGTGTATAGTTCTGGTCGCCAGATCTAGAAAGGGATATTTCCTCCTCCTTTTTGGGGAGGGGATGTTAAAGAAGCCATGGAGGGTATGCAAATGGGACTGTGGTATGGGAACAAGGGGGTTGATCCTCCCTCCCCACCCACACCCACCCATGCCATTTACTCAACAAAAATTGTCCTCTCTGAAGCTGCTAGTTTCCTACCAAGGCAACCAGCAGCTGCAAGGATGGGAAAATGTTTTCCTATGAAGGACCATTGATCCATGGGAAAAGTCGGTCAGGGGCTGCAGCCAATGGTGGATGGAACCAGAGCCAAAAACTGGGTGGAGTCTGCAGGATTGTAGAGGCGCTCTCTCTCTCCCCCCCCCCTTCTCTGTGAGTTGCATGAAATTAGGGCTGTGTGAAATTAGGCCACAGTTTGCAGGTTCCCCACTCCAGGTCTAGATGTAACCAAGATTTTTATTTCATACTCATGCTACTTCTAAAAATGCTTTACTTTTGCCTCATACTTCTGTAAATCTACCTCCTGTTGATGATTTCTATGTACCAGGGATGTTGAAGAGTCCTTGGTCTCGAGTCACGAGTCGAGTCACGAGTCCTTGGACCCGAGTCTCGAGTCAGAGTCCTTGGTCCAAAATGGTGACTCACGAGTCCCGAGTCACTCCCAAAGCTGACTCCACGAGTCCCTATTAAAATCAATGGGGTTTCCCCCCAACAAAATAAGGCTACTTCAGATGTGTGGCTTAAATAAATTCTAGGCACAAGTGTGCCTTTTTATTTCAAAACTCTGCTACTGATTTTGGCAAGAACAGACCAGGCAGACAAACCCAAAATAACCAGACAGGCAGAGGAGGCAGGGAACCCCAAAGCAGGCAGGCAGAGGTCTTTGTCTTGGACAATTCAAACTGTGGAACTGGTTAAGAAGAGACCAGGCAGGCAGAAGAGGCTGGGAACCCCAAACAGGCAGGCAGAGGCAGCCAAACCCAAAATGTCTGAAAGGTTGCATTTTAGGAAAATGATTTTAAAAAATAAACTTGCTGTATTTCCTAAAACCTATCCATGTTGCATTTGAGGAACATGATTTTTTCTAAATGTTTGCCCCCCATTCTGGAACGGTGAGGTCTCATCACAATTTCACCCTCACTCTTCGCCGCCAATTGCACTCCTCTCCACTCCTTCTGGCACAGCCCAGGGATGTTGAAGAGTCCTTGGTCTCGAGTCCCGAGTCGAGTCTCGAGTCTCATTAAAAATATTGGGACTCGAGTCCGAGTCGAGAGAGGGGGGACTCAGTCCGACTCACGAGTCGAGTCCCCGAGTCCGAGTCCCCATCCCTGCTATGTACATCATGTTGTTCCCTCCTACTTCCCTTTACATATCTGAAAATCTAAAGCAAAGTGATTTGATATTTTTTATCAGAATATTGTTTTTAAATTTGTCTTTAAATATATAATTGTATGGATTTTATTGTTTGTTTTTAATGTTGTATACCCTGCACTGAGATCTCTTTTGGATGAAGAGCTGGTAAATACATTTTAGAAATAAATAAATAAATAAATAAAGACTGAAGAATTATAAACAATTTTAAATTATGTACTAAAGAATATGTAACCTGAATCTCTGGCTGGATTATACCTCTCTACAATGTTGATCTCCAATTGGGCACTTCAGTACTATGTGAGAAACATCTCTGGATAAATAGCTACTTTTTGTCTTGTACTGAGTATCCCTCTTCTGTCTCAGAGAGGCTTGGAATGAATCACTAGGGACTGGCAAGGTGCCTGTCTGCTCTGGATGAACTTACTGAAAAGATACAGTACAGATATAAAATTCATTTTTAAAAAATAAAGAACATGTTCCTTTAAAGTTAAATGAAATGAACTACAACCCTTGGACTCCACCTCACCCTGATAAGATTTTTGACAACATATAAATCATGCTTGAAATCAAAGCTTTGAGAAGTGCTTCAAGACAATGTCCACATTGTACTGGATACGCTGGAAGAGGAGTCTTTCCACAGTATAACTCTTTTGTCGTTGTCTGATGGCAATTAATAGTCCAAACAAGCATTGTGGGTATAGTTTTCATTTCGAAATATAGCTGTAGCATCTGACCATGACACTAGGAAATCTCAGGTGAAACAGACATTTACATAAATTTCTCCCTGCCTGAAACCAATTTTAAGGTGACAAAAAGGTTGTAAAGAAAATTGTCTAGAACACTCCATTAAATTTTACTTAAGAATTTATTATACACATCAATTCTTTAGAGACAGAGAGCCATGATCCACTGTTTTTAATACTCCTGAGCCTCTATAGAAAAAATATCCATAAGTCTGTAAAAATCCATATCATTAACGGGGGAAGAAAGAACTTCCCTCTCAATTAAACCTCTAACCCAATTATTACTCTTAAATTACCTGCAGTAAATTACACTGAATACTTATAGAAAAGGACCATTCCTATTTTGTGAGGATGTATTCTGATATATTTTTATTATGCATTAAGAGTTTTGCCAGGAGACTGTTTATTTGCCATGTTATCCCCAGTTTGCATTTACTTTAATCAGGAAATTATACATACCACTGTTGTATTACTATTTTGACTCTTAGGATGCTGTCTTACACCAAGTCAGACTATTTGTCAGAGGCAGTGTTAGGGGGTGGCCCACTAGGGCTGGAGACCCAAATCTTTCATTTGGAGCCCCGAATCTCTGGGAGGTCATCTGCCTCACCACCCTGCTGTCCATGGGCACTTGCTGAAATAAAGGTACAGGGGCCCGGATAATCTCTGTTGTATCTGATCCCCCTGGATTAGCTGGCTTTTGGCCCACTTGTGCTGCTGCCCCCCCCCCCTTGAATCCTTCTGCCTGGGGTTCTTTTCTGAAATCAAATGCCCTCCTCTCCCTGTCCATACATACTTTTGGAGTCCTTAGGAGTCCTTTGGAGACACACATACACAGTGTCCTTTGAAGACACACACACACACACACACACACACAGAGAGAAAGAGAGAGCGAGAGAGAGACACTTTAGAACATATGTAAATTAGCATATGTAAATTTGTGCATAATTTTTTTTTTGTCCTGTAGGCCTGAGCCCTGGATCTTTTCAGTCCCTAGCACTGCCCCTGCTATTATTATTTTTATTTATTTTATTATTTACATTTATTAATCGCCCATCTGGCCGGCAACCGGCCACCCTGGGCTGATGTACATAGAATAAAACAATAAAATGCATTTAAAACAGTATAAAAATTTTAAAATCTTAACCCACCCCATATTCCCGCCTGAACAGCCATGTTTTTAATGAGCGGTGGAAGCTCAGCAGAGAGGGGGCATGGCGGAGGTCACTCGGGAGAGAGTTCCTACAGTATGGGGGCCACCACAGAAAAGGCCCTCTTCCTCGTCCTCACCAGTCTAGCTGCTCTGGCTGAAGGGACAAGGAGAAGGCCGTCTGCGGCAGATCTTGTTGAGCGGCCCACTTGGTGTTACTGGAGACGCTCCTTGAGATAGACTGGACCGGAGCCATATAGGGTTTTAAAGGTCAAAACCAACACCTTGAATTCGGCTCGGCAAGCAACTGGTAGCCAGTGCAACTCCTTCAGCACTGGTGTGATGTGGTTCCGCCGGCGGCTGCCTTTAACCAGGCGAGCCGCCGCGTTCTGTACCAGCTGTAGCTTCCGAACCAGTCTTCAAGGGTAACCCCACGTAGAGCGCATTACAGTAGTCTAAGCGAGAGGAGACCAAGGCATGAACCACTGATGGGAGCAGGTGATTAGGAAGGTAGGGGCACAGCTGCCATATCAGATGGAGTTGATACAGCGCCGCCCGGCTCACAGCGGACACTTGAGCCTCCATGGACAGCTGGGAGTCTAGAATGACCCCTAAGCTGCGGACCTGGTCCTTCAGGGGTAGATGTACCCCATTCTGCACCAGGTCAACATCCCCTAACCTCCCCTTGTCCCCCACCAGAAGTACCTCGGTTTTGTCGGGGTTCAGCTTCAGCATGTTCCTTCCCATCCAGCCAGCCACTGACTCCAGGCACTTGGACAGGGACTCAATGGCCAACAGGCTCAGCTTGTCTGAGTGTGGAAAGCTAAGCAGGGTCAGGCCTGGTTATTACTTGGATGGGAGACCCCTCCTCTAGTTTCCTGCATTGAGCAGGGGATTGGACTCGATAGCCTTGTAGGCTCCTTCCAACTCTATGATCTATGAAATCTATGAAAACCTCGGTGAGGAATTGAAACAGAGGTAGAGCTGCGTGTTATCCGCATACTGATGACACCGCACCCCAAACCTCCTGATGATAGCTCCCAGCGGCTTGAGGTAAATATTGAATAACATCGGGGAGAGGATGGAACCCTGCGGCACTCCACAAGTGAGCAGCTGAGGGTCCGAAGCCTCCTCCCCGAGAACTACCCTCTGGTACCTTCCAGGGAGGAAGGACTGGAACCACTGCAATACAGTGCCTCCCAAGCCCAAGCCCTCCAGGCGGTCCAGGAGGATACCGTGGTCAACGGTATCAAAAGCCGCTGAGAGATCAAGGAGGACTAGAAAGGAGCATTCACCCCTATCCAAAGCCCTCCTCATATCATCCATCAAGGCGACCAAGGCCATTTCCGTCCCATGTCCAGGCCTGAAGTCCGACTGGCATGGGTCTAAATAATCAGCTTCATCCAAGTGTGCCTTCAACTGAGCACCCACCACCCACTAGATCACCTTGCCCAGAAATGGTAAATTGGAGACTGGGCGAAAGTTGTTTAAATCCTGGGGATCCAAGGAGGGCTTCTTTAGAAGCGGTCTTATTACTGCCTCCTTGAGGGCTGATGGCATCACTCCCTCCTTGAGGGAGGCATTCACCACTGCCTTGATCCCCTCACCCAGTCTCTCCCTACAGCTCATTATGAGCCAGGACGGGCAAGGATCAAGCAAGCAGGTGGTCGGCCTCACAGATGAAAGCACCTTGTCCACTTCATCAGAAGGAAGAAGCCGGAACCGATCCCACAAAACTGGTCTGCCATTGGCCTCCTCCCGCTCACTCCCTGTATTATCCACGGTGCACGATATCCCACTCCTAATCCGATCGATTTTATCTGCGAAGTGCTTCGGTAAAGCCTCACAGGAGGCTTTTGACTGTTCCATTGGGTCCGGAGCGACTGGACCGACCAGACTCCGGACCACTTGGAACAGCCTCCTGGGGCAGCACTCCGCAGACGCAATGGAGGCAGCATAGAAATTCTTTTTTGCTGCCTCCACCGCCACCCGGTAGGCTGAAGATGCAGCTCTAACCCGTGTTCGATCATCTTCGGAGCGGGAATTACGCCATCGGCGCTCTAGCCTTCTCACCTCTTGTTTCAGAGCTCGCAGTGAAGGAGTGAACCATGGCGCCGTGCGAGCTCTGTTCAGGTGAAGAGGGCGCTTCGGGGCAACTCGGTCTAATGCCCTGGTGATTGCAGCATTCCAGTCGTCCACCAGGGTCTCGACCGAGCTACTGTTTGTATGCTCCAATTCCCCAAGCACGTTCAGGAATCCATCCGGATCCGTAAGACGCCTGGGGCGGACCATCCTAATAGGCCCCTCACCCCTGCAGAGGGGTTGTGGCATCGAGAAATCCAACCCCACCAGATAGTGATCTGACCATGACAAGGGGGTGGTGGATATACCCCCGATTTCCAGATCATTTCCCCCCTCTCCAGAAACAAAAACCAAGTCCAGTGCATGACCGGCTACATGGGTAGGTCCAGTTAATGCAGGGTGCAGCTCCCAGGAAGCCATGGTCTCCATGAAGTCCCGAGGTGCCCCCATGAGGACAGCCCCCGAATGCACGTTGAAGTCCCCCAGCACCAATAGCCTGGGGGACAACACACGCACATCAGAGACCACCTCCAGCACCTCAGCCAGGGAGTCTGTCGTGCGGAGTGGACGGTACACGAGCAGAATCCCCAGACTGCCCTTTGGACCCAACCTCCAGTACATGCACTCAATAAACTTGGTCTCCCGGAGAGGGAGTCTGGCAAGGACCAAGGACTCTCGGTAGATAACAGCCACTCCCCCTCCCCGTCCCCCAACCCTTGGCTGCTGGGCATACGAGAAACCAGCCGGACACAAGGCCGCCAGAGTTGGAGCAGCGGCCTCATCCAGCCAGGTTTCCGTGATACATGCCAGGTCCACACCTTCATCCAGGACCAAGTCATGGATGAAATATGTTTTTTGGGTAACGGACCTGGCATTGCACAACAGCAAACGCAAGGCGGGGGGAGGAGCCACACATCCCCCAGTTATCCCTTGGCTCTGGGCAGGCCCGGGACAAGGGATAGGTATTAAGCATCGATCCCTTGTCCCCCTTAATTGGCGTGGCCTGCCCCTAGCGTTCTGCCAGCATCTGCCGCTCAACAGTGGTATATTTTGCCCCCCAGAACTCCCTCCATCATCTCCCTGGGAGAGGCACATGCCCCTCACTTCCACCGATCAGGCGGGAGACCCACCCTTAAAATCAACCCCTAAAAAAAGAAGGGCCTCTTTAAAACCCCAGCCCCACCTATATCCCCATCAGCAGGGGGACAGGCCCTCGCCCTCGTGCCACCCCCGAAGTGGCTCCCCCAAAGGGGCAACTCCCTTTGGTGTCGCCCCTTTGGTGGCGACCCCGCCGGCGGCGGACCCACCCCCACTGGCGCCTGGCCTTTATAGCCCCACAGTTGCAGGTGTGGCGGTGTGGCTCCTGGCTGGGCCCGGTCCTGCAAGGGCAGCCAGCAGTCCCACCGGTGGTGTGGGTGGTCCCAGGCAGCAGCAGCAACTGCAGCAGCAGGGCTGGGCCACTGGCCTGGCTCGGTGCTCTCCCAGCAGAAGCAATGTAAAAGGATACCCAGCTGGCCTGGGGCCTGGCCTTTATAGCCCCACAGTTGCAGGTGGGGCGGGGTGGCTCCTGGCTGGGCCCTGGTCCTGCAAGGGCAGCCAGCAGTCCCACCGGTTGTGCGGGTGGTCCCAGATTCCATCAAGCCACTACTGTCTACTCTGCCTGGAAGTGGCTTTCACGCACAGGTCTTTCACATTATCTGCTACCTGATCCTTTTAACAGGAGATGCCAAAGACTGAACCTGGATCCTTCTGCATGCAAAGCATGTGCATTAAGCTAGGGTCACTCCCCTTCTGAGTAGTAGTATGTTATTATATTACAAAGTACATTTGTGCACAAAAGCTTTTTTCTAAAGAAAATACAATAAATTATCTCTCAGGAATCTTACTGTGGAAAATTAAAACCACAAATACAAACTATTTAGGCTTCATGTGTTGTTTGACCTGAAACATACTAGTAACTACCTAGTAAGTTGCAAATACATTTATTTCATTATGACTAGAATAAATCCACTGAAGTAGGACAGAACCTCCTTTGAATCTCCTAAAAGCTGCCTGAATATTAATTAAGCTGAGAACCAGGAGCTGAGAACTATGTGCAGAACCAGGCGCCACGTGGGTAATCATGGTCCAAATAAGCCCTCTTATGTGGCTTAGGGGCTGGGATTGAGAAAGTACCACTGCTCTTTTGGGGTTGGATCAGGCCTAAGTGCTGGGAGGACTTGGCTTGTTCCCTTTGTATTGGGATTCCATTGGCCAAACCTATGGTTCAATGCCCTCGCAGGACGTGGGCACCAATAGCTTATTCAGAGCATCACAGAAGCCTGTGTGACAAGGAAGGGAACTGAACCTAGGAATTCCAGTTGGTCTTTAGCTACTCTATCTTCTTAAGGCAGGATGGAGTTCAGGGCCCACTTGCCCCTGCAACCTTAAGAAATGTTTCTCTAGGGTACTTTTTCATTGATTTGAGTAATAATTACATAGGGAATTCTGAGAAGATATACTTCTTTCCTGTTCGTCTTTTTCTGTGTTGTTTTGATAGTGTGTAGCACCGAATAAATTAAACTAGTCAACATTGTCCTTCATTGTAGCCCTATTCACACAACAATTCCAGGTTCAGTGAATGGGGTCAGCAGTGGGATCATGCCCACCTGCCCCAGCCACCCCTGCCCTGCCATGTGTTCAGCTGAGCCTCTGAACAGTGCCTACATGCATACAAGAACCTTTGAAAAACAATGGCCCTAGAACTTGTGGAGGGTCAGCAGAGCTACACATGCGGGCCCTGCCCTCTCCACTCCAAACTTTCATCCATATAGCATGAAGGTCTGAAGGGGACATGCTGAGCTTAGAATCCTCAGCATGATTGGGAACCCTGCACAACCAGAGTTCCTGCTTGCAGGGAGGATTCTAAGCATGCCCAGTCAAATGAGTTCAGAATCCCGCCTCAGACGTTTGCACTAATTGTGTGAGAGTCAGTAGTTTAGGGTGGGGACATTGAGGACAGCCTGGGCTTGCATACCCAGCCCCTCTGCCACCCTGTTCATGTGTTTGCAAAGCCCCTGCATATGGAATTGTTGTGTGAACAAGGCTTATATTAAACACGAAAGGGAAAAAGTACAACAAGTAACAATATCATATAGTGGTTCCCATAAATTGACAAGGAAAATGAACGTTACCTGCTGCATCTTTTTTCCTATTATAGTATGTGGGACCTGAAAATAAGAAAACAAATGGGTGATATTCATTTGTTCTCCTTCACATGGCTAATGGTCCTCACAAAACAACCTCAGCTTTTCTGGGGATTTCCCTGTGGGGCTCGGTGTCTGCCTCTTCATCCTAGAGCATTAAATAGAATTTGATTGCATCCAACTTTTGATGCAATAGAGAAACAGGAGGATACTTATTTCCTATAATTCCTCCTTTTCATATTGTTGTGTCTACTGTAACATATATATTTTTGAAGATGTCGGAGGTGTGGGGGAAGCAGCTGTGAGGGATTGAGGCCTACACAGGATTGGGTTTGTTGAGGCCTACACAGGCTTCAGTTTGTTGAAGCCTGAAGGCCCAAACACTTGGATGGGAGGGGGAGTTTGAGAGTTTTAGTTTACCCAATAGAAGTTAAGAATTAGATCTCCTATTCAAGGTTACATGATTATAACCTTCCATTCCTGGGAAGGCTATATATGTGGGGGTGGTCAGCTAGCAGTTAGAGTGTGCTGTGAGTCAGCTAGAAGCAGCAGCAGAGAAACAGCAGAGAGAGACCAGCAGAGAGAGAGAAAGAGAAACTGGCTGCATAGGAAATAGGTAGTCTGAAGTTAAACTAGAGAACATTGGATTGTTTGTTTGTTTTATTTTATCATACTTGCTTTTGAATTATAACCACTCTATTAAGTAAAGACCCTAATATTATAAGTAAAGTGTTGTTGTTTACCCTGGAGTTTGGAGTGACTTATTCACCACGTCTACAGCCTACACCCATGCTACTGGAAGCTGTAAAAGGACTTGATCTCCTGGAACGGGAGGGGCTTTGAGGAGAGGCAGATATCTCCCAAAGGCAGGTTAAGGGGTCCCTGCAGTAGCGGAACCTTGACAGCAGCTCATTGTCATCTCTTTGCAGGGAGGGGGAGCAATGAAGAGAGGCCAGACTGCACTATCTGTAACAAAGCACAATGTGAAGGTACTACAGGCATGTACAAAATATGGGGCGTAGTAAAAGATATACTTACCAAGTACCCTTCAGTCTCAATCCATTTTATGGTTTCTGTGCCTAGAAAAAAAGGGAGAAAGTCACAAATAGTAAACAGTACCAGCAGTGCATACAATAAGTTATTTGCTGATGCCCTCTGGAAGGAGAGAACTTGTGGCCATCATTTATATCCCCTGACTGTGTGCTGCTGCTTCCTAGCTACTCTAGGAAGTTAGTTGCAGGCAGCTTCATAGATACATATGCTCCAACTGTCCCTATTTATCAAGGGCAGTCTCTAGAAAAATATTGTTTCTATTTTGCTTTTTTAAAATGTTGGTTTTAAGCCATGCTCTATGTGAAAGCGGGTAGCCATCCAGCTCTAGTATGGTATAGTGGTTAGAGAAGGGGTGGGAAATGTGGTGCCCATGGGCCCTTGGACACCTTTCTTAGCACCTGCCAAGGTGCCCTACCCCTCTCACGTTTTCTTTTATATAATTAACAAATTTTCTTACTGGAGTGACAGGGTCTCTTCAAAGCAAAGTGAGGGGCCCAGCTGCTTCCATCTTCATTTCCCATGAATGCCTCTGGGCCCCAAGTGGGCTCAGAGAGATTACTAGGAAATGAAGATGAGCAGCTGCAGGCCGATGCGTTCACCTGCAGCATGTCCAGCCATCACAAAAAAAAAAGAGAGGAGAAAAATGGACTCCTGTCACTTCTGTCTGGTAAGTTGTGCCTCCCATGGCAGCCATTTTGTAGTAGTGCCCAGGACAGTTTCTCAAATTGCTAAATGTGCCCACAGCCCCCAAAATGTTGCCTGTCCCTGAGTTAGAGGGTCGGGCTGGGAAGACCAAGCTTCAAATCCCCACTCAGCTATGAAGCTCACTGGGTGACCTTAGGCCACTCACCATCTCTCAGTTTAACCTACCTCACAGAGCTGTTGTGAGGGTAAAATTGGGGGCAGGTGGAGAAAGAGAGACCATATATGCTTCCTTGAGCTTGTTGGAGTAAGGGTAGGCTATAAATAATCCAAACAGTAGTTTTACCAAGTTGGGCCTTTTCTGCAAGTCTGTCAGTAGCACAGTCAGAGGCTTTTATTTCTAAAAAATTCCCCCCTCCCTTTTTACTTGCTTTAAAGAGTTGTAGCTGCTGCTGCTTTCCTGCAGTGGTGGCAGTGATTCTTCTCCATCATGGGGCCATGTCAGCCACTCAGCCCACAATGCATCTGAGTCCTTCCTCAGATGCACTGTGGGACGAGATGTCCCCTGGCAGAGAGGAGGACTACTCTCTCTGCAGGAAAGCAGCAGCAGAAATTGTTTAACGCAAGCAAGGAAATGGGGGAAAGATTTAGAAGGCAGCTATGACTGTGCTATTGCTTTAGTGCTGAAAAGTAAAAAGGCAAGACCCCTGCCTCTGAAAATGTCTCCCAAGTCATAGGAAATTCTCCACCACAGTGCCCCCATTTTGCCTCCCCCCTTCTATGAATGTGCCCAAAATTTTATCTTGAGAGAATGTCTGGTACAGCCCTAGAAATAGCTCACTAATTTGGTTGCTTACTGCTGCGTTTTGAATCTCTTACAGCCAGGGCCGGATTAAGATAGGGGCTGTGGGAGCGGCCGCTCCAGGCCCTTAACAGACAATCGGCCAGCAATTATAGGGACACGCGGCGATTTTCCCCCCTTCAGAGCTAGCTCTGATCGTTATCATTCAGCATAATTAATGATTTTTTCAAGATTAGAAAGGTGTTCTAAGCACATCTGCATTACAGGCTTGAGGCAAGACCTAGCAAGAACTGTTGTTCTCAAATTAGCATTTCAGTATCTTTGCATTTCAATCACTGTTACTACATTTCTTTGTGAGAACGTCTAGCACATGGGGGGCTTGCTAGGGTCTGTAATATTCAGATTTAGAAGGGACCTCTCTCTCCAGCCTCGCGCAAAAGATCTTTCTGATTCGCAGCTCAATTGTTCAAATGCTAGTTTAACAACAACAACAAAAAAAGCAACAAGAACAACACAATTATTCTTGGTCAAGCAAAGCTTCCTGGCTTTTTGTTGTGGCTGCTTTTTTTTTTTTTAATAAATAATTTGGGGGAAATTCTGCAAGTTCTCCTTCTCCTTCTCCTTCTTTTCTGTAAAAGGGCTTTCCCTCTTTTGTGAGCCAAACTGAACGTAAGGGCTGTGTGTTTGTGGGTGTGGGTGTCTGCCTTTTGGGGGTGTTGATCCTCCTGCCGCCTGCAAAATGTCACCTGCTTGGCTAATACTGTGTGTGTGTGTGTGTGTGCGCGTGCACGTGCGCTTTCATGGGGAATTGTGTGGCATTTTAAGTTTTATTTTGAAAAACCCCAGAGAACAGAGTTCACCAAATATCCCTCCTGGATATTTGTTCTCATTTGCCTCAGGCAGCATGGCCAGTGGCTGGGGAAGATGGTTTATGTTTATTTAAAAATGGTTGTTGTGAATGTTCTATTTATGTGAATGTGTCTGCCTTTTGGGGGTGTTGATCCTCCTGCCCCCTGCAAAATGTCACCTGCTTGGCTAATACTGTGTGTGTGTGTGTGTGTGTGTGTGTGTGTGTGCACGTGCGCTTTCATGGGGAATTGTGTGGCATTTTAAGTTTTATTTTGAAAAACCCCAGAGAACAGAGTTCTCTGTGTATGTGTGTGTGTGTGTGTGTGTGTGTGTGTGTGCTTGGCTAATACTGTGTGTGTGTGTGTGTGTGTGTGTGTGTGTGCACGTGCGCTTTCATGGGGAATTGTGTGGCATTTTAAGTTTTATTTTGAAAAACCCCAGAGAACAGAGTTCACCAAATATCCCTCTTGGATATTTTGGACTACAGTTCTCATTTGCCTCAGGCAGCATGGCCAGTGGCTGGGGAAGATGGGAGCTGGGGCCCCAAACATTTGGAAGGGCCCCGGTTGGGGAAGACTGCCCTAGAGGTTAAAAAACGTGGAGGTACTTATCATCAACGATATGTGATGAACGGTTTTATTGAGTTAACAAGCTTATTGTTTACAAAAAAAGAAATATTTTCAATATGTTTCTGTTTTGGCACTTTAATGGTAATTAAAATATTTAATTTGTTTTAATATAAAATTGCGTCTTCATTTTATTTATTTCCATAAAAAGGCCCACCAAAATCCTCAGCACCAGGCCCATAATGCTCTTAATCCGGCCCTGCTTACAGCACATTTCAATGCAATACTTACTTAGAAGTAAGTCCCATGGAATTCAGTGGGGTTCACTCTCCAGTAAATGGGATAGTATTGCAGCCAGGATTCACTTAGGGTCAACTATACTTTTCTTCTTCTTCACAGAATCAGCCCCAGGCTTCCTTGGGCATACATGGACCAAAATAACATGGTTTACAAGTTATTTTGGCCCAAGCAAATGTGTGCTCAATATAACCACCATTGACTCCAGTGCATGTCTTGCACCAGTTCTTTATGACTGAATACTTTTCCAGTCTGAATCCATGACTCTCTCTCTCACTCTGTATAGATAGATAGATAGATAGATAGATAGATAGATACACACAGTCACACACACATACATTATATATATATATATATATATATATATATATATGGGGTGTACCTCCTACCTTGGGGGGGTGCTCACCTCGCCTCACCTTTTCTCGGCGAGCAGCCCCCCCCCCGGAAGGCCCAAATATCAGTGCCGCTCGAGCTGCCGCACCAGCAGTGCGGGTCCAGTCGTGTCATTTCCAGCTGCCCGGAAGTGACATGACAGGACCCTGTGCCGTGTTTTTGGCATAAAAACCAGGGCAACATAGCTTGAAACAGCGGCAAATAGCAAACCCCCTGGACCTTAACAACTATAGACCAATATCAAATCTTCAATTTTTGAGCAAGGTGATCGAGAGGGCAGTTGCCTTCCAACTCCAAGCAGTCTTGGATGACACTGATTTTCTAGACCCATTTCAAACTGGCTTCAGAGCAGGATACAGAGTTGAGACTGCTATGGTTGCCTTAGTGGATGATCTACGCCTGAGTACTGACAGGGTGTGTGTGTGTCCCTGTTGGTGCTTCTGGACCTCTCAGCGGCTTTCAATACCATCGACTGTATCCTTCTGGAATGCCTGAAGGGATTGGGAATCGGGGGCACTGTGCTTCAGTGGTTCCGGTCCTACCTCTCAGGCAGGTTCCAGATGGTGATGCTTGGGGATAGCTGCTCCTCAAAGAAGGAGCTGCTATGTGGCATACCACAAGGTGCCATTCTTTCCCCAATGCTATTTAATATTTACATGAAACCGCTGGGAGAGATCATCCGGAGGCATGGAGCGGGGTGCTATCTGTATGCTGATGATGACACCCAAATATATTTCTCTATGCCTCTGGCAACGGCATCAGCTAAGGATAGTGTGTTTCCTCTGAATGAATGCCTGGAGGCGGTAATGGGCTGGATGAGGAAAAATAAACTGAAGCTGAATCCAGACAAGACGGAGGTGCTTGCTGTCAAAGGTCACAACCTGGGTTTGGAGGTGTGTCAACCACTTCTGGATGGGGTTACACTCCCCCTGAAAGACTGTGTTCACAGCTTGGGGGTGCTCCTGGGTCTGTTGCTCCAAATGACAGCCCAGATAGAGGTGCCTATTATCAGCTTCAGCTGATATGTCAGCTGCACCCCTTCCTAGAGTCGGAAGACCTAAAGACGGTAGTGCATGTGCTGGTAACTTCGAGGCTCGACTTCTGCAATGCGCTGTACATAGGGCTACCTTTGTACCTAGTCCGGAAACTTAAACTAATGCAAAATATGGCAGCCAGCCAGACTGGTCACCGGTACACCTAGGGGTGACCATATTACACCAGTTTTAAAAGCACTTCACTGGCTGCCAATTAGTTTCTGGGCTAAGTATAAAGTGTTGTTTATTACCTTTAAAGCCCTACATGGTTTGGGTCCAGGCTACCTACGGGATCGCCTTCTCTCGTACAATCTGCCCCTCACACTCAGCTCCTCTGGGAAGAATCTACTTCAGTCAGCCAAAACTAGGCTGACAGGTATTGCCCAGAGGACCTTCTCTTCTGCTGCCCCCAGACTGTAAAATGGCCTGCCGGAGGAGATTTGTCAACTTCGCAGTCTTTTGGAATTCAAGAAAGCCATAAAGACTGATCTCTTCCGGCAGGTCTATCTGGTGGAATTTTAGGATGCTTTTAAGATGTTTTTAAGATGTTTTAATAATGTATACTATGTTTTAATTAGTTTATATATTTTATGTTTATTGTTGTTCCCCGCCTCGATCCAAATGGAGAGGTGGGTAAGAAATTTATTATTATTATTATTATTATTATTATTATTATTATTATTAAAATGATTGTGTGAAGTGATCATTAATGTAATAAAAACAGTGCATTTGCCAAATATTGGGAGTTATCACTGAAGCTGCAATCCTGTACCCACTTACCTCATTGAACTCAATGGGACATACTTCTGAGCAGAGATGCATATGATAGTAAGCTATTAGATCTGGTCCAAATCAGGCTAAGGGTTCTTCCACACATGCATTTTTTCAGGCCATAGTCTCATACCCAATTTAAAAAGAGCTGATAGTCATGGCAAAGAAACTTCAGCTGCAATCTCTACACACTTACTTGGGAGTAAGTTTAATTGAACTCGGTAGGGCTTATTTCTGAGAAGACAAGCATAACATTTCATTATTACTCATGAAGGGTTATACACATCCAGTGCCGTGTTTAATCTGAGTGCTAGTTGTTACATATGATGCATTAGCATGCCAAGCCAACACAGCATGCACCTGCCCCATGGACCATGCATGTACAGATGCTGTGCATGCAAAAGATGGTGACCCAATTTAAATTGGGCAGGCCCACCTGCTGTACTTTTTTTTTTACATACCTTCCTGCATATTTAAATAAGGCATCATTCAGCATAGCTCAAACCGCCTGGCAACATAGCACCCCTACACAGCCAGCCCTAATTGTCCCCCTATTTACAAGGAAGGACTTACAGGGGTGCAGAGTTCACATGGGGGAAATGATAAGGCAGAACTGGTAAACTCCAGACCCCATGGATAGTATCCAGTGTTAATCCTACATAGAATAAGACTAACTTAAGTCCCATTCATTTCATTGGATCTACTCTATGTAGGACTAACATTGGATATTATTACCCCATGTGCCCTCATTCCATCAGTACTGCTTCCTATTCAGGAGATTGGGAGCAGGGGAAACTTCCTCTGTGGATACTCCTAATGGTCTCTCTTCTAAAATTTAATGATCAGTATGTGGAAAAGAGATTAATATTGCTTTTTCCACCAAGCTCTTTGAAAAGTTCTGCAGTCATGGCTACTCCATAAGGTTGCCAGTCACCTAATCAGTTTTCAGCCATTCTTTCCAGTCACAGTGCTTATGCTACCCAAACACTTTTCTTTTATAGCTCAGCTTTAGTTGTAGACAGCAGACAAATTTAAATGTGCATATATTTTGAGCTAATTAGCATAAGTAATTGAGCAGCGGCCTCCCTCTCTCTCTAACTCTGGAAGAGATGGCTTGAGAGCCAGTGTGGTGTAGTGGTTAGACTGTTGGACTAGAACTTGGGAGATCTGGGTTCTAGTCCCTGCTCGGCCATGAAACTCACTGGGTGACTTTGGGTCAGTCACTGACTCTCAGCCTAACCTACCTCACAGGGTTGTTGTGAGGATAAAATGGAGAGGAGGATTATGTAAGCCGCCTTGGGTTCCTTGCAGAAAAAAGGTGGGGTATAAATGTAATAAATAAATAAATAAATGTGCTGCATTTGCACACATTGGGCAGCTGTAGCCATATTCTCTGTTACAGAAGAAAATAATATACTGGTAGATAATGGAGTTTGAAGAGCAGAATGACCCTGATTGTGTTACTTGCTTGTGTATGTGTAAGTAGAGGAGGGAACAAAAGGTCTCCATGCCCTTTAAATCAATTTGTTGAGAATCTACTCCTTTTCCAAGTCTTACCTCAGTTAGGTTCAAATTGAGGGTCTTTCACTCAAGATCTTGTAGTAAAAATGACCGGATAAGTGCCTGTAAAGCATAATAATGCTACAAAGTTGAGAAGACTTTTTACATGTATTAGGAAGCCCCCAGCAGTCTCATTAACTGTATTTCAAGATTATTTAAAAAATGCTCTGTCGAGAGTGGGGACTGGCTTCCTGCCATAATTCCCTTGGATAGTACCAGTCACACTTGTAATATCTGGTAAAGATCTTTGTATCTCATAGTTTAAACACTTGCAATGCTATCCTGATTGAAAAGAACCAGAGGGGGGGAGAGAAAGAGAGAAATTAGATGACTGGAATTCATTAATATACCAATTTATTTTAATGCATTTATATACTGCCTTTCTGTAACCAACCAACCAAGGTGGTTTACAAGAATTCAGACAATAATAATAAAGAAATACAAACATGATAAAACATTCAAAACAACCTTTAAATCCACAGCAATTTAAAAAGCCAAATTAAATAGATTCATCTTGGGCCCCTTCCTAAATGCAGAGAAAGTGGGGACCAGTTGTAACTTCAAAGGAAGTGTGTTCCAGAGTTTAGGAGCAACACAGGAAAATGCCCTTCCCAGGCAGGTGCCCAACAAGCAGGTCTCTGTAAGCGAAGGTGTCTTCAAAAGGGCCTCTCCTGCTGATCATAGTAACAAAGATAGGCCAGAAAGCCAGGTTCTAGGCCATTTAGGGCTTCATAAGTTAAAACTAGTGTCGTGCCAAATATTTCGAAGCTTTCTTTTTCAGCAATTCATAAGGATGGGGACGAAACGAATACTCCAATAAAAGAGGCCAGGAAGGGGGAGAATTTCGACAAAATTTCTCATTGGGGAGGATGGGCAGGGGTTCCATTTACCTTGTAAGTGTAGGAGGTGGCCAAGGGGTCTTTTGGGGGGGGCGTGTTCCCCTCACAAAATGCCCCACATGCTGTCACAGCACCATGGGCTCTTCACACAGAGGCTTTTAGCCCCGCAACACTTCATGGAATGCCCAGAAGACCACATGGCATCGCATAGTCTCCTGAGCATTCAGGAACTGCTGCTGGGCCAAAAAGCCTCTGTTCTATGAGTGCCACTTTGCTGCAGGCAAGAACTGGGCTTTTAGAGCTTTAGTGGGCAAAGCTAAAAAAAGAAAAAGAGAAAAAGGGCTTTCCTGTGACAGCATGTGGGAGATATGGAAAGTGAAAAAACAGAAAATAGATCCCTTGAACTCCTACACTTACAAAGTAAACGGAACCCCTGCCACTCTTCCCCAATGAGAAATTTTGTCGAAATTCTCCGCTGTCATGCCTCTTTTGCAGGGAGAGAAGAATTTTGTGAAAGTAGGGAGCAGGGTTCAGTACAGCACTAGTTAAAACCCACACATTGAATTAAGCCCGGAAAACAATTCAACGAGTACAGATCTTTCAGTATTGGAGTGGTGCGATCCTGATACCATGCACCAGTTAACAGCCTAGCTGCTGCATTTTGAACCAATTGAAGCCTCCAGATGTTTTTCAAGGGTGGCCCCACGTAAAGCACATTACAATAGTCTAACCCTGATGTTACCAAGGCATGGATGACTGTTGCCAGATCAGATTGATTCAGGAATGGCTCCAGCTGGCACACTAGACATAGTTGTGCAAACATGCCTTTTGCCACTCTGCCACCTGGAGATCCAGGGGTGTCATAGGATCCAGGAGCACTCCCAAGCTATGAACTTGATCTTTCAGGGGGAGGGTGACCCCATCCAAAACTGGTTGAATCCCAGTCCCCAAGTCAAGTTTTCTACTGACCAACAGCACCTCTGTCTTGTTCATCTCAGCTTGTTCACTCTCATCCAACCCATTATCAAATTTACGCAATGTTCAAGGGTGTGGACTGCTTCCTTGGAGTCAGGGAACAAGGAGCAATAGAGCTGAGTGTCATCAGCATATTGATGGCATTTCATTCACTCTAAAACTATGGATGATATCTCCCAGTGGTCATATGTGAAATAACATAGAGAACAAGACGGAATCCTGTGGGACACTATAGACCAGTGGCTGTGGTGCCGAACAGTAGTCCCCCAACACCACCTTCTAGACACGACACAACAAGAATTTCCCAAACCTGTTAGATCAAGGAAAGATGTCTTTAATAGAAGAATGGACATAGTCAGAAAGATCTGTCATTAGAATTCATTTCAAGAAGTATGATTCTATAGTTCCATGAAACATCAACTGCCAGTCAGAGTAGAAGACAATACTAAGCTAGATGGGCAAATACTCTGACCTGATATAGGCAGCTTCCTATGTTACCATTATGTTTATATGTCATATTTTGGCCCCCCACACAATCCTTTTCACAACACAAAAAACAATTGTTCCAATCCAAAAATTCACAGGGCTTTGCAAGAGGAAAGACTGTCCCATTTACTTCAGTGTTGATGTCATCTCAGCACCCACATCCTCCTTATGCAAACCAAGCTGTGGACTTCAAAGTATTATACTTTTGGATTCTGATGTAAGGGTACAAGCCACTAAGAATTGTAGCTGTAAAACCTTCTTTCAGTGCAATTTCCTTTAACTGACCTGAGCACTCTAAACTATCTGTACCATTATCCCATAATCCTAGATCAGCTGTTGAACACTGGGAACTTTTACATTAGATCCTGAAACAAGCCCTTCAGGAATATGAATGATTGTCCGGGGAGGGGATTTAGCTTAAATGTGCTAGGGTAACCATTTCCTCACTACAACCCTGGCTCTGTTCTGCCAGAATAGCTGAACCAGAAATTGGCATGTTTTAATCAAAACACAGTGAGACTAACTTGGGATTTTTAGTCCAGGTAGTGGGGTACCTTCATAAGGTACTAAGAAGCAACATATATGAGACTGGAACTTCTAGATATGGAGTGTTATTGAAAAAGAATAAAGTGGAAGACCGACAACCTGGTCGTCTGCGCGGGTTCAATGCTAAGGGGGTAGCGAGTCTTAGGGTGGGCCTTCTCCAAGGTCCCCAGCGACTATCACCCTTAGCCCAGAACAAAGGGATAACTTATAGCCACAAAAGTATCTTTTATAAAACAAGTTTATTTACAAAATTACCTTCACAAACCCAGACACATGCCAGCAATACAGCTTATCAGTACGGTACAAAGTAGCAAGCAAGAAGTCTCAGGGACACCGTGATTTCAGGGCTCTCAGCTAGTTAGTTCAGCTCGGGCTCCAGCAGAGGCCCGGTCAACCGCATGCTGCTAGCTGGGTTCCCGGCGGAGGTCCGGTCTACCCAAGTGGCTAGCTGGGTTCCCGGTGGAGGTCCGGTCTACCCAAGTGGCTTGTGAGTGATTTCAGCTTGGTTTCCCGGGGGTCCGGTCAACCCATGCGGCCAGTGATTTCAGCTTGGTTTCCCGGGGGTCCGGTCAACCCAAGCGGCCAGTGATTTCAGCTAGCTGGAGCACGCCGGGTGCTGCTACCCGGGGTTGCCGATCCCTTCGTTCCCTTACCCCAAGCATGGGGAAAGATTGCTGATCAGGTCCAACAACTCAGTTCTCTTGCGCAGGGTGTTTTATACCTTGGTGTTTCAGGTAGCCCCTCCCTCCGTAATCAGGTGGGTTGCCAATCAGGTGGGTTGCCACCCTCCCTGAGGGGCGGCCTTTTGGGTCAGGTGGGGTGATGCCTTCCCCCTGTGGGGTGGGGTCCCTTTGAAGCCACTTGCTTAATGGTCCCATCCTGTGGTGTTGAATGGTCCTTTCTTATGGGTGCCGAAGTGTCTGCTCTGGCGAGGTATTCAAGTCTTATGTAGATGGGGCTGATATACGAGAGCATTGACGAACCTGGCGATGCTTGCTGTCTTCCCCCCTGGGGTGATTCTATGCAGATGTTGTTTGTCCCCTTTGGTCTCTGTGGAGACTGGCTGTCTCCCCCCCCCCCCTGGGTCTCCTTCCCCCCACCTTGGTGAGTGTGTGTGTGTCAGAAAGGGGGCTTAGGTTGGCTTTCTCCACAAATAAAAACATGGCAATTTAATTGTTAACTTTGAAGGCTTTCACAAAGGTGGAAAGGAGAGAGCAAAAAAGGAGAAGTGATGGTGCCGCTAACCACAGAAGCTACATGGTGATTGCTTTGGTTTCTGAGAAGGCAAAGAGGAGGAGGGAATAGTAGCCATCATTGAAATGTTAGTGTGAGAGAGAGGAGGAAAGAGAGATAAAGGCTGTGTTCACACAACACAATAAGCCATAGCAGCTTTTAAGCCATGTTTGTTTCAGAATGGCTTGTCATGTTGTCTGAACCCAGTAGCGTGGTTTGTTATCCATGCACAAGCCACTCGGGCTGGGTTCAGACAACTTGAAAAGCCACTCTTATAATATGGCTTATAATGTAAGCCACCATGGTTTATCGTGTTGTGTGAACCCAGTCAATGAGTTATACCTTTCCTTCCTTCTGCTCTGTCTAAAATACAGAGATGGGGTGCGGGGATCCTTAGCATCAGGGTAAATTTGAAATAAGTAAAAAGGAGAGAAGTTCCTTGATCGCAGCAAGGCTTTACCAGGAGGAGCCCACTGAAAGTGGGAGTGTAGAAAAAGAACACTCTAACTTGGTAGTCCAGGATCAGTCATGCTGAGTTTACTCCAGGAACACCTATCCTGGAATCATCTGGAATTCTGGGGTTAGAGGTGCAAGAACGGGCACTGAGCTGGGGTGCCAGTGTTGCTTCTGAAATCACACTGCTTGTGTGCCCTTGTAGAGTCTCTTTGGGCATGTCCCTGGAATCTAGGGATATACGGCCAGTTGATAAATGAGTAGGATGGCCCTCAAAGGGGAATTTCCAGGTCCACAAAAGAAGAACAATTTCCTTGTTCCTTCTTAACAAAAGAAGGGGGTGTGGGCTTTACATGGAGTTTAAAGTACTTCTTGTAAAATCTCAGGGCTGTCTATAGCCCCTTGGCAGGCAGGTGATACGTTGCTTTAGAACTAGAAGAAGATTGAGCATTTAACAATTTCAGGAGGTCTCACACTAGTGTACAGAGGGAGGGAAACCCTCTTGTCCATTTCAATAGAGGGTTTTGGCAGTAAACATTTAAGTGCACTTTGTCCTATTTGCTAGATTCTTACTAGCTCACCTTCCCAGACAAAATATAGCCTTTTGAGCCAAGGTGCTCATGAGGGGACCCACAAAATGATGGTGGAATAGTGCTCTCTGGCAACAAAATGTTTTCCAAACCAAAAGGTGAGAGAGGGATAAATGTATGCAGTATATTGTCAAAATTCTGTAATATTTAACTAATGCATTTATGCATTACTTTCTTTCATTTATCACTTTGATGGGTCATGTATCTTACTTGGAATATGTGCTTCCAGAAAAATAAGCTTATTGAAACTAGTGACACAGATGGATATTTTGTAAGCAAGAAGACAGAATCAATAATAGATTAGGTTTGATTACATGTTGACATTTAGTACTCCATATCCAAGATGTTAAAATTTATTGACAAAAAGAATATCTCCTCCTTAACTACAAAGCTATTTTTATCCTTGGTTCAAATATAGAACACGATTTGTAAAGGTTAAGGAACATGTGATGATAAAAGTAGCAAAAAAAAAGTTAATTCAATTCAGGATGCAACCTGCTGTGGTGATTATATTATAACATGGCATGTCTGATGTGCAACCTTTTGGATACATTTGGGGATGTAACTGAAAATATTGGGCCTGATTCTTCTGTCAGTAGTATTATTACTAATTGGTAATCATTTTAACCAAAGGGAACAAGAAGCAATCAGCTTCCTGTTGATGCTACTCATGGTGCTAACAAGTATACAAATAAATAGTAGTACAATACAGTAATTCATAATACTAATGCTTTTAATCCTAAAAATAGACGCTCTGTGGCCTAGATTTGTATCCAACCTATTTTTCAAGTTCGCATAGTTCATTTGGCATTTCTTTCTTTGACTGCTTAAGGTTAATTCACAAGAGCATTTTTTGCATTGCAAAGTGACTTTTTGGAATAGCTCAGGAGAAGATCCATAGATCCATAGTTATCACTGGCCAACACACACTCAGAAAACATCAATATGTTATACCAAACTCTTACTGGCCTATTATTTAAATAGAAGCTGAATGACTCCCAAGACCAGGATCCCCATCAACTTTTGATATATTACTATAAAAAGATTCCTTGGTTCCACACTCATAATTACAAACAGATTATCCCTGATTATATGTAGGCATTAATCCCTGTGCAATTCTTTAACAGCACAATCCTATACATAGATTATAGACCTGTTACAAATATCCCTTTCCTGGGTAAGGTTTTGAGCTTGTGGTGGCCAAGCAGCTCCAAGTTCTCTTGGAGGAAACGGATTATCTAGATCCGTTTCAATCGGGCTTCAGGCCTGGCTTTGGAACAGAAACTGCCTTGGTTGCCCTGTGGGATGGCCTTTAATTACCGGGAGAGAGACAGGGGGAGTGTGACCCTGTTGATTCTCCTGGATCTCTCAGCGGCCTTCGATACCATCGACCATGGTATCCTTCTGGATAGGCTGGCGGATTTGGGAGTTGGAGGCACTGCTTTGCAGTGGTTTCGCTCCTACTTGGCCAGCCGATTCTAGAAGGTGGTGCTGGAGGATTATTCAGAATTCAGCCTGAATGAAGAGAAAATTCAGAACCCGTTGGATTCTGCCCTAAAATTTCAGCATTTTTGTTTTAATTCTAATAATGACTCATGATTCAGTAAGAGTCTAGAATTTTTTCACCCTTATCTTTCAGAGAGGTTACAAAAAGTTTTATGAGAAAACAAATATCCATATCCCTTTTAACTCTCTGCTCCCCCCTCCCTCCTGTTCTAGGATTACATCTGCCAAATGTTTTAGGACATTAAACATTTTTTTCGCCTGAAGAGAATTTTTATACCAAAATGATTGCCTTTCTTTCTCTCTCTAGTTACTCACTATGAAAACACAGTTTGCTGAAACAGAAATGCTGCAAATACAGAATTTCTGATGCTCTCCCATCTGTATTGTTGATGTAGCATGCAGCATATATATTTGGATTTGCCTTCACAGCTCCTCAGCAGCACTCCAGAGATTCTTAGTGACATTCCCCTTGCCTCACTGGGTTACATAAGAGGCACTTAAGGCTGAAGTGGCCCTTTGGAGAATTACTTTGAACTAAGTCACTCAAAGTGACATTACTTCATTTTCAAGAGTAGTGATGCAACACTTCTGCTGCACTCTACCTGCCTAATCATCCTTCCCCCAGACATATTCATTACAGGCCACTGCAAGTCTCAGAAGAACGGCTTTCCTAGGACATATTTGTCACAAATCACTTTCTCAGAAAGCAGGTTTTTGATCATTCTATATGAAGCTAATATATATAACCGCTAAAATATTAGTAATATTAAATTACACAAATGTGAACTGATTTGACCCATTTAATGCACAGCTATGGGTTATTTTTTATTTAGAGCAGAATGTCTCCTTCCCACTGGGGAGAAAGTAGATAGATATCCTGAGGTACTGAGATTGGAGAAGTCACTAAAGGATGACCATATAGGTACATCATGGGGTAGACTTCCTGACTCCTTGGGATCGAAAGTGTGATGGTTGAATCAGGTCTGGGCATCTTCATTGGGTGGAGCATACCTTAGAGTCTCCAAAAGACATATCTAGCAAGCTGGAAATTTAGACTTTGTCTTCTCTGAATTGTGCTGGATTTGTTCAGTTGAAGAGAAAACTAGATGAGGGGCCACACTCTGGTGAACAGCTAGGTTAATTCATTCTTTGTTTTGCTTGTTGTGCTTGATGCCATAGATACAAGTTCATATTGTAATCTACCAGTAATCTCTCTACTCAACTTCAGTAAAGGTTATGGCTTTAGACTTCATATTATTTTAATTGACTTTCATTATATAACATATTGTTTTCTGCCTCAAATTTTTGGGAAAATGTTAAATAAAGTTTATGATTTTTCTTTCTAGGAGCTGGGACACATTGTGAGGTTTTGTAATGAGGTTTCAGGTCTCTTTAGTGTTGCTAGATAGTTTGAAAGACATTTAAGATTGTCTTGACCTACAGCTCCTACCCCCACAACAGTACTACCACTTGCTACCTGCTCTGTACTTGACAGAGAACATGCCTTGAGGACTAATTACAGCACCCAGTCTGTACTACCTATATGAAGTGGTACCAAAAAACAGCAGCACAACAGAAGAGGGGGCTATTAGTATTAGCAGCTGATGAACAGCTGATGTATTGAAGCAACCAAGAATGGTTTTAATTAATTAATTAGTTTTCCTCTGGTGACTGGTCAGTTAAATGCTCTACTGAGTGGAGAGATTCTTGGTAGATTACAATTTTAACCCATATCTATGACTTCATGAAGATGATGATGATGATGATGATGATGATGATGATGATGATGATGATATAGCACCATCAATATGCATGGTGCTTTACATAGCAACAGCAAGAAAACAGATCCCTGCTCCCATAAAGTTTACAATCTAAAATTCAACACATTGGGGTCAGTAGAGGAGAGGAAAATTGAGGGGAAAGTAATCAGGAAGAATATATGTTCACGGATAATAGTTCTGGCTACCACTGAGAGCTGGAACAGAATAAGCACTGATCCAGAAAGTCCCTGATTTAAAGCTCACTTCATCCAGGATCCCACTACCTCTACCCTCTGCAATGTGACGACCTTACAGCGTTCCTGTAAAGATTAAGAGATGAGTAGTGTTTTGACACCTGAAATATGCTATACAAATATTAAGTATCAGTTCTAGTTTCTATGCAGAAACAAGCAATCCAAAACATTTTCTTCTCTTGCAAAATAATGTACCAACTAGCACATGGGAGTTATGTAGCTATAAACAGCACAAATGGTCTTTAGTGATGTGCAAACTGTCTATTTAGAAAATACACATTCATTTCTTAGTAGAGGAGCTTACATTAGAAAGTGAAGCCTGAAACAACAATATAATATCAGTCTGTGCACCAAAGAGAATGATATTTTCAAGGTTCCCTGTTACTAGCATGTACTTCAGTTTGACAGCTTGGCCTGGCACCTGTAAAATGCACATGCTGTTAAAGCTTGGTGCTTAACACTGTAAATTATAAATGAATACTGGGTGCAGAAAGTGACAGACTGAATCAGATAAGAGATTATTATAAAACAGAAAACACCAAATTGCCTGGCTATTCAGGCATTTAATGAAAGGAAATAATCATAAGTAAACCAAGCTTTTTCCATGCACCTATTTGTTATTATTAGATTGACAAGGATAGCTATGATTGTTGACTTTTTATAACATCTTGCAGTAAAAATATAACTAGATTAATAATTTCTTAATGATCGTCTTAATGTTGATGCATTAAGGCTGAAATCATGTACACAATTACCTGGGGGCAAGTCCCATTGAACTCAATGGGACTTACTTGTATAGTGTAGGATTATACTGTAAGTCTGTGATCCTTCATTGGGACTTAGCCCGCATTGAACTAAGTGCCTTTTTTCTGAGTAAACATGCAATGTGCTGGGAATATATATCACGAGCACATTTTTTCTTAATTCTTTTATTGGATATATTGGGGAAAATAATATCTTCCTTTGTGGAAGTTAACAGAATTGTGGAATTCCTTTTGAAGTTTACAGAATAAGGATCTTTTCCTTTTGTGGGTTTATATTTTACATCAGCTAAGTGACATCCCGTTGACCTAGATCCCTGATCTCTCTGCCTGCCTTGCTATCAGTGGCCAATATATTGCTTCTCTCTAGGTCATGGTCACATTGCTTGTATTAATAGATGAGAGCAAGGGTATATAAGCTGTCTAAGCTACTCATTTTAGCTGGTTATATTTGCATTTGGTTCTGTGGTCCTCATCTGGTAGTTTGAATCTCTCCCTCTCTAGGCTCTCTCACCCCCAGAAGTCATTTTCCTTACTACTGCTCCTAAGATAAAAGGCCAATCTGCATATGATGATGACAGCCCTGAATCTTTAAACAGTCAGTCAGGCGATCACTCGTGACTGAGTAAGATTGTCTTCCAGGATAAAAAAAAGAAAAGAAAAGAAAATTTACAAAAAGGAGATTTTAAAAGGAGGAAAATTCTAAAGAAAATTGTGTAGACTCTAGCGATGGGTCTGTAAGTGACTGTGGAGGCCAATTCTAGATCCACACAGCTTCCCACAGTGAGGACACAGGTTACCAGATGGAAGATGGTCTTGTAAAGGATTCATTTGACGTGGGTCTGCCTCAGTCACATGTAAAGTGGGAATGAGGGATGTGATTTACGTGCAAAACAGTCACTTTTCTCCTAGGTGGCCTTCCTTCCAGTATAAAAGCCCCACGGGAGGCGGGGGAATTACCTCAGGAGATGAACTACAGTGGTAAACATGACAAAAGGGAATTGTCAGTACCTCCTGCCCATACATTCTTTCTTGCTTTAAAAGGGAGACCTTTTAAAAGGATCTGCTATTCACATATAGTTTGGTCCAGTGACTATATGTGTATCACCATTATGGGTTTAAAACAATTTAAAGTAGGGGGAACGTAGTTCTGTGAGGGGCTATAGATCTCTAATAGAATTCCTGACCAAAGTACAATTCCCAGAATTCTCTTCAGTTCAAGGCTCATGAATTTCTAGTACCAGTCTGATCCATCACCAGGCTCAAGGATCAAAAGATGAAATAGGACAGGACCAAAACCTTTGAATGAATGGGAAAAGTAGGTTAGAGTTTCCATCATTTGACTCTCCAGGATGCTTGCTTTTATATCTTATGGGTTCCCGCCCCCACACCTTTTTGACCCTGTGTACAGATCAGCAGGGTAGAAAAGAGGAGCAATCCAGCAAACAGGAATCCTTGAAAGCGTCTCCCCTTTCTTTCAGAGCTCAAGGAAAACAGAGCTGCCACTTGGAAGGAGGAGATGATGGGTAGCTAAGGGTTTAGGGTAGTTGGAATCTCTGAAGGTTTGTTTTGTGTTTGCTCTCCCTGAGAGCCTCAGACTCTTTTTCTGAATGATTGGCATCCATTCAGCTCATTTGTAAATAATGAGCCATTGGTTAAAATGTTTTCCTGAGAGACATATGTCATTCTGGTCAGATTTACTTATACTGTAGCATCCTTTGTTAGTACTATGTGACTGAATTCTAAATTAAGTCCCACAGTAGTGATATATAGACTCAATATCTTTCCAACCATGCTTTGGTTGATATATTTGTGCATGTCCATTTCTTTTTTAAAAAATATATGCAAATATGTTCTTTTCAATAAAAAAAACATAGTTTAAAGAATATTTCTTCATCAACAACAAGAATGTATTTTAGATGGGCTTTCCTGCAGGGAGCTCAAAGCATTGTGCATGGTTATTTTCTCCCCTTTTTTCCTTCATACCAACCCTGTGAAGTAGGTCATACTGAAACATATTGATTGAAAGAAGGTTACCCACGTAGCTTCATGGCTGAGTGGAAGTTTGAAACCAGAATTCCCCAGTCGAGGTTCAGAACTCTGCCCACTACAGCAGGGGTAGACAACATGGTGCCCTCAAGATGTTTTGGGCTACAAATCCCACAATCCCTGACCATTAGCTATTCTGATTGGGGCTAATGGGAGTTACAGTCCAGAACATCTGACCCTACAGTGACCAATATGTGTATGGGGCTCTGGTGAGCAAGTTGGCAGAGCTGGAGCCGGGCACAGAAGCCAACGGTATGCACAGGAGCTGAGGCAGCGCTCCTTGCTTTGTGGAGGCCTAGGGGATATTGTTCTAGTTGCACCCCACCCCTGTATCATGTTACCAATGCCATAGTGTCCCTGCCTTTAAAAAAAGCATCACAGGCAGGAATGTAACAGCTGCAGCTTTTCCCAGCATAAAGTGATACGGAAACTTTGGTTCCAGTCACATACCCTCCAACATTTCACAGATGAAAATAGGGACACATATGTGAATTTGTAAGAGGTATGGTTAAGTAACATGAAGGTATGATCAAGAGGGCCAGGCAACATGAGGGCGTGGCCAAGGGTATGGCCAGGCAACCAAAGGGCATGGTCAAGTACAAAAGTTATTAGAGGAAACACACAAAATCTTATCTATTATAATTATTACATTATTATATTATATATTATTTTCTAATATTTTATTAGTGGCTTTTGTAATATTTTTTACCTTACTTAAACCTCAAATTGTTGATATCTGGTGTTTTTCATGGGGGGAGGGCGTCAGTGCTTGCAGGGCAATCTCTTTCTTTTGTTTTAAAATTGTCAGGATTGGTCCCACATTTTCAGGGCAGCTGAAGGAGGAGAAGATAAGGAGAAGCAGAAGAGTGGGAAGCAGAAGAGGAGAAGCTCCAACACCTCTACAGCTCTGGTTTTTAAGCATAAGGAGTAACTTTGAGGGGCTGAACAGCTTTGTTGTTGTTTGTTATTGTGGGAAGGCCCCAGTTTAAAGCACTTTTTGTGTTCTATTCACACCATTTAGATTTAAAGAAACACTTAAAATGGAATAATCTTACAGAATTTATCTAACTTGAATTAAGTTAAAACAAATGGTGCGATCCTATGGAACAGTTACTTGGGAGCAGGGCCAGTGCTACCATTAGGCCAACTAGGCAGTTGCCTAGGGTGCAGGGCTAAAGGGGGTGCCAGAAACACCTTGAAAAAAAATACAGCGCTCTCAAGTGGGAAGGGGGGGGTGCTAAATATCTGATCTTGCCTAGGGCACCAAACTGCCTTGCACCGGTCCTGCTTGGGAGTAAGTACAAATATCTTCAATGGGTCTTACATGGGGGGCTGGTCAGAGGCAGCAGGTGGAATGAGCAGAGTGCACACACTCAGACTGTTCCCTTCCCGCTTAAAGGGGCCATGGCCAAAATCGCAGATAACCTAAATAGCTTGCAGGAGGAGGCAGGGGAATTTGTTATGCAGGCAGGGGGATCTGCATAACAAATCAGGACTCTGCATAACAAAGTAACAAGCCATGATGGCTTAAGTGTTTGCAGGACTGTCCAGGCAAATTCCGGGCAATTGGAGGATATGCAGTCATGAAGCTTTTTATGGTATAGGAGCCCTGCTTGGGGTGTGTGTGTGGCAAAGCTAGCCCTGTATGAAGATTTCATAGATCATAGAGTTGGAAGGAGCCTACAAGGCCATTGAGTCCAACCCCCTGCTCAATGCAGGAAACTAGAGGAGGGGTCTCCCATCCAAGTAATACCAGGCTTGACCCTGCTTAACTTTCCACGCTCAGACAAGCTGAGCCAGCGTAAGCCACAGGCCTGTGTCCATAGCTCCATCTTTCATTGACCGGGCCTGGCCCAATCTAGCCACCACTCTCCTTTCCTCAAACTAGGAGAAACTCTGTTACAGGCCTGTGTTTTTAGGGCTTCTACCAAGAAGCTGTACAGAAATTGCCCATAAACCAATTAAGCTACAAGCACCTGTGTAGAACTCTGAATTCCATGCTGAAGGATCAGCAAACCACAAACCACATGCCCTTTTCTTGCCTCATCTTCCCAGTGGGAGGAATGCTTTTTTGCTGCAAGCTTGCCTCAAGCACATGAGGTTATTTAAATGGTAAGCTGGGACCATTTCTGACATAGTCAGGGCCGGCGGCTGCCTAGGGCTGCCTAGAAGCGCTGCGCTCCTTCCTCGCCACCGGCGCGCTCCTGCCCTGCCTGCCGCCTCCGCAGTGCCTCCCCGCCCGCCGCTGCCACCGCCACTGCCGCATTTCCCCCTCGCGCGCGCGCCCGTGCCCGCGCGCCTGCCCGCCAGCCACCTACCTACCTTCGCGCCGTTTCCAGAGCCCCGCCGGCTTTGTTTTGGCGGGAGGAACCAGGGCAACAGGGCTTAAACAGCCCTGTTGCCCTGGTTTCCCCGGCAAAAAAAAAAAGCGCGGGGGTCCCGTCGCGTTGGAGGCGGCGGCAGCAGCCAGCAGCAGGGGTGGGTGGGAAGGTAGGTGGTCGTGGCGGCGGCGCGGGGGGGGGGTTGCAGAGCAGGGCTGCTTTGCTCCAGAGCCCCCCCCACGGAACGGGAGGGGGGGCGCTAAATATAATTTGGCCTAGGGCGCCAAACAGCCCTGCACCGTTCCTGGACATAGTGCATCTATTTGTAAGTATGCCAGCCTGGCATTTATAGCTTTTTGACTCTGAATATGACTGAATGAAGTGGAGTATGGCCGGGGTGCTGTGGGCTGTATAGGGGACCCCAGAAATCAGGCCTCAGAGTCTTATGTTTGGCCCTGGCCAAGCCAGTACTGTTTCCTTCATCCTTATCCTACCCGGCAGCTTTGATCTTCCCTTTTTATCGCACTTTCTGCCAACAGCTTGCAGCTCCTGCCCCTCCCTCAGGCCCCTTGCGTGGTCATTTTTTACATGCGTTTAGTGCCCATGCCCCTTTCCTCACTTCTCAGCCTGTTTTTTCATCTACCTACTTTTACTGCAGGTTTACAATATCTCTGGTTCTCCTGCTCCCATTCCTCCCTTTTTATTCCTGTATTTACTACTTATATCAATAAAAATTCCAGAAAGAGGGGATAAAGACATAAAGCAAATAATTAAAAATGTAGTAACAAAATAGCTTTAAAAAGATAGAGCTATTATAAGATTTTAGTTCTAGCTCAATAATACATGCCAACATTTTTTTAAAATTTTCAGGATATTTTTACCTTGCCTTCTCAATCTAGCAGGTGTGCTCAGGGTGTCTTACAATGTTTAGAGCAATAAAACAGCAATGCAGTAAAATAATAACAATACTGTGAAGGAAGGGCCTTTGGGGGTTCCCACACGCACACTCACACACACACACACCTCATGTGTGAAACGTCTGGAGGCTGGGGGTGGGGTGGGGTGTGCATAGTTCCTCTAAAATGGATGGCGCCTGGAAGTCCAGGCTAAAAGCTTTCAAGTGCAAATGTCATGAGTTCCCCTCCCTGCCTGGCCAGGTGAAGTGCATCTTGATTGGCTAAGAAGCAGCAAAGCTACAGGAAGGAGGAGGGGAGGGGGGAAAGAGCTATATTTCCCAACGTGGTCATCGCGTGGCTGGCCGGCTGTTGGAGCAATGGCGGCGCAGCAAGGAGAGGCCCAAGCCTTCGAGGGGGCCCCTCAGGATCCGACCCCAGGTAGCTCCTGGTGAAATTAGCTGAATGAGGGCTCTGGTAAAGGCAAGCCTTGTGGGAGTTTACCCATCTCGGACCTTCGGGTAGGTGTGGTAATTCTCCATCGGGCGGCAAGGCTGTGCTGGATCTAACCCTGGAAGAGGACTGACCCTCAGGTAACAGAGGTGTGTGCCTGAGAGATTAAGAATCAGGTTTTGTTATTTAATTTTGCAGCTCTATTTCTGTGTACCAAAGTGTCTCTCTCTAATTTTGTGTGCTTCCCTCATTTCCCACCTTTTGTTGTAAAGTGCTACCAGAATAAACCTTTCTTGGTTTTACCCCACATGGGTTTTGTAGTTGCTCTGTGGCTTCAGTATCTAAATCCAGGTTACAGAATTAAAGGCGAGTCCCTGAACAGAGATTCAAGTAGGATTGCAGACAGCGGAGGCTGGCAATCTGGTACCTTGAGGTCTCTGGGGGTCTTGGTTCCTTTGGGGTAGGAAAGGGTGGGGGTGTGGCGGGTCAGCCAGCCCCCCCTTCCTCCACAAATACAATAAAATAAACCAAACCAGAGAAGAACAAAATCACCAACCGACAAATACCCAAACACATGCCATGGTGTCTGAAAAAAAGAAATATCAAACAGAAGGCAAGCCAAATGCTTGAGTGCGCAAAAAATTCACCAACAGTGAAAGACCACGGAAGGGAGCAAGGAAGGACATCTCTTAGGGCAGGGAGTTCCATAATCTGAGATCTGCCATAGAGAAGGCCCTTTCACTTGTTTCTACCAAGCAATTTGCAGCTGGTCAAAGCCTACCATTTCACAGATAAAAATAGGGACATTTTGTGCATTTATACCACCCCTGTTGCAAACCAAGGCTATTCTGCCTGGGTGCCCCCACAACTACTGGGTGTTGCTGAAGGCTTTTTTCTGCCTGCTATACATGGTATTAATGTCCTCTGCAGTAGGTTATCACTCTACTGGCTTCTAAAGCAGGTGAATTAGTAAACTGGCAAGAATCGTTGCTCATCATCATCATATGTTTAATATAAAGTAGAATAATGGATCTGCTTATAATTATTATGGCATGGCTGCAACCCAAACACAAGCATCAACATTTACTATTGCGCGCGTAAAGGAGAAATAACGACTCGGACACCATTGTAGGGTACAAATTGTGGTAAAAGTATTGGGCCACATTTATTGAATCATCAATGGGGAATCTACGAAAGGAAAAAAGTGTGGGTACTAATTACACTGGCTATCAGCCGGTCACCATTGCTATACGGCGAAACATCCAGCAAGGAGGGTGACGGCAACCAGGTCTTTCCCGCAGTCAGCCTCGCATTGGCTGTCAGGCACCAACACAGGCGAGTTAGGAAGGCCTCAGAGACGTGACTTATCTCGGCACAACCGAGCCGTCAAGCACTTGACGGCAGGAGCCTCGGGCACGCCTCTCACCTGAAAGGTGCCATAGGATGATCACCGAGCCCCTAAAAAAACACAGTTAATTGATATAATACTTTGCTCAACATAAATTTCACCAGCTGCACCATGTGAAATCACTTGATGTTCATGCACATATGCATGTGACTAGATTCACAAGGTGTATCCACCGCTAGCACTTATATACTGAATTTCTAGAATGCCAGGGGAGAGAGTTTGTGAAGAAACTATTCTTATTTAATATACAAGCATGTGCTTAGAGTTACAATTGGTTATACGTTTTGTACTGAAGTTATGTTAGATACCTAAGCTTGAAATGAAACATGATAGGCCTCAAACCTCTGCAAAGGTTACAATGTGTGGGGGCCTGACTGCTAACAGAAGCCTTTGTTACAGTTGCTAGGGAAGATAGCACCTTTGGCAGTTAACAGTTCGGAAAGTGAATGTCCCTGGTATTTATCAGGGACATTGGAAGGAGTTAAGTTGATTAGTGTTCTGAGCACTACTCTAAAAGAACTTCTATTGGTCTTTGGGTAAAAGACCACAGAAGGGGATCCTCCAAGGTGGGCACATGTTATAGGTCAGTGGAAGGTAAGCAGAGATTAAAAGGCCTGACACAGTAGTAGAGAAGCGCTTGGAACAAGATGACAAATGGCTAAAGGAAGAAGGAAGTGTAAGAACTTGGCTGGGGTTCCAAAGCTTGCCCAGCAAGGGACTCCCAGTCCCACAGACGGAAACAGGAAATAACAGTAGATAATAAAGATTAAGGAGTTTATTTGTAAGACCCAATTACATGGGATTAAGGCAATCAATGCAAGCTTCTCTTATGCAGAAGAGATGACTCTGTCTCACTACATCATTGCAGATATTATTATTATTATTATTATTATTATTATTATTATTATTATTATTTATTAGATACAAAGTAGTCCAGTGAAGCTCCCAAGTCCAAGACCCAAGTGGTCTCAAGTTCCAAGATGTGTGAATGAAGATGAAGTTGAAGTGAAGTGACTGTGATGTGAACATGTTGACTTACCCCAACCTTTATAGGAAGAGCCTGTACCTATAAATAGGATATTACTCACCAATTATATAACCTGTTGTTCACAACATGTTGTCTCCAAACTTCTCCCATGATTCTGACTCATAGACTCCTTGTGACTGTCTGGTGACTTTGTGTACTCCATGTCAGGTGACAATCTCGTTCTGCCCACCATGCAAAACCTAACAGGAAGAACAGCCAGAAGAAGAGAACAAGGCTGGCCTTGAGAGGAAGAAAGCCTAGAAAGCGAAGGGTAGAAGACAGGAGCGATCAGATGACAGAGGGATCCAGAAGAGGTGTGCTTAAGGAAGCAGAGAAGGTTCAGTAAGCAGGCAGCTGAGAATCTGAATAGCCATAGTCTTCAGTATGGTGAAATATCTCTTCAGAAAGAAGTCCTCATTGAGGCTGAACATCCATCAGGTCAGAGAAGATGAGCAAGGGTTGGACCTGAGAGGAGATTTCAGTTCAGAAACTAATCCTCTTCTGTGAGTGCTGGTTGGGGTCAAGAGAAAGAGAGAGAAAGTAGGCCCTTTATTTAAATATGCAGCCCCTATATTCCTTAGTACTGTATTGTTCCGAATATAGGTCGCACTTTCCCCCCCCCTAATTTGAGTCCCTAAACTAGGGGTGCAGCCTACAATCGGGATGTTGCAAAAAACCAACATCCTGCTGGAGGGGTGTGCCTGCTCTGCGCCCGGCCGAGACCCACGGCGCCCCTGGAGAGGTGTGCACCGAGGCCACTGCGCCTCGGCCACTTACCGGCGACGCCTCACCTGCAGGCTGCGCCGGGCCCTGGCCCGGCGCACCCTCACCGCCGCCTCCACCGCCTCCTTGCTGCCCTCCTCCTCCTCTGCTTGGACGCAGCGGCGGGGGCAGCGGCTCCCACAGCGCCTCTGCCCCCAGCTGAGACCCATGGCGCCCCCCCCGGAGAGGCGCGCGTCGAGGCCGCCGCACCCGGGCCTCTTCTCGGTGACGTCTTGCCTGCAGGCTGTGCCCCAGCCTGGCATGCCCTCGCCGCCGCCTCCTCGCCGCCCTCCTCGCCGCCCTCCTCCTCTGCTTGGACACACCGGAGAGGCGTGCGCCGAGGCTGCCACGCCTGGGCCTCTTCTCGGTGACGCTGAGGCCGCAGGCTGCGGCCCAGCCCGCCGCCGCCTCCTCCTCCTTGCCGCCCTCCTCCTCCTTGCCGCCCTCCTCCTCTTCTGCTTGGGCGCAGCAGCGGGGAAGGGTCCTGCAGCATCTCTGCACTCAGCCGAGACCCGCAGCACCCCAGGGAGGCGCACGCCGAGGCCGCTGCGCCTGGGCTTCTTCTCGGCAACGCCTGACCCGCAGGCTGCGCCCCAGCCCAGCGCACCCTCACCGCCACCGCCGCCTTCCTCCTCCTCTGCTTGGACGCAGGTGGCGGCGGCTCCTCTGGGTGGGGGCAGCGGCTCCATGGGTCCAGCACCGGGCCGCAGCCGGCTGCTCTCCTGCTGCAGCCGCCGTGGCCGCCCCACCTCCTCTTTCTCCCGCAGCCGGCACCACCAGCAGGATATTCCTTTTCCACGCCGCTCATTAAAAATTTAATTTTTAAAAAATGGCACCAAACTTCAAGAGTGCGGCTTATAATCAGGAGTGGCCTATGCTCGGAACAATACGGTAATTATACCATGTGTGAATAATGAAGAGCATCTGAAGTTGTAACATGTCATCTTACAACAATATATTATCCTTCTATCTTTATATTAATCCCATGTGTACATATATTAATCCCTATCATAAATAAATTGTCTTCATTTTTGTTTTAAGCTCTGTCTCAATGTGGGTCAATCTCATACTACTACAAAACAGTTTGAAATCAAGGGAGTGTTTATTTTAGGAACATAGGAAGTTGCCTAATACTGAATCAGACCATGGTCTGTCTAGTCCAGTATTATCAAACTGGCAGCGGCTCTCCAGGATTTCAGGCAGGCATTTTTCCTGCCCTACCAGGAGATGCTGGGGATCGAACCCAGGACTTTCTGCATGCAAAGCAGGTGTTTCCAGCACTGAGCAACAGCCCTTTTTAGTACATGCTGCTGTACCAGGAGCTTATTAGCAATGTTAAGTTAAAGAAATATATAGTTTTTTGCCACAATCTAGGTAGGAATAAAGGAAACCCAACCCCAATCCTTCCACAGAACTAAAACCCCCAAGAAGCCGACTCCACTGCTTAAAAGGGCAACTCCAATGCATATGAAGGCAAAAATTTAAAAGGTACTAGAAAACAGTGACTAGTGAATAGGGGGACAGAACTTTCAAACATTAATTTTCTCAGAGGAGTTTACCTGTGAGCAGTCTGCATATATTTCCCCTCCATTTACTTCCCAGCCATGAAATTTGCATCCATTTCTCAGTAAAAAATATATATGCACAAATTTGACTTAAAAAAAAACAAAAAAAACCCTTAGAGATGGCAGAACAGGGCGGAGCAAATTGGGCGTCAGCACCAGCAGGACTTAGACCCCACCCCACCCCACCCCACCCCAAAGCAGCCACATTTACCCTTTCCCATTCAGCCGCCTTCTCAGGGTTTGTTTGTTTTTAGAACTATCAGGGAACCGTAGTAGGCGCAGCAGTAAGTGCTCCGAAAAGGAGCCGCAAAAAGGTGTGTGGGGGGTTAATATCTCCCCTTTGTGGAGTAGCTGGAGACGCAGGGAAGCGTCAATACTTGAAATCCAGAAAATTACATTGCTAAGGGGAAGATCTTGTCAGCACCCCTTTTAGGTGCACCTGTTTTCTCTCCCCCCCCTTTATTGGTTATACTCAATTGTAAACTCAGTAACTAGTCATGCCTTGGATTGAGAGCATAATTCGTTCCGGAAACGTGCTTGTAATCCAAAACACTCTTCTATCAAAACGAAATCCCCCCCCCAAAATTTATACAGAGATTTTTAATTTAAGCCGTACTACAGTACTTGTATTGCAAGACGTCTCTTGTATATCAAGTAAAAAAATATTAATATAATATTTAAAAATTTGCTTGTCCTGCAAAACACTCTCAAACCAAGTTACTTGCAATCCAAGGTATTATTTCTATGTGCAAATTAGCCTATGCACAGTCTTGCCTTGCCAATTTCCGTCTGTGTTACCAGTTGCACTTAACTCCCTCTGACAGTTGAAGCTTACAAGGACGTCAAACAGGCATCACTACAAATATCAGATAGCCATAAGTGCTCACTTGCAGACCTCCAAAAGACCAACAACAACAAAATTACAAATGTTGAAACTGAACCCCGACAAGACCAAGGTACTTCTGGTGGGAGACAAGGGAAGGTTAGGGGATGTTGACCTGGTGCTGAATGTGGTACATCTCCCCCTGAAGGACCAGGTCCGCAGCTTGGGGGTCATTCTAGACTCCCAGCTGTCCATGGAGGCTCAGGTGTCAGCTGTGAGTCGGGCGGCGCTGTATGAACTCCATCTGATACGGCAGCTGCGCCCCTACCTTCCTAATCATCTGCTCCCATCAGTGGTTCATGCCTTGGTCTCCTCTCGCCTAGACTACTGTAATGCGCTCTATGTGGGGTTACCCTGGAAGACAGTTCGGAAGCTTCAGCTGGTACAGAACGCGGCGACTCGCCTGATTAAGGGCAGCCGCTGCCATGATCACATCACACCAGTGCTTAAGAAGTTCAACTGGCTACCAGTTGCTTGCCGAGCCGAATTCAAGGTGTTGGTTTTGACCTTTAAAACCCTACACGGCTCCGGCCCAATTTATCTCAAGGAGCGCCTCCAGCAACATCAAGTAGGCCACTCAACAAGATCTGCCACGGACGGCCTTCTCCCTGTCCCATCAGCCAGAGCAGCCAGGCTGGTGGGGACTAGGAAGAGGGCCTTCTCTGTGGCGGCCCCCACGTTATGGAACTCCCTCCCTAGTGACCTTCGCCATGCCCCCTCCATGATGAGCTTCCGCCATGCATTAAAAACATGGCTGTTCAGGCGGGAATATGGGGTGGGTTAGGATTTTAAAAGAATTTTTTATACTGTTTTAATTATCATATTTTATTGTATTGTTTTATTGTATTATTTTAATTGTACATCGCCCAGGGTGGCCAGGTGGCCGGCCAGATGGGCGATTAATAAATATAAGAAATAAATAAATAAATAAAAAGATATTTGCGCACATTTCTGGGTCTGAAAAAGAATGTGGTGAACCAGTGATGGTCACTTCAAAGTGCCACTTGGTCATCAGTGGAGGGGCTGTCACTGGCAGCAGTACAGGTGAGTTCACAAAGAGTGGCAAGGGGTTCTTGCCACTCTTGCCGACCAGCTTGCTAACCACTTCCTGCAACCCATAGTGGAATTGTTTTCCCAGGTTTGGATGACAGAACAGTCAATCATGGGTCGAACACTCCCTAGAACAAGCCATGGATTGTCAGGGTGGCTTGTTGCCCAAAAATAAGCCACCTTGCGGAAAGCACTCTGGGTTCAGATGACATAACAACCCACCATGGCTAGTTACCCATGATGGGTTGCCGTGTCATGCAAACTCAGTCAGTGGGTGTATTAGCACGTCATGCCAACCCTCCCTGGCAATAAGCCATGGTAGGATGGTTGTTCTGCAAACAACCCACTGTGCGCCCAACAGATGATCAGGCTCACCATGAGTTTTTCATGCCTGCCTTCTCCCTCAGTCCTCCTGCGGGTATCCCAGAGGACAATGCAGCAGGACTAACTTGTCTCCCCCTCTCTGCCACGAATGTGAGAAATTTTCAGCTTGCCGCAGCTTTCTTGCCCTTTATGCTTCCCCCCTCCCATGAGATCGCAAAAGCTGACTTAACAGCCAGCTTTCTCAATCCCCATTTTGACAGCCACTGACACAGCCCCTCCAATGTGCCACTTTGAAGGGGCTGTCAGTGGCTGTCAAAACGGGGATTGCAAAAGCTGCTATCTCAGGGGAAAACAAGAGTAAAAGACAAAAATGCTATGGTGAGGCAAAAATGGCTTGTGATCACGGCGGGGGACACCCAGCCAGTGCCAGTCAGCCCCAAGTGCCACTTGGGCACTTGTGGGGTGGCTGGCACTGGCGGGTGCCCGGGCAAGCTTGGCAAGAGTGGCAAGGTTTTTTGCCACTCTTGCCAAGTGGATCACTAGCTGATTCCCGGTACCCATGATGGGTTCAGTTGCCTGGGTCTAGACAAGCCAATTTCCGGTACCCATGATGGGTTCAGTTGCCCATGGGTTGTCAGGGTGGCTTGTTGCCCTCAAACAAACCACCCTGTGGGAATCAGCCTGGGTTCACAGAATACAACCACCCATTGTGGATAACAACCCACGATGGGTGATTGTGCCGTGCCGTGCGATCCCAGTCAGTGTGTACACTAACCAGTAAGGGCAGAGGTAAACTTTACTTTAACACCTGTTCTTTCCAGTTGACATCAAGTATAATAAATAATGACTTGGATCCAGACTCATTCCTTACTTCTTTTGAAATCATTGTGTCATTGTTAGTCATAACTCTGTGTCCTCACTGTGGGAAGCTGTGTGGATCTAGAATTGGCCTCCACAGTCACTTACGGACCCATCGCTAGAGTCTACACAATTTTTTAGAATTTCCTCTTTTATCATTTTCTTTTTGTAATTTTATCCTGGAAGACAATCTTACTCTGTCACGAGTGATCGCCTACTAGTCTAGGTCCAAGGCATTGTTTTGTCTAGAATTCTCTTCTAATAAATTCTGCTATTATACTGATGTAGTTAGACTGAAAACAAACTGTACTTCTTACCTGTACATTATTTATATGATTGTGACTGTGATTATAAAGAGAAGGACAACCCTTTTTGAGATTAATCTACGGGACAGGTGTGTGTGTCCCGTAGATTAATCTACAGGACACGTGTGTGTGTATGCGTGTGTGTGTTTGCTCTGTAACTCATCATTATAGTTCTTAATCTCATTTAAGTACCACATCTGAGGCCCAAACAAACCTGTGAAGTAGTTTAAGTATAGAGATATAAACTTGTCTAAGACCATCTAGTAAGCTTCATATTAGAGTAGCACTTTGCTCCTGGGCTTCCTACATGCAATTTGATGCAAATACAACACTTTAGTTTACTAGAGTAGACATCACCTGATGAATAGAAATCACCACTTGAGAGGTTGTCACAACACATATTTATTATCTGGCTCTTTGGCTCCTAATACGGGACTATTGGAAAATAACACCAAGCTAATGCTCCCAATGAAAGGTGTTCCTACAATTCCCCCTTGCTAGGTTGTGCTAAGGCCCCTACAAGCTTAAATTTGTTGCCCTTTCTGATGGTGCTGACTGGTACCCTTAATACAGAGCTCATTAAATGCATTTATGGACATGCAGAGCTCCTGAATTTTTCCTTTCAATTCAAATATATGGTGCAGTCCTTGATGGTAACCTGTGGGTTGCCCCTTCGGGGTGCCACGAGGGTCGAGAGCGCCCCTCTTTTCACCACTCCCTCTAGATGCCTGTGTGTCTGTGTTGCTGCCTGATTATTTTTATATTGTGTTGTCATTGTTGTTGTTATTGTGCTGGGTTGATTGTGTATGAGTGATGAATAGTGTACATGAGGCTTTTGAGTGACTGTGGATTTGTTTGTGTTGTGAATTAGTACTGAGAGTGTGCGATAAGTGTTGGTGTGGTGGGATGTGCAGGGAGGATCCTGATGCAAGGACCCATGGAGGTGTTGCCACCATCCCAGTGATTTGGGGTAGAAGGAGATATGGCAGGAGGAGGGGATTGGGACATCAGAGTGGAATTTATTTATTTATTTATTATATTTATACCCAACCTTTTTTCCTGCAAGGAACCCAAGGCAGTTTACATAATTCTCCTCCTCTTCCTCTCCATTTTATCCTCACAACAACCCTGTTAGGCTGAGAGGCAGTGACTGGCCCAAAGTCACCCAGTGAGTTTCATGGCCGAGCGGGGACTAGAAGCCGGATCTCCTGAGTCCCAGTCCAACACTCTAACCACTACGCCACACTGGTTACAGATATTTATACATTGTTCCCCTTCTACATCCCTCCTCTAGCCCTCATGTATCTGGTAGCATATCCACTGAGCTCTCCTGTCTTCTGGTGTTGCTATTTAATGCTGGATCGGTCCTAGCCGCTCACCAGAAAATAGCATAAAATATGTTAAAAACAGCCATGATTTGCACAAATTACGCAAATCGTGGCCATTTTTAATGTATCTATGCTATTTTCTATGTAAACAACATAGCGTCGGAAACCGGATGAGAGAAGTTCATACAATTATGCATAGTGTGGAAAGATTTTTTCTCCCTCACTCACTTTCTGGACCAGTCTGATGCCCAGCATATAATCCTTACAGTATACTTCCTTACCTTTGAATTGCATCATGGCACCCTCCAGAATGGGTTGGGCAGTCCTACCTGCTGCAGGGTCAATTTCAGAGAATAAGATTGGGTGACTATTCCTCAGACCCTTGGCAATTGTGCTATGGGGTTCCACAGGGTCCTATCTTGTTCCCAATGTTGTTTAATATTTATATGAAGCTGCTGGAAGCAGTCATTAGGGGGTTTGGAGCCAAGTGCCATCAGTACGCTGATGACACACAGCTCTATATCCCTGTGACAACTGAATCAGGAGAGGCTGTGCAAGTCCTGGATCAGTGCCTGAACTCAGTGATGGGCTGGCTGGATGAGGTCCAATAAACTTAGGCTGAATCCTGGCAAGACGGAAGCCCTGTGGGTGAGCGGTTCCCGAGTCCAGGAGATAGGCTCATTGCCTGTTCTGGATGGGGTTGCACTCCCTTTTAAAGATCAGGTTCGTAGTCTGGGGGTACTCCTAGATCCATCATTGTCTCTGGAGTCCCAAGTGCCTGGGGTGGCTCAGAGTGTCTTTTACCATCTTCGATTGGTTCACCAGCTATGGCCTCTCCTGGACAGGTATATCTTGGCTGCAGTGATACAGGCGCTAGTAACCTCAAGACTAGATTACTGCAATGTGCTCTATGTGGGGCTGCCCTTAAGGCTGCTCCAGAGGCTGGAGCTAGTGCAGAATGTAGCAGCTCTGCTTTTGTCAAGACCTGCCCCTTTTCAGCATGCAACTCCTTTGCTGAAGGAACTGCACTGGCTACCTATTCTCTACCGGGTCAGATTTAAGGTTCTGGTACTTGTGTACAAAGCCCGAAACAACTTTGGACCTGGTTACCTGAGAGAGAGCCTCCTCCTGTACCAACCTGCCCGGTCGCTGAGGGCATCAGATGGCATGCTCCTGGTGGTTTCTCATGGACCTTTGGCCAGATTGGAGTCCACCAGGAGAAGAGCCTTCAGTGTGGTGGCTCCATTTCTGTGGAACTCCCTGCCTCTGGAGGTCAGGCAGGCTCCGACATTGTGCTGCTTTCAGCGCCTACTGAAAACCTCCTTGTTCAGGAAGCCTTCTCTGCTCTTCAGCCACCAGTGTAATTTTAGTTTGTTTTCAGTGTATTGTTTTTGTTTCTTTTATCTGTTTTTGTCTTTTTATTGTTCACCACTCCGGGTTCTGCTTGATGTGGAGCAGTGTGCAAATACTGTAAATAATAATAATAATCAGGGCTTTTTTTCTGGTGGAACTCACCGGAACTGAGTTCCAGCACCTTTTCTTCTATTAATTGCATTACAATTTAATCGCCATCTACTCCCGAGGAAATGTAATCCAAGAGTTCCGGTACCCTTTTCTCCAGAAAAAAAGCACTGATGATGATGATGATGATGATGATGATGATAATAATAATAATACAACAACAACAACAACAACAACAACAAGTCAGTTTGTACACATCAGAAACCACTAGTTCACAATAAATAGAAGGATCAGGAGTTGACTTTTAATCATTCACGAACTCAGGTACACATGGTCACCTCTGTGGATAACTCTCAAGGTAGGCTAAGATTTTTTAAAAAAATAACAACCCACTAAGTCCAACACACATCATTTTTCCTCCTTGGCCTCCTATTCCCTTTCTTTAATATTCAAAATAGGAAGCTTATATCTGCACTTTCAAACCTAAAAGAAGCCAACTCTTCCTCACTCCGTGTTAATGTAAATTTTAAAATCCCCTTTATGCTTTTTGTTATGCTCACATGGATTAGGCTCTTTTGGAAAACAGGCAGCTACTGGGGGCTTCTGAATATATTCTGAATGTACTGTTTTCTTCAGGCAGAACAATTTGCACAGCGGTAAAAATTATAGTTAAAAATACTAACCCTGAGTAGGCATCTATTATACCCATTATCCTAGAAAGATTTCTATGCAAATATTGTCAAAGATTTCTGCATAGCAGGAACATTTTTTTAAGCCTTAGAGTTGTTTTGGTCCCTAGCAGTATATAAAAATGACTATCAAAATGTGATTTAGTGAAAGAAGAAATAAAAAAGCTGCATTGTTAGGAAGTCCATATTTTCCACATTTTAATTGCCAATGTGGCATCGAGGCAATAATTTTATTCAGTTGTGCAGCTTACTTTATAAAACTTCAACTTTTAGTTGTAATCAATTGTTGAAGAATAAATTAACACGAAAGAATAAAATATACTTGCAAATTTGGCGAATCACACTAGAATGGCTTTCCTACTCAAGTAACTTAGTATTAGAAAGCTGTGGTCCAGGGACAAGGGCTAGTTTATACAAACTGGATATCACAGCCTGTATATCATTATGGGTGTGCATTACTTGGATCTGAAATGACATTTTCAGCAGACCTGTGGCTGTGGGTTAAAAACCAGATAATCTTCTCAAGTCTCCTATGTTTTGAGTGAAACACAAAAACAATCTTCAGCCAGGTTTATTTGATGTAATATTCAACAACCTTTTTGTGGGGTGGTATATTTAAAGCCATTCCATGTGGTGCTTTCCTCATCACTCTTCGTTTCATAGGATTAGGGATAGGATAGAAGATTAATCACACCAAACCAGTAGTCCGGGATATAGCTGTGTGCAAATGTCATCTAGAAATTTTCCACCCTATTTGTGGGAAGAGAAACTGGGGGGACTATGGGCTTCTCTACATGAGGCTTTTAACCCGCCACTTTACCAAGGCTTCTGCTTCTGGATTCTTTGCAGGATTAAGATCGGCTCCTTTACACGTGTTCTTTTTATGTGTTTTCTTCTTTTTCTACCTTTGTATGTGTTCCATTACACAAGCACAAGGTGGCACTGCAGTATAGCAAAACTGTGAAAGTACACAGCCATTCTGTAGCATTTAATAGCATGATAGCCCTTTAATAGCTCATTTTCCTCATTCTAAAAAAAGCTGCCGAAGTGCTTAGAAAGCACAGGAGAGGCTCTGGAGGATGATGACATTGTGTAAAGCACCTGCAAACTACCGTGGATGAGGAATCACGAGAACACAATAAATGCCTCATATAGAGAAGCCCTATTTCACTAAATTTCTCCCGGGGGAAGAGAAATTCTCCAACCGTTTCTTGGAGCTGGTGCTCACCTTTAGCAGTAGTTGTAGCACAGCTTCTTTTTTATTTTTATTTTTTTGTGCTGCCACTACAAGTGACAACAGCGGTAACTATGTTTCTAGCTTGGCCACAATTTTGGATCCTCCACACTACAGTTCCCCTACCTAGTGTCATTCTGGGGAGGTGGGGGCAGGCATCACTCCAAAAATGGTGGAGAAAATGTGGAGAAAATTCTGCAAAGTGGCCTTCTATTTCTACTGGATAGGAAAAAGAAAATCTCACATTTCTCAGAAAAACATATGAGAAATTTTGGCTCAGCTCATCTTTCTTCTCCAGTGTGTCCCAAATATTAAATTTCTGAAGAGTGCTTGTGGATACCTCTTGTCTCTAATGCAGAAATCTGACCTCCAATTTCCCAAAAGTTTTCTTACCCCATGAAAGAGGGTTCAATTTTTCTGTCTCATTCTCAGGGCGCTGTAGAATTTTTTTTGAGTTTCTTTTGGTGGTGTTTTTGATCTTCCCTTATCATTACAAAGCTTATGAGGGTGCTGTATGTATTTTTCCCCCCTTTCACTTACACATCACTCTACAGCCTCCCTGGCTGCCTGCACTTCCTGATCTGGAAAAGCCCAGGAAGAGTTACTTAATGATGTCATTCCCTGGGTTTTATTGAAGTGTGGCAAGTTAAGGAGGCTGCAGGCTGTTAGAGAGGATTGTACAATGAAATAAAGGACACTCTCACACACACACACACTCCTTGACCACCTCATAAGTAAGGTAAACAAAAGAACCCTGAACCTCACCCATGGGAATTTCTCTGAAATGTTCTTCTCCTTTGAACATTTTTTTCCAAAAACAATTTATTTTCTATCAAATTGAATGAGAATGGTTGGGGGGGGGGGAAGTGGAAGAGATTTTTGGCACAGCTCTAGTCCAGGATGTGTTTTGCCCTCTTACTTGTGGAGGTTAACTACATCTAGCAGCTTGTATGCTCATAACTCTTTGAAATCCAGTTATCTTGCCTTAAATTTTCTGAATTGATACCTGTGATTTCTCTAATTATAGTACTTTTTATTATTTAAACATATGGACTTCTAACAAACTTTCCTTGAAGAATAAGCAAATTAAAAACTTTTTTCAGAGATTAGACTTTATGGTCACTTATCATTTCTACTTATACAAATATTAGGCACATAATGCATTATCTATAGAGGCTTAGAGTTTAAAATAAATTTCTGAAAACAAAACTCACTATCCTTGGGTATTCCATACTGAACTTTATTTTTCTTTATAGAACAATTAGGCACTTTTTCAAAGTTCCATGAAATACCAAAAACTATGCATGATGAATAATGCAAATAAATGTTTGCACTTTTATTTGGAACTGATTACCTTTGCAGTTCAACCCAGTTTGTGTCCCTCTTCATTCACATTCATCCATGTAATAGTTTAAAAATTCAGTAGAGTTGCCGTATGGGTAGGAAGCTTTGTGTCTTTAAAGCTGCATAACAGATTAAATAAGGCTGCAATCCTGTATGCACTTACCTGAGAGTATGTCCCATTCAATTAATTTGGGTTCAGTAGACATGTATAGGATTGCACTGCATGTGAAGTTTGTCCTGTTAATTTCAGTGGAGGGGTTGAGCTTGTATTGAACTCAGTGAGAATTGATATCAGTAAAAATTAGTACTGCTTAACCTTGATTTTTTTTTCCCCTGGGGGGATTTATTGTATTTAAAGCTGATAAATACAACCAGTATGATTCACAACTGGAGATTTAGTGTGCTTCCAGAAGGTGGGCTCCTAGTGCTACCAGTTAGACAGCATTGAGCAGCTATTCCAACTTTTTCTCCTTGATGGATTTTCTCTTGTAAGAAAAAGAGATGGAAGAAATAGTGAAAAAACACTGGAGGGTTATGAGTGGAAGATGATGATATCTAGAGAGCCAGTGTGGTGTAGCGGTTAGAGTGTTAGACTGGGACTCGGGAGATCCGGGTTCTATTCCCCACTCTTTTTTTTTTTTTTTTTAATATTTTATTAAATTTTAAAACAATACAAAGAAAATAACATACACACATAACTAATATTGTGCTCCCATCACCATGGGACCAAACAATCCAATAACTCTATAATTGTTCATTATTCCAAAAATACAATAAATCTTGACAGGGTAAATTCCCTTTCCCCCTTTTAAACACATATTCCAAAAATAAACCCCAAATATCTTGAAAATTATTTTTCTTTAATTGACCCCATTTGCATTTAATATTACAAGTCAACATATCATTCAAAGCCATATCCCATACTTCCTTATACCATTCAGTAATAGTGAAAACTTGCTGGATTTTCCATTTCTTTGCTATCATTAGTCTACCTGCCGTTAACAAATTTATGATTAATTCTTTAACATTTTGAGAACCGATCACCTTTTCCGTTATTGTTAGCAAAGCTAGTTTAGGGCATACCTCTAAATCAACTCCAACAATTTCTGATATTTCCTCAAAAATCATTTTCCAAAAATCCATTACCAAACTATTTTAAGATTTTCTGCTTGCTCTTCTGATTTCTGCAACATTTTATATAACATCTTTGTAAGACCCCTAGCTGATGCATTTCCTTCTACAAGTTCTCTAGACATAACCACCTGCTCAAATGCAGTGAAATCCCTTTCATGCTCATGTCTCCTCTTCCATTTCTTACCCCATTGTACTAATTGAATTAAATTTAACCAAGAAATTCTTCCTGCCCCAACCCTATCAATTATTTGCTGTCTTGTCTCCATTTTTTCCAGCCAATCCATTAAAGTTATCACCTTTTTCTCTCTAAAAATTCGTTCCAAATGTCTAACATTCTCGGGAAAATCTTCCATAACCACCACTGGAGTAAGCGGGGATATACCTGGTAAAAATATTTCCTTATTTCTACCCCAAATTTCTAACATATTTTTTAAAAGGGATTTTCTAATCTTTTTGTCATAATATGTCCTTGTTTTGTAAATAAGAATTTATCCACCCTATTACCCAATTCAAATGCTTCTATTTCCCACCACATAAAATCTTTTCTAACAATAATATCCATGATATATCTAAGTTGATTAGCTATATAATACCATTTTAAATTAGGGAGACCAAGTCCCCCTATTTTTTGAGCTTTATACCATCTATTCTTAGTAATCCTTGATTTTTTCCCCCCATTACAATAGCTATTTAACATTACTTGCCACTCTTTAATTTCTTTCTCTGATATCTTATATGGTATCATTCTAAATAAAAAATTAAACTTCGGTAAAATCTTCATTTTAATCAAAGCTATCCTACCAAACCACGATAATCCCAATTTTTTATAATCCTCTATTTGATTTTTAACTTCATCTTTTAGTTTTTTAAAATTACATTCCCCTATTTTATCCAAATCTTTTAATATATCAATACCTAAATATTTAATTATATTTTTTATCTTTATATCCACTCCCCTTTTTTTAAATCCCCTTTCCTCCAGTTTACTATAATTAAATGTCATTATCTCCGATTTATCCCAATTAACTTTTAACCCTGTTACTTCTCTAAATTCATCTAAATGTTTCTCTATCCAATCCCAATTTTCTATAGGCCTTTCTAATGTTAACAAGATATCATCTGCAAAAAGGTTTATCTTACATTTGGTCTCTATTCCTATCCCCAGTAATTTCTTCTCCTGTCTTATCGAGTTCGCTAACAATTCCATAACTAACACAAATAATACTGGGGAAAGGGGACAACCCTGTCTAGTTCCCCGGCCTAGGCTAATAGTTTCTGTTATTCCATCGTTTACAATTACCGACGTGACATTATGAGTATATAATTGGTTAGTAATACCTATAAATTTTTCTCCAAACCCCATAGTTTTTATTAACATCTTTAATGCAGGCCATTCCACACAATCAAAGGCTTTAAAAATATCCAATGCAAGAACCCCCGCTTTCAAATTATTTTTCTTTATTAAATAAATTATATTCAGAACCCTTCTTGTTAAATCTGCCATTTGTCTTCCTTGAATAAACCCACATTGATCTATCCCTATATACTTATTTAGAAAACTATTCATTCTTCTAGCTAAAATTGCTGTCAATAGTTTAGCATCTTGATTAATTAATGATATTGGTCTATAAGAACCTGGTTCTGCTAAATCCTTCCTTGGTTTCGGGATTAAAATGGTCAAGGACTGTTTCCATGACGGGGGGATCTCTCCCCCCTGTAAAATATCATTAAACAACCGTTTTAACTTCGGAATTAACATTTTTTTAAAGACTTTATAATATTCCGCCCCCAGACCATCCAGTCCTGGCGTTTTCCCCTGTTTTAATTTATTTATAGCACTTTCTATTTCAATTTCTGTGAATGGTTGCTCCATTTTCTCTCTATCTTCATCCTGGATTTTTATTTTTAAATTTTTCTCGATATATCTTCTACTCTCAGCTTCCGACCATTTTCCTGCCTTATATAACTCCGTGTAATATTCATGAAAAATTTTCAATTTATCCTTTACTAGATTATATTCTTTACCCCTCTTATCTTTAATCATCCCCACTAAGCTTTTTTCTTTTTTTTTTTGGTGCTAATCTAGCCAACATTTTAGAGTTTTTATTACTATTCTCAAAATACTCCCTTTTTGTGTAAATCAAATTCCTTTGTACCCTGTCCAGTTCTTTATTCTCCAATTCTTTCCTTTTACCCTGTAATTCTGCAAAAATCTTTTTATCCCTCTTCTCTAAATACTTCTTTTCCAAATCCCTAATCTCCCCCTCTAGCTTTTGATAAAAAACTTCTTGTTGTTTCCTCAAATTTATTGCCTCTCTCAATCCTATTCCTCTCATTACACTCTTCATTGTATCCCATATTATCGCTTCAGTACATTCTTCTGTTTGATTAAATTCCCAAATTTCCCTCAATTCCTTCTCTATTTTCTCTGTTAAATGTTTATAACGAAAAATATTACAATTCAATCTCCATCTTTTCGCTTCTCTATAATCCTTATGTATCTTCAAATCCATGTTAACCAAAGCATGATCTGTAACTTTTATCACTCCTATCTCTGTGCCCAGGACCCTTGAAAACAGTGTCCTGGACACAAAAATAAAATCTATCCTAGAATAATTCTTATTTGCTGATGAGTAAAATGTATATCTTTCCTCATTCCCCTTGACCCCTCTCCAAACATCTAGCAACCCTTCCTTACTAATTAACTTATTCAAGATCGTTAGATTATTTCTCTGATCTTCTCTCGTCGGATTGGATTTGTCTTTTCTTCTATCCAATACCATGTTAAAGTCCCAGCCATAATAACCCTTTGATTTTGAAAATTACCCATTTCTTTAAACACATGTTGATAAAATTCTCCTTGATTTTGAATGGGAGCATAAACATTAACAATAACATATTCTTCCCCTCCCAAGGTCCCATACATTATAATATATCTACCTGTATCATCCTTTTTCACCTTTAAAACATTAAAACCACAATTCTTTGAAATTATAATTGCTACTCCTCGCGATTTAGATGATCCACATGCTATCTCATATATTCTAGACCACCTCAATTTCAATTCATTGACTCCTTTCCTTGCCTGGTGCGTTTCTTGCAAGAATATAATATCTGCCTTATCCTTCTTTAGAAGTGCTTCTATTCGCCTTCTCTTAGTAACTGAACCTAGCCCCTTAACATTTAAAGTTGAAATTCTTAACTTATAATCCATCTATTAACATCATTTTTTTTCTTTTTTGGTCCCCAATAGTGAAAATAATACACAATAACATACCCCTTAACCCACCCCCACATTCATCTAAACTATCCCCCCTGCTTAGCCAGGGCAACTTGCCCCACCCTAAACCTACCCACCTATCCCAGGGGGGGGGGAAAGGACCCATCACCAGCCCGAACAGCAGCCCCTCATTCCCTCCCGGATAACTTCTTTATAAAACATTTTCTATTTCTTTTTTCTTCTCGTGTTGAAACGACCTCTTATACAATTCCTCCACTGGCTCCTTCTTCTTCCAGTTGACCCATCGATTCTGGACCCTCCGCATCATCATGAAGCCCCAACTCTCCCAGCAGGCCCATGCCTTGATCACATGATGAGATCTTGTATCTCTTACTGTTCCACACAAAAGTAAGAAAAACTGGGTAACCCCAATTGTATTGTAATCCCTTTCTGATCAAGACTGCTGTACACGGTTTAACACTTCGCCTCCACTTTATTGTTTGCTGACAAAGATCATTGTAGATTTGCAAAGTAGCCCCCTTAAAAGCTACTTGACCTTTCTTTCTAATCTCTTTCATGAAGACATCCTTCTTGTATAAATTTGCAAATTTCAGTACAACATCTCTGGATGTCATACCACGCCTTAATGCTCCCACTCTATGCACAATCTCAATGTCCATATCATCCCAAAAAATTGTTTCTCCAGAGACAGCTTCATTCATCCATTCCAAAATACTGCCTCTTAACTTATATCCAGTCTCCCCCATCTCCATGGGGAAGCCTCTGATCCGAATGTTGGAACGACGTTGCCTGTCTTGCATGTTAATCATCTGTATTTCCATCTCATTAAATTTCATTTCATACTTTTCAAAACTTTTTTCATCCTTCACCTGGAGTTTTTCCACCTTATCCACTCTAACTTGCAGCTCTTTAACTTGAACCCCTAAATGATCTATGGTCTTTCGCATGTGCTTCATATCCTCTTGATGCAGATTTTGAAATTTCTCAATTGCTTCTATTTGTTTCTGCTGGCCTGCTTCCATAGAGCTTTGAAACTGTAATAGAATTTTCTCCCAATCTGGTGCTGCCCCTTTAAGCTTGGCTGGAGATGTTGATTTTGGCTTGGCACCAGCAGGGAATTTGCCAGCTGAATCCGCCATTTTTCCGCCCTTCCCCCTCGCTGTCTCGGAACTTTCACTACCTCGTAGCTTATCAGGACCCAGTTGCTCAGTTTGATAAGAACATTCAATATCTTTAGTGTCAAGGATCCTAATTAGCCTTTTCAAACTGTTATCCGAGGGATGTGCCCGATCGCGTTTCCAAAGAGGGGGTAGGGACTTTTTCACCCGTCTGGAGCTCATAAACAATCCAGAGCGAAGCACATCAAAAGAAAGCTATTCTTTTTATTTCTTTATTAGCTCTATATCTGCATACCTTCCAGAAAGTAAACAGCAAAAGAGTTTAAACTCACGATTTGTCTTTCCTGTGTATTTGCAGATGTTTTCAAATCATTCCGGGAGCTCGGCAGAAAAGCTACTGCTCCATAGCCAGCGAAGGCTCCTCCCCTCCCCACTCTGCCATGAAGTTCACTGGGTGATTTTGGGCCAGTCACGGACTCTCAGCCTGACCTACCTCACAGGGTTGTTGTGAGAATAAAATGGGGAGGAGGAGGAGGAGGAGGATTCTGTAAGCCGCCTTGGGTTCCTGGAAGGAAAAAAGGTGGGGTATAAATATAATAAATAAATAAATAAATAAAAATAAATCTGGACCCCTGTAAAATTCTGTGAATAAGTGCAATAAAACCCTAGTCTGGAAGCACCACTAAACTTTTTGCTTTAAAAAAAAATACACATAATGTATGAATTGGAAGCATAATGAATCATAGTATAGAATATAATCACAAGGTGAAATAACAGGCCCATTAGATAGCAATAGCAGAAATGCATATGATTAGTACTTTGCATGATAGTGAAAATGAAGATTTATTTTTTTTAAATCAGTATAGGGTGGGAAGGTATTTTCTTGCATAATAAAATACATTTGCCAGGCCAGCCTCTCTCTACTATTCATTAAGTCAAAATTGCAATCTTATGCAGTCAGAGCTTAGGTGGGAGATACCGGTAAGTATGAGCACAGCTGCAGGTGTTTTAAATATTCTTTCTGCAGCTAGTCACCTAGCTGAACAGGCAACAGTCCTAGCTGTAAAAGTGGCTTTCCTATTCTGCTGGGTGAATGGCTGCTATAGAATCTTCGATTAAAAGTTTTAATATGTGGAGTTCCTTCTAATATTGCCTTTAGTGGCATGTGAGCCACTGCTATTTCTTCTTCAAGTTCATGTGGAAGGAGCCCGTGAAATGTCTCCTTCCCACACCAGTGTCACTCTTCCTTATGTTTCTTCAACCTTACTTTAATAAAAAAAATATCATTTGCCTGTTTTACATGTTATGTTTTAATTCTGACTACAGAACACTGTTGATATATTTTTATTTAGTGCTAATAGAAATACGGAAGTATGTTTTCTATAAGTAAGTTTATATCATAGAGATATGTACATAAAAATGCCTGCTATTATTTTCACACAAATTGTACAATTAAGTGTAAGAGGCCTTTTCTTGGATCTGTGTAGACTAGTTTTCCCCCCAACTAATTAACAATAATATCCTAAATTAACTTTTCTCTTTGTATTTCTAGTTGTATTGCTTGATACAACAACTGCAATTGGCGAGCTAGGATGGAAAACCTATCCACTAAATGGGGTAAGTCAGTATGTATAGATTTTAATTATTTTGCACCTGACAGTTTTAGAATAAACTGGGACAAATGAATGGAAAATATCTCTGTTTCTGGCCCAGTGAAACAGGAGTTAGTGTCCTCCTCGATTCACATAGAAACTGGGCTCTACTAAATGTTTCTTCAAATAGAACTGTGAGTAAAAGAATATGCATACAAAAGAGCATCATATACTAACCATCTTTCAGGATTTCTGTTCTAATGAATATTCATCACTGAATCAAGTGTTGTTTTATTAAGTATTAATATCTGTTTTTGTTGTCGCAAACTTGTGAGTTTTGATTTACCGGTACTATTTAAAAAGTATATCAATGAAGTTGGATCTTACACTTCAAATCATACTTGGTACAGGGTGGCGTAGTGGTTAGAGTGTTGGACTGGGACTTGGGAGATCTGGGTTCTATTCCCCGCTCGGCCCTGAAACTCACTGGGTGACTTTGGGCCAGTCACTGCCTCTCAGCCTAACCTACAGGGTTGTTGTGAGGATAAAATGGAGAGGAGGATTATGTAAGCCGCCTTGGGTTCCTTTCAGGAAAAAAGGGTGGGGTATAAATATAATAAAATAAATTAATAAAAATCAATGTTGTGGTTTTTTAAAAAAATTAAATGACATTTTTAATTAAAAATTGTATTAATAAATTTTTAATTAAAAATAATCCATAAACTACTATATTTCTCTCTCATTGTATAAATAACATAGTTACAATTAAATCTGATCACAAATGCTAAATCTACAACTAGGGGAGGGCAAAAGGGGAGCAGGAGGGTGGGAGAGGAGATGAGAAGCATGGATTCACAGGATCCTACAGCTTGCTCTCTGTTGCCATCCCTGCCCATGACTGGTAAGTCACCTGGACAGGCTCAGAGACCCATCTGAATGAAATGGCTGCTTTTTTCTTTTCTTTTCTTTTTTTGTAGGAGGAACAGGAGACGAAATTGCCTCCATTGTTTCTCCTGCCCTGTCTGGCTTTTGCTAGCAGTGTTTTGGATAGATGGAGGGCTCCGATCAGGAGTCCCATCAAAATGAATTAATGGCTCTGTAACACACACACTGAATTACCTACCAATCAAACATGGGCGTTCATTTCAATGTTTCCTCATAAAAATGGCTCTGTCCAATCTAACTACCAGCTTTTGCCTTTTGCATGTTCTGGGCTTTGCCATAATAGCTCAGTGATAGAGCACATGTTTTGCATGCTGAAAGTCCCAGGTGCTGAAGTGCTGGAGAGCAGCTGCCAGTCAATATTGACAATTCTGGACTACAGTCATGCCTTGGATTGAGAGCATAATTCATTCCGGAAACATGCTTGTGATCCAAAACACTCTTATATCAAAACGAAATCCCCGCAAAAAAATTTGTACAGAGATTTAAGCCGTACTACAGTACTTGTATTGCAAGACATCGCTTGTATATCAAGTTAAAAAAAATTAAATAAATATTTAAAAATTTGCTTGTCTTGCAAAATGCTCTCAAACCAAGTTACTTGCAATCCAAGGTATTACTGTATATGAACCAGTGGTCTGACAAAGTGTAAAGCAGCTTCCTAAGTTCCTGTGTTTCTCTGGATAAAGTCACGTGTGCAAAGAGACAAGCTCTATAGGATTGTTGTTATGTGTTTATATGATGGTGCACCAAGGCTGAGGAGTTAGTTAAGACATACAGCTATCTCTCCAAGGTCACGTCTTGGACAGAAAGCTGATGGTTGCCAGATGGTGCTTATGTGCGGCATCCAAAAGGTGACTGGATAGATAGCAGGGTCATAGATGTGAACTTAAACATTGCTAGCCCAATTATCTGCGCCTGGGTGGGTGTGAATAGGCACTTTGATTCCTGCAAGAAGTTGATGAGCCAATGTTTGGTACATGAAGTTCAGCATTGAAGTGTCCTGCTTGGAAACTAGTCCTTGTTTGGTTGTTCCCCACCTCGATCCAAGTGGAGAGGCGGGTAAGAAATAAATTATTATTATTATTATTATTATTATTATTATTATTATTATTATTATTATTAAAAACTCCTCCAGCCCAGCCCTATCAGTGGCACCTCTGAGGGTCAGGTGAGGTGTGGTAGCTGAGGAGGCTAGCTGGTGTTACCAGGCAGACTTCAGCATTAGAGCTACATTGAGAGAAAAAGGCAAGTGAGAGAGTAGCAGCTGTAGAGGGGTTCGGGTTTTTTTTTTTAACTTCTGTTTGCTGCCTCTGTTGCCCAGTGAAACAACCCATGAGCAACCCATGGTTGAAGGTTTAGACATCACGACAACCCATGTTTTGGACAACCCAGAGCGCTTACCCAGCAATAACAATGGATTTTCTTTCTGGGTTGTTCGTAATTTACAAACCATGGTTTGTTAGCAAGTCCGCGTTGGCACATCATGACAACCCAGAATTCAACAACCCATACTATGGGTTTTCGTGATATGTGCATGCACTAAGTACAGGAAATAACAGTCAGAGGCAAGGTGGAAACGAACAGTGGAGTGTACTGGAAAGAAAATGGTAAGACATTATAGTACAGATACAGCTTCCAGTACCTATATTCCCTCACACTTTTGCCACAGAAAAATAGTCATGGCTTCTGGGCATAAGAGAGATCCTATTTAGAAATATACCTTCCTTGATTTTGTTAAATGCTGTATTCAGTTGTAAATTAATGTGTTTTAGTGATCAGATTTGCAGATTGTTTAAGAAATATGTAAAGAACTATCAGTGCCACACTATTTAAATCAGTCATTTAAATCACCTTGATTTAAATCAATCCATACTGATTTGGCATGATTTAAAATGCATAGTAGGACTATTTCAAAAGTATGCATAAGAAATTTTTTTTGTCTGTCTGGTGTTAAGAATATGTTATTTAGAATTTTGTTTGTCTAGTTTAAAGGTTCAATATTGCAAACATTAACCTCGGCTCAATGAACCATCTGCAGAACAGGGTCCCACTGCTAACTATGGAAGTCATGGATCAGCAAATGCAAGCTGTTCCACAGCAAGGGGAAAACCCTGGGTGCACTTTCGGTACTCAGCTGTTGGATTCTGGCCACGATGTTATGCAAATATATTATACTGAATATAAGAATTGTTGTTGGGAGTGTTTTGTAAAGCGCCAGCTCTCATAGAAACTACTAGCAATTGAGGGATGCTTGCCACATTTTGTTTTAAGTCATTGTAGCACTAGTATGTTTGAAATGAATCACGTGCATGCAATGAACCCATGGAATGATTATATACAGCTGTATCAGGCTTGGGAGGAGACCAGTATATGGTTCCAATCCAGAAATTTGCTCAGCAAGGTCTTCACCTATAACTAAGCACTGAACTTACTTTTTTCAGTAGCAGCCCTGTGTAATATGAAAAGCAGCTTATGCCACTTAGTGCCCCTTCTGACATTTGCATTAAATGTGTGTGAGCCAGTGATTCACGTGTCCTACTCATGGTCAGGTAATGTCAGAAGTTCAAATTTATGGGAGAATGATGAGACCATGATGTGGCTTCTTCCAATTGCCTGAGTTTTCATAATGGGCAACTCTGGTGCCACAAGTCACAAGCACCTCTTAGAGTGCAATTCTACAATTCCCAGCATTCCCCAGCCAGCATGACTGGCTGGGGAATGCTGGGAGTTGTAGGCCTTTTTTCTGTCCAAACATGCATAGGATTGCACCTTTAATTAATTAAGATTAATTAAGATCTCAGACTTCTAGCATCACTGGAGTGGCAAAGGGAGGATACATGCAGTAGTAACTGCCACACTGTTAAGGTAAAAAAAAAAAAATCCTTAGAAAGGTATAGAGAGCAGCATCTGTGGACAAAGGAAATAGCTTTCCTTTGGACAAAGGCAAGTAAAGTGGACAAAGGAAATAGTCCACTTTACTTGCCTGAGCATCGTAGTGGGTACATTGTGCCCTGTGTGCTTATAGCTGGAAGTAATTGACAGGGGTGCTCTTGTGATTAAAACATAAAGATGAGAGCAGCTCTGAGTTCATAATTCAGTTTAGTGCATGTGAGAAGACACCTAGAAAGCAAGAAAGTTTTTTTTCTGTTTGAAGTCATTAGTTCTCAAGTGGTTACACTTCAAAGATCCGGTTATGTTTTCCATTTGACCAGTTCACTTAACAGTACATTGGAGGAACTTGTATAGTTCAACTTTTAATTAAGATGCTATATATTTAAGCACTTAATCCATTTTATAGATTAACTTCTTATCCTGAGAACTCTTTAAATTAAGCAGAGTTCTGTTGCTAGTGTATAATTTATTTTTATGTGTTGGCATTGTCTTTTCAATGTTGAGTATTTATGATGATGCTTGAGATGTTACAGACGAACAGAGGCATGGGGTACAATATCCACTAGTTGTTGTCCTGTACTAACTGTTCTCTTGTGCAATTCCCCTTCAATTTAGTGGGGCTTGCGCAGGACAGCTTCTTGGTGGATTGCAGCCAAGGAGTACCAAAAGTGTTGCCTGTTAGAAAAAAACTTTTTGTTTCATACTATTTTCTTTTAGGAAGAAAGATATATTATTCTTCCTCAGTACCATAATATATATTTTAAAAGTCTGCCCTCAGGGACTTTAAGCAATATGGCATTTCTTAATCTTAGCCTGTTTCCAAGTTTATGGATTACATTTTTCAGGAGTTTACAATCCTTTTTATTCTCAGACCATATTTCCGGTTTATTAATAGGTAGCATTTATGTTTTCTTTTGCAGTTTCCCTGTACCTTAGATTTTTAATTCTGAAATGTATGTTCCTTGGAAAAATATAGGCAAAACAAAATCTAGGTGAACAGTGATGGTAAGATGTACTATATTTATTGATTATATTCATCTGCAGAATCCTTCTTTAAAACAATAGACTGGTGGTAAGCGGAAGACTGTACTTTTTTTTTACTAGTATAGTGGAGTTCAGCACTGATACACCTGGGATAAAAAGGCCTACCAGATTACTATTTCCTAATCACCAAGACACTGGGGTTGCCCACAGAAGGCACAGCGTGTGCAGCAAACGGCATCTTTTCTAGTATCCTTTTTAAAGGCCATTGGGTTTCAGTAGCATGCCTAATCACATGTATGGATTGATATAAGTAGTGTAAACTACCAAAGTACTGTCATGCATTTTGAAGCACGTAGAATCTTGAAAGCAATAAAGAAATGCTATCGCAGGAAACCAGCTGTGTTGACCCCTTGCTCTAGGCCTATTTGTAACTGCAATAGCAGAGTGCTTCCCATCTGCCTTCTGGTAGTTTTTCCATTGATCAGAAGAGTACCACACATAAAGGAGGAGGAATCCATCATAGGTGCACTTGGGTTTACTATTTATTTATTATTTAAAACATTTGTATCCTGCTTCTCCATCCACTATGGATCCAGGGGATGTTTACAAGATAGTTAAAAACATCAAATTTGATGAAACCACATAAAAAGCAATACAAAACAAAAATGGCCAGCAAATGTTCCAAATACTAAAAAAATAAAATAGCATCGCTATTTCACAGTCCAAGGGCCCTTTGAAAAGCACCTCCACCATCCTACCCTTACATTTGGTAAAGAATTCCATAGCCTTCGTGTCACTATAGAAAAGGCCTATTGTATATGAGCCCCCTCTGCATTTAAAATGGCAGAAGAATATGCAGAAGGGTATGTAAAGATGATCTAAGTATCTGAATGGTGTACCATGCTCGTTCGGGACATGTGTCTTAATACATATCTGCAACCTATTTTCCATGTTCAGAGAATAAGCTCTACTGGAACACAAATTACTGACTGGGGCAGGGGGATTACTCTGATGGGGAATTTCTTCCCTCTATGACCCTGATTGTATTCTCTCGGAGGACAGGCTGCTGTCAGCCTGGTACAGCTGGCCAGAAACTAGAATATTTTACCAAACACAGAGCATGGATAACATTAGGAACACGGGTCTAGGTAACAGGGTGCCCTTGTAAGGTTCACAGGAAGAAGTAACAGAGACGATCCCATAGCTTTTCCAGAAAAGGGAAGTTTTATTGATAGCTTTTTAAAAAGCCAAATCTTGGAGTAAATTACTGAAGGGTTTTCCCAGGGGAGGAGGGTAAGAGAGAGAAAGGAGAGAGAGATGAGGCAGTGAGCCAAGAGTGGCTGTGTAATAGTACTTCAGTGTATGGGGAGGGGGAGGGGAAGTTGGGGGAGCTGGAAAGCTAGAGAAAAAGACAGACAGACAGACAGACAGAGCATGAGAGAAAGGGGAAATTAAAAGAATGAAGGAAGAGCAAAATATTACAATCTTATACTAATCCCTCCTTTATGATCTATTCAAAACAATCCAAAAGGTGAGAGTCCTCAGCATCAGGGTAAATCTGAGGGGAGTAGATATTCCAGACCACAGCATGGGCTTACCAGGCAAGGTCATAGGTTGCATAGGTTGAAAGCATGCACCCAAACCAGGGCTTTATTTATTTATTATATTTATACCCCACCTTTTTTCCTGCAAGGAACTCAAGGCGGCTTACATAATCCTCCTCCTCCTCTCCATTTTATCCTCACAACAACCCTGTGAGGTAGGTTAGGCTGAGAGTCAGTGACTGGCCCAAAGTCACCCAGTGAGTTTCATGGCTGAGCGGGGACTAGAACCTGGATCTCCGGAGTCCCAGGTGGATCATTCTCCACATGTGTCCAAAAGTCAAAAAGTAGAGATGCTATGGGCATCTTAGCTTGGAACTTCAAGGCCATGGGCAACATGAGAACCAGATAGCTCTCCCCTAAATAAAGAAGAATGCTAAGTCATGGTGTCAGGACCACTTATAGTCTTGATAAAACAAGACCAGGATAGCAACTTCCATGTGAACAGAAGAAGAGAGCAATCATCTGCATTTTTTCTGAATAGTGCTTGACTCTGGATGGGTGTGTTTTGGTGCTGGTAGATAGGTCACACAAGAACCTAGGGCTCTCAATAGCCAGTTCATATGTGTTAAATTGTTGTCTTGGTTACATACATTATACTACTGGATTTGACTTTAGCCATGCCCAAGAGTTCCTTAGCCCAAGGCATAGAAAGCCAGGACTGGTCCTGCCAATTCACTCTGACTTGGCTTGTCTGCTCTTGCTAGCTAGCTTCCTTTACAGACAAGATAGAGATGAAGCTGTTACAGACAAGATTGAGATGAGAGGTAAGATAAATTGAAAGTGTGGGGATAGATGAGTTGCTGCCCTCTGGTAAATTTGATTCATTTAGGAAACACGCCAGTCCTTGAGATATCCTAATCTCCCAGACCATATAGGGCAGGGGTGGGGAAATTCTGGCTAGTGTTGGTTTTGCATATGTTAGTCATAAGTCTGTTCCATCCTGCTTCTAAATCAGTTTGATTTATTTATTTTTTTAAAAAGCAAAACAATTTGAATTGATTTTTGTAGGTGATGGAGATTTTAGAGTCAAGGTATGGGAGGCATATCCCCAAAATAAAAGAACAACTTGTGCTTATTTAAATTTTGATATGTTTTAAATTACCTGTAATTAAGTCAATATTTTGTAATGTATTATAATAATGGACTATTGTATTTGTTTTGTGAATTGGTTTCGCAACAAGTGGGAGAGGGAAGATAGAAAACTGTGCAAATGCAATTACATATGTTTACAGTCCTATCTGGGAGTAAGCACTATTGAGGAAAGTGGAATTTAAAGCTGAGTAAACATGTATAGTATCAGGTTGCACAGCTGCAATCCCATACATAGTTAATTGGGTGTAAACTCCATTGAACTCAGTGGGATTTACTTCTGAGTAAATATGAGTGCATTGGATGAGTACACATGAACTAAGAAGAAAATGTATCTAATTCTTTTTATATTTTAGGTGAAATTTTAACACCACTGTTGTACAATACAGGACATTTCAGCTTCCAAGAGATCATACTTTCATTTGTGTTTGAAATCCACTAATATTAATTGATTATTGGAAGTGGGTATGAAGAAAAAATAGCTCTGTGTGGGGTCTTGATGAATAATTGAGCAAGATATATTCTGTTTCTTTGTAAAATGATGGGTATACTTTCTCGAGAATTGTCAACTGTAGACTGTTTATGTTGATAAATGGCTGCTTCTTAAAATGATCCCCAGATGTTCTTTTTATTATTTCTGCTTATCTAAAGAAGTTAACAGAATCTCTAACTTCAGTGACAAATTACTACATTCTCCATTCTAGCGTGAGGAGAGAGCAAATTGAAGTAGACCCAACTGCTTATTTCTCCCATCTGCTCCAATTCTCTAGCACAGGATTCCACACTACATTCGCTGTCTCTTCCTTCCCAAAATTTCTGTTTCCAGAAAGCTTCCCTACTACCATTTTATCACTTCTGAATAGGTCAGAGTGATAAAACATTTATCCTGTAGTAGTGGATATGACTTCAGAATTGCTGTGAAGATCTATAACGGGTTTGTTTTCTGAGCTGTGCTGCTTTCCTGGATGTTTCAAGCTACCGTTTTTCTCATGTTTCAATCATTTGTCATTTTCTCACTATTGTAATTCTATAAGCAGGGTCCAGGCTCAGTATTTCAATAAAGGGTTAGCAAAGCTATTTGTCATGGGACATACTAAAATCAGAAGACCGTTTCATGAAATGTGCATGCAGAGTGAGAGTTAATGCTGCCAGTTTTTTTTAAAAGAAGGCGACATCTCAGAGCTGTAGTATCCGAAACAAAAAGGATCGGGTTTTGCGTTTGAGCAGTGAAATGAGGTGCAATCCATCATGGATCTTTTGAGGAATTAGTAGTTAGATTTTAACATAAGCAATATCTTGCAACTCCAATTAATGCTTGTTTCTTAGCCTCCATTCACATGATTCCTACATAGGGTTGCCATCTTGTGATCCAAATGCATACCTTTTAAATATCCTGATGTAGTGGGAGGTAAGGAACAGAGGAAGCTACTTTATACTGAGTGAGACAAATGGTACATCTTAGCTCTGTACTGTCTACACCACGGGTGTTGAACCTCTTCCAGACTGAGGGCCAATTTCCATTTCAGAGAAGTTCTCGGAGGCTGCATTCCAATAGTGGGTGTGGCCGAAGGCAAAAGGAGCAGGACGGCCAAAAAAAACAAAAATACTAGCATATTTTAGCTTAAAGCTCTAACTGTCAGTACCAAGCCTAAGCAGAGGTATTTCAACTTTTCAGAATGAGAAAAAAATGCACAAAAGCCAGGAAGCCACCAAAAGTGGCCCCTAGCCCTGAGCTTCTGTGCCTACACTGGCCTACACTGACTGGTGCTGTGGCTTCTTTCAAGTGTTTTCCCCCATCCCTACCCCTGTACCAGTCCAATTGTTAGTTCCCTCCCTCACATACTGAGGTCAGCAGGACCAAGCCGTGAGGAGGGGATGGACCCACCTCAAGTTGCCACTTAGAATCATAGAATAGTAGAGTTGGAAGGGGCCTACAAGGCCCTCGTGTCCAACCCCTTGCTCAATGCAGGAACCCAAGTCAAAGCATCCCTGACAGATGGTTGTCCAGCTGCACCTTGAATGCCTCCAGTGTGGGAGAGCCCACAACCTCCCTAGGTAGTTGGTTCTACTGTCGTATTGCTCTAACAGTCAGGAAATCCTCCTGATGTCCAGGCGGAATCTGGCTTCCTGTAACTTGAGCCCATTATTCTGTGTCCTGCAATCTGTGATGGTCAAGAAGAGATCCTCCTGGCCCTCCTCTGTGTGACAACCTTTCAAGTACTTGAAGACTGCTATCATATCTCCCCTCAGTCTTCTCTTCTGAAGGCTAAACATTCCCAGTTGGTATGTGACAGGTAGAAATGTAGCAGCCAGGTGAAGCTTTTCACTGGATAGAGATACAGTGTTGGGGAAAACAGTACCTAATGGATTTCTACCTGACACACAGCTATTTATTATTTAAATAAGAAGAGACCAAGGTGGCTAATAAGAAATAACTAGATAAAACATTAACATACCAGGATAAAAATCCCAAAACAACATAAAACTAAGACCAGAAGAGTAAAAAAAGGGAGCATCCAAGTAAAACCAGTTTAGTTAAATTAATTATTAAAATAATTTCCAGCAGATAAAAACACTTATTATGCAAATACTTTGTACAAGGGAAAGTTTAACTGCCCAGTGAAAGGCCATTAGTGAGGGGGCAAGACATACTTTCCTTTGGAGGGATTGAGGGATCCCGGGTGCAGCCACGGAGAAGGCCTCCCCTGTTCCCAATCAAATATACTACTGGGAAGTGCAAGAGGCCCTCTATGGAAGATCTTAATAAACAGGCAGTTTCATATTAAAGGAATAGGAGCCCTGCCAAGAAAAGAGTGGGTAAACTTATTCTCGCTGTAGGCTTCAAAAATGATAGCTCTCAGCTCAGTGGGTCAATTTGCAGACTTGCAGTCTACATTGTCAAGGCTATCTTTACATGGAAAAGGGCAACAAACACGATTAGTTTTTAAATGAATGCCGAGTCTGGAATCCACAAGATGCCATTGTTAAAAGGGGAGTTTCTCATGAATCTTCCAGCTCATCAGTACGCTGTGTGTATCTTTTCATATGCACACCTGTGTCTAAAATAGCTAATTAGAACACATCTGCATTGAACAGTCTAGTGTAAGCGCCCCGGATTGTTTGGCTACAGCGGGACTCCTGAGAACATGTAATCCCAGTGATTGCAGCTATTGTAAATGCTTCCATTGTCAGTTAGCAAGCTTCTGATGAAATTAACCACAGATGTAATTACTTCACTTCAGAAATGTATTCCACTCCCTAGTGAGCTCTTCTGAGGCCTCTGAATAATTTCCAATTGCTGACTTATTAAAAAAAAAAAACTTTTAGGAAAGAATCTTTGGTTCTAAATTTGTCATACTATGCAAACTGTTGTTTGGTATGGTTGATTTTGAGGATTCAGGGATTTGTTGTTTGCTACCAGTTGATGTATGACTTTGCTCTTTCCTTTTATAATGATTCACAGTACATTTTTCACTCGGCACTAGAATATTTGTCTCCTCCTAAACCAATTTGATAATATTGTTAGGCTCTCTGGCATCTTCCCCCCCTTGCATTGTTTATCTCATACCTGTCATCCCGCTAGCAGTTTGTTAGTTATGGTCATTTGTCTTTTTGTGATATAGGTTTGTGGCTTCTCAAGGCTTTTAGGGCCAAACTAAATGTGACTAAACACATAATTAGAAACCATCCCAAGTTTTTTTTTTTGTTTTTTTTGAGGGAGTTGTTAATAAAGCAGGCATGGGCTGTGGTCATTATGAGAATCGGGATGTGGTGGGGGCTGCAACTGATACAATTTTGAATTATACATTCTGTCTCAAGTCTAGTTTCACCTTAGAAAATTGCCATTTTGATATACTTTAGCTCCCAAATCTGTGTAGTTTTTGAATATCTATTCAAGAACACTAAACTTAGGCTGATTTTATGAATATTTTGGCCATTTGATGAATGATCAAAAACTTTCGTTTAAGGGAGTAATCGTGAAACTGGTTTTCAGTTTTTAAAAAAAATCAAAATGTGTAGTTTCTGTAAAAAGGTGGCCAAAAATAGCAAAGGTCGCCATGAGTATTCTAGGTGTTTAACTAAAGACCTTCTCTCTTCTGGTGAATATTAGGGATACTTCCAAAAAGAACTTCCAATGGCCCCTCAAATGGGGTCAGGGAGAAGGCTTGCGTGTGGGGGAGGAGAGGAGGAGGCAGGCAGCTGGGCAGGTGGGTCACTAGAAACGAGCCGATGGCTCAAAAGGGCAGGGGACACAGGTGAGAGCTTACTTAAGCTCCTGGGTTCCCGGGGGAGATTCGACTAAGCGATAGCTTGTCTCTCCCTGTGGCGCGAAGTGCGGGTTTAGGCAGGAGCGATTAGGGTTATGGTGATCATCCAGTGGCACCTTTCAAGGTGACTGACGTTTACCCAAGGCTGCCCTCCCTAATGCCATGAGGCTTGGCAGGAGGGAGATTGGGACGGCTTTGGGGTTTTACCTTTCTCACCTACTTTGGGAGCCTGGAGGCGCCAAAGTACAGCGACGATGGTAGGGCCCTCCAGCTCCACATGGAGGGCAACTGGCCGGTGGCGGGCCATCCCGCCTCTGGTTCAGTTAGGATGTATTCGCCAAATATTGGTCTTTTACCCTGGCCAATGGCCGGGCTAGGTTAGAACCGCACTTCACCCTTCACAGATCTTCAATTCAATAAATGTGGCCCTGATTTGAAACCATATACCCTGTGTCTGCCTCTTCTTTATCTCGTCTTTACACGCGCAATTCTCCTCATACAAAGCTTTCCCTGGATTTTGGAGTTCTGAACTACCTGGTTGTCTTTTTAAACTTGAACTTCTGCCAGCAATCCAGATGCAGAGATTGCTGTTTCCTTGCTGCCATTCATTAGCAGTAAGAAACAGCAATTGTAACAGGATCACTGGGAGGGTAGACAGATTTAAGCCTCTTCTCCTCCCCAGCAATTTTCATACAGATAGGTGTTTCCCCGCTGCTGTTAGCTCCAACACTGGGCACTGCATGCAGTCTTGGGGCCAAAAGATTGCCCACTTCCTGTTCCATAATAAAGCACTGAATGCGTACAGCTCCTTCATGTCTTTCCCCTGCCCTATGATACTGATGTGCATTAATAAAATACTGTAAAAAAGCAATCTTGGTGTGGTTTTATGTTTCATTGTAAAATTTCTCATTCTGTGTTGTTTTACCAATGTACAAGAACCAACAGCCCTGTGAGAAGGATCCTGATGAGTTTTTGTTTTGATACTGATTTATCATGATTTTATTATTGTACTGTAATTTTACTTGTAAGCCACCATGGAAAGATTTGTATCCTTAAATATGGAACATAAATGATTATAATTAATTCATAATAGAATGGAATGTGGGAAATCTGTTCATTCCCGGTGAATATCCACTTGCATTCCAGCTTTGGGAATGGTTTTAACATTTGTTCAGATTAAGATTAGCCCTGTATCTGAAAACTTGTTGAGCTATTTCATAGATCATAGAGTTGGAAGGAGCCTACAAGGCTATCGAGTCCAAAGTTAAAGTGAAGATTTTGCAAGAAAGTGGAAGTATACCTTAATCGGAGGTGTGCAAAATACTTATATTGTATGCATATGTAGAACATAGAGCAGGCAAGATACCTGTACATTGTAAATTATCTAGGTCAACCCCTTATCTGAAGGCATGACATCCTTCATCTAAAACAGGGGTAAGCAACCTTTTCAGACCTGTGGACGCATTTATCATTTTTTCCAGGACCTGGAGGCAAATTTGCCATTTTTCCCCCAGGAATCTCTCTCTTCTGCCTGCCAACTACTTCCTCCTTCTTAGCTGTGGAGGTAGGGAGAAGCGAGGACAAGAGAGCGAGGGGATGGGGTTAAGGAAGGGGATGGAGAGGAGTTTGGGATGGGTCTTGGTGGGTGCTATCAAGGTTTTTGGCAGACACTGCTGTGCCAAAAGGGAACCACGTTCTCAGCCCCTGGTCTAAAACATCCCTTTTTTTAAAAACATCTAGCAAAAAAGATCCTTTCCCCAAAAATAATTAATTAAAAGCCATTCCCACCAAATGTGCATAAAATTAGCTTTGCCATTTCCACATCACCTCACAGTTCCCATAAATATGACTCAGTTGTTTAGGTGTCAAATAGTATTAATAGAGTATTTTATAATGATTCTCTTTATATTAATTCAGGGGGAACATGCCAGGCCTTGTAAAAATATTTTCTTCTACATCTCTGATGTAATTGGATGGCCAGTCGCTCTTTTCCATCTAGTTTTGAAGTTATTACTCTTATTTTCATCTCTCTATATAATTAACTGATAAATCTGTGATAGTAAACCTTTCCACTTCTTTCAGTCATAAATTGATTGCTCAAAAGTAGTTAAATCTGAATTCAACACAGTATTACGAATGTTAGAATTTATGTAGGAAAAGGCTGTATGTGCAATATCAATAATTACACATGTTTCTATATCCTGTGACCTTCTAACACTCTTGCTCAGTTATGTAGATAAAGAGATAGATTCCATATATAAATAGATGGTTCAGAATCTATTGATTGCTGCTAGGATGTTGGTTGCCAGAAACTGGAGGAGTAATGTTTTCCCCACGTTGAAAAAATTGTTGTATAAAGTTTGGAAGGTTGCAGAGATGACTACGCTAACTGAGTACAGTATGTCCATTTAAGAGATGGTAGACAAAAGGCTGCCTGTTTTTCCAATGTCTAGTACCCTTTTATTGTCTTTATGAGGGCTAGATATCCACAACGTGGATATCGAGAGATGTAAATGTTTATCCTTGTTATAGTCTGATCAAGAGGTAAAGTTTACTAATTTTTGAAAAACTATTCAATTGGTTTGCTGCTTTTTTACATGTTTAATAACATAATAGCTACCTGTTTAGAATGATATTTTGCAGGAATGTTAGATAATGTTGATGCCTGTTTTTTGTATGAATGTTATATTGTTTATAGCATTACGATACTTCCTTATATATATTATAGTTTTAAAAAAGAAAAAAAGAGAAGATCATAAGTTCCTTGAGAAGTCATTCCATATGTGAACTATTCATATTATTCAGATGTTCTTCCCACTGTTAAACCCTTCCCAGTGTTTTAAACTTATTCTCTCATGGGGGAATTCCTCTCACAAGATTTCCTTCCGGCACTACCTATGGGAGAACTGCTTCCTCACTGGGCAATCCAGTAACAGAGGCAGTATGCCTATGTGCTCCAGTTGCTGGGGAACTTGGGTGGGAGGGTGCTGTTGCACTCATTTCCTGCTTGTGGGATCCCATGGGCAGCTGGTTGGCCACTGTGTGAACCGAATGCTGGACTAGATGGACCCTTGATCTGATCCAGCATGGCTCTTCTTATCGTAGGGATGTATCCACGAATATTCGCGAGTCTCGAGGGGCTGAAGTGAGGCCGAAATCAGCCCCGCTCGGGCCCCCGAGACTCACGCACATTTCCTGGTCGCCCACTCGTCCCACCGCTCCACGCTGTGCTGGTAGTGATGGGTCCCGTCGTGTCATTTCTGGCTGCCAGGAAGTGATGCAACAGGACCCTGCACCGCGTTTTTGGCATAAAAACCAGGGCAACATAGCTTGAAACGGCCGTGAATAGCAAAACAACAGTTATATACAGGGCATTTCTTCACAACCCTGTAAGGAATATGAAATGAATATTTTTTTAAAAATTATTTTATTTTCAAGTTTAAAAACAGTAAGCTTATTAATGATAATGTGGTCTCCTGCACATTCAGAGGATGATCTCCAAACTATCCTAAATGCAGAATGCATTTGCAGAAGCATACGGAAAACTTGGTCTCTCACTTAACATCAAAAAAACCAAAGTGCTTCATCAGCAAGTGCAAGCTAACCCTTTGGTGATGCCATCTATCCAGCTTGGCGGGACAATACTGGAAAATGTCGAATCATTTTCTCTATCTTGGCAGCTATCTTTCTGTTACAGCTAACATCGACAGTGAAATCCAGCATCGTCTGAGCTCCGCAAGTGCCGCGTTTTCTCGAATGAAACATAGAGTGTTCGAGGATCGGGATATTTGTAAGAAGACCAAAACACTGGTTTATGAAGCCATTGTATTACCAATTTTATTGTATGCCTGCGAAACATGGACTATCTATAAACGTCACCTCCAACTCCTTGTAAGATTTCATCAATGTTGCCTCCGGAAAATCCTGCGAATTACTTGGGAAGATAGGCGAACAAATGTCAGTGTACTGGAAGAAGCAAAGACTACTAGCATTGAAAAAATGATCCTTCAACGCCAACTTCAGTGGACCGGTCATGTTGTTCGAATGCCTGACTGCCGTCTCCCAAAGCAGTTACTTTATTCCCAACTCAAGGATGGAAAGCGGAATATCGGTGGTCAATATAAGAGGTTTAAAGATGTTCTTAAGGCTAATCTAAAAAAATGCAATATAAACATCAAAAACTGGGAAGCTCTGGCCCATGGACGATCTAACTGGAGGTTGGCCTTTCACAAAGGTTCTATGGACTTTGAAGAAGCTCGAGTGCAAGGTGAAAGGGAGAAACGTGCTAAGCGAAAAGCACGTCAAATGAATCCTTTACAAGACCATCTTCCATCTGGTAACCTGTGTCCTCACTGTGGGAAGCTGTGTGGATCTAGAATTGGCCTCCACAGTCACTTACGGACCCATCGCTAGAGTCCTACACAATTTTCTTTAGAATTCTCCTCCTTTTAAAATCTCCTTTTGGTAAATTTTCTTTTTTATCCTGGAAGACAATCTTACTCGGTCACGAGTGATCGCCTGACTGACTGACTGACTGATTAAACTATATTAGTTCTTTCCAAATTATAAACATAGAGCCTGTTGGGATCACTTTTGGGTCCCCTTTTCTAAGCATATTTATGAGAATCTCTTTGAAAGTTGGACGTTCATAAGGTTCAGATTTGTTAGGGCTGCAGCTTTACCTTGCAGCCCTAAATATCTTTGCATGGACATCTTTCAACAATACCAGAAATATATGTTTTAATGGCATTGTTATGATACACATATTGGAATATACTAACTTCAGTATGTATGTGCTAGCACATTAATTTCTAGAATAAGGGTAGCTAATTTAGGGATGTGTGAATCAGCAAAACTCAAGCTTGCTGAAGTTCTCCAAATTCCATCTTGAAGCTCATTCCAACTCAAATCCATATCGGATTGCGAGCTTTGTTTTTTTCTTTTCTCATGAAAATCTATGTGTATTTCCTTGCGTATTTTTTCCAACTGTACGCATCAATTGTGCGCATCTTTGAAATGTACACATTCTTCTCCCATCAAATAGAGCGTATTTGTGGGCATTTTTCAAAAGTATGATTTTTTTCATTTTCATTTTTCAAATATATGCATGCTATTGAACACATTTTTGGTGGGTCCGTGATTCACACTGCAAGCTTGAAAAGGTACGGACTTCGAAGATTGCGTCCTTCAGTCTGGAAGGTGTGAATTGGGTAAATCCTGATCAAAAAACAAACTGAAATTAATTTCTTATACATCCCTAGCAGTTTGTTATAATGGCAGAACATGCTATTAAAGAAAAATCCTTGGGACATTGTAAGGGCAAGAGGATTAATAATAATCTAGCAGAACTTGACAGTTTGAGAGATGGCTGCATTTTTCATTTCTTGGAAAATTTATTCATTTAAAATCAACTTTCATTTTCTTGATCATATTATCATAGGCACATTTTAGACATGGATTCAGTTCGCACTAGCTGGCGGCCTCCATGCTTGCATCTCAGGAACATGTGTGGCTTTTGCCAGACATTCAGTAAGGCAGTGCTCAAAAGGTGGTGGCACTTGTGTGAACTGGCTCCTCAGTGAGGGGGAATTATGATTATTTAATAGCTTTATAGCCTGCTTTTCAAGGTAAAAACTCTCACAAAGTGGATTACAACTTAAATAAAAATACATAAACCCTATAAACAATATTTAATACATAAATAATTGAAACAACAAATAAGCTATAACAAGTAAAATAGCAGCAGCAGTGCAAAAACAAACAAACAAACAAACACCTTAGTTAAAAGCACAGTACAGTAAAATTAATCAAATGCAGGCTGGAATAAATAAGTCTTTAAAATCCTCCTAAAGGCCAGCAAAGAGAGGCTATACACACTTCCCTGGGGAGGGCATTCAAAAAATGTGGGGCTACCCTGTCCGTAGTACTTGTCAATCTCACTTCTTTTTCTGGTGGATCAGATAGCAGGGCCTCACATGTTGATCTTATAGCTTGGGCAGACTTGTATCAGTGCAGGCAGTCCTTCAAATAACCTGGTCCCAAACTATTTAGGACCTTAAAGTCTAATGCCAGCACCTGAAATTGAGCTGCTAAAATAGGCAGCAATTGTAGCTGGCACAGAATAGGTGTAACATGAACAGATGAATAACACATGTATATGATTTGCCTGATTGCAGTGGCTTTTTTTTTTTCTTGAACTACAAATTGTGAAAAGTTTAGACACAAGAAGTTATCTGTCCACACAAGAGGCACCTTTTCAACAGTGCCGCCTGGCCACAAGCTTGGATGCCTAACATGCTCCTAGAGCACTCATGTGCAGGTTGCTAGCTAGTGTGCACCAGCAGGTAATTACCCATATCTTGCTTGAAGTTGCCCTGGGGAGAGGGGCATTTCAAAAAATGTACCACCCACAAGATGCTCTACACAAGATGAACATCTTCCCAAGTAGCTTTATATGATATGCAATGCCTGTACAATAAATGCATACAGAGTACAGAGCATATTATGTACATGTTATGTAAAAGTACATATTATGCTAGATATGAGAGATATGTCTAGTGGGGTCTTTTTGTTTTGTTTTTTAAATAGGGAGTCCTCTGAGGGATATCCTGCTTAACCTACTGGCTTTATATCTGTTATATTCCTATTATATTAATGTGATGTGATACAGCAATGTGTTTTCTAATAATGGACAGTGTTTCATCCTGAAAATTGGGCCAGTTGTTAGTCCAGTACATCTAGGGAGCTAAGCAGTGTTCCTTGCTAATTTTCTAGCAAGATGACCTCTAACTAACACTTCACACTGGGAAGCTGTCATCTCCTTACTGCCCCAATGACTGTTGCAGTGCTTAGCATAAAGCAGGGCTTTTTTTTCTGGTGGAACTCACCAGAACTGAGTTCCAGCACCTTTTCTTCTATTAACTGCGTTACAATTTAATCGCCATCTACTCCCGAGGAAATGTAATCCAAGATGTTCCGGTACCCTTTTCTCCAGAAAAAAAGCACTGGCATAAAGTACTCAGAAGGAGGTAAAATCCATGCAGAATCTACACAGCTGATTCAAGAATATCAGTTTAATTGTAATATAGTGTTTTTCTTAATAAATGTGTCTTATATTGTGGTTTGAGACTAGGTTTGAGGCTTAAGGAGTAGGAATCTTTTAATATAGCTGTGAAACTGTGTATGGAGTACAGGAATATATTGACCTCTCCCTCCCTATGGAAATCAATTTGACTAAGGCATGACTAGCAGTCTGAGTCCAAACAAGTATTAATAAATAGCTCAATATTTATTCAGGTATTGCTGGAAAATTGTTGAAAGTTCAGGCACTTCTTGATGCTGCCATACAAGCTATAGTGAATTGTATCACCTCAGCCCTAATAATATCAAAAGTCCTTTTGCCTGAGTCCACTTCTGAAAGTCCTGAAAAATGCCTACTATACCTGTGACTGAGAGCCACTTATGACATAGAATGGGAGGATGTGCAAATGAATTGTACTTCCTTTTTTTCATACTTGGTAGCCTCACTTGACAGGAGTATTTGTGCATGTCCCTTGTGGGGAAATCCCCATAAAACCCATGTGAGTACAGCTTGCACATGTTCCCCATGGAGGTGAAACATGAATTCCACTTTCACATAATATAAAGTGTGGAAAGAGTATGTACGCATTCATCCTAACTCATGAATAAACACTTATGAATAAACTACAGCTATTGCAACCAGTCCTGGCTTCTGACTCCATGACTTCTTTCTCATAGGGAGCAACTTGTGCACTTACCTTGTATAGGATATCCCCACCCATCCCTTGGATGTACCTTTTTTAGACCTGTGAACCCTGAAATGCTCTGTTCATAAGAAAGCATAGGTTTGCATAAATATAATAGTGAAAACGACAGGCAGTGTAAAGAATAATAAGTCTATCTGAATATTTCAGATCTTGGAAAAGGTAGGAAATGAGCTAGCATACTGAACATAAAGCCTGTGTTTATGGAAATTCAAGATGCGGGATTAGGCAGTATGGCTTAGGGCTATGGTGATCATCCAGTGGCACCTTTCAAGGTGACTGACGTTTACCCAAGGCTGACCTCGCTAATGCCGTGAGGCTTAGCAGGAGGGAGATTGAGACGTCTTTGGGGTTTTGCCTTTCTCGCCTACATTGGGTGCCTAGAGGCGTCAAAGTAAGGCGACGATGGTAAAGCCCTCCAGCTCCACATGGAGGGCAACTGGCCGAGGGCGGACCAACCCGTCTCCAGTGCGGTTAAGATGTATTCGCCAAAATATTTAAAATATTGGTTTTTTCCCGGCCAATGGCCGGGCTAGGTTAGTACCGCACTTCGCCCTTCACAGATCTTCAATTCAATAAATGTGGCCCTGATTTGAAACCATATACTCTGTGTCTGACTCTTCTTTATCTCACCAATACACTCGCAAAGCATAGGTTTGCATAAATATAATAGTGAAAACGACAGGCAGTGTAAAGAATAATAAGTCTATCTGAATATTTCAAATCTTGGAAAAGGTAGGAAATGAGCTAGCATACTGAACATAAAGCCTGTGTTTATGGAAATTCAAGATGCATTGCAAGTATTTCTGTATATATTCTGATATATTTTTAGAGGCCAAGAAAGTACCACTGACAGTAATTTTATTCAGCATCACCTCTTTGAAGCTATCAAGTCAAGTAGTTGCATGTCACTGCCTCAGAAATGTTTCAGAGATTGCCAAGCCTCCACAGATACAGTGATGCCAGGGCAAAGTTCAAGCACTTGTCGTTAGAGATTCTATTACCGTACTTACAAAAAGATTCAAACCCCACTCCCAGGCAGGACTCTCTGGCACCTTAAAGTAATTAAACTTACCACTACACCATTGCATATAACAAGATAGTCTGAAGAGCCATCAAGTGGCAGGTTAGAAAAAAGAAATTGAGATATCTATGATTTTCATTATTTCATCCATCATCACAGATAAATCACTAAGATTTCCATTTTATAAATGGGAAACTGAGGCAGAGAAAAACCATAACTTGTCCAGTAAATCAATGGCTATTTTGGAATTGTTTGTGATCGGCAGCCTATCAATTAGGTAGCACTGAGTGTCTGAGAAACTGCAGTCATTTACTTAAAAAAGAAAAGTTGGCTTGTTTATGTTTGCAGAAGTAGGTGCATAAAGCAGACTGAATCTAGAAAGTTGAAGGGCTTGGAAAACTTTACTGAGTCCTAAACGGATAGTCTCCTGGCTAAGAAGCCAGAAGTGTAAAACAGCAGGGCAAATCAGGCTAGGCTTCTAGCAGAATGAAACTTCTACTACTTACTACTACTACAAAACACAGTGAACATGGTAGTCTTTACACACAAGAAATACAGGCTAAAAAGAGAAATTATTTGGCTCCACCTGGCTGCTAGGTAACATTCCCCCCTCCCTCTGTGAACTCTGTTTGCACCCAAGGTTCTCTGATGTGTCCAGAGCTGTTAATTAGCTCTGCATTGAATGATCCCTGTCTGTCACTGTACCTAACTGCTTTTAAAATTCCAGCAACAAATTAACCCACCAACTAGGTATTTTGTCCAGGTATTTCGTAGGGATGTACGAGAATTTTGTTTCAGTTTGCAGATTATTTGAACCGTGCCCCGCTCACAATCCCAAATGTGAATGGGATTAAAAAATAATAAATTGCAAAATTCTTGAATTTGCTATTGTGTTCGAAAAATGCATATTTTGAAAAATGTGCACTTTAAAATGTGCATTAAAAACACATTTTTATGCTTTAGTCAATGGAAGAAAAAAATGAGCACTTTTGAAAAACGCACACAAAAATGCACACTTTTCCAGTTCAAATGAAAAGAAAAACAAGTCACAAATGAGAATAGAAGCAAGATGAACTGAGCTATGAAATGGAGAGGTTAGGGAATCTCAGAGAACTCGAGCATCCCTGGTTCTCCTATCCCTATGTGCACTCAGAGCTTCATAGTATCTTGAACAGTGCATAAACATATTTTGTATAGGCGAAATCATTTCCAAGATTTGCATTAATGGCCAAGGACTTGCCAGTTAATTATAATCTAAAGACACATACCTAGTTTTATTTATCCATAGCTCTCAACTGCCTCCATGTTGTGGTCTGTTGCCAATGACTTTTTAAATTATTTTTTGTTGTGTTTTGCACAATATGGTCTTACTGTAATTTATATTGTCAAAAGAGGGTAATAGAAAGGAGAGCAATGATAACCTAGTTTATGAGGATGAACAATTTGTCTTATTGCACCAGTAGACATGATTGTTTCCCTAATTAGGGCCTTCCTATGTTGAGGAATATGTTAGTATCCATTTCAAGTCATAATAGCTTAAAGGGTTGATGGAGTTCCCTTTTAACTCCAGCATAGCTAAAGTGATTGCCTTGGCTCTCTGTTTCATATAGGATAGCTAAGGGGATTGACTTTAGCTCCCTGATTCTTGCCATGATGATTAAGGGGATTTGCTTAAATACCCCATTTCATGTGGTATAGCTACTGTAAAAGGATTAGTTTTAGATCTCATTTTCATGTGGGATAGCTAAAGGGATTAGCTTTAGCTCCTCATTTCATGCTACAGTAACTAAGGGCATTTACTGGAGCTGCCCATTTAGTTGCACTAAGAGCTCCTTCCTTCTATAACTGCTTTATCTTTTTCTACTAGTATCAGATAAAAATAATAATCTGGTTGTACTTGTATGTGTATTTTTATTACAGTTGGTAGACACTGCATGGCACTTTATCTTGTGTTATTTTTTCTTCTTCGAGTGATTAACCTAGCACCCTTTCTGTGTACTAACAATGTGGATTTTTTTTAAAAAAATAAAGCCATAGTAAAGTATAGCTGTCCACTTTTCAGCCCTGATTATACATCCTCCCTTTATATTCTCAGTCTCTCCATTCAACATAAGCTCACCTTTTGTCTGCCTCTAATGTCTCTTTCTTCCACTTCTGCCGTCATGGTATGTGCTGTGCAACCTCTTATATCACTTTGTTTCCCTTGCCTTCAGTGTTTATCCACTACTTAATTATGCATTGGTGAGTGAGTGTGATGTAATGGGTCAAGAGGTAGGCTCTGAATGTAGAAAGCATGCCTGCTCAGCTATGAAGCTCACTGGGTAGCCTGTGGAAAATCATTATTTCTCAGCCTAAATCATTATCTCTCAACCCCTACCTTGCAGGGCAGTTGGGAGAATGAAATGAGAGAATCCTACATATACTTCCTGTAATATGGATGGGATGCAAATGTGATAAACCCCCAAACTTTGTATATTGTATGCTGCCTGTAAAGCAAACATGTAAATTCTATACAATGAAACATAGGAAACTGCCTTATACCAGTCAGACGTTGGTCTGTGTAGCCCAGTATTGTTGACACTTACTGGCAGCGACTCTCCAGGGTTTCAGGCAGGATTTTTTCCTAGTCCTACCTGGAGATGCTGGGGATTGAACCTGCAACCAGCTGCATTCAAAACATGTGCTGTACCACTCCCACGGCACTCCATAAATATGCAGCTGTGCTCCTAAATTAGACATGGGGACAATATCAAATACTACGGGGAAAGGTTTGCAAATAGAGGCCCAGCTCAGAAAACTGCCATGGGGACAGCAAGGACATTACTTGAAATTATGGGGGCAGCATAAACATTACAATACTTGAGGATTTCAGAACCAGGGCTTTTTTTCTGGTGGAACTCACCGGAACTGAGTTCCAGCACCTTTTCTTCTATTAATTGCATTACAATTTAATCGCCATCTACTCCCGAGGAAATGTAATCCAAGAGTTCCGGTACCTTTTTCTCCAGAAAAAAAGCACTGTTCAGAACCATATTTTCTACCAGACTAACATCTGTCACAGAATATAGCTACATTAACCTGACAGGCAGACTCGTCCCTGTCCAGAACTGGAACTGCATTTTCTATACAGGTCTGCTGAACAGGCCACATCTCTGATCAGTTATGGGAGCCACAATTTAAGAAGGAGGGTGTGTTCAGAGGAGGGTGAGCAGGATGGTGAGAGGTCTGGAAAGAGCTGGGTAAATTTAGCCTAGAAAAGAGAAGATTAAGAGGAGATAGGATAACAGTTTTCAAATATCTGAAGGTTTGTCATGCTGAAGATGGAGCAGACTTGTTCTCTGCTGCTCCAGAGGGCAGGACTAGAACCAATGGGTAGAAAATGTAAGGAAGACGATTTTGGATAAACAGGAGAAGCTTCCTAATGGTAAGAGAGCTGTCTGAACAGTCTGGGAGATGGTTGGCACTCCTTCACTGGAGGTTTAAGCAAAGGCTTGGCAGCCATTTGTCAGGGACGCTGTAGTTGAATTCTCTTCCAATTCTATGATTCTACCAAACAGGGAGAAGCTGTTTTCTTCCTTTTTGTAAGTATAAAGAGCCTTTCCATTATAAGGACTTGTTCTTAAAAACATGGTTCCGCTTTATTACATACATCAGTGCAGCATCTACAGACCAGCATCAACCGAGTGCACAACAGAAGCAATAGAAGAATGTAGGATAAGGCAATAGTAGCAAAACAAAAACAAAAAATCTGTGGACATTCATAAGGAGAATGCACATTTCTCACAAGAAATCCATAGGATAGGAAATAATTAACATGACAATACAACTTTAGCCAGTGTGGCGTAGTGGTGAGAGTGTTGGACTGGGACTTGGGAGATCTGGGTTCTAGTCCCCGCTTGGCCATGAAACTCATTGGGTGACTTTGGGCCAGTCACTGACTCTCAGCCTAACCTACAGGGTAGTTGTGAGGATAAAATGGAGAGGAGGAGGAGGAGGATTATGTAAGCCGCCTTGGGTTCCTTGCAGGAAAAAAGGCGGGGTATAAATATAATAAATATAGATAAATATAAATATAAATAAATTTAGTTCTACTATATAACAAAGTTGCATTGTCCCTGTATCTAATCTGTTCCCATTGATAATATCTTATTTCTGCAACCATGTATGACCATTGTTTGTATGACCATTAACCAAATGCTACAACACAGAGCTGATTCAGCATTTTTTCATTTTATTCTATCATCTTTAATGCAAAGTGAACTGATGATTTCATCTAGGCTGAAGGTGCTCAGTTAGTTAGTATTGGTGGCCAGTTGGTTTCTGTAGACAAGTCTGCGAGTCATACCTCCCTGCCTGTATGAATGCTGAAGGAGATAGTTTGGTAGTTTTGGATGCAACCAAAAGTTCTTTTTTCCCCCTTTTCTTTTTTGCAGCTAGCTAGCAAGCAAGGAGCAAGGGAGGGGTTGCTGTTTCATTTGGAGGCTGATGCTGCTTCCAGAGTAATACTGCCTTCCTTCTTTCCTGTGCTCCCCTGCTCAGCATCCTAAATCTCCAGTATTCTCCTCCCATTAGGAAGCTCACCCTGTAACTAACGGCTGCTCCTGGAAATTCCTATCACTTGAGGAAGTAGGAGATTCAAAACAGGAGGGAGGGAGTAGGTGGCTCAAAACTATTACATATCCATTATGTTTCTTTCCCTTTCTCATCCCTTCATCCCAGAAGAGTTCTGTGTGTCAACACTATTAATTACTATATTATTTTGCTTGCACTGACCAAGTTTCCAAGGCATGACAACCCACGATGGCTTAATTTAGCTGTGGGGGCTATTGTGTTGTGCTGGGCGCCCACGTCCGCCCTTTTGGCATGGAGGCCACGGGGGGCCCTGCTTGCCGTGGTTTGCCATGTAATGCAACCCGGGCATTGTGGGTTGTTTGAGGGGCAAGCTACAAGCGCCACTGCCGCTTGCATATTCAAGGTGGCAGCTGGAGTGCTCCACTAAGCCCTGTGGGGAAATTAACCCATGGTGGCTTAACATTACATGCAAACAGGCCATGTTTATACCTTGCACTATGTTAATATTTGTTTTATTTATTATTTATTTATTTGTTATATTTATACCCTGCCTTTTTTCCTGCAAGGAAACCAAGGCAGCTTACATAATCCTCCTCTCCATTTTATCCTCACAACAAACCTGTGAGGTAAGTTAGGCTGAGAGTCAGTGACTGGCCGAAAGTCACCCAGTGAGTTTCATGGCTGAGCAGGGACTAGAACCCAGATCTCCTGAGTCCCAGTCCAACACTCTCAACACCACGCCACACTGGCACTATGTTAATATGTTGATGCTCACAATATAAAGGCCAATTTTCAATTTAGGGGTCTGAAGGTGAGATGTAAGCTACATATCGAGTACCAGCTGAGGTAGAACTTGCCCTAAGTTAGACCCTTGCCCTAAGCTACATATCGAGTACCCAGCTGAGGTAGAACTTGAACCTAGATCTCCCTGGGTCCGATTTCAGTGTTTTATTTATGGGATCATATTATTTATTTTTCTGTTTCCTATAAAAGCAAAGCCAGAAGAAAATTCGGTATGTTATGACATTTTCAACACCTAAAATAAGTGTGGAAATGGAAAATTTAGAGATGTTTTGTAACAGGAGCATTAACTTGAAGATATAATGCATCCTGAATATTTTATGATGGCATACATATAGGAGCAAGAAATATACAATAGAGACATTACTGCAATGTCTACAAGGCCCCATAAGGTTTTCTCTTTGGGAAGCTTTCTTCATGGATTGTCTTAGACTTAGTAAATTTTACACTCATTTACCCAATTTTTAAACTATACCACATGGCAAACATTAACCTGCTAGCCACATACTCATATAAAATATACATTTTTCAAGCAATCTTACCATATGCACCAATAAATATTAATGACATCACTGAGACTTATGTATAAGTAATCAGGGGCAGGATTGCAACCTTTATAGATAAAATCTAAAAGCTAAATATAAATATGCATAGTATTCAAAGAACGCAACATACCATATATTATAGTTGAGATGATTTGTGAGTTCATGTTGGGCTCTGTACTGGACACTAAATGGGCATTTAAATTCCTACCAATGGCAGTCCTTTTGATGTACTGCTACTAGATAATGTGCCTGTATTAAAATTCAAAGTACATTTTATACCCTACAAGTAGGAATATTCAGGGGAAAAAGATATGGCACTTCAGTAAGAGAGCAATAGCTCAGAGCACATGCTTTGCATGTATAAAAATAGTTTGTTCAATCCCTGGCTTCTCCCATAAAAGGAGGGTTCTCAGGAGGCTGTGCTAGAAAATGACTCTACTGAAGACACCGGAGAGCCACTGCCAGTCAAACTAGACAATATTAGGCAAGATGGACCAAAGGCATTTCCTTATATCTCATGAAAATAAACATAGTAGTCATACCATATGGCATGACTTCTGTAGCATACTATGGTATGCCATAGTAGCTGCTTTTAAAACTAAATTGCTTTAGCAACATCTTGGCATTAGGTCATTAAATAAATACAACATACAAAGAGCTCTGCTGGATCAGTCCGTTGATCTGTCTGTCAGCATCCTGTTTCCAACAGCAGCCAGACAGATGTCTCTGGACATCTTGTAGGCATGAAAGCAGCAGTCTTCCCCTTCCCCTTCATTTGTCTCTAGTATCTGGTATTCACAGGTTTGCTATCTCTGTGCTTGAGGGTTGCAGTTTCCTATCTTGGCTCAGACTAAGCATCAACATTGGGCCGGTTTGCACAATCGCCACAGCTTAAATAATTGTGGTTTATTTAATCTGGTTTAGGGTTATGCAAGGGTTGTTTAACCCTCGCATAAGCCACCCTCACTGGGTTCACATGACATAAAAAGCTACGTCGACTGCCTGCAGCAGCTTGAATATTCAAAAGGGTGATCAGCCCACCACGGTGATCGTGCAAACCTGGTCATTCTCTGACACACAAAAGGTCTTGTCTGTTTTGCAAAAATGGGAGAAGTCACTGGTATGTTTTTGCTTGGTCTGTCTCTTTGTGCAAGTTCCTTATGTTTCTGGTGTGCTGATTTTTACTTATAGCCAGACTTGATAGAATGACCTTCCCCCGGAACACGCGCAGCTGTGGGCAGGGAGGATTTTGCGAGCGGGGAGGAAGTGAGTTGAGAGACTTACCTGTCAACGCAGGTATCCCATCAGCAAGGGGATGGGGCTACAGGAGCTAATATTAGGCCTGGCAGCCCCACCCACACCGTTTCCTGCAGCAATAATAAAAAATAATACTGCTAATAATATCATAATGTCCTTATACAAATTGATGGTGTGATTGCACTTGGAATACTGTTCTGGTTACCTCAAAAAGGATATTGTAGAGTGGAAATGGTGTAGAGAAGGGCAACCAAAATCATCAAGAGACTGAAACAGGTCTCCTGTGTGGAAAAGTTATAACATTTGGGGCTCTTAACTTAGAATAAAGGTGAGTAAGGAGACGTGATTGAGGTAGATAAAAGTATGGCTGGCATGGAGAAATTGGATAGGAAGAAGTTTTTTTCTCTCTCCCATAACACTAGGACCTGGGGTCATCCAGTGAAGCTGAGTGGTGGGAGATTCAGGACAGATAAAAGGAAATACTTCTTTACAGATCACACACTACCACAAGATGCAGTGATGGCCACCAACTTGGATGGCTGTAAAAATGATTAGACACACTCGTAGAGGATAACACTTTCAGTGCCTACTAGTCATGATAGCTATACATTACCTCCAGTATCAGAAGCAGTTTGCCTCAGTATGCCAGTTGCTGCGGAGCACAAGCATGAGGATGCTATTCCATTCATGTCCTGCTATGGGCCTCCCATTGGTGTCTGATTGGTCACTGTGGGAACAGAATGCCGGACTAGATAGGCTTTTGGTCTGATTCAGCATGACTCTTCTTACGTTTTTATATATATTACTTATATACAGGTAAGAAATGCCCTTTAGACATTGTTCCCTGACCCTGGGATCTTGTGTCAATTGTTCTATGCACTTTGTGCTTGAAGAATAAACATATTTCAGTTTAGTTTAAAATATTGTTGTGTACTTGAATTTTTTCTTCTGCTAAAATCATATTGTTTCATCAATTTTGTAATGATTGACTATAAATGGAAATTAGACATGGAAATGGAAATTATATTTAAAATGCCTGTACAAACCAGCATATTATCCAAAAACTGGGCTGTGCATCTGCTTTGGACAGAACCCGAATCTAGAACTAAGGGCCAAACCAGAAATTACTTTAAATCTGTATCTAGCAGATATGTCTTTTATTCACTTACACTATAGAGTAGGTGCAAGGGACCCTGATCCAGATTTTTAAAGGAACCCTAACCCTCCACCCATGTTAGGGCCCAGATCTTGATTGGTGGCCCTACACCTATTCTAGAGTAAAAATGAAAAAAAGATGTAACTACTAGATATGGATTTAATGTAATGCCTGTTTTGGCCCCAAGGCAGATTGCTTCTGAGAGATTTGGGAGTTGGCCAAAGCAAAGTGGTCTGAAGTGGAACGGGCTGCTCACAAAGCTTCTGACCCACTTCAGAGGGACACAGATCTGCTACATACTCCCTCCATATCCAGTTCTCCATAAAAGAAAAGCACCAGCTGTGGGGAGTGAGAGATGGGGCTGTCATTTTGTGACTGAAAGCTCTACCTTCCAGCCTGGCTATAATTTTACCAGGGCTTTCCTTTTAATGTCCAGTCACAGTGCTTTTGAGAGGAATGTAGAAGAAATGTATCAGATACTGTTATTTCAGTATTTTCACTGCATTTTGTGACTATGTGTCTGTGGTAGCAGAGGCAATAGCAGTGTTCAGAGCTTCCAAGAATAGTTTGAGAGCCAGCACTAACTGAAAGGTACCTGTACCTACTTCTGCTTGTTCAGTGGGTGTCTGCTGTGTTGACATGAACTTGATACAAACTCACAAACAGGTATGTGGAGTTTCACCAAAGTCAATATCCTCCAACACTTTCTTCCTGGCTGCCTAGTACAGTAGATGGCAGGGAACCTCTTCCTGCTAAAGGTGGTGCCTCCTAGCAACTCATAGTGTGGCTTACGCTGGCTCAGCTTGTCTGAGCGTGGAAAGCTAAGCAGGGTCGGGCCTGGTTGCTACTTGGATGGGAGACCCCTCCTCTAGTTTTCTGCATTGAGCAGGGGGTTGGACTCGATAGCCTTGTAGGCTCCTTCCAACTCTATGAAATCTATGAAACCTCCTCCAGGCAGGAAAGCTAGCTATGTGGGAGGAGAGAACTGATCTTGCCACCTCTGCAGCTTCCTCTTCCACTGTTCTTAATGTAAAGCCACATTGATGAACTGTGAAACAGGAATAAGAATGAAACCCCCTTTCTGCCTGAAAGAATATAGGGGGGAGGGTGCTCTGAAGGCTTTACAAACAGGTAGGGTTTGTGTATGTGTATGTGTATGTGTATGTGTATGTGTATGTGTATGTGTATGTGTATGTGTATGTGTATGTGTATGTGTAAGGCATACAATACACACAACAAAGAACGCAGCAAATTGCCCACAAATGCAGGGAATCCCTTTTAACACACTCCAGACTTTAAAGGTTCCCCTTGCAGTGTATGATATAGTGTGCACAATCTTTGTAGTGTACACTTTGATATATATTTTCAATAAAGTGGCCTTCCACTCCATCAGGGATGAAGTACTGTGATTTTGGTGCTAACTGAGCAGGGGCGGGGGGAATCTCAAATTGTTTTCCATTCATCATTACTCCATAACCTCTGCAACTATCCTTCTGAAATTTTGCAGGTTACTTACCTCAGAGCACCTCTATGATATATGTCTTTTTCATACAAATTGCCTAAAAAGTCACCAGGGGGAAATGAATGTTTTTTTACTCCCCACCAACTGTACAGATCTCTGCAAAAAACCATACCCCTGCACCTATATAAACTTTAGAAGGCCTCATCCCATCAGAAGGGATAACCTTGTGTGCAAACTTCTTCCAAGTCTGCCATGAAATAATAGTCACTCCTATTAAATTTAAAAAAAACAAAACTTTTAAAACCTCAAAATTAAAAGGTGCCTAGTACAAAAACCATCACCTTTTTGTCTGACATTTATTAGTCCTCATTCACTCAGAAGGGGCTACTAAGGGTCCAATCCTATCAATTGCGCCCTGGGAAGCCCCCAAATTTCCCATGCTCTGCCGGGCTGAAGCCGTCAGGGTGGGAGGAATGGTGGAGGCAATCTTTGCCTCCCGCCCTCCAATCTCCTATATTTTCAGTAGACTGGCTTTTCAGCCCATCTGGCGAGGGCACTTTGGAGGGGGAAGGAAGGAAGCTGGAGGAGGCTCAGGATAACTCGCATCCTGGCCTCTCTAGTCTCCTCCCCTCCGTGCCCACTGGAACACCCCCTTTCCTCAGGCTCTGAGGTTGCTTTCCCAACCTCGGAAAGGCAGTCAGCGCAATTCTCTCCATGCGAGCTGCAAGGGGGAGAGGTCTGGGACTGGATCTCCAACCCGCCCTTCAAAAGGATTTTATGAGCCATCCTATGGTCCCTAGCACACTCACCCAAGGACCACAGGATTGCTCTATCTGGCTACAATTCCATCCAATTCATACAAAAAGTAAAAAAGATTAAAATGTTATAGTTGTCTGTTCATTTTTCCATGACAGGGAGACATATGCAGCTTTGGATGTCTGAAGCAAGACTGCTTCAAACCATAGGTGAAGCAGGTCATGCCCAAAGTAGTCCAAGGTGAAGTGACACAGTATCTGAAGCAGGATCTGAATTGAATCTTGTCTACTAGGAAAACCCCTACAGCTTATTCACTCACTGAGCTTAATCCTTAGATCTTGTTTGAAGAAGGCGATTGTAAGCCAGACCATCGGAATAATGCAAAGTTAACTGTAGTCAATTTAGGCAAGTTGTAAGATTGAAGAATGGATTCCTATTCTCCACTCCCTCCAGTTTATACATGAAATACCACAACTTGGCACTATGTGGCTTTCGACAATGTCACTCATTTTCCCTGATGTAGAGTTCATGCACATGACGTTCATATATGAACAAAGGCTTCTTCAAAGGCTTCAATATATATCCCTGTGTTAGTGTGTTTGCCATTTCAAAACTGTGCCCTGAATTAACTAAGGGAATGATGAAGCCCTTGCAGAAGGGAAAGTTCCATGTGTATAGCGGAGCTCTCAGATTTACAAGGAATCATAACATAAGAAGAACCCTGCAGCATCAGATCAAAGGCCTATATCGAGGCCAATATCCTGTTGCTCACAGTAGCTAAGCAGATGCCCATGGGAAACCCAGAAGCAGGACATGAGGGCAACCCTCCCCAGTGTTGTTTCCTAGCAACTGGTATTCAGAGGCATGCTGCCTCCGGTCCTGGATAGCCATCATGACTAGTAACCATTCAAGACTTTATCCTTCAATTTTGTCTAATCCTCTTTTAAAGCATCTAAGTTGGTGGCCATCACTACATCTTATGGAAGCAAATTCTAAGTTTAACTATGTGACATGTAAATTACTGGATCAGAGAAGTTATGTCCTTGCCCAGGGTGCAAACTACAACCACATGCAGCTGTCATTGGCCAATTGCTTTAAACTGCTTAGGTGGTAAACTTGGCCTGGAGTGGCAAGCCTAGTCTATATGTTCTGTCTGCATACAGAATTGATGCACTAGAAGTAGACAAAGAAAATGTGAAGATAATGCAATCCTTTACTTATATTTCTTAGACACTTTGTGCAGATAGCTCATTTCTGCATCTCTGGCAAGGTCACTGTTCGTAATCACACTAGTTATCCTTGGGGACTGTAACATTAGACAGATTATATTTTTATTAATATCCTTAGTTTGCCTAAAGTAACATTACAAAAAGCTGAATAACATGATACTGGAGATGGAGACCTTATTGATCTTGATATTTTAAATTTTCTTTTGAAGTTAAAAGTATTTTTATACTCTGTCTGAGATCAGTACATTAAACCCGGGGGTGGGGGTAGGATTCATAGATTCATAGATCATAGAGTTGGAAGGAGCCTACAAGGCTATAATGAGTCCAATCCCCTGCTCAATACAGGAAACTAGAGGAGGGGTCTCCCATCCAAGTAACAACCAGGCCTGACCCTGCTTAGCTTTCCACACTCAGGCAAGCTGAGCCAGCGTAAGCCACAGGCTCGATTCCATCAAGCTCAGCTGAGAGTGGCTTCAATGCAAATAGGAGAAGGTGGACCTGGAAGGGGTGGTGAGGACAGCCAGGCAGTGCTATGGCCTGTTAGGCCCTTGGTTTGGTAGCCTGTAGGAGCGCTGGCCTATAGGCAGCAGTGTGGTGGGCTCCCTCGCTGACTGTGACTATGCAAACCACTGACTTCCCCTCCTTTTTCACGTGGCATGGGCCTCTGGCTGAGTTGTTCACTTTAATTTAAAGTGAACCAATGAGTTGTTTTCCATCCCACAGGGGAGGGGAGGTGGGGGGAGAACACAGGAGTGCACACCAGTTTCTGCTGCTTCCCTCATCCTAGCTTTGCTTGCTTGCCTGTCCATCCCTTACTGTGTCTGGTTGAGCTGGTGGAGCAAGTGAACCAAGGCTCATCTACAGCAGCAGCAACTCGGTTCTTCTTATGTGTGCTGCCCCTGGGTTGTATATATGTGATCGTGTAGTACTCTAATGCTGAACATCAGTAATCTGTTTCTATATGTAACAGTTATGTGCCTGCTGGGGGTGAGTTTTGGAGGGCTGGCAACTATTGCTCTATATACATTGCAGTCCTTCTGAATTTCTGAATCAGAGAAGTTTGGAAGTTCCTACTTAGGAAAAACATCCAAGGAAGCCCAAAAGAAGCTAAAATGAATTTCAGTGCAATTAGTTAAAATGTTCATTATGATGTATTCATAATGGAATGTTTCTTTACAATATATGCTGCATCACAGGGAAGATTGTACTTGTTTTCGATATCAAGAAAGTTTTCTCATGCAAAGTTTTTACTCTTTTGTGTTTATACTCTGCACACTGAATTTATTTCCTTTCACCACCATGACTACATTTTCATCTCCCCCCCCCCTCTCTCTCCTTGAATTGCCTGATGTACTTTTTATTCTGGACAAGTAATTCCTTTCTAAAATTGGCTTCTCTCTTTTGCCTTTCATCTTTTTCTGAACTTGGCAGCTACACTAAGGAGCTTTGATGTCAATACAATTTACACTCCTAGGAAAGCATAAGCTAATTGTTATTTGGCAAGTACATTATCGGGATTGGCTACCTGTTACCTTTGTACTGTTAAGCGGTTAATAAATTTTCTTTATGGGGTTCACTTTTATTGTTACTGTATCATTTTTTCATCATTTACTGCACTTTGTTCTGGTTTTCATTTATTTGCATTGCATTTGTTGTATTCAGAGTTGCCTAGTTTTCACCCTCTTCCTTCCAGTTTCATCCACATGAATGCAGATTACTGTAACTGAGGAGTACTAATGCTTATGGGCAGGTGAACATACTTTATTAATCCAGACAGCTTGCATACACTTCAGGATGCCAACCATACTTTGTCAACCACAATCCCTTTGTTTCTTTTCTTTGCTGCAATCTTTGAATACTAATTATGCTTTTCTACATGCCTTTGAGCTCAAGTAGCACAACTAATTCACCTTCTATCCACTGATTGGTTACTGTTGGCACAGTATTCATTGCTTACTTTTGTCTTTTGGCCTTTCTAACTTGATATATTTTTTTTCTTATTAGTATGTAACATAGACCTTAGGGACCCAGCCAAGGTACTCCAATATATGCCTGTAACAAAAACAGAATGTTCTAGCATATAAAACCACATATATCTGTCTCTGTATCTAAAAAAGAAAAAAAAATATTTCATACCACAAATAAGAGCAAATTTATTTGAGTCTATGTCTACAAAGTGTCAATGTAGTATTGTTTTTACTAGTGTCCCTTCTTATTTCCCCCCTTTTTGAAATGGCTTAAATGTCTTTCACCAAATTTATGTAAGCTGTCTAAGGCATATCCCAGCAGAGAGTAAGTGCATTCAGGGCCAGTGCTACTATTAGGCCAACTAGGCTGCTGCCTAGGGTGCCAGGCTGAAGGGGGCGCCAGAAACTCCAACTCCCTCCCGAAAACACTTCACATATATCTACGGAAGAAAAGCTTTTTTTTAAAAAAAAAAATCTTTTGGGTTGTTTGAACTGCCCGTCGCTAGCTGCTCTCCTCTTCCTCTCCACCCTGCGCGTCTCTCTCTCTCTCTTTCTCTCGCTCTGCCTTCGCTTCCAAGGAATACACAAACTGACTCTCCCAAAGAGTTCTTTTGTGATCACTTGAACTGAGGAGCGGCGGCGGCAGCAGCAGGAAGAGACGGAGCGGGAGAAGAAATAAGAGGGGAGGGTGGAGGGGAGTTTACATGACATCTCTCTGTGCCGGTTTTAGCAGATCCCCACTGCAATTTTTTCTTTCTTTTTCCTTTTCACTGTTCAGTTTTACAGGGAGGCGCAGCAAAACAAGAGAGGGAGAGAGGTTGAGAGGGAAAGCAGCAAAGAGGCTTATAGAGGAGGTCAGGCTGCACGCTTACTTCGAGCTCCTCCTGCTGTCAGCAGCCAATCAAAAGGCTCCAGAGTTGGGAGACGCTTTGTAAAGACAGGCTGGGGGCTGGGCAAAGGAGACAACGCACGCCTGCCTAGACGAGGCTCCAGTTTCCTCAGGGGCTCTCTCGGAGCTGGGCTTTCCTTCGTTCCTTCGCTCTAAAGACTTCCAGTATAGAAGTGTTTTCTCCACACTCGTTTCAAGCCAGTCTTTCCCCCACACCCCATTTTCAAAATCCCGCCAAAAGACACATACTTATATTAAAGTGATTCCTTTCATGGACAATTCACTCCCACAGCCACTGATAATGCCTACTGTTTGGGGAAATTCCCCCCCCCTTCTAGTCCCCTTTGGTACCTTCATATGAAAGCGAAAATCTGTATAATGGATCTTCGCTTTATCCAACGGGATAACTGAGGATATCTTGATAGATTTTGAGAAATGTAGCAAATTGGTACTACATCAACATGTATTTTATGTATGTTTGTCAATGTTTATGATAGTAAATTTTTAGGTTTTGCCAATTGACTTTTAATGGGCATAGGGCTGGAGGGAGGGAGGGCTCAAGTGGGAAGGGGGGGCGCTAAATATCTGATCTTGCCTAGGGCACCAAACGGCCTTGCACCAGCCCTGAATGCATTAAAAAATACTTGTTTATTGCCTATGTTCCCTTCCAGTAACATAAGTATTGGCACCACTCCAGTTGTGGGGAAAACCCTTGGATCCTCCACACTAGATGCGTCAAAATTCCTCACAATAATTTAGTTTAAGCTGAGCATTCTCTGAGCAAAGAAACAGTAAACTGTTAAGGCCCCTGACTGCAGGGAACCTTTCCTTCTATCAGAGCCAGAAGATTCTCCTTCTTTACTGTAACTAGAACTACACCATGAGTGTTTGCTGCCCTGTTTACTCACCGTTATCTGAAGTCACACTGGCCATGCCTGATAGAAAAGGTCATAAGCAACAGAGGGGGGGAAAGCAAACAGCAGGTAACAGCACCAAAGAAACTACTGGAAGAAAGGAAAATTCAGCATAAGCCTTGTTTCTTACAGAGCAAGATGTCTTCACAAATCAGCAGTGCCCTATATAAACTTGCTTTAGGCTAGATCTAGACTCTCCATTTCCTTTCTGCCAGCAAGGCTGTTGGTGGAAGACAAAACAAGATGAACACAAGTAATGAGAAAAGGTGAAACAATTCACAAGGTGAAATAGAACAGAAACAGATAACGCATTACAAACTACAAAGCAAGGTGTGGTTACCTAAGAATATCCTCACATTAGACATTGAACTGACACATAATAGTAAGCACTGTTCATTATGAAAAAGCTTTATGAAAATATGCTTGCTAGGAAAATTCAGTCAGTGGTACAAAAGGAATTTGACATGTTGGTTGTGGCAGCTTAGCTTGACATTGTAGGAAGAATCAATACAGAGGCTAGTAAAGGTATATGTACTGCAATTTACCAGTGGAGAACATTTATATAATGTAAAAGAAGGAGAAAGAAGCCTTAACAGGGAAAAAATACTGTTGCCAAAGCAGCAGCAGATAGGGAAAACAATGAAAGCAATAGGCTTTCAAAAAGAAAAGGAACATTTGAGGTTTTTATTTCAGGAAATATTTCTGCCCTCCCCAAAGTATTACTTGTGAGTGACCTCAAAAGTGAAATGGGTGAGTCCTTGGGTATGACCAAAGTAGCTCTTTGGATCCTTTTTCAGCCTTCCACATAAATTTTTACAGAAGTTACTAACCTGCCTACCCCCTCCCACTGATAGAAAAGTGATTTTTTAAGAACCCTTTTTTGAACATTAATTTTTCTAATCTCAGATCTTTGAAATCATAGCTTCAACAACCCTGCTTTTCTGAGATGACAAAGAAAACCCAGAAGGAAAAATATTGAGGGACTATTAAAAAAAAACTTTATGTAACTTACAAAGCAACATAAAAGAATGGTTTGGGTTTTTTCAGTCTAACTGACCAAAAATGAAATAAAACAAAAATTCTGGCACCTACTAAGAATAAAACTGTGCCAGGCTTTGCAGGTGGAAATCTTATGTCTCTTCTCCACCACCACCCCTTTACTTTGAGCTGGGTTAGCTAAAACATGGCCCAAAATTTATTTTTTTCTGCCAAGGCTCAGTCCAAGAAAATGCAAAATAATAGATGGTCTCTCACCAAGTAGCCATACTCAATCTTCCATAGGCTCCAATACAAAACTTCATACAAAATTAGTTTTCAGGTTATTTTCTTTAAAGGCAGCAGCAGTTTCCGCAGCAAATGCAAACTGCTAATTAGAGTTCACTTCACACCTTTCCTTATGACTCAACCTTGGGACAAGGAAAGTGTAAATGGAGGAAGATGGGACTCCAAAGTCAAAGACCACATTCATAGAGCTCAGAAAATCTGCTGACTCCGAATCATTATCTTAATGAGTCCTTGATCAGTGCAAAAAGGATACAAACAGCAGTGTTCTTTGCAGAACAAAAGAGGAGTCTTCTGGTGCAAATGTTCTGGCTTAGTAACTAATATCAGTAACTGAGAAAGAGTTCAATCAGCATGGAACTGAACATGTCCAATGGATTTGTTATTATTTTTTTACTTTTAAAGGACTAGCTAGTCCTATGCTGGGGAACATGCTGCAAATTAGGCATTCTGAGTCATCAATAGGAATGGGTGAGAATGAAATTGAGTTTTTTCCCCTAGGTGCATACATTTCTAAAATACACACAAGCAAGCTTTAGTCCTGGGGTCCCCAACACTACCACCCGCAGGTGCTATGGCACTCATTGGGACCTCCAACGGTGCCCATGAATCTCTCTACTCCCTGCCCCTTTATTTTTAATTAAAAAATTGAAAAGCATTAGGGCATCAGGTTCTCCCTCCTATTCCTGAACCTGCCGCTGATCAGCAGTTCAGTGATCAGGAAGAGATGGAAAGAGTTGTTTCCTGGCCCCACCCAATCTTCTTCTGTCCACATAGACCATTCCTGTTTGCGCTCCTCTCTGTCTCTCCACTCCCAGCTCTAGCCTTGCCATTTATCTCAATCCAAACCCTTTCTTTGCTATTTTTCTCCCTTCCCCATCCCCAGTCAGTGAATGCCCTTGTTTGGCTGGTTGACGAGTATTGGGTGAAAGTGTTCTGAGGCTTGTCTGTACAGTAGGAACCAGTGGTGGAAACTTGGAGTAGGCAGCATGAGCAGATAGCACAGGGCAGGGGCTGGGTGGCAGAGATAGGACAAAGCTCTCCCTTCCACCATATACCGCAAGTACTATTGTATGTACAGGGAAGGTATCACATGTACAATCATACATGTACTAACCGTCTATGTGTAATATTTCCTTCCCCCTTTTGGGGGCAGACAGATTGTTCTAATATAGCCATCAAATGTACACCCATCTTCACAATATCCTTGCATCATTCATTAGTGAGCTGTGGGATAGATGGGAGGAGTGTGCTTCCCTTCATGGAAAGGGAAGTTGTATGAACTCAGATAAAGTTTCCATCAGACACAGATTCTACCAGGCCATGGACAGCTCTAAAGACTGCAGACAGACCCTTCTGACTTTTTCAAGCCCCAAGTTGCTAATTGGTGGATAAGGGCATAAAAGAGCTTGGCTTTTAGATCAATTCATATATCGGTCTTCTGCTTCACTTGCTGAAATTTAATTTCCTTTAGGGATACAGCTCTACAGTGAGGCAGAAAAAGGACGTTTGAGGCACATCTGTAGGGTGGGGTTGCAACTATTACTCTAATTTTTATGAAAGAAGTTGAGGCTGAAGGCAGAAGATAGTGACTTGTGACTCCAAGACGTGTGACACCACTCAGCATTGGATTATTGGCAATTTGTGTTTATAGAGAAGGGTTTATAGCAGTTACTTCAAAACTTGCTATACAGCAAACCAGATTATTTAATCCCTTGTTTTGCCAATAGGCAATGGTTCTTTTCTTAGGATATTCAGAGACAAGAAGCACACCAATGGATGAAGGAAAGAGATTTATTAAAGAGAAGCAGGTTAACAGAATACTTGAAGCTAAGGAAAACAAAGCTGATATATTGCAGCAAGATCATAAAGCATATGTCCCTTCTGCCTGCTGGGAACCTTGGCACCTTATTTTATCAAGATGAAATCAGCAGTGAACATAACCCCCATAATGGCCCACCCCTGCAACAACACCTGTTCTGGATCAGCCTACAGTGAGGTTCTGCCTTTGGAGGGTCCCAGGGAATCATTTATTTTTATTATTATCATCATCATCATCATCATCATCATTTATTTATCACCCATCTGGCCGGCAAACTGGTCACCCTGGGCCAGGGATGGGGACTCGGACTCGAGGACTCGACTCGTGAGTCGGACTGAGTCCCCCCTCTGACTCGACTCGGACTCGAGTCCCAATATTTTTTAATGGGACTCGAGACTCGACTCGGGACTCGAGACCAAAGACTCTTCAACATCCCTGGGCTGTGCCAGAAGGAGTGGAGAGGAGCGTGATTGCCGGCGAAGAGCGCATGGAAGCAAGGTGTGCCGCTGCTCGCCCACTATGGACGGCTACCAGGAGTGCAGCCCCAACAGTGTGTCAAGATTTATTTTGATTGATGTGTTGCATACTTGGGGGAGGCAGAAGAAGGACCTGAGATTACTCTGTGTGGCTGCTCTGAGTGTGTTTCTGGTTCCAGCAAGTTCATCACCAGTGGAGCGGGTGTTCAGTGAGGGTGGAATTGTGATGAGACCTCACTGTTCCAGAATGGGGGCCAAACATTTAGAAAAAATCATGTTCCTCAAATGCAACATGGATAAGTTTTAGGAAGTACAGCAAGTTTATTTTTTAAAATCATTTTTCTAAAATGCAACTTTTCAGACATTTTGGGTTTGGCTGCCTCTGCCTGCCTGTCTAGGGTTCCCAGCCTCCTCTGCCTGCCTGGTCTCTTCTTGACCAGTTCAACAGTTGAATTGTCCAAGACAAAGGCCTCTGCCTGCCTGCTTTGGGGTTCCCTGCCTCCTCTGCCTGCCTGGTTATTTTGGGTTTGTCTGCCTGGTCTGTTCTTGCCAAAATCAGTTGCAGAGTTTTGAAATAAAAAGGCACACTTGTGCCTAGAATTTATTTAAACCACACATCTGAAGTAGCCTTATTTTGTTGGGAAACCCCCCCATTGATTTTAATAGGGACTCGTGGAGTCAGCTTCCTGGGTGATGTTACACAACCCGATAAAATAAGGGGATACACAAAATACAGGTAAAAAATTTAAACAGCTATAAAATTTTAAAATCTTAGCCCACCCCATATTCCCGCCTGAACAGCCATGTTTTTAGTAATATACTATTCCCTTGATCCCTCTTATCCTGGACATAGTCCAGTCCTTGAGACTGGAAGAACACCAGTCTCAACAATTGGTACGCAGCAGGCCCAGATAATTCCCATCTCAGCTCTTTGACAGCAAGTGCCCTAACCTTGAGATGTTGCCAAAGGCTTATCTACCATCCTTGAGCTGTTACAGCGAAAACAGAATTAGACCCTGTGAACTAGCACAGCTACTCAGCTTAATAAACAGACCCAAAAACGGCACTCTAGGGGAATCTTGCACACCACTGAACTCCTCAATATACAATGGTCTTCTGCATTTCCACTACATTCATCCTGATGTGAGGAAGAAGAAAAATTAGTTCCATCTCGACTCAAAGTGCACTCTGATGCAAACACAGAATTTTCTTCGTTCAGAGTTCCTCACTCACTTCAGTGAAGAGGGCAGTTCCCCATGTGTATGCAAGGAGCTGCCCTTCAGTTGAAATGAATGGGTGGGAAGCTTTGTGTGTGCATTTGACCAGAACATTGTGCCGATTTTAATTTTAGATGTCAGATGTCATCCTTTTAAAAAGGGTGTTCAACTTAAAGATCAAAATCTAGATTAGGTTGAGTTAAAAATCAAAAGTACCGTATGTTGTAGAAGGAGGTCATTAATCCTCTGTTTATCTGTACTGAAATTCTTTTGCCCTAGGCACTGGCAATGTTGATTCATTGTTACACAAAGGTTTAGTATTTCTATTGAACACATTTTTCTTCTTCTATCGTATGATTGTATGTAACCTACAGATGACTAAGTAGGACATGCCTTCTGAAGTTGACTAGAGACTGAGCAGTGCTCAGTGAGGTTTTGATTTTTGTAGATTAAAGGAAGGCTGCTCTCCAGTGACATTCCAGCATAGCAGGTTAGAGATGTTTACTGAAGGAACAAGAAAGGCCAGTCAGCATTTTCGAGTCCATGACTCTCCTTCTATGCTGTCCATGAAGACCTGTAGTAAGCTTTAAAACTGTTCACTAATTCATTAATCTGCTCTAATGGATAGCCCACTTTTCTTTATTGGAAAAGGTTAACAGCTCTGAAAATTGCAAAAATTAGAATTCACAAAAAAATATTGTAATTCTGACATCTTAAATGTATGATCCAAGCACTGACAGCCAAATATTTCCCGCGCTTTTAGTTTATATGAACAAGAATTATATATTCTCACAATATTTTAAGTATTGAGATACATTAACCCTTTTGCATCAAATCACTTGATTATTTTGCTATTTTAACCCTTCAGTGTAGCAATATGCATGTGTGAAAATGCATAACACTTTGTGGTGTTCTTCTGAAATGTCAGAAATGATGATGCTATACAATCACATCCACAACACGACTGTGTGAAAATGCACATTTCCTAAAGCAAGAAAGAGATAATATTGAATTGCAACTGGAATTCACTGAAATGTGAACTGACAGCCAGATTTTCAGTGGATTAGGAAACAGCATTCCTTCATTGGGATTTGCAAATGTCTATCAGCAATTTTTATATTAAGGAAAAATCTCTATAACCAAAAGCAATATAAGAGAAGATAGAAAAGAAGGATTTGGTCTGATATATATGAATGCACTTTTACTTCAGCTGAGATAACTGAGAGCCTTTGCAGGGACATCTAGGATCTGGACTATGGTCTAGATATGGAACTCAAGGCCTCAGCATCTGGACTGCAGAGATCACCTGAGGCCACACCCCCACCTCATGATTCTTCATGGTCAACTTCCCTGAATTTGCCAGCCTGCCGCCTTGTCAGTCAGCATCTCTCTCTCTCTCTCTCTCTCTCTCTCTCTCTCTCAGGAAAAAGAGAGACAAGAGATGCTGACCAGGAGGCAGGCAAATGTGAGAAATCCAACCATAGAGCATGCTACATAGAACATCTAAAGATGCCATTCTACATGGTTGTGTGTGTGCCTGCTTGCATCTTAGTCAACATTCCTCTTGAAGGGAAAGATATGCTGACTGAAAGGCAGGCAGATTTTGTTTCCCTGCTATACACTGAGAAATGTATAGGAGCCCCCTTTTCATCACATAGCAGGGAAGCAAAGCAATGGAGGAAACGAGAAATATCTTCTTCCTACATGGGCAGTTTGCTTTGAGGAAAGGAGTCTCCCTTTCTTGGTAAGCAGTATGGAAACAGAGTGTGCTGTGTGCATCCATTCATGTGTGTGTGGGTGGGTGTGTGTATGTATGCTTTGGCCCCACCCACTGCCACTATGCAAACATTGAAGGACCTCTTGTGGGGGTGGGACATTCCCTACCCATGATTTCATAGATTTCATAGATCATAGAGTTGGAAGGAGCCTACTGTTCCTGACTCCCAGCTGAGCAGAAGCACAGGAGAGGCTCCAGCTGTTTGGGGGGCTGTGATAAGGCAAGCAGGCTCCCAGAGAGCGAGCGCACAGGGAGAGCAAACAGGAGTTTGGCAGCAGAGTTCAGCAGGGGAGGTCAAAGGGGAGGTCCATAAGAAATTTTCCAGACTGTTTGTTTGTGTTGTTCTAGTACCACACACTTATAGGCCAGGGGGACTCTGTTGTTGACATTCAGGGAATGCAGGACAAGGCACCAGCCATTCCAATACAAAAAGAAAGGCAGAAACATAAAGGGAACAGAGAACTATGGACGGAAAGGAATCTGCAGTGGTGGTGACCTGCAATGTGTGTGCAATGTTTGTTTTACTGCCGGAGATCAACATGGCCTACACGTGCAACAAGTGCAAGCTGGTCACGCTGTTGGAAGAAAAGGTCAGAGGACTGGAGCAGCAAGTGTCAACCCTCAGGAGTATAAGAGAAAGTGAAGAGTTCTTAGACAGAACGATGGATTTATAGCAACAAAGTGTAGTACAGGAGCCAGAAGGGCAACGGCAGGATGAGGCAGAGTCAGAGAATGCTGAGGCAAGGGAAAATAACGTACCCTGGAAAAGGGTGACTGTTAGGAGCTGAAGAACTAGAAGACATTCTGCGCCTGTGGAAGCAGTGGAGCTATGGAACCGCTTCCAGGTACTTGAGGACGAGAGCAGAGGACAGCCTGCAGAGGACAAATTACCTGGCACCCAACGTGACAGCGAACAAGAGGCTGAAGGTCAGTCAAGTGGAGGCAATCAAACCAAGGCCTACAGCAAGAGAAAGAGAAGAGTACTAGTAGTGGGAGACTCCCTCCTGTGGGGGATCGAAGCCAAAGTATGTCGCGAAGACCCAGGGACTCACCAGGTGTGCTGTCTCCCCGGGGCATGAATTAAGGATGTGACAGAGCAGCTGCCGAGGCTCATACAGCCCACCGACACATACCTCTTTCTTCTCATCCACGTGGGTACAAAATGATACTGCCAAGCGGAGTTACAAAGAAATCACGGCAGACTTTGAAGAGTTGGGAAGGGAACTCAAGAACTTTGGGGCCCAGATAGTTTTCTCATCCATCCTTCCAGTATTTGGAAGAGGAATAGAAAGGGAAAGAAAAATGCTCTGAGTGAATGACTGGCTACGAAGGTGGTGTTGACGCGAGAGATTTGGATTCAGGGACCTTGGGCTACACTTCCTGGAAGATGGACTGCTGGCAAAGGATGGGTTGCACCTCACAAGGACTGGGAAGTATGTGTTTGGCCACAGCATGAGGAACTTCATCAGGAGGGCTTTAAACTGAATCCAACAGGGAGGGAGACATAAACTCGGGGGTAACAATGGAAGAAGGCCTCTGTGCCACAACGGAGAGAACAGCTCCAACGGTGCCCAATGATAGTCTACCACAAAATGTAGGGGGAAAGTCGGACTATAAAGCATCTCGTTTTCGATGTCTCTATACTAATGCCCAGAGTATGGGCAACAAACAGAACAAACTTGAACTCTTGATACATGAGGGCAAATACGACTTGATAGGGATAACTGAAACCTGGTGGGATGACTCCCATGGCTGGAATACAGCAATTGAAGGGTATAACTTGTTCAAAAGGAACAGAAGCAACAGAAAGGGAGGTGGAGTTGCGCTGTATATTAAAGATACGTATCTCTGCACAGAGATACAGGAAGAGGAGCTTGGCAGCCCCATTGAGAGCATCTGGGTTAAAATAAATGGGGCAAAGAATAAAACAAACATGGCAGTTGGAGTCTACTACCGACCACCCAATCAAGGAGAAGACGAGGATGAAACTTTTGAAAAGCAAATTGCCATTGTTTCAAAGAGGCATGCTGTGGTAGTAATGGGAGACTTCAATTTCCCTGATGTCTGTTGGGAGACTTATTCAGCGAAACATGGCCCCTCCAAGAGATTCCTGAGTTGTGTTGTGTTGCTGATAACTTCCTCCTACAGAAAGTGGAGGAAGGAACTAGAGGATTGGCTATCCTTGACCTGATTCTAACCAACAGAGACAAGTTAGTGGATAAAGTGGCAGTTTCGGGAACTCTGGGGGAAAGTGACCAAGTTATACTTGAGTTCTTGATTATAAGGAAGCAAAAGCTGAGTGTAGCCAAATGCGTACCCTGGATTTTAGGAAAGCCAATTTTAACAAACTCAGAACAATGATAAGTAAGGTCCCATGGCAAGTGACTCTAATGAGAAAAGGAGCCCAGGATGGGTGGGAGTTTTAAAAAAAGGAAATTTTAAAGGCACAATTGCAAACAATTCCCACAAGGAGAAAAGGCAGAGGGCAACAGAAGAAGCCAATGTGGCTTCACAATAAACTCAAAGATGACCTGAAAACCAAAAAGGACACATATAGGAAGTGGAAGGAAGGACAGGCTACAAGGGAAGAGTACTGGCAGGTAGCACAGAACTGCAGGAATAGTGTCAGGAAGGCTAAAGCTGAGAATGAGCTAAGGTTAGCGAGGGATGCTAAAAACAACAAGAAAGCTTTCTTCAGATACATGCATAGTAAAAGACAGAGGAAAGAAATGGTGGTTCAACTACGCAATGAGGATGGCAAATTGATAACAGAAGACAAAGGAAAGGCAGAAATGTTCAATTCCTACTTCGGCTCGGTCTTCTCCCAAAAGAGGGTCTATGACCCCCCTGGCAAACCTGAAGTGCAGACTGAAGGGGCAGGATTGCAGCTTGAGATTGATAGGCAAATGGTCAAGGAGCACCTGATTACTCTGAACGAGTTCAAATCTCCAGGGCCTGACGAGCTGCATTCTTGAGTAATAAAGGAACTGGCAGAAGAACTCTCAGAACCACTGTCTATTATCTTTGAGAAATCATGGAGGACAGGTGAAGTGCCTGCCAGATGACTGGAGGAGGGCAAATGTTGTTCTCATCTTCAAAAAGGGCAAGAAGGAGGAACCTGGGAACTATAGGCCAGTCAGTCTGACATCAATCCCTGGGAAAATTTTGGAGCAGATTATAAAGAAGTCAGTCTGCAAGCACCTTGAAAGCAATGCAGTGATTACTACAAGCCAGCATGGATTTGTCAAGAACAAATCCTGCCAGACTAATCTGATCTCATTTTTTGATCGGGTAACCTCCCTTGTGGACTGTGGGAATGCGGTGGACTTCATATATCTGGACTTCAGCAAAGCTTTCGACAAAGTGCCTCATGATATCCTGATTAGCAAGCTAGCTAAGAGTGGGCTGGATGAAACAACTATTAGTTGGATCCACAGTTGGCTACGAATCGGACTCAAAGAGTGCTTATCAATGGTTCCTTCTCAAGCTGGGGAGAGGTAACGAGCGGGGTACCACAGGGCTCGGTCCTGGGCCCAGTGCTCTTCAACATTTTTATTAATGACTTGGATGAGAAGGTGCAGGGAATGCTTATCAAATTTGCAGATGACACAAAGTTGGGTGGAACAGCTAATACTCTGGAAGACAGAAACAAAATTCAAAGCGATCTCGATAGGCTGGAGCGCTGGGCCGAAAACAACAGAATGAAATTTAATAGGGATAAATGCCAAGTGCTGCACCTAGGAAAAGGAAACCAAATGCAGAGTTACAGAATGGGGGACACTTGGCTCAACAATACTACAAGTGAGAAGGATCTTGGAATTGTGGTAGATCACAAACTGAATATGAGCCAGCAATGCAATGTGGCTGCAAAGAAGGCACGTGCTATCTTGGGCTGCATTAATAGAAGTATAGCTTCCAAATCGCGTGAAGTGATAATTCCCCTTTACTCTGCACTGGTTAGGCCTCATCTTGAGTACTGCGTCCAGTTCTGGGCACTACACTTTAAAAAGGACGTAGACAAACTGGAGAGGGTTCAGAGGAGGGCAACAAGGATGATAAAGGGACTGGAAACAAGGCCTTATGAGGAGAGACTGAAAGAACTGGGCATGTTTAGCCTTCAGAAGAGGAGACTGAGGGGAGATATGATAGCACTCTTCCAGTACTTAAAGGGTTGTCACACAGAGGAGGGCCAGAATCTCTTCTCAGTCATCCCAGTTTGCAGGACACGGAATAATGGGCTCAAGTTACAGGAACCCAGATTCCAAACATCAGGAAAAATTTCCTGACTGTCAGAGCAATAAGACAATGGAACCAACTACCTAGGGAGGTGGTGGGCTCTCCCACTCTGGAGGCATTCAAGGTACAGCTGGATGGCCATCTGTCAGGGATGCTTTGACCTGGATTCCTGCATTGAGCAGGGGGTTGGACTCGATGGCCTTGTAGGCCCCTTCCAACTCTACTTTTCTATGATTCTATGAATCTACAAGGTTATCGAGTCCAACCCCCTGCTCAATGCAGGAAACTAGAGGAGGGATCTCCCATCCAAGTAATAACCAGACCTGACCCTGCTTAGCTTTGCACGCTCAGACAAGCTGAGCCATCGTAAGCCACAGGCCTGTATCTTAACAGCATTTTTAGATCAAAAGCTTGATCTCCAAACTTCGGCATCATTAAGGAACCTATTAGAATAGAGATTACAACAATTTGTTTCCAGGCTGCTGGCTGACCAGGCAAGAGCTATCATGAACAATATCAATAGTGAGCAAAATGCACAGGAGCAGGAACTACGGATCTTGCATTAGCACAATGATGATTTTTTTAAAAATCAAGTGAGGGTTTGACGCTCCTGACTGTGATTGGTCGCTGGGATGGTAGTGGTGTGCAATAATTTTTTCTTCATGTTGTTATTCCATTAGTTTTTGTGATTAAAAACTTCAGTCATTTAATTATTCATTGTTTTACATTACATTAGTTTAGTTATTCGTTTGTTTTAAAATGCATTCATTTTCATTACTCACATTAGTTTTTGTTCGATTCCTTTTCTTCGTTTTGTTTGTTCTTCTCAGCAGACCTGATTTTGGTGGGCACTTCCTGATGGCTGTGACTTTATTTACCAGAATGCCCCAGATATTGCATCATTCTAAGAATTCCTGGAATTAAAAAAGGGTGCAATCCTAAACACACTTATTAGGAAGTAAATCCCTGTGAACTCAATGGGACTGTATAAACACATTTGTTTGGAAGCATCTAACTGTAAGGTTCAGTCTTCCTGCAACTCTGATGCAGGATTGGATCTTGAATCAGAAAAGGTCTTTAATCTCAAGATCCTAGGCATAGGACTGTAGGGCGCTATGCATATTAGAAGAGTTACATAAATAATCAATATTTTCATTTCAAGGAGTCCGTGTACTTCAAACATAACTACCCAGGAGGAATAACATTTATTTGTTGACAGATTGAAACTATAAAGCAAAAAATATGAAGTGTTAGTTTGCAATCTATAGAACCATAGCAAAAGCCATCCCTTTAGTGATCAATAGGATACAAGAAAAAAGTGTTCACTTTTCAAACCGTTGTAGTACTCCACGCTGCCTACACAGTGTTTCTTGTTGGATCTCAGCCATGTGCACTACCAAACAGATGGTTGGTCCTTCCTGTTCTGATAGCACCAATAAATTAGGCAGAAGACAGGGTTGAGTGGGTACTGATTCCAAGTAGTCTTTGCCCGGTGAATGATCAGCAGTGTCAAACCTGAGAGTCTGACAAATTTAAACATGTTTAAGTTCTGATGACTATGAGGGAAGAGTCAAATAAATTAGTAATTAAATTATCTTCTCTTGAAATAAGTGTGGCTTAATAAAGCTTAACTTTGGCTGGATTATTCCCCATTTCGTTGACTGGGAGGTTCAACTGCATGCTCAATCACAACCAACTCCTGTGCACAAGGATGTCTGAATGAACAGCTATGGTTTTAGTTTGCATTTAAGCTAATCATGGTTGTGTATCCTGTTTTAACTCATCGTCTGAAAACTGACTTCTGACACATCTACAAACTACGGACTTGTAGAGGTAGTGCGTGATCTATTGTACAGCAAATGTATATGTGCAAGAAAAACACAACACATAGAAAAGTAAGTGACAAGAAAGTAAACACCCCCATCTACTGACAAATTAGTATTATTACCATCTAAGCTCCTAGAGGTATCTGGTTGCCACTGTAAGAAACAGAATGCCATATATCATTTAATTTTAACATTCAATTTTTGCTTTTGCTTCTCCTCCTTCATTGCTATGAGTCTGAGCCGTTTATGTTTGAGGTAGACTGGATCCTTTTGGTGACAGGGATTTTTTCCCTTAGTATCTTTGCAGTTAGGGTATGTATACGTAACTATTTTTTCTTGATAACTTTGACCTGGTTCACACGATATGACAACTCATAATGGGTAACTAGCCACGGTGGGTTGTCATGTCACCTGCACTAAGACTGCTTCCTGCAAGGTGGCTTATTTATGGGCAACAAAACAAGCCACCCTGACAACCCATGGCTTGTTCTAGGGATTGTTTGACCCACGATGGGTTGTCATGTTGTCCAAACCTGGCAGAGTAATTTAATTGTGGGTTGCGTGGATTGGCTAGCAAGCTGCTCAGCAAGAGCAGCAAAAAACCCTGCCGCTCTTCACAATCTCATCCATGCCGCTGCCAGTGGCAGTCCCTCAACTGCCACTGCTCCAAAGTGCTGCTCCAAAGCAGCACTTTGGAGCAACTGTCATTGGTTTGCCACCTTTTTTGTTTCGGTCCCAGAAAATTGTGCAATTGTGCTCGTCATTTTTTAAAATTATTTTTTTGTGTCAGTCTCTCACAGGTGCCCAAGTGTACACTCATGGCTGTCCAATATTTGTAGTCTTGCCTTGTCAATGGCCTTGTCAATGGCCTTGTAAGTTTCAGCTTTCAAAGGGAAGTGGGGTAGGTAACAGATTGACAAGGTGAGAGTGCATATAGGCTAATTTGCACACAGTTGCCAGCTGTCAATTGCCTAGCTGTCAACTGAAAAGTAAAGGGGGAAAGCCAGTGAAAGTAGGTCCACCAAAAGGGGGCGGCAACACTATCACTCCCTTAGCAATGTAATCCTCTGGTTTTTAAGTGTTGAACTGAAAGTTCTCACTGCCCTCTACCAATTGTGCTTTTTTTGAAGCTCCCCCCAAAATGGCAGCAAACGAAAAGGGGTAGCGATCAGAGCATGGAGGGGGAGACAAGATGGGTTCTGACACAAAAGCCACTGGGATACCAGCTGGAGGACTGAGTGGAAGCACAAGCCATGGTGAGCCCGATTCCCTGTCGGGGGCACCGTGGGTTGTTCCATGAACAAACCACACTGTATAGCTTATTCACAGGGTAGCTTAGCTTGACATGTGAACTTGCCCTTGTGTATTTATATTCCAGCTAAGAACACCAAATCTATATGAACCTGTTTAGGCATTCTTCTACTCACATGAATCATGTGAGGGAAGAGCAGGGCCATTCTAGCTAGCTCTGCCCTCCATGTGCTGGAGGACAACATCTGCAGCAAGGAGCCTGTTGTACTTGCAAAGGCTCGCTATGTAATTTAGAACTCTGATCATGAAAATGTTCTAAATTGCATGAGAGCATACATGAGTAGAGCAGGCTCCCTGCAGCAGACTTTTACCCTCCAATGCATGGAGGGAGGTGGGACCATGACAGAGGGGTGGAGCTATCCTGCATGTCCCCACTCTAATCACATTAGGAGAAGAATGCCTTAACAGGGCTATGGAAAGTGTTTGTTTTTTGTGACTGAACCATTAGAGATTAGTTTCTCCAGTTCTTGTTATTGTCCTGATTGGTGATTGTTATATTTCCCACACTAGTAACAATAATGAGGTAGAAGCTTTACTTTGGAGTTGTTTTTTTTCCTTTCTCTCCCTCAAGGAAGGCCAATAAAAAGACTGATTTATATATATATATATATATATATATACACACACACACACACACACACACACACACACACACACAGAGGAATCCCGTCTCCCCTGGCCATTGCTTGAGTTGCACCTCCCCCATACAGTATTTTTACATGTCAGCATGGCCTTGAAAATTATCTAACTGCTCTGAATAAATATACTCTGAAGGAAGCTTTTACCTGCCTCAGATTTCAGTTAATGTTCTCTGCAGCATTAGATGGAAGACATCACAATATTCCTTGTAATGTGTTATTTTTATCTTCAGAAGTGGGGAAAATGAGGTTTTGCTACATTATTTGTTTTGCTGTCCCATTATGGATAATGTGTAATCTGCTGAAAGGCCATGAGCATTGGTCAGACTCACAAAACATGGATTTTTATTTCTTCACAAATACAACAACATGGTCAGCGGGAAAGTGGCCACATCTGCACTAGCTTTAGGGATAGGCGAGAAATTAATTTGGCTCGCATTTCAATACAAACTTAAGAAATTTACACTTTCCAAACCTAAACACAAACTGGAATGCAGTTAGACACTGAAATCCGCACTTTTGCAAAGTCTGCAATGCAGTTCAAAAAATCAAAAAGAAAAACACGAGTACAAAAAATACATACATTTGAAAAAGTGCACACAAAAATGCGGACATTCAAAACGGTGTGCACAAAAAATGCATATATTTGGGGAAATGTACACAAAAATGTTTTATTCAATGGAAAAATCACTTGAAAATAATCGGTACGCTTGAAAAAGTGCACACAGAAGTGTGTGCATTTGAAAAAGTAGGCACAAAAATGCATACATTTGAAAAAAAATGTGTACAAAAATACATATAATTTGAAGAATGCACATGAAAATACATACAAATGTTTGTGCAGCTTTAAAAAAAACACAATCTGCGGAAATGGAATGAATTTAGAATTGGGAAGATGAAAACCTGAGTGAAATCAAACTTGATAAATTTGGCCATGCCCAAGCTTTGACCAAGGCAGACAAAAATTGGTGGATATTCATGCCCTTCACTGTTATTTGGATAAATTGTGACAGACTTGTCCTTGTCTAGGGATATTGTGATATAGGATTTTTGTATTTAGCTGATCATGCATCAGCAGGCAACATATCCTATGCCATATTCTAGGTACAAAGTGTCACCAAGGAACCTGTAGGTTTACAACATTCCTGGTATTAACACACACAGTTTTTAGATACAGGATTCTGAAATCAGGCGTGTTTTCATCTTTTACTTTACAAACTTAAGCAGTTTTTTACATGATTCATATTTCATATAATAGCCGAACAAATACAAACCCCTCCCCCATCGTTACAATCAAATCACATTTTAAAAGGATTTTTCGTTTAGGTCTGGGAACATTGCCTTTTCAAAGAGTAAAGCATCCAATAACATTTCTGACCTGGATTAGAGAAGTCAGTGAGGATTGGTGCCATTGTCCTCTTAAGGAGATATGTTGCACCCTGTGAAAACCGATGTTTGGTTCTGAAATTCCTGCATTTTGCCTCTCATCTTTAAATAATAGTTGAAGAACCTGCTTACGTGATTCCATTCCACAGAATGGAATTCCTTTAACAATTAGTTGTTATTTTTCTACCATTCCCAGCTATGATTTGGGGTGATATATACTTAAGGCATAGTTGTGAGCTTTTCTGAACACTTTGCCTTAAGCTCCCTGAACAGGATCTCACATGGTATTGTTTTATAGGTTTATTGTTTAACTATTTGAAATCTTAAGTGTTTCTTAGTTTTCTTCCCACAATATTTTATGTTCATTTATTTGCATCATAACTACATGTAAGCAGACATGTGGGCAACAGTCCAGCAAGCAGTTGTCTTTTTTCAACTTTCTTATCTGGTGCACCTGTTACTTCTTTCCTGAGTTCAGCTAGGGAAATTTCATCTTTCCCATAGCAGGTTCCTAGGTCAGTGAAAGGTTCAGTCCAAAGTCATAGCATGTCAGCACAAATGCATCTGTTAGAATGGCTCTGATAGAATCAAACTGATTCAAACTTAATTCTATTGCTTTTCTATGAATATCATAGTTTAGGAGAATTTAGCATTTTATGAAAGAGAGAGGTGGAAGACCAATAACACTATTTTGGATAAATGTTTGCATGGTAGCCTATTGGGCAGGTTGGCGCAAGAGTCTTGAAAGATGGAAAGGCATCTGGGGCAAATATTTCTCACAAAATGAACTGGATGAAATATGATCGCATTCTGACTCTGGATAGACAAATCTGTCCATTTCAGCTTCTCATTTTTCTAATTCTTAGTTTTCTCTGTTCCATTTCTATGTCAGTTTGTGTCTTAAAAAAACAAGCTCAGCACACAAAAAAACCTGTGTGCATTTTTGCGTAAATTTCTCATAATATATAAATTTTAATACATTTTTGCCTAATATACATTTTTCCAGTTTTATGTTATATAATGCTTTTTTTTTGTATTTTTAAAAAATGAATATATGCATATTGTGTGCTCTTACTCCTAATATACACATTTTTGTACAGATTTGGGGGATTGCATCTCCAAGTTCTGAGAACCATGAGCCCCTGTTAACTGGACTGCTAACTTTTGCAGCCAGTGCACAACATGTGGGAAGAAGGAGGTGGCCCCTTACTTCAGTGTAGCCACAGCTTCACAGCAGGCTGGGATGGCAACGTGGGGAGCCATCAGTAATGCTGATTGGTGGTCCCAAGGGTGGGGCTTTTGGGAGCAGACTTGAGAGGGGTAGTTCCCTCTCTGGTCCACTCCTAGGTCTTATAAGGAAGTCCCAGTACCAAAGGATAAGTGCATTCTGCTTTGCTTATTGATTTGGGAAGGGCAAATTTGGTAAGTTCGTACCAAAAAGTGAACTGAACAAAGCTCTCCCCCCTCCCTACTTTTGACTACACTGGTACATTGTACAAAGTTGTTATGGCTGAAACAAATTGGAACAGAACTTATCTGAATGTAATACATTCAAATACAGTCTATTAATAGTCTTTTTATTTTTATTTTTCATTATAAAATATATCATTCAGTATAATATTGAATCACTCACGAGTTTAAAGATTCATTTAAAAAGAACAATGTTTGCAGAAGATGGCTCATATGGGCTCATGCTGCCCGCACATTTCCCTCTTTTCCTGCCTTCTCTTAGTTGCATCTGATGATATAATTGATGCCTTTCTCTACCAAGGGGGAAATAAACTTTGATATCAGCATACAAAAGTCTTTGTTTTAAAATGTTTTTGTTATAAAATGTGTTAAACAGTTTTAGCAAGTAATACGTTGTCAACACATTATTCATGTGACACTTCCATGCCCGCCCACATTTCACAGATGAAGGCAAGGACATTAACGAGATGGGACCAAGAATGGAGCCTGGCAGTCCAGGGCTGGCTCCAGGTATGTGACCTGGAGGACAATGGAGTGTCAGGAGGCACACACAGAGAAGATACAAGGGACAGGGTACATTTACAGATTACCACTTTGGCAGAGAGTTTGGCATCACAGTAGATACAAGGTGTTATATATAGTAAGAGATTCCATATTAAGTAACTCTAAGTACGCAAACTAGGTTAGACAGGGCAGCTTCAAGTTTATTGGCGGTTTGGCAAGATGGGCCCCTTCCTATGTCAGCAGGACACTGGCCACCATTTTAAATTTCTCACAATGCCCCATAGTACTGGACTTACAGTGAGGGTGGTGGGTCTCGCTGGGGTGCTTGAGTCTGAGCAGCTGCCAAAGAATCCAGATGCCATACCAGTTATGAGACTACACCTCACATTCCAGTTTATTCCAGATATCTGTTTTGTAGGATTATTGGTAATGAGGAGCAATGCATGCATTGTATATCACTAGATCAACTTTTACTTCTATTCTTGGACAGTATTTATCCAGAATGAAGATTGTCGTGTGTACTGAACAAGATTATTTCCTGTATAGACCAGGCTAATTCATAGGAGCCTGAAATAATTAAGTATGATCATTTTATTAAAAGGAAAGGTCTGATATAGGCCTTCAGAGGTCTGTTCACACAGCAGGATGGCCACACGCGGTAGGGGCTTACCCCTCTACCGACCATGGTCATTTTGCGTGCGTCCCGCATGCGGCCGTCCCGCGGGGGCACCCCGGTTGGCGTTCGCATGACACGGGAACCGCGGGGGACTTCTGCTCCCCCGCGGTTCCCATGTCGTGCGAACACACCCTCTGTTTCAGAACTTGGGATAGTTCTCTGTCCTTCTTTCTCACCATTACAAGATGCTCTACCAAAATATGCAAAAAAAGAGGTAACCTGATGCCTCGGGAAAAGAACTAGCCTTGGAACATCTGCCTATGCTCATGAATTCCAAATCCAAGGCATCACAACAGCAACACTTGTGATACTTGGCACTAGTAAGCAAAGAAGTGGCTGTGTGACTGTGAGCCAGTAGCACTAAGAACTGAAAAAGTTTAAATCTAAACGTCTGTCTAGAGAGCAGTACATAAGTGGAGAAAATTAAGGTTACACAGTCGATATAAATCTAGCAACTTGAATCTTTGGAGGTCTTATTTAAACTTCCTAGAAGGGGATCTAATAAGACCTGATTTATATCATTCCTAGATGTGCTCCCAATTTAAATATTAATCGTTGCCCTGCCCTATTAAAAATGCTTCACAGACATAATCTCAGTGTTAATAAATTCAACTTCTGCAAAGTTAGTGATTCCATAAAAGGCAGTTGAGATTCAGGGATGTCTTCTGTAACTGAGCTGGGAGAGACTCTGGGCCGGTTCGCATGACCCAGGCTGCAAGCGGGGGAGGCACCACGGGGCCGTCCGTGGGGTCCGGCGGGGCGGCGCAGATGACCTGCGCCTGGTGCGTGTGGGCGGACCCCAGTGGAGCCAGCAGTCCCCGCAGCAGGGGCCTCCCGGCGCTAGGGGGTGGTGGCTCGGGCTGCCCAGAGGGGCCGTTTGCCCCTACAGGCTGGAGCGGCCGCAGCTCCAGCCACTCTGGAGTGATGCCTCTGTGTGGCCCCCGCGGGACGGCCACCTGCTGTTCACACAGCAGGATGGCCACACGCGGTAGGGGCTTACCCCTCTACCGACCATGGTCATTTTGCGTGCGTCCCACGTGCGGCCGTCCCGCGGGGGCACCCCGGTTGGCGTTCGCATGACACGGGAACCGCGGGGGACTTCTGCTCCCCCGCGGTTCCCATGTCGTGCGAACACACCCTCTGTTTCAGAACTTGGGATAGTTCTCTGTCCTTCTTTCTCGCCATTACAAGATGCTCTACCAAAATATGCAAAAAAATTAAGCAAAAACTCGAAAGCAAGATTTATATTGCCAGAGACTGAATATAATGTAATACTTTAATAACAACAATTAAATATTATTGTGTACACATGGCAGAGCACATGCTTTGCATGCAGAAGGTCCCAGATTTAATCCCTGGCATCTCCAGGTAGGGCTAGGAAAATCCCTGCCTGAAACCCCGGAGAGCCACTGCCAGTTAGCATTGATAATATTGGGCTAGATGGACCAATGGTCTGACTTATTATAAGGCAAGTTCCTATGTTATTTATGTTTATAAATTTATGCCTTGGGGATATTGTTGGATTATGTTAATAATCCTACCACAGAAGAATATTGGTGAGTTCAGACATCACATCAAAATATGGTTTGCACTAATCATACTTTAACAACCAAACCATAGCTTGAGATTCCATGTATAGGCGAACCATTGTTTGTTTAGCTTGCTGTGCAAAGTCATGTCCCTGCTTTATGCTGACCTTCAGGTTATCTGCCTTCAACCTGAGTCCCCAGATACTATCCCAAATCACTCTGCCTTTCCTTAATGCTGCAAAGTGATATCAAGTGTGCTGTCACATTCTCATTGGCCAGCTACTCCTAGAGAGTAGGTTAGTGAAAATGTTTCTCCTTAGCAACCTTTAATCTGTTCTTGGCTTTGTAGATGGCAAAGCACACGCTTATTATTTATTATTTATTAATTATATTTATATCCCACCTTTTTCATTGCAAGGAACCCAAGGCAGTTTACATAACCCTTCCCCAGTACCCATACTCTCAAAGGATTTCCTGGGCTAAGGTTCTAGTATACTTCAGCAGATCATCTGCCTCCTCCAGCAATATGTCTCCCACTTCAGGCCGATGTTGTGCAAACTGCAGTTTGCTGTCATCATGTCAGCAACAATGTCCTCTTTCATGTGCAGGAAAGTGTAGAAGAACTTATTGCATCCTATTGTGTTGTTGTTGCTGCTGCTGCTGCTGCTATTTCTTTGTTCCCCGGTTCTTGTATTAGGTATTATCTAGTTCCTTTTTGCTTCTATTGTTAATTTATTGTTATTTCAGTATTCCTAGTTCTTGCAATGATACCCACTGGGGTGTGATTTTGGATCCAGATTTACAGCAGCTGCTGGTGGAATTCCTGACATAACTGGGTTTTTCTGTGATTGAGTTGGTTTTGTGGTTGAGATGGATGTGTATCTGGGTCTACAGATGATGGAGTAGCTGGCACTGCTGAAACAGGACCAGCATGTGCTGTCATGAGGCCACCTGTACCTGAGCTACAGGAGTTATCCGAGTGGCTAGTGGCAAGCTCTAAGTCAGGGGTGGGCAACCTTTTGAGCCTATAGGCACTTTTGGAAATTTGGCAAACTGTCCTGGGCATAATCGTAAAATGGCTGCCATAGATGGGCATGCATGGCTAGTCACAAAGAACAAGGAACCTGCCCAGAGGCATTCATGGGAAATTAGCAGCTAGAGGTTCTGGCTTCACTTTGAAGCAATCCCAACTGTCATTAAGAAAATAGAAAGATGTTTTTAAATTAAAATTGGGAGGAGTAGGGTGTCTTGGGCACCAAAGAATGTGTTTGGGGCACATTGGTGTCCGCAGGCACCACGTTGCCCACCCCTGCTCTAAGTCTTGCCTAGTCTCTAGTGCAGTGGTTCCCAACCTTGGGTCCCCAGATGTTGCTGGATTACAGCTCCCAGCATCCTTTGCCATTAGCCATGCTGTCTGGGTATGCTGGGAGTTGTAGGCCAGCAACATCTGGGGGCCCAAGGTTGGGAACCACTGCTCTAGTGGCTGCAGGATATTGCTGTCCATAGTATGCCTGGGGTGTGTGTGTGTGTGAGAGAGAGAGAGACAGACAGACAGACAGACAGAGAGACAAAGACAGAGAGAGACTATGCATGCCATATCATGTCTTCAGCACTCCATACCAATGAGTTACGCTCTGTTTGGCATTACCTTCATGGTGTGGGAAGGAGCTTCGATGCAGCAGTTCCCATACTGCATAGGTCATGTGATTTGTAACACAAAGGGCCCTCAGCTGCAGACTGAACACTATATTCAACTGCTTTTGAGTCCTTTCACGATCAATAGTTCCTATGGTTCAGTGTATATTTCTTTCAAGCGTCTAGTACAAGTAAGGGCTCATCTCACTTTAGATGAGGCAAAAATTAATTGTTTTCTGATTTAATATGCACCCATATGACAATGGGTGGGATGCTGTTGGGTACCTACCCCATCGCACACGTTCGTGCGCACACAGTGAAACTTTAGGGGTTCCTTTACATTTTCAGCAGTCTGATAAATCTTTGTTCTCTGTCTTACAACTGAAAAAAGCTACCACAAACAATAATTCTGACTACAAAATGAATTTTATAACTTTCTTAATTTTACTTAATACATGCTGAGATTGCTTTTAGCACAAAATGTATTTTGACTCTACTGGCTCCATTATTATTTTCTTTCTATTTTGATATTGTTCTGTATAGGCATTTATACAAAGAAAATATATATTTAAAAAGCCAGAAGATGCAGGAGACAAAAAACCAGGAAAACATTATAGGATCTCCAGTTTCATTATGAAAAGAGATTTGAAATTATTATAAAAGCACCTGTAAAATCATTTTTGTTCTTTACAATGGTTCTTAAACCTTCAGTATGTTTTATGAACTTTATTTCTGCTTACTGGCTAGTGAAAACCCCTAAATTGCTATTTTAACCTTAATATAGGAAATATTCATTTTTCATAAATATATTGGATGTGAATGAGTATTAAATACTGGCAACTTAAACAGGGCCAAGGTACCAGCAATTGAAAAACTGTTAATATTTGTGTAGTATAAATTTTGAATCACTGCTGCTGCTACTTCTATGTAAGAGACATTTTTTCTTTGAAGCATTTTCTCTTTCTGTTGCTTATCACAGTCTTTTTTCTTTCTTTCATGAAGTCTTTATCATATGTAGGCTTTTGCAAATATTTCTCACTGTAAAAAAAAAAAGAAAAAAGGCCTGAATGTGTCTTTAATCTACCTTTGAGCCATTTTGTCTGATTTTCTCTTTTAAGATAAAAATGTAAGCCAGATTGACTCAGTCTACATATTTTGCAATTTTCTATGCCGCTGTAACATTTCTGAATAGCTGTTTTTTGAGCTGTTGCAGGTGGAGACATCTTTTAACCTGTCCACACTCCTGTTTTTTTTTTTTAATCCTTGCATATTTTTAGTCTTTTCTTATCTTTCTGTAGTACTCTTATGTGTATTGCACGATCCCTTCCTATGTGTCCCCCCCCCCCCATTGCTGGATATATACAGATCTTTTAGCTACTCTATTTTTCTGCTTTACCTAGTTATTTTCATATATATATATATATATATATTTAACCTGACATTGTTCCCTGCTGTTTTTAACCTAAGTAACAACACAACCTGGCAGAATTTTATCTCAAACTTTCAGAAGTCAAGAGAACTGCCTATTTTTAATTGTGACCTGTTGAGAGGATTGCTGAAAAAAAATATCTATTGTTGGTAACTGTTTGATCCTCTGCAGTTTCACTTATCCTTCTTCTAAATCAAATATTTCCTTGTAGCCACATGTCAGAATCTTCAAGTAGTGTACATGATCAAGTAGTGTCATTCAAAAGGGAACTGTGGGGGGAAAGATGGTTGCTGCTAATCAGCAGCTGCCTTGTTTCCCCACATTTCCCTCAGAACAGTGCCACATGATGATGTAGTACAGTGATGGCAAACCTTTTTGAGCCCGAGTGCCCAAACTGCAACACAAAACCAACTTATTTATTTCAAAGTGCCAACACTGCAATTAAACCTGAATACCGAGGTTTTAGCTTTAGAAAAACAACTCATACAGTTGTCCGAACTAATTAACATCTTTTGTCTTTAAAGAAAAACACAATAACAGAGCTTTCAATGATACAAACAGTTTTTTGTTGGAAAAAAAATCAACTGAAAAAATTATTATAGTACTACATTGTACACATAGCCTGAAGGGAATGTATACAAACTTTTTAAATAATTAGGCACATGTATTTTTGGATAAGGGATTCTCAATTTGTAATATGATTATATGCCAGACTGAAATTGTATGGGGCAAGCTTTAACCGGGTCCTTCCCTGCTTCTACAGGTGTCGGATTAGTAAAAGTAAAAGTCAACCTGTACTAGGATGAGCAAGATAAACAAGAAAACGAAGTGTGCTTAACACATTTTAAACACTTTATGTCTTGGACTGCAAACACTGCATTAGGTAAAAGTTTGCATTGGGCATGCTTTTGCACAATTAATGTGATTTTTGCTATTGCATGCATGCTGATAATTTGTCAGACCTTGGCTCATACTCCGTTAGTTTGAGAGCAACACATGCAGCACTCAGGTCAACTGTTAGGGCTTTACATCCAAGCCATGCTCTGTGCATCATTCTTCAAAATCTTTTAAATGTGATAACAATGTAGAAAAGAATTCTGTAACAGGAATTCTAGAATAAAATCATTCTGTCCACACAGTGAGAAAGAACAAGATCATTAGTGTTTTGCAGAAGGGGACAGTCTTTTCGCAATCTGGTGACCAATGGCTTGAGTGCCCACAGAGAGATCCCTGCGTGCCAGCTGTGGCACCCGTGCCATAGGTTCACCATCACTGATGTAGTACCATAAGATGGGAACTGTAAGAGGAAAACATGGCAGCTACAAAATTGAGCTGCCACAAGTAATGTCCTCCTTTTATCCCCACCCCAAAATTAGTCAAAATGGCTCCCCCCACCGAAAAACCTCTTGCTGTGTACAAATCATAGTTAATAGATCAAGGGTAAACTTGTTTTGTTCTAGATTCCAACAGAGATCTCAATTAAAACTGTATGTGTTTTGTGTGCTTAAAATAAAATAGCTCAAAGGGGAAAAAATAGTTTGATCAAATACTGTATTGTACTGAGCTAAACCTTGAGCTAAACCAGATTTCATACAACCAAACATTGGTTGTGGCCACAAGTGACTTTTAGAGCTCAGTACAGCTGGTTACATGGAGCTGTACTTCACACAAACATGTCCCTAACTTGACTTTTCTACACTTTAATTACTGGCAGCTAATTGTGCAAAAAGCATTGCATTTGAGGTGATATGTATCCACGAATGGACCATTCACACATGCAATTTAGTGAAATTCCCTAATTGGCTGTGACAATAGACTGGATGAGGCCTAATAAACTGAAACTCAATCCAGACAAGACTGAGATACTGTTAGTGGGTGGTTCTTCTGACCAGATGCCAGGTGCCTGTATGTTTCTGAGCCCTATTCAGGGTGCAGGTTTTAACCTATAAAGCAAGCCTAATATGGCTCGGGACTGCACTAGTGTAGCGTAGTGGTTAGAGTGTTAGACTGGGAGTCGGGAGATCCAGGTTCTAGTCCCCGTTCGGCCATGAAACTCACTGGGTGACTTTGGGCCAGTCACTGACTCTCAGCCTAACCTACCTCACAGGGTTGTTGTGAGGATTAAATGGAGAGGAGGATGAGGATTATGTAAGCCGCCTTGGGTTCCTTGCAGGAAGAAAGGTGGGGTATAAATATAATAAATAAATAAATAAATACCTGTTGGAGTGTCTCTCCCGGCATGAACCTACCCGTACACTACATTCATCATCTAAGGTCCTCCTCCAGGTGCCTCCTCCGAGGAAGGCGAGGAAGGCAGTAGCAAGGGAGAGGGCTTTCTCAGTGGTGGCTCCCCAATTTTGGAATGCTCTCCCCAATGAGGCCCACCTGGCACCAACACTGTTATCTTTCTGGTGCCAGGTTAAGACCTCCTTCTTCTCTCAGGTATTTGGCAGCATATGATGAGGTTTTTAATCAGGTCTTGAGGTTTTTTTTCTTGTTGATTGTTTAAAATTGTTTTTAGATGTATGTATGTCTCTCTGTGTGTTATATGTTTATATGATTATGGTTTTTATAATGCATTTTATGGTTTTAATCTTTGTAAACCTCCCAGAGAGCTTCAGCTCTTGGGCAGTATAGAAATGTAATAAATGAAATGAAATGAAAATGAAATTCCATACACACTTATATGGAAGTAGGTCTTACTGAAATAAAGGATCCTTACTTCTGAGTAAACATGTTTAGATTGTGTTGCTAACATTCTTCTGGATCTGGCTTTCCCAAATAAACAATGCTGCAGCTAATGCACGGAGGAGTGCGGCAGCACTGGTAAGATTCTTCTATACCAAAGGTGGGCAATATATCCCCTCTGTGATCCAATTATTTGTGGCTAAAATTATCACACAAATGTTGTATGGCTCCCAATTGTGTACTCATTATAACTTTGTCCTTTAGAAATTATTCAGACTAAGTTCCTAAGAGCTATATTTTCAGTGCCTCATTGTGTCCCTAATGTAGCTTTGCACCTAGAGGCCGGGGTCTAATCCCTATTGAAGCTCGTGCCAAGGTATATATGATAAACTACTGGCTAATATGTATTTTTTCCAGTGGGACTTACACCACTGACATTGTTGGATTCCTTTAAAGAACTATTATTAGTGGGATTTTCGCCCAACACCTTAATAGCGCTGGGTTACTCTAAAGCCAAAGCAGTTGTTAAACAGAGAATCTGGGACATAGAATTACAAGAACATTTAAGTTCATTGTGCAAATTTAGTGCTCTAGGTAATAAGATTTTTGACCCCTCTTCATATCTGGCCAATTTAACTTTTCCCAAGTTCAGAAAAGCTTTTACTTTAGACCGATTTAATGTTTTGCCTTCTATGCTTTTGGAGGGGAGATATCAAGGAGTACCAGTACCTTTTCAAGACCGTCTCTGTCCTTGTAATAATGAGGAAGTTGAAACCATGGGACATGTTCTTTTACACTGCTCCTTGTATCGGGACCTTCATAAAGAACTTATTTTACCTACTTTACACAAATTCCCGGGTAGATCTGAAGAATATTACATTATGCTGCTACTTTCTGACAAGGTCCCCCATATATTACCAACAAAGTGGCCAAATTCTGTGCAGCTGCCATAGCTTGCCGTACCTCTTTGTTAACAAAGTGATTTGTTATCCTCGTTATGGTTTTCTGACATAAAAATCTTGATACTAATTCTATACACTTTGGGATGTATTGTTGGCATAATGCTATAATGTATGTTATATGTTTTGCTTTGTCTGATATTGTTTTATTTATTTGGTGCTGGTTCACCCTAAGTGGTTCACATATGAATATTAAAATCACATATAAAAATACAATTCTAAAAAAAATCCAATAATAATACAGAGCAATACAAGGAACAGTAAAATAGAGCAGCATACTTAATGTAATTACAACCAGGGAAAGCCTGGTTGAACAAGTGAATTTTGAGGAGGCGTTTGAAACATGCCACATTTTCTGCCTCCCGAGCTACATGGGGGAGGGTTTTCCAAAGGGTGGATGCAGCTACCAAGCAGGCCTGCCAACAAGGTATTACGTGGTGACATTCCATTAATTTCAGAATGACCAGCAAGGCCTTCACTGACAATCTTAAAGGTCAGCTGGCTATATATAAGGGAAGGCAGTCTTTTAGATATCCTGGTCCCAAGTTATTTACAGGTTTGAATGACAACAACATAACCTTGAACATTTTTAAATTAATTTTTTAATGTGCATTTCACTAAAACAAAGCAAAAACCATATTAAAAGGGGGGAAATACAATTTTTTTACAGAAATTAAAATGAATCACTTTCAGTAGATGTGTATGAAATGTATATCAATAAGTATCTGTGAAGGATTGAGGCCTACACAGGGCTGAGTTAGTTGAAGCCTGTAGGCCCAAACATCTCCTGATGGGAAGGGGGCATTTGTGAGTTTCATTTTCACCCAATAGAGTTAAGTTTCATTTCTCCAGTTTGAGGTCACACAATTGTAACCTTCTAGGTCTGGGGGCGGGGAGTGTATATATAGAATGGATCTGGAGCTGCAGGGTGTGGCAGACTGAGAGCGACATTGGAGAGAAAGTGAAGCAGACAGAGAGAGTCTTACTATCACTAAAGAACTGCAGAACAGCTAGGAGAAAGGCTGGGGAAAGGAATCTCTACTAAGCTTACAGGTGACAGTGTAGCTAGGTTAGAGAATCTTGCGTTATTTTCCCTTTTATTTCCCTTATACTTGCTTTTTGTAATCTTACAGCTCTGTTTGTGTAATTACCCTAAGTCAATGTGAATGTACCTTACCAATAATTACTAAAGTAAACAGCTATTGTTAACAGCAAGTTGTTGGAGTGTCTTTTACACCATGCCTAAGGCCTAATCCCACGTTACTGGGAACAGGAGGTAAAAAGGCAGATAATTGGCATCCTGAGGCAGGAGGGGCTCTTAAAGAGGCAGATATCTTTAAGGAGCTGATCAAGGTGTCCTGGTACAGGTGGAACCTTGACAGTATCAATAAGTATGTAGTAATACAACTATCAATAAAAACAGTTACGCATAGGCTTTAGAAAAAGCGGACCAAATATCCATATATTTATCCATCTGCAGGTCTAAATACCACCCATTCAAATATGGAAAGTGTTGTTAGGTCCTCAATCCACTGTGTATAGAAGGTGAGTGTTTTTTATCTTTCCAGTGTTGTAATATCAGTCTTTTCGCTTTCAAGAGGGTGCAGAAAATCCACTTGTGTTGTCCTTGTGGATAAATTCTATACAGCAGGTAAATAATTTAAAAGAACGTGTGCATCAGTAAATATTAAAGAGCATTCTGATATGAAGTTTATCTGTAATATGACCTCTACCCAAAAAGAAGCAACCACAGGCGTGACATTGCCAAAACATATGGGTAAACGAAGCATTTGCAGCATTACACTTCCAACAGTTAGCTAACTTAGACAAACCCTTATTAAAAAGATGGTGTGGCATCCAATAAACACAAAACTAAAGTTTTTGCTGAATAAAACATAACCTAAGATCCATAGACCCTTCTGACACAGATGCAAAACAATGTTCCATTGATTAGGCAAAATAGGACCATCTAATTCCCTATTCCATTCGTCTTTAAGACGCTGTGTATCATACTTATTCACCGACAATAAGTATTTATAAACATGAATCGTAGGTTGATATAACTGCTCAGCCTATTCTGTCCGAACACTGGGCCTGAATCCAGACTGGAATGGATCCAGATAATCAGTTTCATTAAGAGCTGCCTGCAGCTGAGACGCCACCGCTCTCTTCGAGTACCTTACTCAGGAACAGGGTGTTTGTGTCTAGAACAGGGTTTTCCAACCTTGGGTCCCCAGATGTTTTTGGCCTACAACTCCCAGCATGCCCCAGCCAGCTATGCTGGCTGGGGCATGCTGGGAGTTGTAGGCCAAAAACATCTGGGGTTGGAGAACACTGGTCTAGATTATAGTTGGCACAGAACACTAGATACAGGGAGGGTTATTTTAGGAATGCTTGCACCACTGCTTCCTTCTATCACATATATATTTAGTAAAAATATTTTGGAAACCCACCTTTGGAAGGATCAACTCTCTATTCTTCATACCCACATCATACCAACTCAGCAATAACCAAGGTAATGTCAACTTTAGCTGGCAGAGAATCTGTTCTGTTCTGGATCTAAAGAACAGATCACTATGTCATTTTCAGAATCTGTTGTAGGAATTATGTGCTAAAAAAACACATAGTTTTGTGTCCATTGCTTTTTTGTTTTTAGTAGAATCTTTCCCCACGAATTCTTTGTCAGTCTTTTGTAAACTTCCCAGAGAGCTTTGGCCATTGGGCGTTATAGAAATGTAACAAATACAAATTAAATAAAAATATATAAAAACAAATTTCCCCTGCAGAAAGTTTAAAAGCCTATCCTACTTTTTCCTATTGATCCAAATTCAATACATTCTGGTTTTTCCAGGAGAGGGCTATCTGATTATATTATTGAATACTACATCTTGGCAAGTTTAGTATTAGATAATGCCAAACAAAAGAGTACTGTCCTTTTATGAGGCAAGTTTTGTATTTGCAGGACAATTCTCCCGAATTACTCCTGCCCATGGTCACTATTATTCCAACAAATTTATCTCAGAGCTAAGATTTCATTCTGACAGGATTATAAAACCCTCTTTTTAGGCTTGGCCCCCCACTATAAGGCCTGTGGCTCATGCTGGCTCAGCTTGTCTGAGCGTGGAAAGCTAAGCAGGGTCAGACCTGGTTATTACTTGGATGGGAGACCCCCTCCTCTAGTTTCCTGCATTGAGCAGGGGGTTGGACTCGATAGCCTTGTAGGCCCCTTCCAACTCTATGATCTATTTATTTATTTATTATATTTATGAATCGCCCATCTGGCCAGACATCCGGCCACTCTGAGCGATGTACAATCCAATAAAATACAAGAGGGGGCGGGGAAACACACACACAGTATAAAACACAATTTTTATCTATGAAACTTTGCCTGTCTATGAAACCTCTTTTGCTCTGGAAGTAGGATTTTTCTGCTATGTCTCAACATTATTATTGCTCACAGTGCACTATTTCATATACAGTAATACCTTGGATTGCAAGTAACTTGGTTTGAGAGCGTTTTGCAAGACAAGCAAATTTTTAAATATTTATTTAATTTTTTTATAACTTGATATACAAGCGACGTCTTGCAATACAAGTACTGTAGTACGGCTTAAATTAAAAATCTCTGTACAATTTTTTTGGGGGGGGATTTCGTTTTGATATAAGAGTGTTTTGGATTACAAGCACGTTTCCGGAACGAATTATGCTCTCAGTCCAAGGCATGACTGTAATTCTTCCTTTTCTATACACAATTTGTAATGTAGTAAACATGAAAGTTCCTCCCAAGGACACTGCTTTAATGCTGTAGATATGGAGATATACTTCCTTATGCTGACAATCTTTAGAAAAGCTACAAGCACTTACCCAGGGCCGGCGCTACCGCTAGGCAGACCCAGGCAGCTGCCTAGGGCGCGTGGCGGAAGAGGGCGCAGCGTTTCTGCGCCCCTTCCACGCCTCCGGCGCGCTCCTGCCCCGCCTGCCGCCTCTGCCGCACCTCCCCGCCCGCCTGCCGGCCACTGCCACCACCGCCGCACCTCCCCCCCACGCGCGTGACCGCCCGCCAGCCACCTACCTACCTTCCCGTCGTTTCCGGAGCCCCGCCGGCGTTGTTTTGGCGGGAGGAACCAGAGCAACAGGGCTTAAACAGCCCTGTTGCACTGGTTTCCCCGGCAAAAAAAAAAAAAGCGCGGGGGTCTCGTCGCGTCGGAGGAGGAGGAGGCGGCAGCAGCAGCCAGCAGCGGGGGCGGGGGGAAGGTAGGTGGTGGCGGCGGCGGCGGCGGCGGCAGCGGCGCGGGGGGGGTTGCAGAGCAGGGCTGCTTTGCTCCGGAGCCCCCCCCATGGCACGAGAGGGGGGGGCGCTAAATATAATTTGGCCAAGGGCGCCAAACAGCCCTGCACCGTTCCTGCACTTACCTATAGCTGTTGTACTTTAAGAACGTAAGAACATAAGAATAGGCATGCTGGATCAGACCAAGAATCCATCTAGTCCAGTATTCTGTTCACACAGTGGCCAACCAGCTGCCACAAGACTCCACAAGCAGGGCATGAACGCAACAGCACCTTCCTGCCCATGTTCCCCAGCAACTGGAGTACATAGGCATACTGCATCTGATACTGGAAGGCTGCAATCCCATACACACTTATGTGGGAGGAAGTACCCTTGAACTGAACAGGGCTTAATTCTTAAGAGACAATCAGATTAAGTATGTCTGTCTGCTTGACAAATTCTTACACTGAAGTAATAACATGAACTAAGTAATTTTATGGATTATACTTTCCAAAATATATTTGGATGTACTGTATCTACACTACAATTTACGTAAACATGCACATAGAGTGGGTAGAAGCTAGACTGGGATCTGCTGCTGGATCTCTTGTGATTTGAAACAGATCAGCAAGAATTTCTGACTCCTAATTGTTTAACAAAGGCAAGAACAAAATGACTCCCCCCCCCCCCCCCAGTTATAATGCTAAAATGAAGAAAACTGGCTCGGTGGGTTTAATTAAGAATGTATTTTTATGTGGAAGAACTGTGAGCTCCGTTCAGTTCTGGTACTCCAAACAAATTCCTGGGCTTAGAATTCTTAATTCAAAGTGTATGTCTTCTGCACTACTCTCCAGCTGGTGGTGGATCTTGGGGTTCTAGTAACAAAAAACGCAAAGTAGATCCTACAAGCCAGAAGGCTGCCCACTCCTGTTCTATATAATTCTGCATTGCCTTAGCAATATATCACCTTGGATGTTTTGCTTCCCAGACTCAGCAAGGCTAAATTCCAGGCCTATCTGCCTGACCTAACTTGTCTCAATGTGCATGCTGTAATGTCTATATGCCACAATAATTACCTCTGGTGGGGAGTCCAGACACATCCCTTTAAGGACTAATCTATATTTCTGAAACGTAGGTGGAACGATTTTCTCTGATTTTTTAAAAAGTCATTTGACTATGAGATCAGTTGTTCCCATGGCAGAGACACCCTACTCCAGATTCCATATCATGGTAAAGCTAAGTTGGCCACAACTAGGAACAGAGTTTTCCTGTTTCAGCCCTGATGCTGTGGAACTCCCAGCAGGGCAGAGGCTCATACTATCTCTTCCCTGCTGGCCTTCTGTAGTCAGATAAATACCTACTTTTTTCCATTGACCTTTGAAAACTGAAATTGACATATATCCCTTGCTTTATATTTGACTATCTGTGTTTTTTTAAACCAGGTACCAGTTTTCCCAATGAAATGCAACAAAATAACATAATGCAAAGCAAACAAGGTAACTTCATTGACAACAACATTCATAAAATGTTCTTCCCAGTCTAGTGATCTCTTATCACATGGAGTAGAGCTAATATGCCAAAGGCACAAATTAACTATGCTTAGAAAAGAGGGAAGACTGGCTGAATGGATTTCTTTGTGTGCAACCTGTCATGTGCAATCTCAAGATGTGCAAAAAAGCCCTCCTACTACTCCTGTCCCCACATGCAGACAGAAATCCGTAGGATTCCGTAGGAGCAATGTATGGACATTTACTTCCACATTCAGTTGAACATTACCATTTTCCTCTTATCTCTGCACCTACTTTCATAGATTTCATAGATTTCATAGATCATAGAGTTGAAAGGAGCTTACAAAGCTATCGAGTCCAACCCCCTGCTCTACTAGAGGAGGGGTCTCCCATCCAAGTAATAACCAGGCCTGACCCTGCTTAGCTTTCCACACTCAGACAAGATGAGCCAGCGTAAGCCACTTTCTGTAACTTCAACTTGTAGAGCTATTTATGAGCCTGTCTAGTTTATAATTTGCCCATCTGAGCCAAAAGGCATTGCAGAAATTGGGGGGGGGGATTGTCTGGAAGACAGCTGCCTTTCCCTGTTCAGTCATTGGATAGTGCCCCATGTTGCTCCTGAGTCCCTTCTTCTAAGGGCTCAGTCCTAGAGAAGAAGTTGATGTCACCCAAGATTGACTCTGCCTTTAGAAGACACCTCCCCATTGGTAATACAGCAGCACTGCTCCTAGGCACCCCTCAAGCCACTTGGTTGCCACAACAATTGCAACTGCAGCCTGTATGCCATCAGCTTCGGGGTTCCACAGCAAGACAGCTAAGGAGGCACTTCCCATCGGAATGTAAATGGTGAGCACTGAGCAGAGGGCTTGGATAGTTGGAATCTTAGGCTCATGCTAGTTTTCAGTATTGTCCCTCTCTGCAATAGTGAAAGGTTTTTAAGTACCCTTCGGGCATTTTGAATGGAATATTTGGCTTCTTTTGTAATAACCTTGTGCTGTAATGCCAGTGTACATATTACATTATTCCAGAGTAGGAGACTTATGTTTGGTTAGTCCTCACACTGCAACTGTAAGGTGCAACACGGCTTGCCTTGTGGAGCCTAAGATATAACATGGGGAAATTCCTATACTACATCTTGGATGTTGCAGGAAGTGCCTGTCCACTACTGTGGAAATTCTCCACACAGTTCTGAATTTTCTAATGTCAAGCTATGCAGGACATTACAGCCACTGGCAAGGAGAGTCCCTATGCAGGAGCTTTCTATGACAGAGAAAAGTTAATGAGTAGAATGGTTCAAAGGCTTACAGTCTGGTGTCTTTCTAATGGTATATAATGTTCCCACTTGAGTTCCCTAACATAGCTTAAAGAGATCTGAGAGTGAACAGGTGTTCTGTTCACCATTAACTGTTTTTTGCAGCCTCTCTTGAGCGGGAATTTTGGGATTTCATTTTAATGAGTTTGGACATTTCAGTTTATCATACTGTCACTAAGCTGGGCTATCAATTTAAGTAACACTTTTATTATTACATTAAAATTTTAAATTAAAGATGGCAGATTTGAACTGCCATTTATGGATCAACTATTTCAAGCTTATTGAATTTAAGTAATAAAGCATTCATAGCTAAATAGATTACCATTTCCTTGGATATAAAGAGTCATGAAAGATATATGGAACTATGCAATCCTACTTTGAGTATTTCATTGATTCAAAATGGCTGTGGTGTTTAATTTGCTTCTACCATTTTATTGCAAATAGACAATAACAGAATGTAAATAGGTTTCAACTGTCCTGTAATAGGAAACATATTTTGTTACAGATTGCAGTTATTGATCAGATATAACAAAACAGTCAGACATATACTTGACAATTGGCACAAAACATACAGAACTTTTTTTAAAAGCTTGCAGGTCATTTGGGTGTAATTTTATTAATTTGGTCATAGTATTGATAGTAGTTTTGGGGACACTATACTTGGGTTGTAATCTTTAAATACACTTGCTTGCTAGTCTGCTCTGCTGAAATCAATGGAACTTTAACCTGTTTCATATGTTAATGATGCAGTGTCACCACTGCAGAAAAACCTCTTCCCATTGTGAATTCCATATTATACTGGTAACAAATGCATTCCTAGATCATGTGGGATACCCAGAACATGAGAGTATTTGCCACTGTTTTCCTTCCATCAGGGCCACTGAAGCTAGCCTAAAAATGAACACATGTGCCAGGCATCCCATATAATTTCTGCATCCATTGCTCACCAGTGTGACATGGATGGAACCGAGACAAGATGAGTTCTGCCATGCAGGACCCTGGGATACCAGCTGGAGGAGCTACCAGCTGGAGGATCACTGTGCCGGTAGGCCCTCCAGCTGGTAATCCAGGGTCCTGCATGTGGGTTGTTCTGTGTAGCTTATTCACAGGGTGGGTTGCCGTGTTGTGCAAATGCATGCAAAGAGTTGTTTTGAGCTGAAAGGTACCAAAGTAAATCATGGCAATTACATGTCAACTTGATACATGCCTCATGGGAAGAGGGAAGGGGGGGAAAACAGTCCAAAAATGGTCATTGGGGTAGAAGGGGGGGGAAATATCATAATTCCTTGTTGTGTGTGGGTATGATCCTCTAGTTTTTTAGTATTGCCCTGACTGTTCTCAGACCCCTCCACCTTTTTCACACTTGCCCCAGCCTCTAGGTAGTCTGGAAAGGAGAGATCTGCATTCCACCCCTTTTTGCAAGCACTTTCTTTTGACAGCTGTCAAAAGAAAGGGTTCTTCTCATTTAACCTATCTAGGAAATTTAAGCCTCCTTTTGAACTGGGAAATATACACCCATGAATTCTGCATGAATTCCCTGTCCAAAAAAAGGCTGTCAAGTGTACACAAACCAGCCTATACGCAGCCTCGCTTGGTCAATGTCCATGGATGTTGCCATGGATGGAGCTGCAAAAAGGGGGTGGTGGTTAATATCTCCCCTTTCTAGAGTAGCTGGAGACCCAGGGAAGTGCCAATGCTGTGGAGAGCACTGAGAGAACTGTCAGTTGAATGCTTGAAATCCGGAGAATTACATTGCTAAGGGGAGATCTTGTTGCCACCCCCTTTCAATGCACCTACTCCCCCCCCCTTTACTGGTGATTTTCAACTGACAGCTCGGCAAGTGTGCACAAATTAGCCTATATGCAGTCTCGACTTGCCAATTTCCATCTGTGCTACCACCTGCACTTCACTCCCTCTGAGAGCTGAAACTTACAAGGACATCAACCAGTCAAGGCTACATATATCAGGTGGCCATAAGGGCACACTTGTGCACCTCTGCCATACCAACAATTTAAAAAAAAAAAAAAAAAAAGTATGAAGACATTTGCACACATTTATGGAGCCAAAAAAAGAAACAAAGAAAGTGGTGAACCAGTAATAGTTGCTTCAAAGTGCCACTTGGGCATTGGTAGAGGGGCTGTCACTGGTGGCAGCCTGGACAAGATCGTAAAGAGCAACAAGGGGTTTTTGCTGCTCTTGCTGAGTAGCTCGCTCACTGTTCCTGCAACACATGAGGGGAATGGTCTGACAGGTTTGGACGACACAACAGCCCATCATGGGTTCAACAACCTCTACAACAAGCCATGGGTTGTCAGGGTGGCTTGTTGCCCAAAACCAAGCCACCCTGTGGGAAGCAGTCTGGCTTGGATGACACGGCAACCCACCATGGCTAGTTACCTATGATGGGTTGCCATGTCGTGCGAATGCAGTCTATATAGAGAAACTTATATAATAAAAACCAAAACGCAGACAACATATCTGAAATCTAGGATGTTAATTATGTACAGCCACTCTGCCTAAATCAAGAGAGGCACTGACAGTGAGCATCATCTCCTCATTCCAAAATGCTCCCAGAATAGATTCAATTCTGGCTAAATTTTCCTCTTCAGTTCTCATTGCCCCCAGTATTTTTTTCATTGGCCAGTTATGGGTATCCATGTGCAGTTCATTTGGAAATCTCTCGAACAGGGAAAAATTGAATAGGTCTTATTAATTCTTTTTCTTCTGCATTTTTCTGTTTGCCTGCACTCTCCACCCGATCCATCTGACTTTCTTCTTGGGTGGTATGGACAGAGGATTGCACCATGAGATGCACAATATAAGTAGTAAAACAAGACTTTAATAACTGGAACTAACTTTAATAACTGGTGGCTGAATTGGTTTCTTCCTGCTTCCTCCCCATTTCTTTTTCCTTGTGTCATATCTTTTAGATTGTAAGCGTGAAATCAGGGACTATCTTACTGCTGATATTTGTAAACCATTCTGGAAGACATTTGGTCTAAAGAGAGGGTAAAATGCTTTAAAGAATAGCCTAAGACTAATACTGTTCTGACCATTAGTTCATCTTCAAGGTGAAATAATGCCTTAATACACCATGTATGTATACATGCTAAAGCATATTTCAGTGCCAAAACCTGTAGTACCCACCCACAGAAAACTATCAACTAGAGTAAAATATCATAACTTCACATTTTTAAACACTTCCTATCTATTTCCTTTCATGAAACATACTCCTCTTTCTTTATATTAACCAGAGCAGAGTATCCCAATTTGCTTTACTGCCAATCAAGAAACACAGTTCCCCCAACTGCCCTTATTGACCACATGAGATTTAAAATTCTTCTGTTCACCTTCAAGTTGTTTAAACTGTTTCCCAGAAAACATCCTGCATCTCCATACTTATTGAATTCCTGTTCCCAATGTCTGGCTTCCAATGAAACCCAACACTCAGTTTACTTCATTTTTCCACCTTCATTTTCATTTCTTCTACGTGCCCATTTATCTAGTGAAGCAGACCCCACAATTGCTAACCTTTTCTTGCAGTGTATCTTCAAAGCTGTTTCTCATGCTTGTGCTGAAATGCTCCACAGGGTAGAACTGCACTTCACACAAATGCAACACTACTACTAAAAACTATGTTGAATTCCCACTTCCCCCTCTGTAACATGTAGTAAAATGTACCCCACATCCTGTTGTTATCATGTTGAGTGTATCCCCATCCTGGCTAGCAACAGCCAAGGATGTGGAGCAGGAAGAGGGAAATGCACAGAGTGATGATGTCAGGATATAGGATAGGGTTTATAACATATTATGGATGGGAAGTGGGGAACTTGACACACGGCTGCCATTTTTGGTTGCAGTCTAGTGTTTTTTGTAATATGTTGTCTTCCCCTTAGTACTGAAAGGTCATATGGGAAGGTTTAGTGCTGCCTATTACGGTACTTCTTTTGAGAGAGACATTAACACTCTTGGTGCATTATACAACCAACAGCATCAAATGGTAAAGTTGTTCTTGTATTGTACTACTTCAGGCTGCATTTTAAAGGTGGGAGGATGCACGTTTGAATGCTACCCCCAAAACATATTGTACGTCAAAGACTAGCACATGAAGAAGCATTTTGTTTAGTCTTCATCTTGAGCATTTAATGTGGGGACATGCAAGCGTACCATCTTCCTTTCTACAGCCTGAAGCAGTCTAGTCCAGCATAAGCTTGATCATGTGATTCTGCTAATTAATTTGCCATATGTATGACAAAATGCAAGCTACAAATGTTATTCTGCAAGATACATTTTAAAATATATATGGACCCACTTTATAATTTGAAAAGCTAAAATATAATTATGAAAATATTTATTAACCTTAAACATAGCAAAGTAGATTTTGCTTCTTTTGCTTGGACCTTTCTGGCTACTGATTTGTCTCAGCTATGTCTTTCCATATAGCAACTCTCCTTACATTATCCAAATTTAAATTACCTAGAGCCCTGAAAGATTCCCCTCATCATTTTTATTCTAAAGTTAAACATGCTCCAGTTATATTGATGCATACTTTGGATTTGCATTTTTATAGGCAGACTTCTATTAGAGAGTGGTTCAAGACACTGTGCATATAATCTTGAGTGTAAATATTTGTGTGTGTATGTGTGTAACACACACACACACACACACACACTATTCATATGAAAACTCCTGAGAAGGGAAGCACTGAACAATAAGTAAAGAAAGGTCTAAAAATTGGTTTTATTTTCTTTCCACACTGAGTTAACCTTCAACATGACCTTCAGAGATGATTCTCATGGAGTTCAAAACAAGACTTTATTACCCATGCCAAATAGACTAAAGGTTGTTTTGAGCGTGTGTGTGTTTTTCATTTTCATACCATGCTAATGATTTTCACCTCAGTGAATTTTAATTAAGGAAAAATAACTAGCTAGCTCGATAGCTCGTCATACTGATGTTTGACCATGAGAAGTCTTCTTGTGTTTGGGGTAGGAATTTGGCCATTGTAAAGACAAAGGGAAGCTAATTTTTGTAGCAAGGAAAGAGCATAGATTATCCACATTCTTTCAATTAAAATACCATGCAATATTAATGGCACCAGCATGAAAAGTTAACGTCAGTTTAGACAATTAGTTCAATCTATTGGTTGCAGGAGAGTGCACATGTCAGGAGCAGGAGCAATAGCTAAAGCTTCTTATAGAGCGTGCACAGGCATGGTCTCTGCTTGAGAATATGCAACCAGGATTTAGCGCACAATTAATGAGAAGGGAGAGCAGTTTCTGAAATATTTCATGACATGCTGTATGATGGAAACTAGAAAATGTACTGGAAGTCTTAGCCATTGAAAATTTTTGCCCAGTTTCACACCAGTAGGTATAAATAATCTATATTTGTTTTTGCAAACATGGAAAGAATGACTTTAAAATGCAGCAAAGTTATTCTTTTAGCATATTCATACCTGTATACTTTCCTGATATTATTGCACGAAAATGTAGACCATTCCTTAAAAATGTGTGTTAAAATACATAAAAATATATGAATGCCTGCAGTGATTGATAAGAAAGAACAAATTGACCTATTTTGCTAATATCTAATATTAGATATTATCTAGTATCTGCTGTAACAGGTCTGCCAAGTGACTATCAGATTTCATTTCACTCCTTGGGGCTTACTTTCCCTTGATTTCAAAAGCTATAGAACTAGAGTGTCAGTACTTTCCTACTTGAAATTATGTCTCTTGATCCCTACATTGAGTATAGCTATGCTTAACCTTATATTCTTCTTCACGGTCTCTGTGCATCACACATATGGGCTCTGCACCTGTGCAGAGATTATTCGGAAACTTCTAAAGCTGAGGAAAATTGGGTGGGAACCCCTCCACCACCATCTCAGTGTGCATGTCCGTGCGGGTTCCCGCCTAATCCCTCAGTTCCTCTTCGACTGCCATTGTGCCTAGACAATGGAGGGAACTTCTCTCAACTTGCCGAGCACTTTTTCATGCTGAGAAAAAGTTATATTCCTTTTTTCCCCTTCCTTCTGAATCTCTTCTATCATTTTTTTCTTTCTTTACGTTTTATAACAGTTTTGTTTCAACTGTCTATCTGGCTGCAAGGCCTTATTGAGGCAGATGCCTCTCATGGCCCCTTCTGCAAGTGTGGGAAGTGTGGCGCCAACGCCGCCAAGCTTCCACCGACGGACGGCTACTCTTTCTACTTGCTCTGCCTAGGTCAGGGGCATGTGGTGGATGCATGCCCCCACTGCCAGGCCTTTACAGGACAGGCCCGCAGGCATAGAGTGGATTATCTAAAAGCAATCCTGTGTCACAAGGCTGTGGATGTGGTGGATGCCCCCACCGCATCAACTGCAGTGCCACTTCTGGTCGACCCTCCAGCCACTCAACCGCAGCAACCCAACAAGGCCATGGAGGCCTCGTTGACTTTGGGCTGCAATATATCTTTCTCCTCTGCCAAGAAGCTCAAAAAGAGCTCACTCCAGGAAGGAGGATGCCGAGCACCGTAGGCGCAAGGAGGAGGTGAAGAAAGCAGTCTTCAGCCAAGAAGATGAACCTCCAACCAAGCTGATCACATCGGTGCCACAAGCTCTTCCTAGCCCGACTCCGTCTCCTCCCTTGATACCAAAGGAGACGTCGATACAGAGGCAGTCTTCACAACCAGCTGTCTCTGTCTCTGAGGAGGAGATAGTGGATAGTTGAGTCAGCTCAAACAGCACTCAGCACTGGTTGACAAAGAGGGCTGCCATCTTGACCTCTTCAGACACAGGATATACTCATCCACCTCTCTCGGTCTTTGGGTAGCAAACAACCAGGCAACAATGGCTTGGTACCAGCTTTTCTTGTGGGAAAAAGTTGGTTCCTTGTGTGATTACTTGCGCGAAGACAAGAGAGACCTGGCATGCATATTCCAGGAGGAGGCCTCCAAGCTTGCCCGTCAACAAATCAATATGGCTCAACACCAGGCAGACTGCCACAGCCATGCCATGATCAGGTCCGTGGCACTACAACAGCATGTCTGGCTTCGCTCCACTGCTCTCACCCAAGAGACTAAGAACATGATAGAGGACCTCCCATTTGATGGCGAAGGGCTCTTCACTGCCTCAAAAGATGCAGACAGAATCTTTTGTGAAGACCACTGCTGGACAGAATCCAAAAGGTGAAGACTACTGCTAAGCAGATGGAACTTGGACCACCACTTCCTACACATTCATACCACCAGAGACTGTGGTTCCAACAACCATCTTCCTATTTGCCTGCCTTCCCTCAGCTTCAACAGCAGCAGCGGGATCATCAGCCTTGGGCACATCAGCCTACGGTACCGAGGTGCTCTTACAACCAGCCCCGGTACCGAGGCTCCCATAAAGGAGGTGACTATGCCTCAAAATGTCGACTTTGACTTTCCCATCCGCTTGCCTACACCAACCTTTCTCCGATTCGGCAGCAGACTGGCTTGCTTCCTACCATCCTGGGAACAGATAACATCCAATCGCTGGGTACTCAACATCATCCAGCACAGATACAGGATCGAATTAGATGCTCTCCCTCCCTTTCCTGGCATCCGGACCACACAGCTGTCCATCCTGCTGCGAGATGAGATGAGTTCCTTGCTACAAAAGGGTGTGATCCACCTGTCTTTTCAACCACTGGGGTGCCCCCACTGCCGACCTATTTGCGACGGCGGAGAACACGGCCTGCCCACTTTTCTGCAGCCGAGTGGGACAGGACCTGGACTTCCTCAGAGATGCCTTCCTGCAACCATGGGCAGGAACCTTGTTCTACATCTTAGCTCCGCTGCCGCTCCTGATGAAGGTTCTGGCCAAAATCCAGTCAGACAACACGGATTGCATCCTCATTGCCCCATGGTGGCTGAGGCAAGCGTGGTTTGCACCACTCTTACACCTGACCAGGGGAGAGTATCGATGCCTCCCTCTGTTTCCAACTTTGCTGACCAGGGACTGAGGTCGAATCCGTCATCCAGAACTCGACACTCTTTGCCTCACAGCATGGAAGATATGCTGACTCCTACACCTAATCAGTTTTCGGCCGAAGTTCAAGCTGTCTTGAATGCAGCAAGGAAACCAGCTACCCACAGGTCCTATGACAGAAAGTGGTCGGTTTTCCCCGAATTTGCAACTGCTTTGGAGCTGGAGCTGGTGTCCTGCCCTCTCCATGATGTCCTGTGTTTCCTTCATACCTTGATGGCTAAGGGGCTGTATCTGACATTCCATAGAGACAAGGTTGTGCTGCGACCAGATACTGCTTTCTTGCCTAAGGTCATCTCCTCTTTCCATCTGAACCAGGACATCATTCTGCCCGCCTTTTTTCCTTCGCCTTCAACTCAACTTGAACGGACTATGCTCTCGATATTAGGAGAGTGCTAGCCTTCTATAAGGCTCAGACTGAATCCATCCATCAGTCCCAGAAACTGTTCGTTTGCTATGGGAAGAAAAGCCTTGGACTGCTGGTTTCAACACAGAGATTTCTATCTGGGTCGTTCACACCATCTGGCTAGCTTATGACCTGGCTGGCTTTCAACTATCAGGACCAGTTTGTGCCCACTCTACGAGGGGAGTCTCCACCTTGGTGGCATTTGGGTGTGGGGCTCCCTTGCTGGACCTCTGCAGAGCTGCAACATGGTCTTCCCTGTCTACTTTCATCCAGCATTATTGACTGGATGTTTGAGCTCGAGCAGACTACACCTTTGGCAGGGCTGCGCTCTCTCCTATTTTACCATGATGACACCGACCCACCTCCGGTAAGTCAGTTTGGTAATTCATCCATATGTGTGTTGCACAGAGACCATGAAGAAGAAGAACAGGTTGCTTACCTGTAACTGTGATTCTTCAAGTGGTCATCTGTGCAGTCACACAACCCACCCACTATCCCCGCTTTGGTGTCACTATCGATATCGACAGGGCTACTGGAAGCAGTTCTTATCGACATTGATACCTTCTATCGTTGTTTGCATACTGAGTGTTCTTTCGATTCTGAGGCCACAATAGGCGGTCTCAGGGAACTGAGGGATCGGGCGGGAACCCGCACAGACATGTGCACTGAGATGGTGAGGGAGGGGTTCCCACCCAATTTTCCTCAGCTGTAGAAGTTTCCCAAATCATCTCCGTGCAAGTGCAGAGCCCATATGTGTGACTCCACAGATGACCACTCGAAGAACCACAGTTACAGGTAAGCAACCTGTTCTTTTCATCTCTCTTTCCTTACCAGTGTTATTTTTAATTGTATGGCAATATGTGCATTATTGGGAAACACAAGGCTTTGATCCAATGGTGTTGTTCCACCAGCAGAGGGGAAATCACTGGTGGAACAGATTTCCCTTCTCCCATGCAGCCCCCAACATGCCTGACAAATCTGCTCCAGAGGCTTGGGGGACCCCTGTAGCAATTTTGGGGGGCACTCGGCTGCAGGGGAGAGGATGGGGAAGTTCCATTATGTTAGTGGACTTCTGCTTGCATGTTGGATCCAAGCCCTTGAGAAGTTGCAAGATTAAACTAAGCCTCCTTTTGCATTAAGCAAGTCTTACTCATTCAGATATTTCTAAGCAGCCACAGGCCAAAGTAGACATTTAAAGAGACATTAAGCCACCACCGCTCTGTTTCTTCGCCCTCTCTTCCCTGTAATGTCAAACATATGATGTGTCATAATCACACTGTGCATCTCTCTGTCCCGAATGATGTGAGGTGGAAGCAGGGAGACACCTCTGCTATTTATTTATTTATGTATCTGTTTATAAAAGTGAGTATATATCAAAGTGAGTATATATCAACCCAAATCATCTAGCACAACATAATAAAAATGCAATCAAACAAACAAAGTAAGACATAGACAAAGCAGCAGATAAAACTACAAGATACCTTTTAAAAACACTAATATCAGAACAGAAGAGGAGAGTACTGTTCAGCTTATTCGTGTTGCTGCTACATTATATTAATCATTTCGGTGTGGGGCAAAGACTATATCTTTTAAAATTAAGGAGCAACTGTTTTCCGTATAGTACTTAAGTAGAAGTACCATTATTATTCTTTTACTTTCTGATAGTTTACTCTCCCTCATTCCAAACTCTGGAGGCCAGCCTTGAAGGAAGGATCTAATGGTAGGCATATGGAGAATACATTTCCCCTCCATACTTGTGCAATGTGCCTTGGGTTCTAGTGTAGGATACTTACTTTTCTCTTTAGCACTCTAAAGCAAAATTAATTAAAGACATGCCTGGGTTCACATACTAATGGAATTCTGGAAAGCATCTGAATTCTTACTGAAAAATGAAACCTCTAGCATCATCCCTAAAAGGAATGTGGTAATAAGGTTGGAAATGCTAGTCCTCTTTCCTAGGGCTGATTAAAAACTGTGTGATTTCTTTAAAACTCTCCTCATCCTGTCCTCTCCATCAAAATATTGCTTTTACTGGGGAAAGATTAAAGAGGTTTTCACACACCCATGTTGCTACCAAGACCCAGATGTTCCTGGGTATTTTCAGTTTGTGAATGCTTTGGATTCTTGTATATGTAGTTTTATTTAACTTCCTTACCTCACACAGTTTTAGCTTCTTATCTGCAAAATTAAAGACTTATAAATGCTGAAAGAAAACAATATGTATTTATTATTAACATTTCTATACTGCCTTACCTTCTAAAATGCCATCAAGGTGGTGTACAACAATTTAAAACAATAAAACCCTGTAACTATAAAAACAAGAACAGTAAAAACAGTAAAACTACATATTTTAAAAGGCTAAATCAAAAAGATGGGTCTTTATACCCTTCCTAAAGGCCAAGATAGTGGTGACTAATAATAATTCTTGAGGGAGTGCATTCCATAGTTTTGGGAAAGCAATTGGCAACCACCTACTTAATTTCAGTTTTTCAGGGCAAATCTTTCACTGAATACATATTCAAATTATGAGAGCTAGTATTTGTCATATCCAGCCAAACTCTTACTTTCATCTTACTTCCTGGACATGGTAAACATCAGCTGTCACCATGTGAGGACACATTCAAATGGAATTCAATATGGGTTGGATCAGAAAATACCTGAAGGACCACTATGGCCCATTGTGTGTATGGATGTTTGAGGAAGCATGCAGTCCCTGCCTTCGCTATCCCCACCCATGAGGAAGTAACATCTGCATTACGGTATACATGCATTGGACGACCTCAATCCCACCATTGATTTTTTCCATTAAAAAAAGCTAAGTATTATCCACATCTTCAAACAAACATGCAGACAACCCAAAAACTTGAATGTCGACAATATGCATATCAATATCACACACACGCGCACTGCACACACACAAACACACACACCTTCCCTGTCACTTCATTTACATTTACATGATAAAGCCTGGCTCTGTGGCCATTCCTTCTTCTCTGCTAAGGTGTTACTGTAACTCTTACGCTCCCCCCTCCCCGCTTGAGGCAATCCTCTTCTGAAGGGGAGCCTGACTTACCTGGCTTCAACATTTCCTTTCCCCTATGGATGAATCAGAAGCAGGGACTCAGAAAAAAGACAGGCTTGCACCGGACAAGGAGGCAGGACCCTCAGGGATGAACAGTGGCAGTCTTCCCCCACCCCGGGATGACTTGGAGTCCGAGCAGGAGATAGGAAGACCACCCAGCCCCCAAGAATGCCACCACATTAAGTGGAGAGCCCAGGTTTTCCCTCTCAGGAAAGTGCCAGGTTACACTCCATAACTCCCTAATTAGCTGCAGCTGGGAGCCTGGGTGGAATCCAGACTGCTCCTGGTTAAAAGCTCACTAACACACCAAAGAAGTTGCTGGAAAACAACATCTATTCTGGTTCCAGAACCCGTGTACCTCCTGCACTCCTGCATCCTTGGCTCTGAACTGATTCCTGTGTATGACCCTGGGCTGTCTTCGACTACGCTGTGGTGAACACCAAATTATTCTTGCTGGCTTCGCCCCTGGACTGCCTGGCTATTCTTCTGCCTCTCTCCTGAAAAATCCACGATAGTAATTAAATGACTATCTGTTTTTCTACAAACTTATCTGTATTAACAATTCAGTTGGCAGAGTTCCCAGCTGGACAGCTGGCTGGTGATTCAGACTTGGTGTAAATAGGATAGTAACGCATAAAGCAACACCTCCATCAGTAGCAGCTTCTCCCCCCACCACTAACTGGGCTAGGCATTCCTAAACCCATTCCCAAATGCATCTTCCCCACAATTCTGCCTCCATCCTCTTCTCCTTCAAATCCTTCTGTCTCTGCAGCTGAAATGTCGCAATATGTGACGGTTAGTCCTCCTGTACTCTACTTTGGGAAGGGCTGGGAATACAAGTATGGCAGAAGAATCTGTTAAATCTGCTGCAGAGAGAATTTCTATGACAGCTTTTACTGCTCACCATGATGACCAGGATGAGCTCTTCAAGTTCTTTTGCATGATACTGGATCCAGAATCTCTCATGCCTCTTCTGTACTTCCACACTACAGGTAGAGGGGAAGGGGAGGAACAGGCCTATGGAGGAACCCTCTGCCAGTTCGGCCATGGACACCTCAGTGGCCTGCTGTAGATGCAAATGTCTGCCTCCTTGGCAAACACCATGATGCCATGATCGCAGCAGCTGTAGCAGAGTAGCTTACAGCAGACCAATGTGTTATCCACCAGTGGGCACTGCTTTGTACTGAAGCCGTTTGGACATTGATGCTGGACATAGACGCTTGGGATGATGCAAGATTTCATGAGACTTGTTTCTGCATATCCTGGGCCACTTTTGAAATCATAACATTGGAAATCAGGCCTGTGTTCTGCCGTTCAGACACAGTAGTGCGGAAATTTTCAATTTCAAAAACGCTGGGTCTCACTCTGTACAAATTTGCTTTCAACATCGGGTACCTCCCCCTCAGCATTACCTTCGGAGTTGGTAAATCTACTGCAAAAGAACATGCTTGTCCGTGAGCTGTGGTTCCCTCAGACAGTGGGGATCCTGGATTGTTTGCCTGTGTGTATTTTAGCTTCACCCACTAGGGGTGAAGAGTTCTACAGCCGTAAATGTTTTTATAGCATGGTGCTCCAGGCACTTGTCCTGTTCTCCCCCCACCCCCCGAGAAGGCAATCTTCTTTTTCCCCCTAATGTAAGTCTTTAAACTAGGGGTGTGGCCTACAATCGGGATGTTGCAAAAACAAAAAACAAAAAAACCCCAATACAAATACCAGGGGGAAAGTGCGGCCTATACTCGGAACAATACGGTACTATGAATGCTGTAGCAATCCTGCATCATCAGTACTGATAGTCTCAAAATGCAAATAATGAAGTAACTTCATTAAAATTCACCGAAATTATTCCATTTACCACCTTCTTGCTTTTCCATTAAGGAAAGTTAGCTCAAGTTCCCTTGGTACAGACTAATTACCCTTTATTATATGTTAATTCTTATTGTAACAAGCAGCCTTATTGTAACAAACAGATTACCCCTCACTCACTCACTCACTCACTCCCACAATCAGTCCCCCTTTCTCTCACATTCTCAAACACACACTCACCCTCCTCACATCCACACACAGACCCCCCCCTCAAACTAGCCCACACCCACCCCGCACTCTCACACACATGCAGAGCCCGCCACCTTTGCAGGCGAGGTGCTGGAATGAATCCTCCGCTTCCCTGCCCGAGCTCACCTCAGCCAGCAAGGAGGAGGAGCGAGGCCATTCCCTGGCGGCTCCAGCGGCCTCCTGCGCTTCAGGCGGAGTTTGCTGCCGCCACCAGCCAACTCTTCGCTGGCCATGATGATAGCCCAGCGCGGGTAGGAGGGTCGCTGCCACCTCAGGAAGCAGGCGGGAAAGGCCTTCTGAGGGTGCGCTTGCTGGTGGCGGCACCAGAGACGGCACCAACACAGCAGGCTCGAGCGGTGCGGAGAACTGCTCCGTGCCAGAAAAGGCCTTCTGAGGGCTCACTTGTTCGCCCCGGGGCCCAGCTGTCGGTGGCGGCACCAGTGACGGCACCAGCGCAGCGGGCTCAAGCGGCGCGGAGAACTGCTCCACGCCACTCAGAAAATTGAAAAATGAATCAGAAAAATTTAAAATAGCACCAAACGTTAAGGGTGCAGCTTATAATCAGGAGCAGCCTATACTCGGAACAATATGGTAATTTTAGTACTCTTTCAGTACTCAGTGACAGTTATGAAGTTGTCCAGTTTATATTATTCTAGTATTTTGGTCAAAGGATGTCGAGCATGTTGGTTATGGTACATTTTTTTCTACGTATCAAAGGAGTAAAGCATAGTAAGGCTGTGAGTCTATAAATACTTACCTATAAGTTCCATTTAATTCTTAAGATTTACTTCTCTAGAATACATTTAAGCAAAATACTTTAAGAAAAAATATTTTATCCAGAAACTGAAATAGTTTTTCATCATGCAAGAGCCTGGTGCATTGTGAAGACAAGGATAATTTTCTCCATGTGAAGAGAGCCTACAGTTTAATTTGATGAAACATTTTCAATCATTTATATTAACACAATGTACTGTTACCAAATGCTTAAATTCTCACATATTGGCAGTGCATAGCATATCTGTTTAGTTACAAACTAGATGATAACAAAGTGTGTCTTTACAAGGACCCTTCAATCAAAAATACAATAAGGCATTTGTAGAAAATCTCCAACTGCAAAGGAGGGGAAAAAGCAAAAGATAACTTGTCTTTCAAAGATGATACTATGAAAAAACTGCTCTTATTGCAGTCCTATATATAAGGGTGCAATCTAATTGGAATGCCTGTAATCCTCCAAACTCAGATTGCCTCTGCACTCCTCCCACCCTGCAAATCAGCTAGGTGGCTGATTTCAGTCATCTAACTGCAGCGCTTCAGACGGGGAGGGAAGGAAGGTGGAATGCCACAAGGATGCCGCGTATATTGGTGGTGCCGCCCGCTTCCCTTCCCCTCCCTGCCCCCTAAACCCCTTCTCCAAGGTCGCTCTTAGAGCCTTGGAGAAGCAGCTGGTGTGGTTCTTTCCACGCCAGCTGCAACAGGGAGGAGGGTGCTCCGAGTGCAGAATCCCATCTCCAAGATCAGAGCACTTTTCCAACTTCAGAGCTAGGATTCTGAAAAATCCTATGGCCCTCTAGATGCTGTCTACGGGCCATAGGATTGCTCTGTAAATGAAATAAAAGTAAATCCTTATGAAAATAAAGATGCAAAGAACTTTTCTGATGCCCAAAATGTAGAGACTAATATTATTTTGCAATTACCGGTTTGCACAATGCTAAGCCAGTTTCCAGGCTACATATTTTAAATGCTGCTTAGAAAAATATGTACTATTATTGTTTCTTTACTTGTCATATTTATTAGTATTTTTTTTAATAAAATACAGTTCTCTAAGTGACATAAATAATCAAATATAAAACAATAAAAATACAACAATTAATAATAAAATCCAAGTCTGGTATAAAAGAATAAAACAAATGCCAGAGCCAGTAAAAATAAGTTGATCACATAGATGAGCTAAAGCCAATCCACTAAGGATAAAAACCAGCCAGCAACCATCATCAACAGAGATTATTAATAAAATCCGTAATCGGGGTGGAGGGTGGGATCCAAACTCCACATCTTTTGTGGCATTTTGGTTGGTCCTGGTAAAGGTATTGTCTAACTGTGGATTCTGGATTTTGGATGTTTTACTCATGAAGTGCAGCTATCTGTTTTTTATGTACCTTGTAAAATACCATAATTAGCCATTCAGGGCAAAAGTTACCACCAGAGGAAGTTGATTTCCTACCACCTGAAGTGGGACTGAGGTTCCATACCCTCCAACCAATAGGTAGATTTCATAGATCATAGAGTTGGAAGGAGCCTACCAGGGATGGGGACTCAGACTGAGTCCCCCCTCTGACTCGAGTCGCACTCGAGTCCCAATATTTTTAATGGGACTCGAGACTCGACTCAGGACTGGAGACCAAGGACTCGTCAACATCCCTGCTTGATGCCACCTGCAGGTGCTGTCTGGACCTAGTTGCAGTAACAATCCAAGTTTATTTTTTAAAATCATTTTCCTAAAATGCAACCTTTCAGACACTTTGGGTTTAGCTGCCTCTGCCTGCCTGTTTGGGGTTCCCTGCCTCCTCTGCCTGCCTGGTCTCTTCTTAACCAGTTCCACAGTTTGAATTGTCCAAGACAAAGGCCTCTGCCTGCCTGCTTTGGGGTTCCCTGCCTCCTCTGCCTGCCTCGTTATTTTGGGTTTGTCTGCCTGGTCTGTTCTTGTCAAAATCAGTGGCAGAGTTTTGAGATAAAAAGGCACACTTGTGCCTAGAATTTATTTAAGCCACACATCTGAAGTAGCCTTATTTTGTTGGGGAAAAACCCCATTGATTTTAATAGGGACTCGTGGAGTAAGCTTTGGGAATGACTCGGGACTCATGAGTCACCATTTTGGACCAAGGACTTGGACTCGGACTCGAGACTCGGGTCCAAAGACTCGTGACTCGACTCGTGACTCGAGACCAAGGACTCTTCAACATCCCTGGAGCCTACAAGGCTATCGAGTCCAACGCCCTGCTCAATGCAGGAAACTAGAGGAGAGGTCTCCCATCCAAGTAATAACCAGGCCTGACCCTGCTTAGCTTTCCACGCTCAGACAAGCTGAGCCAGCATAAGCCACAGGCCTGTAATACAACACAATTTGTTTTTAACCTAGTGCGCCACATAAAATTAATCTCCAGATTTGCTAATATAAAGACTGTTATGCTTCTCTTTATTTCTGCCCTTTGCCCACTCAGGGACCTAGGCCAGGGCAAGAGGCAGTTCTGCATTACAGCCAACCTTTATGGGTTTTTTTAGAAATGGGGGTCAGCCATTGCTTCTTTGTCCCTGAATGCTCTGTGTTATCTGATACCTGCAACACTTATCTGTGACTCATTCAGGTTGCAATCACTATTTTATCAATATTTTGGAACTGAGCCTATACTGCTGACTTTATGGCCACAAGATCTGACCTAATTTTTGAACTTTTCTGTTACTTCCCTCATCCCCTGCCTCATATACCATCTGGCCTGATGAGTTTTGAGGAATTTGAAAGCTTGCAAACCTTTTGTGGCACTTGGCTTGAACCTAATAAAGGAAAAGGCCTGGAAGAATAAAATGTGTTAGCCTGCCTAGTGCCAAAAAAATAAGAGTGGATGGCAGGTGACCCTCTTTTGGGAGACCATTCCGCAAATGCAGTCACACTTAAAAAAAACAAAAACAAAAAACAAAACTTAATAGGTTGTGTCCCTTAGGTCCTTATGTTATTGGATTTGGTGAGAGTTTGTGTAGTGTAGTGGCTAAGAAGAGAGTGAGCTACAAATTAGAAAATCCATGGTTTGAATCTTATATTTGCCATGATAAGATTAAGCAAGCCATTCCTTAAGCAAGCCATTATCTCTCAGCCTCAACAACCCTCCCCGTCTGCAATATGGGGTGGGGGATGATAATATTGACTTACCTTGCAGGATTGTTGTAAGGATGACAACTAAGTAATAGGTGTAAAGTGCTTTGGACACTGGAAGGTACTATTCAAGTCTTAAGTATAACTATTAAACAAACATTTATAACTTCCCAGTTGGCACAAATTGTATGAATGTTCTTTATCATAATTAGTGAATTTCTTTCTCTTTTTGCCAGTTCTGACTAGTGATAAACATAAAGCAAGAATTTAATGCTAAGCATTTTGTGTTATTGTCACTGCCCAAGTAATCACCTGGAAGGTGAATGCTAGAAATGACTGCAGGCATATGTGTCTGCCTTCACAGTAGCAGGCTGTGGGTTGGATTTTATTGGGGTGGAATGGTGAGTCAAGACTTCACAGTGGCCCGGATGGGAAGCATGGTTTGAGTGTTCATATAGAACTCTGAAGTAGCTAAATATGTCATTTTAGATGTAAGTGATGGAAATTTAATATGTCTTTGTGCACATGATCTTATCCAAGCTTCAGAGTACACTTTCCCTCAGAGCCAAAACACATAGGCTGCAATCCTACACACAATTAGGTTGCTTAAGTCAATGAGATATAGTTTAAATGATACTACAGTTGGTTCACTTGCATGAATAAATTCCTCCACTTACAAGTTATGCCAATGGTGCAGGGAGGAAGGCACCTGGACCCTACTGCCAGGTTACCTGAGCAGAATCCACTGATGCCTTACAAGAGGGGATGTGTGAGAAATTCACTCCGTCAAGATGCCGAGAACATGCGCACATTTGAAAAATGTTTACCTTTCCAAAATGCACACACATGTCCGTTAGCCAATGGGTGCACATGTCAAAAAAATGTGCACATTTAAAAATGCCACATTAATGCGTACATCATGAAAAATATGTATGATTTTTCTGTATGGATCTTTTTTAATCGCTAGATTGTGCGGAAGTGGGATGGAAAGGGCTTGATCCTCAAAAAACTGAGCAAGACCAAGATGGACAAATCCATCCATCCATCCATACTTACAACTATACCCTCAAATCCCAAAACCACTCTTGCAGCTGAGGCCTGGTCTTCCTTATTTATCCTGATGCCCAAATATTGGATGCTAGCCCAGATCACTTGGGGCATCTGGATCTCTTGACCTAAGACTGAAAACTTCACATATCTAAAAGCTAAAAACAGTTGGGGAAAACAGAAAGATTAATATTAGCTGCATATGTTCTCTATTCATGATTTTGTACAATAACAAAGGTAAACATTACTGCAGTCCTTGGGTCACAGGTAACACTGGAATACATTGACTTTAATAAGCCTATCATGGGGAGGGAGAGTTGAAGGTTTTAAGTCTATGGTGCTCTGTAGGTTTTAGATCTAGTGTCCTCTCTGGCATATTATACAAAATTGAACATCTCATTACTGCTCAATTTCAATCTGAGTCACAGATCTTTAACAAGAAGAGGTAGGAATTACATTACAGATGATTTTATCATGCAGACATACTATCCACAGAGATTAAAAAAGAAATACTAGCAATTCAAAAAGGGCCCTGAATGTGGAAATGCCTATTCAAGCACATTTGGCTGTATGGCTATAAAATGTCATTGCTAAAGAATGTCACTAACATTAACATAAACTTTTATTTTAAATCTTTAAAATTGGAAAGTGCAAAGTACCGGAAAAGGCTTCAGTTTTATGCGGCTCATCTGTAAAAAGGCAGTGAGCCAAATGGATTGTTGTGGTAAATACACTGTATTCATATTGATTTTAATATAAAGATTATGCAGATATAAATGATTCTAGGACATAAATAATTAGTATTATAATTTTGTTACATGTCAAAAAGATGGGAAAGGGAGATTGCTATTCCTTCCAGAATCATTTTTTTTAAAAAAAAAATGAAATATAGAATCATAGAGTTGGAAGGGGCCATTTAGTCAGGGATGCTTTAAACTTGATTCCTGCAATGAACAGGGGGTTGCTCAGTGCAGGAATCAAGTTTAAAGCAACCTTGACAGATGGCTGTCCAGTCTCCACTTGAATACCTCCAGCCCACCACATCCCTAGGCAGGTGGTGCCATTTCCTGACTGCTCTCACCATTACGAAATTTTTCCTGATGTTCTACCAAAATCTGACTTCCTGTAACTTAAGACCATTATTTCATGTCCTACAGTCTTGGATGATAAAGAACAGCTTTGGCCCTTTTCTGTTTGACAACTCTTTGATAGTTGATAGCACTTGAAAAGTACTATCATACCCCACCCCAACCCAGTCTTCTCTTCTCTAGGCTAAACGTATCTAGTTCCTTCAATCTTTCCTCAAAGGACTTAGTTTCTAGTCCCCTCATCATCTGTATTGTCCTTCTCTGAACTTGTTCCAACTTATCTGAATCCTTCTTAGTGTGGTGTCCAGAACTGGACACAATATTCATAGTGAGATCTGATCAGTACAGAGTAGAGTGAAACTATTACTTCCCATAATTTAGAAACTATACTTCTATTGATGCAACCTAAAATTACATTTGCCTTTTTTGCAGCCACATCACATTGCTGAGTCATATTCAGCTTGTAATCAACTACAACTTCAAGATCCTTTTCACACATACTGCTGTCAAGCCAGGTATCCCCCATCTTATACCTATGCATTTGATTTCTCTTTCTTAAATGATGAACTTTGCACTTGTCTCTGTTAAATTTCATTCTGTTATTTTTTGCCCAATTTTCTAACCTATCATCAAGATCATTTTGAATTTTGTTTCGGTCTTCTGAGGTATTAGCTATCCCACCCAATTTTGTATCATCTGCAAATTTGATAAGCATTCCCCCCCATCTCTTCCTCCAAGTCATTAATAAATGTTGAAGAGCACAGGGCCCAGGATCAAACCCTGTGGCACCCCACTTGATACTTCCCTCCAGTTTGATGACGAACCATTGATGAGCACTCTCTGAGTATAGTTCTCCAGCCAGCTGCAGACCAATTAGTAGTAGTGCCATCCAGCCCACACTTAACTAGTTTGCTAATCAGAATATCATAGGACACTTTGTCAAATGCCTTGCTGAAGTCAAGATATATTATGTCCACAGCATTTCCACGATCTACTAAGGAAGTTACCTGATTGAAAAATGAAGTAAGATTACTCTGACAGGACTTATTCTGATAAATCCATGCTGGCTTCCAGTGATTACTCCATTAGCGTTGAGGTGCCTACAGACTGAGCGCTTTATAATCTGCTCTAGAGTCTTCCCAGGTATTGATGTCAGACTGGTCTATAATTCCCCAGATCTTCCTTTTTGCCTTTTTTTGAAGACAGGGAACTTCACCTATTCTTCATGGTACTTCACCTGTTCTCCAGGATTTCTCAAAGATAATATATATATATAGGTTCTGAGAGTCCATCTGCTAGCTCCTTCAACACCCTTGGATGCAATTCATCTGGACCTTGGGACTTGAACTTTCTCTCTGTCGACCTGTAGCTGCACTCCTACCCCTTCAGCATGTTTGTCACATGCCAGATGGGACACAAAGACTGAACCAATGAATATGATTGGCTGTGAGGATTTGGGTTCTTCATGATAGTTAACACGAACTATAAAATCATAGTTTTCATAGATTTCATAGATCATAGAGTTGGAAGGAGCCTACAAAGCTATCGAGTCCAACCCCCTGCTCAATGCAGGAAACTAGAGGAGGGGTCTCCCATCCAAGTAATAACCAGGCTTGACCCTGCTTAGCAGCTCTACAAGTACTCATCTGTATTCCTCCATTACATTCCTCCCAGATACAATCTTGCCATCATTTATGTACTTTTGTAAATTCCTTAAAGTTCTATAGAACTTTAAAATAGATGAAATGTGGACACAGCTCTACATCGTACACAACTAGTGGCTCATCCATACTATTTGAGCAACTACCATCATATCAATGATTTCCCCCCCCCCCAGGGGTCTGCATTTACATGGTTAAAATTGCCCAAAATATATGGAGTGCCACTCACACAAACAGCTTACCATGTGGAGCTCTAACTACATAGTTCTGTTTGAACAACTTATCTACAGAGGTGGCAACATATATGAATCAGCTCATTAAAAATGGGAAGTGGAATAGAGGTAGAAAGTGTTTAATTTACTTCTACACCTTCCTTAAGAATCAATGTCCTGCATCAACAGTATCCCTTGCAAATGCCAGTTTCTTTTTTTATTCTTCAAAGAAAACAAGTTCCACAACCCTTCAAAGTATTTTGTTACATTGCTGAATCACTCTTAAGGTTAGAAAGATCTTTGTTATGCATTCTTACTCAAACCCAGGGAAGTGCAGCTGATATAAACATAGAGGAGGTGTTAATAAATCAAGCATTTCATTCAAAGTGTTTCACCTTGTTGTGATTTTCTCTCTCTACCAACACACTTACATTCATAAAAATTTCATGCTCTATTTAAGTTAAGGAGAAAATAGTGCTGACTTCAGCTAAGTTTATATACAAGGTTTCCCATGCAGGCCAATAAATGTCAGTTCTGATGTTTCAGCGGAAGCTTCATATCATGTTTAAATAATAGTTCTGACCCTGCCTTTGGGATGCTGCCCCTTGCAAAGGAGTGAAAAAATACACTTAAAGTAAAATGGCTAGCATTTGCTTCATCAGAATTCTACATGTGTCAATAATATCACATAGCGCTTCTTATCTTCCAACTGTGGATCTGTGACAATGAAAGATTCAGTGCAGAGACTCATATTTGTTTGTGCAGAAGTTTCAATATGAGGTACAAAACAGAATCATAGAAATTCATACAAGAGTTGCTGTGGGTTTAAGAACTATGTATTCAGCAGATGGATGGACAAGCCTTTCACTGTAAAGTGGAAGGTATAAAATGGAAGGTGATTGGCTTCACAGAGTACAAGGATAAGAGACTTCAAAGTATTTTGTACATTACAAAGGCTATAGAAATGACATCATAATTTCATGTTCCAGAAGGATAACCATGTTAGTCTGTTGCAGCAAAAACAATAACAACTCTTGTGGGACCTTCAAAAAGTTTATTATGATGACATAACTAGAGACCTATTTAGGCCTTACCCTGGAACATGTGTATGGCTAAAGTGGGGACAGGATGTGTGTGAGCATACACGCCACACCACCAAGCATCCGCATACTGCTGGCCACCTTATAGACCAGAAGTGCAGAACCTCAGAACTGGAGATCAAATCTAGCCCTCGGGAGTTCCCTAGAAAGCCATGTCCCCTTCCCCGAGCCCCAGCCCTTCCCCCAAACTATCATTTGGTGGTTTCCTGGCTTTTTAACCATTTCCCCCCATTCTAAAAGGTTGAAATGCCTCTCCTAAGGCTTGGCTACTCGCATTAAGAGCTTTAAGCTAAAATGTGCTGGTATTTTCTGTGTTTTGGCTCCACCCCTTTGCCTTCAGCCCTGCCCACCACTGGAATGTGTCCCCTGAGACTTATCTGAAATAGAATTTGGCCCTCAGGCTGAAAGAGGTTCTGCACCCCAGTCATAGACCTTTGAGCATTGAGCATGAAGTTTGTATAAGAGCTTGTAAGCGTGTTCAGCTGAACATATTTACACTGGTCCTGTGATCAAGGACCCTGCCAGTCGCAGGAGCTGTGTAAGTACATTCAGCCAAACACTCTTACAAGCCCCCATACAGATCTTCATGCTTAATGCACAATTATAGCCAGGGCACTTGGGAGTTGGATCTGCTTGCTTGTTCACTTCCTATCCCCACTTTTGGTTTATCTCTTGGTCTATATGTGGTATGGGCAAACACCTGCATAGAACTTAGGTTTTGTGGAATATAGTGTTGGACTGGGACAGAGGAAATCCTTATTCAGCCATGAGGCTCCTATCTCTCAGGCTAACCTTCCCCACAAGATAAAATGGGAAGGGGATGTTGCCTTGAACTTCTTAGATGAAAGGTAATATCTGTAAACAAACAGATTTGTTGTTCATAATGTGCTGATTTCACTGAAAAGCAAAAAGAGCACTGAATATAATATGAGACCTTTCAGAAGTGCCATTTAATTTGTAACAGGTTAAAGATTACTACCCCAAGGTTTTGAACCAGTCCTTAGGATGCTAAACATTTTCCAGTTCCTATTGCGGCTTTGTAATTTCAAGTGAATTTAAAGTCACAAACATGGGCCTAATGAGTTTCACATTGGTATAGTACTATGTTTCAGTGCATTCTGGTAAAACTAATTATTTGTTACTGTTACCTGCCTCTCATTAGTCCTAATTTTGCTTCTTCAGTTTTATGCCTTGGTTAGGATTAGCATTTGAAAGGCACCCTAAATTTAAAAAGCTATGTGTAATGGCCTTGTTTTGTTATTTCTGTCCATAATCCTACTTGTGATATCCCTCTCAAAATAAAGACATGTATTGACTTCCAGCTAGACACCACAAATGAAATTCTAAAATAAAAGTACATGTAAATAAAAGAGCCAGTGTGGCGTAGTGGTTAGGGTGTTGGACTGGGACTCAGGAGATCCGGATTCTAGTCCCCGCTCGGCCATGAAACTCACTGGGTGGCTTTGGGCCAGTCACTGACTCTCAGCCTAACCTACCTCACAGGGTTGTTGTGAGGATAACATGGAGGGGAGGAGGAGGATTATGTAAGCCGCCTTGGGTTCCTTTCAGGAAAAAAGGCGGGGGGGAAATATAATAAATAAATAAATAAATGTAGTTTAAAATAAAGGCGCTAGGAGCGCAGGATCAAAAAAATCTTATGCTGGGCAAATGGGACTTGCCAGAGAGGCATGCTGCATGGTTTAGTGAAGCCACACTAACAGCCAAATGTATTATTCTACAACCCTGGAAAGCAAATAAAACCCCAAATTGGATTCAGGATCTATTGACCATAGCTACCCATGAAATTGTATATTTAACCATGTTACTAAATTAACATTGCAATTAATATGGGGAAGTTTTCTTGAATTAAAATGGAGAGGAGGAGGAGGATTCTGTAAGCTGGCTTGGGTTCCTGAAAGGAAAAAAGGTGGGGTATAAATATAATAAATAAATAAATAAATAAATGCAGAATAATGTGATCCACCGCAAAACCAGTGCATGCCCTAATGTAGTGGAAATCAAAGAAGTGCAAAAATAGCTAATACTGGTGTTTAGAAGCTGATGCACTGGGAAAAGTGATAGATCACTTTCTTATCTTAATGCTTGGGGAAAGACAAAATAAAAATAACTTGTAAAGCTAAGATAGTGATATGTGTGTGATAGAGCCAGTGTGGCGTAGTGGTTAGAGTGTTGGACTGGGACTCGGGAGATCCGGGTTCAAATCCCCGCTCGGCCATGAAACTCACTGGGTGACTTTGGGCCAGTCACTGACTCTCAGCCTAACCTACCTCACAGGGTTGTTGTGAGGGTAAAATGGAGAGGAGGAGGAGGAGGATTATGTAATCCACCTTGGGTTCCTTGCAGAAAAAAGGCAGGGTATAAATATAATAAATAAATAAAAATAAAAATATGTCTAATCACTGCATGCTCCAAATTCTTTTTGCCTCTATTTCCCTACAAATGGAGGCAAATGTAACACATGTTTAGCTAAGGCCTAATTCACATTAGCTTTTCTGTGTAAGGGAACCTGAGAGTGGTACTAGTTCAAGTACTTTATGGATTTGACACTTTCCTTCGTTCATTCCCATTTCCCAACCCTTCACCCCCAACATACATAACAGCTGTTTTCAGTTCAGGCATGCTAGAGCTAGTCAGAAATGTGTTGCTGTTTTTCTCAGAAATATTGGGAGTAAACTAATTCTAGGCTAATGCCTTGCTTCTGTTGTTCCTAATCCTAAAAAAGTGTGGTTGGTACTTTGTGGTTGGTTCTTAAAAGAATAATATCTGAGCAAAGCTTCAAATGTGAACATTTTCCAATCTGGTTTGGTGTCAGGAGCATGCTCCTTGCATGATTAGGCTTTCTATAAGACTTGCAAAGTAAACTTGCAGCAAAAATGGGAGTGGAGAGTCAGCAGCAAAGCAAAGCAAAAAGATGAAACAGGCTTTCAGTCAACATCTCAGAGTCAAGATCCAGTTGATCTGGGACAAGGCTGAAGTTGTTCAAATAATGAGCTAGGAAGGAAGCAGTCTAAAATAGTGTGCAGTGTAAAGAGCTGCCCTGGGGAATGCAAGTCACTGGATTTCAGGATAACAAAAACTTGGAAAGGGGCTGCAAATATTATGAGCCTTATCTAACAAAGATGCTCACACACATCACTTCCAAAGTAGGATTCCTTTGGATAATGCATAAAAACCAGATATCTGCATTTAATAGGGAACTATACAGTATAATACTATGATCTGAAATAACATACAAAATAATTTGGAAAATCCTACTACTGCAAATATTACATATCTGTATTTGTGCATAAGTGTCAGGAACAAGTAAGCATCACTTCTGGGCAAGGCAAAAATATGAATAAAAATAGCTGAGGAGGTTTTGCACATCCCTATGCTGGGGTCCATGTTTTTTTGCTATGCTGTGGCACTGCAAAGTGCAAATCTCAGTATTATTGTGGTTGAAATTAACTTCATTCCCTGTTTCCTGTGTCTTCCTGGTGTGAAAATAGTGGCAGGATATTAACATACAGTAAAATAAATTAGGTATCCATCATTTTATAGATATCTTTTGGATTTTAATCCCTGCCTTGAATGCAATAGAAATACCCCCCCTCCCAAAGGCCATCATTTAAATGCACAATTCTTACTTTCTTCCTAAAGAAAGGAGATTTATAATATTAACTAAATGGCTAGGAGCACGATTCAGAGCTCCAATTTTTGAAGTTCAAACCAGGATATTGATTCAAAGTGAATATTTAAATAGTTTCATGGAAACTATCATATTAGGCGGATGATAGTTTAACCATTCTCCTTTTTGAGGAAAAGGAAGCACTTTGTAACTTTTGGCTTTAAAAAGTAATTCCCTGCAGCAAGACAATATACTGTGGTTAAGCTGTTCAAATCTAAATTATTACTGTCATTGTGTTCTCCTCTACTTTTTTTTACAAAGGGGGGGGGGAAGCCTTTATAATCAAATGTTTTGTATTAACTGCATTTCAGTCACAGATTTTCATCACATTTCTCAATGTGTCTACAATCCTAAGTGTAATTTCTTGATATACTATTGAACTCAGTGGGACTTAATTCCAAATAAGCTCATTTGGGAATGTGGTGTAAGTACATCCAGTACCTGATTAATACCAGAGCAGTTCCATTTACCCTTAAAATAGCCAGAATAAGCAGTCTGGAAATGTAGCCTTGGGTAGTATCCAATTGTGTCCCAGCACTAACACAAATGATCTTGCACTAGTGTAAATGAATGCTTGTACAACATAACTACCGCTTGCTAGGGAATTTCAGTGGCAAATCACCACTTTTTCCCATTGATCGAGCAAGAACTAGTTACATTGCACAAGTGCTGTTGATGCTAGCGAAACATCAATTGCACTAGCTCTGGGGCACAGTTGGACACTACCCTTATTCTGAAGAAAAGGTTTCACAATATTTGTTGTATAGATTCATAGGTTAATGAATAGCCATTGTGCTTTCTGGACCATTTTTAGCAGCTAATTACTGTATATCAGATACATAGGCTTTCGGTGGCTGTGGCTGTAATACATATAATATGATAATTCTGTGATTCTCCCCACCTCACACATACTCACCTTTCTATCTGTTTTTCTGATGGATGATGGTTTTGTATGATGGATCAAGTACACATCTATTCGCATACCAGCCACGATGCATCCTGCTGTGCCAGTACCATGCCCCAGGTTGTTTTTTAAGGTCACCACAATACAATGGAACATCTTTATGCTGGTCAGTGAGCCCCTTCCTGAATAGCCCCAACATAGAGGGTCTCAGAATGGTCTCAGTTTACACAGAAGATTGAGGTTTCAGGACACACAGAACAACACAAAACACCCTTGAATAAAACTTTTACATCTGTTACAATCACAAAGGAATTCATAGGGCTTTTCTTAAAAGGAGCCAATGACTGTTTCTTTGGCCTGTTTAGTTTTCAGTAGGGTCTTTACCATGGTAACCTTCACCAGGCTTCCAATCTCTAATAGAAAATATATAAACAATTACTTACTTAGAATCAAAGAGCTTGAAGGAATGTCAGGGGTCGTCTAGGCAACCACCAGCAATACTGAGACAGGATTCACTGTAACTAAACCATCCCTGAAAGAACACTCCCAAGCCTGTCTTTTAAAATCTTTCATACTGGATATTATATATGGGTCACAAATTCATATACTCACTGTTCCCAAAACAAAATACAAGTGAACACATAATGTTTAAATACTATGCTGGTGTATCTCAATGCTTATAGAAGCAAAACTTCTGCGTGGGTATTTTGCCTTCAAACTGCTGGGTTTGCATGACAGGATAAGCAACCATTCATTGTTATCGTTGTTTGTTGTGCTGTCCAAACCCAGTTGTGTTGACCGACAGTTGTGACTTGTCGGTGTTGTCAACCACGATAAGACACAACAGTCTGTTCTAGGGTTTGTCCCTACCACAATTGTTTGTTGTGACGTCATAACCAGGGAGAGCTGTTTTATTGTTGATGGTTCAAGAATCCTACAGAATCACATGACAAGAGCAGCAAAACAAGCAGTCACTCCAGTCATCCGATCTCTGTTCCCGATGTCTGTCTAGCAACTCTCACATTGCTTTTTGCTTTGCTTTTAACTGTAGGGTTCTTTTTACTTTTACAATCAGAATACAAAAAACTGTCTTTATTTTTCTTTCAAACTAAGTGCATATTCTCTGAACCTGCTCACAATCTTTGTAAACCAAATGATGCATTTTGGTAGCTAATATTAGGCAGACATAAGAATTTTTATGTTTCAGACATGCTACAAGAAATAGCTGCACTTCTAATGACACTAAAATCCTACTAGCAAAAAGTTAACATTGGATATAACTTGAATAAATTTGGAATACATGAACATATAATTTAAAGAAAGGCTAATTTTGAGAATGTTAGCAAGGGGGGAAAGCTACATAAAACCTCTATACCAGTTACTTTAAAAGCTTTATTTTGATGTACTGTATGTAGAGTATGAAAATATGCATGCAAAGAACTTTTGTTCCTATTTCCTCAGACTGATTCCATTGCAAATATAAAAAGCTGTAAAAGTTAATAATAGATATTATGGAGTTTTATAACAGTAAAGAGAAGATGTCTGGTAGTTTAAGTAGAATTTATGAACAGATGTTCAGCTTTGTGGTATATCAATCAATATACAGAGAGAATGCCACACATCTATTGCCTCTCTCAAAGGCCACATAAAACCCTAATGCCTTTTAGATCACATGCATAGTGTCAGTGGTTTTCTCCCTAGGATATAATATGTACACATTTGGAGACTTTGTTTTCATACAAGTGGTTAGAGTAAACAATATGTTCTAGTTTACTGCATTTGTTGTCATCGTCAGTGAATATGTACATAATAGGTTATCCCCATTTCCACATGGGGTAGCATGTTTGACGCCACCTGTTAAGTAGGAAGAACCAGCAAGGGGTGAGGCTCAGATTAATGGGCCTTCTCATGGTCAAGGAGTAAGGGGACGGTGCTGTGCCCTCCTGCATTGAAGTATTGCAGCTGCATAGCTTCAGCACAATTGATTGCCTAAGTGGGAACTTTTTCCTTTCATCATGATTGGCTCTTGGTCTGGAAGTTGGAGCACATACATTTCACATGAAAAGCCACTTGCTCAAATTGCTGCAGTATGAAAAGCATGATCCTGGAAACTAACGTGACCAAGAGAAAACATGAAAACTAGTAATCTCCCTGGTGTTTTAAATTCTTAAGTGTTCACATGAAGGTCATTTCAGACAAATGCCTACCCATGTGAAACTGAGGTGGTATAGTGCATATGTGGGATTTGAGCTAGCGGTGACTGACCAAGAAAGAGTTCTTGGGGTTGTGGTGGACAGCTCGATGAAAATGTCGACCCAGTGTGCAGCTGCTGTGAAAAACGTAAACTCCATGTCAAGCATAATTAGGAAAGAAATTGAAAATAAAACTGCCAAGATCATACTGCCCTTATACAAATCTATAGTGTGACTGCACCTAGAATAGTGTACAGTTCTGGTCACTGCACCTAAACAAGGACATTGTAGAGTTGGAAAAATGCAGAAAAGGACAACTAAAATGATCAAGGGGCTGGAGCAACTCCCCTATGAGGAAAGGTTACAACAGCTGGGATTGTTTGGTTTAGAAAAAAGGCAAGTAAGGGAAGACATGATACAGGTGTATAAAATTATGCATGGTGTGAAAAAGTGGACAGGGAGACATTTTTCTCCCCTCTCTCATAATACTAGAACCTGGGGTCATCCCATGAAGCTGGTTGGTGGGAGATTCAGGACAGATAAAAGGAAGTATTCTTCACACAGCGCATAGTTAAACTATGGAATTCACTTCCATAGGATGTGGTGATGGCCACCAATTTGGATAGCTTTAAAAGAGAATTGGACAAATTTTTGACGGAGAAGGCCATTGGTGGCTACTAGTCCTACTGGTGTTCCTCCAGTATTAGAGGAAGTATGCCTATGTACACCAGTTGCTAGGGAACATGGGCAGGAGGGTGCTGTTGTTGCACTCATGTCCTGCTTGTGGGATCCCATGGACAGCTGGTTGGCCATTGTGTGAACAGAATGCTGGACTAGATGGGCCTTTGGTCTGATCCAGCATGGCTCTTCTTTTGTTCTTACCATCTCATTTCCACATACATGAATTGGCTCCTGCTTACAAATATATGTGTTGAGTGCACTGTGTTAAGATCTGGATTGCAATGGGTTATGAAGACAAGTGAATATTAATACACATGATCACTTCTGACTCAAAGGCATCCTGAAGAAATACTTCCTTCAAATGAAGTAACAAACATAAGAATGTTGTTGTTGTTGTTGTTAATTATATTTCAATACCGCCCAATAGCCAAAGCTCTCTGATAGTAGCCTGTGAATATCTCCCCGTCTCAAGTTTCAATACTTATGTTGGTCACTGTGCAATTTTAAGATTTATTTATTTACTTATATCAGCCTTCCACACTGGCAACACTTTCAAGCTATTTTTAATTCATTTAATTATAATGTGTACTTATAATCTGTATGCATTTAAGGACAATTTTTTTCATGAAATGCTTTTTGTTTTCAGTGGGATGCCATAACAGAAATGGATGAATATAATCGTCCCATCCACACTTACCAGGTATGTAATGTTATGGAACCCAACCAAAACAACTGGCTTCGTACAAATTGGATCCTCCGTGATGCAGCTCAGAAAATTTATGTGGAAATGAAGTTTACCCTGAGGGACTGCAACAGCATTCCATGGGTACTGGGGACATGCAAAGAAACATTTAACCTCTACTACCTGGAATCAGATGAATCCCATGGGATTAAATTCAAGCCAAACCAGTACAGTAAAATTGATACTATTGCTGCTGATGAGAGTTTTACTCAAATGGATTTGGGTGATCGCATCCTTAAACTGAACACAGAAGTTCGTGAGGTGGGACCAATAAACAGGAAAGGATTTTTTCTTGCTTTTCAGGACATTGGCGCATGCATAGCTTTGGTCTCTGTCCGTGTTTACTACAAAAAGTGTCCTTTCACTGTTCGGAACTTGGCTATGTTTCCTGATACTATTCCAAGGGTTGATTCTTCCTCTTTAGTGGAAGTACGAGGTTCCTGTGTGAAGAGTGCTGAGGAACGTGACACTCCCAAATTATATTGTGGAGCAGATGGAGATTGGCTTGTGCCTCTAGGACGATGCATCTGCAGTGTTGGATATGAAGAAGTGGAAGGTTCCTGCCATGGTAAGAGAGTTGTTCTTAATTGTATTCCAAGGCAACTTTTGTTTGTTTGTTTAAATGCATGGGCTGTAGTCCAGCTTTCATTGAAGTTAAGGGCAAAATGTTAATCAGTTTTAATAGGAGACAGATTAAGCTCATGGTTTATTGTTGGATGGTTTAAAATCTGGTTTATCATTGAATGTTGCTTAGGATATATTGAAACCACAGCTGTAACTGACAAAGAATACAGAAAGCATATGTTTGGAGTGGAGAAATTGTTTACTTATAAGTAAATCATGGATAAAGCAGAATAGTTATTGTTAGTTATGAAGACTATAAGCAAAAGTTGCTACATGAATACAAAGTAATTAAGAGTACAATATATGCTGAGTTCAATGGCTGTGTGCCTAAGGAATTTGGGATGAATACATAAGTGAGAAACAATATAATATATAAAGGCAATACTTATTCTTTAAAATAATGAATGTTGTGTAAGTTGGGAGAAACAGTTATGGGGGGGGGGTACCAATAATTTCACTTGAAAAACTAGCAAATGGGTAGATGCTATATCCCAGGTATTTACTAGAAGAAATCAAGTGCAGTATATTTTTGTTGCTGTGCAGTTTCTCTGGCACTAGTGTGATCACTCACACAGAAAAATGCTCACTGTAAAATATTACTGAATGATCACTCACTTTGCAAATGTGTGTAGAAAAGATGGAGAATTATACATTGTTAGTACATTGATGGTAGGAATGATGCCTCTTGATAATGGTGCAAAAGGGAATTTTACACTACAGGTTAAAGTGGTGAATGTAAGTGGAGCACAGGATTTGCATCATTGTTTGTATCGAGGTGTCTTGTTTTGTTTTTTGCTTTTAATGGAGCATCATTGTTGAATGTTGTGGATGCAGGCACCATTTGTTCACTGAAAATTTATATTAGTGGAATTTTTTTTTCCAATCAGCAAGTGGGGAAGTCAAGTGGAATTTGATTGCCTGAAAAGCTACAACATGTGGTAGACCCTGCTACTACCACAGTTTAAGCAAACCAGCTTATTGCATCTTGTCCTGATGAGTAGTAAGTGTGCAATCAATTGCACAATAGACCCATTCAGATACCTATGTAGTACCATTTGATTCCCACTGTTTATGGGATAGGAAGGCCTGTGGCTTACGCTGGCTAAGCTTGTCTGAGCATGGAAAGCTAAGCAGGGTCAAGCCTGGTTATTGCTTGGATGGGACCCCTCCTCTAGTTTCCTGTATTGAGCAGGGGGTTGGACTTGATAGCCTTGTAGGCTCCTTCCAACTCTATGATCTATGAAAAGGGCTTTCTGATAGTTGACATCTAAACAAATAGATACTCAAGTATTTTTTTCTTCTTTTTTTAATAACTTAGTCTGCCACCCTTCAAGATAAATATTGTCAGGGAAGTTTACATCATCAAACAATATAAATAAAAACATACTAACAGATAAACTCCCTGTCATATCTTCATTAAACTTGGCCTCAATTAAAAACAAGGAAAGAGAGACAATTAGTCTACGTGGTCTCCATCTTTTTGGCGCAATCAGCCACCATCTTTTGATCCAGTATTCAAAAAATAGGTTGTAGCATGGAACAACTTGCAAGGCTTTCATCTACCTGGGAAGGTAACTATGAAGTTGGAGAACTCTGGGATTAAAGTAATCATATGAGAAAACCATAGTTGTGGTCTATGATTATGTTAATATTTTAATCTGGAAATGCAAAAATGTGATTACAATATTGCTTTGGAATGAAGAGTTAGCCTATGAATTATGGCCAAAATATATTCATCCTTTCTAGTATATAAAAGGTAGAATTCCAGTGTAATTCTATGCATGCCTACTCAAAAGTAAACCCCATTGAGTTCAATGGGATTTACTCCCAGGTAAGTGTGTATATGATTGCAGTATTAATGTTAGCACTCTAAATTTATATATTGGCTTACTTTTGCTCTCTCTCACTTGTACTTTTTGACTGTGTGAGTTCAATAAGTGGATCAGGTCTGCTGCTGAATAAGCTTTGCCTAGGCAGAAGCATAGTGAACTAAAGGCCTGAAAGCATGTTGATTCAAGTAGGAAGACCTAAAAACATGTTTATTCAAGTATTTGTATTTAATTGCTTAAGGAGTGGAAAATTTAAACAGATCATGTTATAAGATTAATGTTTTATTATGTCCCTTGTTTGACTTGGTGTAGGAATAAGTGGTATTCTAAATTTTCATACATCTGTACATCTTTGAATTACTATTTTAGGACTGTACTGCACTTGCTATGTTTTTAAATTCTGCACAATACATTTGTGTCCATCCATGCATGAGTGAATGACTCTAAGAGAAGCTGCAGGATTAAGAGCTCTAAAACCATGTTCTATCCACAAACTATTTTATAGACTGAACAGTAACAATGAGCAGCTCAAGTCTTCTGGTTCAATTGTCACTCTGTGTATAAATAATCAATTGCTGTGCTATACTACAGTCTGGAAACTCAGTCCAGAAAGATATTAAAAAATATGTACAACAGCAGAAGAGCATAGAATCGGGTACTATGTGACCTGTGGTGCAAGAACGATTCGTTCTTAGGTTAACTGTGGGTTGTTTAACCCAGCATTAACCCATAGTGTCCAGGTTTGCATGTCACATCATGTATCAACCTCCTCCAATCTGGCCGATCGGAAGTTGATTATGCAAAGTGGAGGTATGATTATGCAGAGCGGAAGCGGAACGCACCACAGCATACCATGGGTTAATTAATGTGCAAACAGGCCCAGTACCTTATGTACTGGGAGCCAGCTCTTATTCCCTGAGCCAAGATGGCGCCCATCTGAGCTGCTGTGCCTCCACTAAAAGCAGCACCTTCTTGATGCAAGACCTTGAACTTCTGACATTATTGAGAGGTGCTGAAAGGAAGTCCTTGCCTGTGGTTCCCACACCACTGAAGGGAAAATTGGCAGGCACCCTAAGACATATAGCCCCTAATCAGTTGTTCACCCTCTTCCCCATGTGATTACCATCATGGGAGGAAGAGAATAGAAATGAGCACACACACACCTACTTGACTAGGCTCCCTGCATGATTTATTGTCCTGATCTTCCAGTGTTATAAATCACATCTGGAACCAACTCAAGGTGAAAAGGCTCACCACTGCAGAAGTTCATCCCCCAACATGTGGAAGACTGCAGGAATGGCGACAGGGAAATGTGGGAGGGGGGTCAATGGACTCATCCCTGCTCTCTCCCTTGCTTGAGGATAATCATGTCAGGATGGGAGAGAATGCCTAAATAGGGCTATAGATATTGTACAGTCTAATATTTATTTATTTATTTGTTTGTTTCATCTCTATACCGCCTTTCTGCTAAACAAACAATGTCCCTAATATAAAGTGGAGGTCATAAATTGCCACAAAACTAAGAAAAGAACTTGTGAAGATAACTTTTCTATATAAATAAAATCTATGTTGAAGTACTTGACTTTCTGGCTGCTTTGCTTTTATGATATGGCTGAGCAAAATGAAGAAGGAGGGAATCACTCTTGTCAATCCCATTATTAGTCCTTACAATCCTGAATGGCACCTGGAAACTACCAAATATCATATAAATGTTATGGTACCATTTCAAAAAACAGGTAGAGGCTGGATAACAAAAACTGAAATCGGACATGTCCAGCTGATATATAAATATATTCATGTTGGGAACACCTGCACCCCATCCTCTGTGACAAGGGCTGAATTCCATTTGAGAGAAGCTCTCGGGCCACATTCCAGCAGTGGGCGGGACTGAAAGCAAAATGGTCGAGGCCAAAAATAGCATCATATTTTAGCTTAAAGACCTTATTGCCAGTAACCAAGTCTTAGCAGAGGTATGTCAACCTTTTAGAATGGAGGAAAAACTGCACGAAAGCCAGGAAACCACCAAATGATTGGTGTTTGGGGAAAATGTGGTGAGGCCAGGGGAAGGGGAACCCCAGAGGATCGGATTGGGACCCCAGGCTGGTCAGGTTAGGGCCTGAGAGTCTGTACCTCTGCTCTATAAGCATGTCAATATTCTCAAGCCACTATTTTCTTTTGTGCCATTTGTGCCAAAATTCTATGGGTAAAGTGCCATTTTTTTTTCAGTGAGAGCTTGGTTTTGACAAGGGAATTACAGCCTGTTTTTAAAAGGCTAATGTTATTCAAATTGTTCCTTACATTTATACTAGATGATACAATTCTACTGCTATGATAATTTGAGATTTATTTTAGATTCTTATGCTACCTTATTCATTTTAAAGGATGTAGCATAAGGGATGTGCTGGGACAGAGCTACATCATAAACTATGTTGTACTTAGGCTGCTATGGGATTATAGCCAAAAACAGGGAGGCCCCAAAAGCAGCTTTAAAAAGACAAAAGTGATACAAAATCACACAGGTGTCATTTTATTTTGTGCCAAATTGCCCTATGTTTTGGAAAATACCTCCTCCTTCATGGGTTCCCTGCACTGAACAAAACTCCTTATCACAATACATTCATAACATGTATCTTGTATAACTTTTGTTGGGTTTTTTGGCTGCTGAGGGATTATGTCAGTATAGCTGCAAATATTGGCCAAAACATGTAAATATTTCTGTTCACTATTTCTCCCTAAAATGATTCAAGATGGACCACACAATAATTGAAAGTGCAAAAATCTCTTCACTTAGTATCTCTGTAACTCCCATTTCATTATGGTTACAGTGTTCAAGGGAGATGAAATATTATATGAATGTATAATGTGCCATACTGTTTTTGTTCAGAATGCTCCAAAGAACAAATAATTGCTCTCACTCATGATTTGAACTCAGCTTCTAAGAAACAAATGGATTGGTTTAAGGAGCATTATCTTTGACATACAAATGATGTGGGTGTAATCCTATAAATCACTCCATTCCTGTGTCTAAAAGGACACACATAAACCAAACATCTAGGAACAGCTCAGAGTTGTTCTATCTTTCTTGGAATAGTGATATATATTATATTTTCCCATTTAAAATTTTGGACCTCTCAATGAGTTAAAGAAGCATTACTAATTTACAAAATTTGATGCAGGAATTAAGTGATCAATTTGGAAAATCCATATTACCTATTAAGTCATAGTATCATTTTGAATCAATCTTCTTTAAGTACTGTTTGTGACTAATTGGGTTACTGGTAGCTAAAGGCTGTTTTTATGGTTCAATGATACAATAAATTAATCATAGAATCATAGAAAAGTAGAGTTGGAAGAGGCCTACAAGGCCATCGAATCCAACCCCCTGCTCAATGCAGGAATCCAGGTCATCATCATCATCATCATCAGGCGATCACTCGTGACCGAGTAAGATTGTCTTCCAGGATAAAAAATTTACATATCATCCATTGAGAATTGGTTCAGGAAAATAAGGGATGTCATGATCACTTACGGACCCATCGCTAGAGTCTACACAGAAAAATTTTAAAAGGAGGAAATTCTAAAGAAGATTGTGTAAATAATTCAAAAGATGATAGGAGATGTACTCACATGTACATCAAAGATAGTAATATTAAGTGATTTGGGAAAATATGTAAAGAATGTCATGATCATGTGTAAATAAACTGCTATAATGGGCCTTACGTCTGAGTACGCATGTATTGTGTGCAATTCTATACAGTTACCTAGGCGTAAGCCCCTTTGAAGTCACTGGAGCTTATCTCTGAGTAGGCATGCATAGGAGTGCACTGTAAAAGTTTTGTTTTTGTTTTTTAATTATGTCAGAAAATGGCAACATATACAATTAACCCTCAAGAACTGCAACATATAACTAGTACCTTGACCAAAACCAGAGCAAAATTTCTTATCAACATCCAAGACATACTTGGAGTGCCTCCTGTTGATGAGTTCTGTTGATGAGTGCTGTTTGCATACTGATTGGTAAATCAATCATTGCCACATTTTTCTGACATTTCTTACTGTCCCCACAAAATGTAAAGAATTTTCAGCTACTATTAACGTAACAAAGTTTCTGACATTTACTGTAACCCATAGTCCTACCTTACCATAATTTCTAAGAACTGAATTTTAGCCTGTAGCCACAAACCCCATCAGTATAATTACATGCTTTTAGGTGGCAAACCTTAAATGACTTAAGCAAAAGTATTTCCAGACACTGAAGTCATATCTCAAAAACTACTCTGGTGCAAATAATGTAATGTGCCATGACTTTACAGGTAATACAGTATAAATAATTTGAGGCTTTTGGAAGACAGTTCTTCCTAATAATTAAGCCTCATGACACCTTTTTTTGAAATTAAGTCTCAGCAATGCCCATTTGATCAGGATGCCCTGCTTGTATGGGGATAGATATTGCCTTTCAGTAGGACTGCACATTTTAATCAATAGATTAAGCTTTGGGGGATTAAGCTTTGGAGAGGCATGCTTTGAGAGCTGGTTTTAATTGGTAAGAGCAAATTTTAATCAGTGGCACTGAGTGTTAAGCCATACAGTCATGCCTTGGATTGAGAGCATAATTCGTTCCGGAAACGTGTTTGTAATCCAAAACACTCTTATATCAAAATGAAATCCCTGCAAAAAAATTTGTACAGAGATTTTTAATTTAAGTCGTACTACAGTACTTGTGTTGCAAGACGTCGCTTGTATATCAAGTTTTAAAAATAATTAAATAAATATTTTAAAATTTGCTTGTCTTGCAAAACGCTCTGAAACCAAGTTACTTGCAATCCAAGGTATTAATGTACTCATTTTTTAAAAACATGTTTCTGTTCTTGTGTGTTCTTATAATATGGAATAAAAAAATATTTAAGAGGGCATTTTCCTCTAGAAATGAATGCTAACTTACAGTTTAATAAATAAAAAGCTATCTTGTACTTCTTTCAGTTTCTTTAAAATATGTCTATATTGAGGTTTGTTTAAAATGCAGATATTATGCCTAGATAGTCTCTCCTGGAGCATTTGCCTCTGCTAGGTAAGCTGCAGCTCCTAGAGAGGGGTAGGAGAGGGTCTCTCAAAAGTACGGAAGGTTTGTTTCTCTTTTGCTCAGTCACCGCCCCACCATGTAATACACATTCATTTGCATTTAATCAATTGGTTATTTAAAAAGCAAGTGGTTAGCTGAAGATTCTTTAATAGCCGACAACCCCACTTTTCAGTGATGTGGAAAATACACTTTGAAGATGCTCAGATGCACCCTTTTATTTCTGTGCTCCAACTCTTAGACAAGCTGCAAATAACATGTAGATTAGACAATTCATCACCTAAACCCCATACATGCTTTACCTAATATTTGTAAAGTATTTGATTAATAAATACATGAAGCTTTACCAAGTCCTAGGAATGGAAGCAGCATATTGTATTGATTTTTAGAAATCCATATCTATATTTGTAAATCTTTGCTGTGGTTATTTACTTAGAGGCTTGCATTCATTACCCAGTGATAAAAGTATGTTTTCCACCTGATTTACATGCAACAGCAACAGGGAGCCACAGCCAATCTCAGTTCCTTGGCAAATGTACTCTGCTGCATTTTGCCAGGAAACGTGCATTTGCTATGAGTACATACTACAGAATTAATAGTTCATTAAAATGTTCTTTGTCATGTCTATGGAGCATCACTAAAAATTCAAAAATAGTGCGAGTATGCAATGCCTAAATAATGATTTAATTCTGAAAACAGCTTTAAATTGGTTTTTTAAAAAACACATCTCCTCCTAAATTCAAGGATGTATGAAAATAATAAGACAATTTATAAAGTATCATTAATGTCATAGAAAGATAGTATGTCTATAAAATCCCATAAAATCAAACTCAGTAATCTAAGATAATCATCTGTACTTTCCTTGAAGTAGATTATTAGTATCTGCCATATTCCTATGTAAACCACAGAATAATGCCTACTTTCCCTTGGGGTTAATGTTCAAGTATTAAAGCATTATGCAGAGAAATGTGATTTCAAAATTAATAGATTTCCTCTTGCATAGCGTAGCTTTAGAATTGCTTGGGAAACTGTGATTAAGGCATTTTCAGATGTGCTTCTGGCAAAGTTCATATGAGATTTAATATAAGTTAAGTCTCAAGAAGGAGGTATAGTTTACCAAATCCAGTTAATGGATCCTGTTGGTTTTTACTGTGTTGTGATCAATTTTGACATAATTAAAAAACAAAAACAAAACTTTTACAGTGCACTCCTATGCATGCCTACTGAGAGGTAAGCTCCAGTGATTTCAAAGGGGCTTACACCTAGGTAACTGTATAGAATTGCACACAATACATGCGTACTCAGACGTAAGGCCCATTATAGCAGTTTATTTACACATGATCATGACATTCCTTATTTTCCTGAACCAATTCTCAATGGATGGTTTCATAAGACTTTTCCTTTTTTTGTCATAGTAATTTTTGCACATGCCAATGTATTCACCACCAGGACCTTATTTCCATTCTTTACATATTTTCCCAAATCATTTAATATTACTATCTTTGATGTACATGTGAGTACATCTCCTATCATCTTTTGAATTATTTACACAACATCACTCCCAAAAACTTTGTATAATTTTGTAACGTTGTATAAAGTCTTGCATCTCTCCTAGGATGTTCAGCAGACCAGGTACCCAGAACCAGCTGCTTTTGTAGGCACACATGCAAGGGTTGTGTAATGAGAAACCCCTTACTCTTGCTGAAACTTTTGCTGATTGCTGTTACACTAGGAACTGTGAAGTCAGCTCCTTTCTTGGCACGTTCATATAATTTATTTAATGTTTTACCTCTTACTCTTGCTGACACTCTTGTAGATTGCTGTAAACTTTGTAGCCACTGATTGTGAACATATCACACTTCCTCACCATAGTCCATTCATCCATTTCAGAATTACACATCAATTGTGAGCCATAGATTTTCAAATTCTCCTGGAGAGAATGTGGACCCTTATAAGAAATTGTGTAACAATTCCCTCCAAATTCAAAGGTCATCTTGAATAATTCTTCATCCTGAACAAGAAACATTGACTTCATCTATTCCTTGTAGCCCTAAATAACCCCAGGTTTTCTGCAGGAATGATGGTGTGTGTGTGTGTTTTGTAGGAGAATAGACTTCTTGATCTCTTACATCCAAGTAAATGTTTTCCATCTACCATCTAAAATTCAAAGACTGCCAACTTGAAATTAATAGGGCTGACTTCTCAATAATTCCATTTAGGATTAGGCCTGTTATGCAGTCCCCATGACACACACACCCCAATGCCACCACGACCAAATCCTCCCCCTGGTGATTAGGGTTGCTGCTTTAGCCTTACACTCTCCCGCACCACAGATTAACAGATGCTGCTGTTAATGGCAGTGAGAAAATAGTGCTCCTTAACAGGGTCACTGGGGTGGGGAGAAGGCTTTATCTTCCCCTCTCACAGAGATCTTGAGACAGCCCAGATCATTGCTTACATGCTGCCAATGGCAGCAGGAAAGCAGCAGCATTCCTGATTCGGGTCTCTGAGGCAAGGAGGAGGTTTTACCCTACCCTACCCCAGTGACCCTGAGGCAACTCGGATTGTCACTTTGGAACTGCTAATGGCTACGGGGAAGCAGCGCTCCTGATCGGGGTCACTGGATAGTGAGAGAGGAGTGTGTATGTGTATATGCTCACATGTGCAGCCTCCGGGCCCCAAGCCAACACCCAATGTGACCCTCAGGGCTGAAAAGGTTGTGCACCCCTGGATTATGGTGTACAGCAAAAAATGCAACAGATGTATAGACAAAAATCCTGGGAATTTTATTGTTGTTTATGTAAAATTGTGTTCTATGTTTGTACATGAATGGTTTTATATTATGTTATTATGTTGTATTTTTATGGTTTTAATCTATGTAAACCACCCAGTGAGCTTTGGCTACTGTGTGGTATAAAAACTAAATGAATGAATGAAAAAAAATCAAGGCATGTAAGACAGAATTTATCCCTGCTGATGGAACAAATTTCAACATTTTATTAAAATTTTGTGCATAGGGTGTTCCGTCGCATTCATTTTATAGCTAGAAAAGACTTTGCAAGAGCTACCCAATCATGTACAAGAACAAGAAGCATTTCCCTGCTTTGAACAGAATGGGGGTAGGACATGCATCCATGGGAGAAGTCGTCACTGCTAGATTTGAGTGATTTTTTAAAGCTGCCGTCTACCAAAAAGCATGTCTACAGTAGAAACATAAATTGGTCTAATAATTATTACAAAGAACCCTGAGATTTGTAGTTCTGTGATGAAGCTGGTGGGCTGTGTCAGACAATTCTTACCACTCCTTCAAAAGTACAATCCTCAGGGTCCATTGAAGAAAGTAACAATAGTTAATTGATTTGTATCCATTTTTTGTGTGCGGCTGTGGCCTAAATGTCACCTGTACTTTATGAAAAATGAGCATTCCTATTGAGTCCAGTAAGAATTTGATGTTCTGTAATGCCTTTCCTGGTTCAGTAACTATAGAAAAACAAATGTGTAATGCTAAGGCTATAAATTGGTCCTATAAGATTGTGAAAGAGACAGAAAACAAGGAATCATCTTATATCCACGATTAGGCCAAGCTTCGGCAGCATTAATTGTGTGTATGATCAAAAATATCTCAACAAGTGTTGTCTCCAGTTTTGCCCTTCCCAGAGGAATGAAGGACCATGAGTGTTATTGTTATTATAGCAACACATCAGCTAGTAGGAAATGCAAGTCACGTAAGGCTTCCATTTGTTGAGCCATACACTTCACTACTTTCTCCCATGTCTCAATTCACACCAGTAATCTTTAAGGCCCTAAATTTCATTTCTCATAACTGAGCAGCTACTGCATCATGAAACATGTGGTACTCTCATATAATCCTGAATTTAACCAGCTGCTTAGACTCCCAGGCCTGCTACTATCTTTTTACTGTTCTGAGCAACTCAGATCAGTACAGGAGCCAAGTCAACTGCCCTTGTAGCTCACTTCCTCACTTCTGGTCATTAAGGAAGAGAGCTGTGATAGGAAGTTTTGCAGTTAGTCAGGAGACAGGGGGAGATAAGAGACAGCCACAATACATCACTGTTTTCCCACACTGGGGGAACACAGTGCAATGCTGTAGCTATACCCAGTGGGTGCTCTTTTTCTGCCAGATATCTATGGGAAGCCCACAGGCAGGATATGAGGGCAATAGCCTCCTCCTCCTGTTGTTTTTCAGTGACTGGTATTCATTCGGAGGCATGGTGCCTCTGATCCTGGAGGCAGAATAAAGCCATCATAACTACCAGCCATTGATATCCTTATCTTCAAACAATTTGTGTAATCCCGTTTTAAAGCCATCTAAGTTTGTGGTCATCATCACATCTTGTGGCAGAACATTTTATAGTTTATCTATGCACTCTGTAAATAAGTACTCCCCTTTGTCTGTCCTGAGTCTCCCACTATTCAGCCTCATTAGATGACCCCAGGTTCTAGTATGATTAGCGTATCATGAGTATCCTGGTTGCTGGGGCTTGGACCCTGTGAGGGAAGAGGCACGCTAAGTAAGACAGATCAGGATGAAGTAAATTAGATTGAGTCAAGAAGATCAGGTTGAGTTAGTCAGGTCACTGTAAGGTACAGTCAAGTACATCAAGCTAAAGTCAGTTAGGTCATGGTAAGTCAAGACAGGTGAAGGCAAACCAGTTTACTATCAGGTGAGCAGCAATCAGGACCATGGATAGCTTCCTGACAGAGCTTGGTCTCCCACTGGTTCCACCCTTTTATTTATTTTTATTTTATTTATTATATTTATACCCCGCCTTTTTTCCTGCAAGGAACCCAAGGCGGCTTACACAATCCTCCTCCTCCTCTCCCTTTTATCCTCACAACAACCCTGTGAGGTAGGTTAGGCTGAGAGTCAGTGACTGGCCCAAAGTTACCCAGTGAGTTTCTTGGCCACGCGGGGACTAGAACCCGGAGTTCCCGAGTCCCAGTCCAACACTCTCACCACTAGTTAAAGGGCGTATGACTGTTTCAATGGTCTCATGTTCCCGTGCGGCTGAGGGACTGGGGAAGCTGCAAGGGAGCCATCCTCAGAGTTAGAAGTTGATGGGAGGCTAAGTCCTCAGGCTGGGAAGGAACAGATGGAAGTGCCAAGGGCTTCCACAGAGTGAGGTAACCTGTGATCCATCTGACTGTCATCCTCAGGGCATTGCTGGACCTCAGAAGCAGGCGAAATAACGATATGAAAGAGTGAAAGAGATCTTCCAGTAAAGGGCCTTTGTGAGTGTTGGCATATCCTGCATGTGACATGGGGACTGTGTTCATTTCCAGCCTGAATAGATAGCTGGATCTTCAAGAGCTGCAGTACAGTAACAGTATCTACACAGTGACTACCAAATCAGCTACTGTAGCACCTATTCAGTTCTTTGTGTTGGTGTTACATTTGGAAGAAATAGTCATCTGGAAGCATCCCTTCTTTGGAATTTTCAGAGCCAAGGGTTTTTTTTAATTAACCAACTCTTGCCTTGGCAGTCCTTTATTTAACTATTTTAAGAATCTAACAAAATAAACACAAAAAAGGGGTCAAACGAAATACAATGCCAGCAGAGCAGTTGTTAAAATCAGGTCTGCCACCAAATCCATATAAAGCAGGAAAAAAGGGGGCAAATTATAGTGTAACTAACTTGGGCAGGCAGAAAGGGCAGCTCAACCCAGTCCATCCTTTTCATTTCATAACCACTGCACCAAAACAATTTTTCACTCAATCAAGTTATTTATTTATTATATTTATACCCTGCCTTTTTTCCTGCAAGGAACCCAAGACGACTTACATAATCCTCCTCCTCCTCTCCATTTTATCCTCACAACAACCCTGTGAGGTAAGTTAGGCTGAGAGTTCTGGGAATAACCCCCACCAGGAGAAAAATGGCTGGACTGCGGTGGTTTCAGGGCATAAAGTGCAGGCAAGGGGAGGATTCAACACACCCTCCTGTCCATCCATGCTGCACACTCAGTTACTCTCTTCCCATTGCACACTTCTCTGGAAGGATTCAAGTTGGGTCTACCACATCTAGTGAGGCCCTGACGTTTTCCCTTTGTATTAGCAAGCAGCAATAACGGGGCTGCCACCGCTTCCATGGACACTGCTCCACTCTGCAGGCACTCATGATTAACCTCCTGTAAAATTATTACCTTTAAAAGAGCTTAAAAGAACAGAGTGTGTTAGTCGCAAAAATAGGCAAGGATAATTCAAGTCCAAAGACAGATTTATTTATTTATTTATTTATTTATTTATTATAAATGAATTATAGATGAATTATAAATGACTAAAGCTATGATTTTAGTAGGAAATCAGGCCACTCAGTATACAAACATACAAGTGTAACCAGGGCCCCTACAAAAGGTCAGCCAGCCATACCTGGGGTAAAATGTCTTCACTCATGGACAAATAAACATTTTCGTTTATTACATGGCTGGACTGCCAGTCATCAAAGTTATTGAGATACAACATTAACCAAAGGTAACCTAACTCAGAGTCTTTTAAAGAGGCATCCTTCATAGTCCCTGACTAGGAGGCTGAGCTCAATCACTTGAATGCCTTGGCAGAGTTCGTCAGTTGCCCATAAACTTAACACATGCTGGATCTTGGCAACTCAGAAAACCAAGATTGTGTTGTTTCCCTCAGTATTGATGAGAAGAATACTAGCTGCTGGAGTTCCACTGTGGCAGGAGTAACTAGTCTTGGAAGCTGTTTCATCCTGATCTGCAAAGTGGATTACAGATCTTTCAGGACAGTAGTCGCAGTCCCCCAAGCAAGCAGATTAACTCCTAGCCTGGGCAGGATCAGCTCTCTTTTCTTCTCCCAGAAGGTAAAGCAGTAAATCAGAACTCTCAAATAAAACTAGGACATTCTCCTAGTTTTCTGTTGTAGTAAAATTACACTCGCTCAGTCTCAGCTCTTTTTGACTCCAAAGTCACTAGACAAGCTTCATCTTTAGCAACATAATTTATTTATTTCATAATGAATGTTAAGCAGCTCTCTATTCTCCTTTTCTTTCCGACTGAATATGTCCCAGGGCTTTAGCTTGACTATCCACCTTAGGGTGCAATCCTATGCATGTTTAGACAGAAAACATCCTACAATTCCCAGCTGGCTAGGGAATGCTGGGAGTTGTAGGACTTTTACCCATCTAAACATGCATAGGATTGCACCCTTAGTCAGGGTAGAAACAGTCACACCTCACATCCACTAACTTCTCCAAACCATGGTACAAATAATGTAACATTAAAATTAAAATTCTGCATATGCTTTTTCATATGCTTTTTTTCAAATTATACATATGCTTAAGATATAAACTTATACTCAAGATATGTATATTATATTCCAACAACCCTTTTGGCTTCTTTTTCCTGTGTCTCGCCAAGCATTATTTACTTAACAGAATTAGACAATTGTCTCTCTAATGGCCTGCAGCCTCCCCAGTTTCCCATACTTCAACTGAAGTCCAGGGAAAGACCTCATGACTTAATTCCTCCCAAGGGGCCTGAGCAGCCAGGGAGGGTGCAGAGTGATGGAGGGATGTGTAATAGAAAGAAAAAACACAATAGCACACTCAGCCTCCTTGCAACAATACGGTAAGCTCAAAGATACCACCAAAGGAAATACAACATTTGAAAGACCATATCCTGCCATATGAGCTTGCCTTGGTTTTACTTTTAAGATCTTCATGGGAGGCCCTTCTTCTAGGCCATTCCAAGGCTCTGGTCCCTGCCAAGGAAGGCTACACTGGCTCCCTTTCTGTTGCCCACTGGCTGGCAGGCACATTTTTATCCAGAAAGGCCTTTGTCATTCAAGGTAGGTTGCTACAAAGTAGGTTTTTAATTGGGGTGGTGATATTTCTTTTTATTGATCTGTTTTGATTGAGTTTTAAATTAATTGAGTTTTAAATCTGTTTCTGTGTTTTAATTATATTTCTGTTTCATTTGAATTTTACTATTGTTAGCCACCTTGACTGCCATTTCTGGCAGAAAGGTGGGATATAAAGTTAATTAATTAATTAAATGAATAAAGGTGCCGTGAGAATAAGGCAGAAAAACAGAAGCCTTCCTTGTTCACTGGGGGAAGAAAACTTTTGGGAAACTGGAGAACAGGCTTCAGACAGCACTAGTTAAACAGAAAAGCATATTGCTTCTTTGTCATTCATTCTTTGCTCAGCTTAGATGGGACTGCTGAACAGAGTTCAAAAACTTACATGTTTCTAAAAGTTCTCTATTCATTCAGGGTGGGATCATAGCACTGTTACATCTTTTGCTTGCAGTAGGTTCATTGGCCTCTCCAGTTTAAAAAAGGATCAGGTAACAGGTGATGGGATAGGTCTCTACTTGAGAACCTGGAGAGCTGCTGCTCATCAGAGTTGAAAATATTGGACAAATAATCAGACCTACTTGATTTCAAGCCGGTCCAGTAGTCCCATGATGTCTCCTAAGCAGACATCAGCACAAAATAAGATCTTGCACCACGAGCTCCTCCCCTTTTAATTTTTTAATTTTATTTTTAAAGCTGAGTAATTAGATCAGATCTCCACACACTAATGGGAACCTTAGTCAGAGACAAGGGCTATGATCTACTACTAGCTCCCTGGGGTTCTGATGTTCATGTGGACTGCCACATAGGCTGGGCCAGTCCCATTCTTTCCAGTGTCCGAGCATGTTGCGAACGATGTGAAATGTGAATGTGTGCACAAAGTAAACCCTTATTTACATACAGCTGTATGTACATATTGAAAGCCCTTGGCTAACACAGCACACCATGGTCCCCACATGAGGGTAAAGATGCTTTACCGCAGTAATTCCTTTTTTTTTTTTTTTTACATAATAATCTTACACAGCTTTCACTGAGCAGATTGTCTGTAAGGTACGTTTCAACTCTAAGATTGTATGATGTTGAGATTTTGGGTTGCATTCAGTGGTGTCCATCTGCCAACGGAACAGCATCTTTCAATGGAACAGATTTTGCCTCTGGAAGATGACCCTTCTGGAGCAGATTTCAGAGCAGTACGGGGGCTGCAGGAGACAAAGGGAAAGTTCTGTTGCATAAGTGGAAGTCTGCTTGCACAACAGATGTTACCCTTTGTATTTTAACAATGGAATATTGTTCCAATGGAAATCCAAAATGATGTTGCAAGAATTCTTATTCTTTAAATCTTTTACAAGCTTGTCATAACACTGGAGGACATAGTAACAGGGCCAAACTGTGTTGATGGGAGTATGATGACCTAATGAGGTTGATCTTTCAAACTCTAATTTGAAATAGATGTAACCTACAGAGTAAATGTTCCTAGGAGATAAAGGTGGGTATTTGAAACTTATCTTGCGCAGTTTGCGTTCATCAGAATATGCTTTCTAACTGCAGAATAAATTATGTAAAATAAGTCTCCTACCTACCAGTAAAACATCTAACAGAGTTGAAGACTGCACTTGAAATGTCTCTCTTTAAAGAAGTGTTACTTCAAAGGGATAATGATCAAAGTGTGAATAAATTCCCAAAGGACATGAGAATATATGCACAGAAGGATTTTACTCCAAATGCCAACAATGAATGCTTAGTTATTTGGAATCTACTTATTATATAATCGTCGCTGTCTATGTAAAATGTCTTAATTTTGCTATGACAGCTTGACTATATTCACACATGTTAAGTATTTCCAAACTGATTTTACATGTATTCATAGACAAGATGAAAGTGTTAATTTTAATTAAAATGATGAACAATCCAATAGCATCTTTAATAATGTTCAATTAGAAAATTTAACAGAAATATTATGATGACCTCTAATGTGGGTCAAAATGTTACACCCTAATTTTTTCCCCATAAGCCACTGGGACAATATAATATATTGAACAAAATATGTTGGATTCTTGAATGCGTTGTTAAGGAGTTGAACCTCAGAAGACATTTATGTTTAATGCAAAAACATATTAAATGTTCAGAATTTTATTCAGGGCTTTTAATCCATTCACTTGTGTTTCAGTCTGGGTGGGTTTGCTGAAATAAACTCTGCACAGGAATTGGGGACATTTTCTGCATGACATAAACATACCGATTTGTGTTGGCACTGAGAAAATGCCCTGATATGTCTATTAAACAGAACTTCTTTGCCTAACAGCTTTGCCCAATGAGCACATCTGTGATATTAGCCAATACCAGAATGGTAGCATTGACATCTGTCAGTGTAACATGCATGCATAGTCTACATTACCAGCACAATAGCTGAAGTTGTGATCTGAACTCCCAAGCAATTATTTCATTGTATCCTTCCCACTTATGCACAGCAATATATTGAATTGGACCCATAAATATTTTTTTAATAATTTGCAAAATGTCATGTTGTGATAAAAGTATTAGGCCATGACATTTTAAAACATAAATTGGTGGATGATCTCTATTGTGTTCATGCAAAACTATATGAAATAAATTGTCAAATCTATGTGCACCCTGATTCAGCAATAATGTCTCTTGTCACCAAATGTAAAACTATTAAAATGTGTCTTTGGGACTGAATTATGATGAGGAAGGCACTAAGGAAGGATCAGCAGGCAATGTGACCTTGATAATTTCCCATTAGTGTGAGCTGTTGATTTTATACATATGTAGTAGCTACTATACTTGAGCTTTCTGTGCATATGAATGTGCTCAGTTTAAATAGCCAGTGCATGAAGCAAACCTGTCACAAGGCTTTATAGATCTGTTTTAAACATCAGTTTTATCAGCCATCTGACATTTGCATGTAAATGTATTGCACTGACATTTTAAAATAACTACTTACCTTGCAGAGTGCCAAAATTCCAAAACCCCATAGCTCAGAGTTGAAATAAATTTTCTATATACGATTGTTTAAAATCGTATGGTATAACTGAAAGTAGAATAAACTTTAAATCAAGATGTGTTTTTCATGTTCTTCAGTATAATAATACATAAAGTCAGTGCAACATTACTAGATCAGGGAATAATTCAGAAATGCATATGCACTTAAATATGAGTATATTTTATTATATACCAGTTATATATTAGAGCCAGTGTGGTGTAATGGCTGGAGTGTTGGACTGGGCTTCAGGAGACCTGGGTTCAAGTCCCTACTTGGCCATGAAGTTCACTGGGTTACTTTGGGCCATTCACTGACTCTTAGCCTAACCTACCTCACAGGGTTGTTGTAAGGATAAAATGGAGAGGAGGAGGATCGTGTACACCACCTTGGGCTCCTAGGAGGAAAACGTGGGATATAAATGTAACAAATAAATAAATAAGTAAAATTATGTTAAAATATCTAGTATATTATCCTAGCTTTTAAGTTCCGGCCAGTAAATTAACAGGAAAACAATCTCTATAATGAAAACAGATTGGATCCAAAGGTGTCTTTTCACATGAGGAAGGTGCTTTCCATTCAGAGAAGGTCTGTTTTACCCTTCACACTAAAGTGCTGCATGAGAAAAGTAAGACTACATTCAAAGAATATTCTTCAGGTTGTTCAAGAGCTTGTGGAACCAATTGCACAATTGGAAGCATGGGAACTGCAGTAGAAACTACTGGTATTTGCAGATTAGCACTAGTAGCTATTTTTTTTCTGCTCAGTTTTATGGATCAAAAGCATAGACGAGACTTCCGCATTACAATTCCATTATGAAGCACTGTTGCCCTTCCTGAAGAAGAGCAGATAAAGCCTGCAAGAATCATTTTAGAAATGTTTACCTAGTTGTACCTTATATACTTCAATGCTGTGGGCAATTTCTTTTTTTGTAACTCACAGTTGGGTGTTTACAGACATCTTTTTGGTTCATGTGTACTTGGACAGACTGGAGAACTAACAATAACATTTTGACTTTTCATAATATTGTAATATGTTGTAAAGGGATCTAGGAGAGAATATGGAGGCCCATTTTAGATTATATAGTTGTGACTATTATTATTATTATTATTATTATTATTATTATTATTTATTTATTCCATTTCTATACCGCCCAATAGTCTATTAGTCTACCGCCCAATATATCTATTAGCCATTGATAAATGGAGGCGCATGGGAAGCTGTTTGTGTGAAGTGTCTCCCCATGTGGTTATGGTGATTTAAACCATGCCAGTAAAACAACCTAAAAATGTAAGAATTAACTGACATGATTAAAACCACACATCTATGTTGCTTCACAAAAATGCCATCTCATGCAGAAGGGAGCCCATATGGCTCCTTTTTTTTTGATGTTGGTGATGGTGATGGTGATGGTGATGGTGATGGTGATGGTGATGGTGATCATCATCATCATCATCATCTGCTACCACACACAAATGCAACACAACATCTCAAGAAAGATTAAAAGATTATAAAATTGTAGAAGCGGTGGGGAGAGAGGTCAAATAGGCATTTACATAGAGAAGGTATATTTGGGTCTATTAAGACAGCTTTTCTTTGTATGGAAATGACAGCTGTAAATGTTCTATCAGATTCATATTTTAAGCAATTATGGGATAAAAACGTAATGCTCATTGCTAAAAAAATTTTTTAAAGAAGCTCAAAGTATATATCCTGAGAAACATTATATAATGCCAGAGTAAGGATGAAACAATTGAAAAATAATATTCTGCAGCTTCTAACCCATTTTCAGAATAGTTGGAAGCATACTCATGGTCCTCAACTTTCTAATTGACCTAGTATACTTGGGTTGGGATAAGTTTATTTCCTTTTTCAATTCATATCCTACCCATTTCTATGAAACTGGCTTGTATTATTTAAACAACAACAAGTACAATTTAAAAATATCAGTAATACATCTGTCCAAGCCATAGGCCTGGATCTGAAGAACCACATGGGTTCTGTTCTGTGTGCACAATGGATCTTTGTGCTTGTGTTTCTCAAACAGTAAGCCCCCTGATGCATAGTCAGCCACATTTGAAATTGAGGTGACTTTCAAAATCAGTTTGTGATTTTCCAAGGGGGTCTGCTGTTCAAAGATAATAAACCAAATATCCCGCCACTGGCCATGCCAAACCTTTTGGGCATCCAAAAGTGATTATTTGAGCCAAACTGGACCTTACATTAAAAGGATCTTTGCATTTAATAAGTATGTTTTCTTTTAAAAATTCAAATATAAACTGCTGTGTTGGGGTGATAATTATGAGGATCACAGCGGACAGAAGGGGTAATTTAACCCTTTCTTCAACTATGGTTCTGAAGAAAATCACTCCACCAAAGCTGCTATTTGCATTGGTTTAGATCCGGACTTAGTCATGCTTAGAGTAGACCAATTAAAATTAATGGGACATATGTTTCTCATGGCTAACATACGCCATTAGTTAGTGGGGCTACTCTAAGCCTGACTAAGTCTGCTCAGGATCCAACCCATTGAGAGGAAAGACACATTTAAGGTAACATCTAGTTTGCCCCTACAGTATCCCTACCCTGCCAATATATGAGAAAAGTACAAAGATGGCTTTAATTAATTTGATAAGCATAATTGTCCCAATTCAGCAAGGGCAAACCACATGAAGGGACAGGATTCTGCAGCCAGATCCTCTTCGTAGATCAGGTACTGCACATGAAAGGATCCTGCACAAAGTCTAGATTGCCACCCCAGATCCTCTTGGTAGATCAGGTCTTGCACATGAAAGGATCCTGCACAGAGTCTGGATTGCCACCCAAGGACTGTGAAAACAGTGATACATACTAGTTTAAGTCCAGTTGCACATGAGCTAATTGATGGTTGGTGAAGTCAGTTTTGACAGTATTGATCACTTGTTGGGAATAGTGGGGCCTGAGTTCAGCCTTCCCTTTTCCTGGGAACAGATGACCACCCCTAGCAAGGTTGATCTCACCAGCCCTTTATTTGACGAGTATACACATGTATCTTCATATGCAGCAGGTGCATACCGTATGTATTAGTGACTGAATTCCCAGTTCAGAATGGAGTCAACAATCACAAGCCTTACTCTCAATACATAATACATATGAGCACTGAAAGTGAGGGAGATTTGTATTCCAATAGGGAAATTATTAATTTTGGCAACAGTGAGTGAAAGACTATGGAGCAACCTTACTAATTATTATTATTTTTTTGTGAGAAAATTACAGAGGCCAGGATTCTATTGTTCTGTGTGCCCAGGAGAGCTTTAAGTGTGTGGTTCTCAAAGTGCAACTCCCCATATTTCATGGCAAGTTTAGAAACCGGGGGGGGGGGGGGACTTGAAGCTATTTTGTGGTATGACATGAGGGTCTACTATTCATAGGAAATAACTCAAAAACCTCTTTGGATACCAGCCCAAAATAGATGCCCAAAATAAAATTTGGCAGTATAAAATGAAAATAAGAAAGAAGGTAATCATTTATCTCTGTTTCTGTGAATAACGGCCAAATAACTAATGTGTTGGCTTAAAAATGAGGCAACTGAAGGATTCTGTTTTGATGATTATCAGAAAGCCCCTTGAAAATTTCCCTCTATCTTCTATAACCTGTTTTTTTTTCCCCTTTGCATTTAAACATAGAAAATATGTTGCATTGAAAACACAAGTCCCTCCGGAAAACACTCAAGCAGCAGTCAGTATTCAGTTATTCACCATGTGTCTGCTGTGAGAAATGTTTATCTCCTTTCTCCCTTAGGTAGCAATGGCTTTCTCTCTTCTAAAAGAATGTCTACTGGTCAGTGTATTTCTAATTCTCTCAGAACAGTCATTTGCATATCAAAGGCCTGGTATGAGTAAACATACTTCATGATTCCATCTGTGATTTCATTCCCCATTGAGACTTAAAATAAGAACAGAGTACCAGTGAAGAAATGTTTGTCCTTCAAGTCCATACTGTTTTTCTTTTGAATTTTTACAACAAACTATGGCACATTTCATTTGTTGCAGAGACTCTTCAAAAGCCTCTTCCACTTAAACCATGTTTAACTAAAACAAGGACTATGGAAAGAATATTTCCTAACAAAAAATAAAAACAACTGCATGAAAGGGGAGAGAAAAAAAATGCTCCCTTTGTTTTCTACCATGACAAAATGTTATATTTGTTTATTTTAATTGTAGGAACAATGTCAGTAGTGGGGGGGAAATAGATGCAATTTGATTTTTACTAAATACCAGTACACATTCCTCAAGATTCCTCACTTGATTAATGTAATGATTCTATGGCCCTGTTCGGACATAATGACAATCCATCCGTTTAAAAATGGATGGTTGTCGTGCATAAGTAGGAGAATGAGAGCACTGCCTGCAGCGCGCCTGCGTCTTCCTCTTTTACTCAGCAACCAACTATTGACTCCTTCAGAGGTTGCCCTACCCAGGGTTTGTCTAGCAAACAATCAAACAAACCATGGTTTCTTTTCTCAGTCCCTGGGTTGTTTGTTTCCCTCCTCCTTCGCCTACTCCCTCCCTGTATCCCAACTGCCTTTGCGGAAATGTGTTACTGGCATGTAAAGAGGCTAGGGATTTTGATCACTCTTGCCTGCTGCCTGTGTAGTCTGGCGAAACAACCCATGATTTTGGGTTCACATGTAACGATAACTCATGGTTTAAACAATTCACTGTTCACAACCCAAAAACAAGCCATGGGTTCTCTTCATGGTTAACAACCCATAGCTAACCCATAGTTCCATGTTCACAACTAACAACCTACGATTCATTCAATAAATCATTGTTTGTCATTATGTGCGAACCAGGTCATTGATGTCTGGGCCTAGCTTCCTCACCATAGGGCAGGAGATCAGAGACATAGATAAGTCACATAGATTCAGTGACTTAGCTTTGTTCAAAGGCAAATCAGGTGACACAGATCTCGCTTTGGAAGTCATATATATATATATATATATATATGGATACTAAGCACTCAGAGATCCAGGTACATAATACAAGAGGAGCCATGGAAAGAGTCCCAGGGAAAAATGGAGACAGTTCCCAAAAGTAGGAACTCCATGCCTCAGAAGCCTGAGCTGACTTGGGTTCAGGGTCAAGAATAGTTGCAGCTAGGCAGAATCCCTACTTTTGGGTAGCCCCTCTGACAGAATTGCTACTTGGCAGGTGTCCCAGCTGAACAAAATGCAGGGGTTCAAGAATAAACTAGGCTAGGAAACAGTCCCAAATGCAGGATTTCTACACACAGTGGCCCCAAGCTCAGGTTCAAGGTCACAAGAAATAAGTTGTGACAAGGCAAACTCCTGGCCTATTGGGAGACATTCCCAATTTCAGGATCTTGCAGGGCCAAGGGCCAAATCAAACAGAGTCCAGGAATTCAGGAATGGACTAAACAAGAAGTTCCTGAAGAATGGGGAAGTTTTCCCATCAGAGCTTCTACTGAAAAGGGCCCTTTGCAGATCTTGGTTCAGGAGACAGGCCTGGAATTAAACAAGGCTAGAAATACACACACAAGGGTAGAGATCAGGTCCAACAACAGAATCTGCAACTGGAAATCTCTGATGTACGGGCATCAAGGCAAAGCAACAGTCTTAAAAGTCACTAATAGTCCAAACCAGAAGGCATTCTGGGCCATCAAAGACAAAGGTACACTCAGTACATGGTAAACATTAATCCATGGTCTCTGAGAAGACCAGTGTCATATTCCACAACAGGTTTTTTTACCAATACAAGGGTTCAACAAAGTTCTAGAGAAGATAACAAGTCCAGGGGATAGTGTGTGTCATTAGTCCAATTGATGCAAAGTCCAGGCAGAAGGTATAATGGGTAGTAAAAGACAGAGTGACTGTTCCTTTGCAGATAGCTGGACAGAGTTCCAAAGTCGTGGTGCAGCATTAGTTGCCAGTGTGGAGTTTTCTGGTTACAAAATTCTCTGGAAACACAAACAGGCCAGTCAGAAGTGTTCAGCAAAGGAAAACCATTGTAGATAAGGAAGAGGAGTTCTAGGTGATAAAAGACATTGTTGGCACTAGCAAAGCGCTCTCGTATGTGCATCAGCTTATAAACAAAGGTGTGGCTGCTAAGTTCTTTAATAACTACTCTGTTCTGACATTGCATCTGACTTACAGACAATCAATACTTTAAACCAGGGCATCTCTGCTCTGCCCTCTTGGGCTGATGCTGTGAGCTAAGATAAACCCCTAAACAACTCTCCTCCCCTCATGCTCAGTTCCCATAGAAGATTTCCTAGGTAATACTTCAGAAATCAGTTCAATGCGAAAATGCAGCTGTTAGATAAGGTGTACTGACTTTTGGATTTTATCCCTCCTTTCACCTGTAATTAGCTGAAAAGTTGAACAGTGATATACTCTCATGGCAGCCACCTTCTCATGTTTGTATCGAATGCTGCATTATGCTTATTAAAATCTGAAGCAAACTTAGATTCAGAAGCAACAAAGCCTGCTAGCCAGAGCCAAATCCTGACAATTGGCCTGGTTCGCATGTAACAACAACCCAGAGTATGGGTTCAGTATAGGTTGTCATTGAATCATGGGTTGTTGTTGAATTGTAGGTTGTCATTACATGCGAACCCTGAACTATGGTTTAACTATGGGTTGTTAATCACAAACAACTCAGGAAGAGAACCCATCATTTGTTGTTGGGTTGTGAATTCTGGGTTGTTTGTGGTTAATAACCTATAGTTAAACCATAATGCAGGGTTCACACATAATGACAGCTCACAATTCAACAACAGCCCATGGTTCAAAAACAACCCACTGACTCAGATTACATGTAACCCATGATTTGCTGCAGCGTGTGCCATGGCCATTTTGAATATTCAACCCCTGAACAGGCCAATCAGGGGTTGCTACATGGCATCCAAACCTGGCCACTATAGATTAATTGTGGGTTAAACAATCCACAGTTAACCTACAATTAGTAGTTAGGTTAATTAACCCAGGATGAGTTAGGTTAATTAATACACAATTTGCCAATTGCCATTATGTGTGAACAGCCCCATACTCAGCCTGTACTCTGGGTTGTTGTTACACAGCTTATTGTGTTCAGTGGGGCTTACTCTATAAGTGTAACAGAATGTATTGTAGAATAATTCCATAATTGTAAAAAGCAAAAGTGGGACCTTGTTTGATTTTTGGACAGGGTGTTTGTGCTAATTGTTCTAATTAGAGCCAGTGTGGCGTAGTGGTGAGAGTGTTGGACTGGGACTCGGGAGATCTCTGGGTTCTAGTCCCTGCTCGGCCATGAAACTCACTGGGTGACTTTGGGCCAGTCACTGACTCTCAGCCTAACCTACCTCACAGGGTTGTTGTGAGGATAAAATGGAGAGGAGGAGGAGGATTATGTAAGCTGCCTTGAGTTCCTTGCAGGAAAAAAGGTGAGGTATAAATATAATAAATAAATAAATAAATAAATTGTCTCCGGCTATTAAAAGATTTGTAATGCTTTATAGAAAAATAATGTGAGTAGATATGACATGATTAGGAGCTGTAGTGTTATTTAGAAAACTCAATCAAATACAGTTTGATTTAAAAGTAAGCATTACAACACTGGATTCATATGAACTTCTCAATATGACCTGGGTTGCTGAATTTTCTACAATTAATTAATGGAACAGAAAGCTATTAATAGAGTTATTCTTGTATTTACCAGCTTTCAAGCTTTACAATAGTGCATTTACTGCAGAACATTTTCATGGGAACTGACTTCCCAGAGAAAAAATTGATTATGAAGTATATTATGAATTCTTAATTTCCTAGACAGACTTAAATAAAGTCTGTCCAGTGCTCATTCATATGTGTGCATTTATTAAAATATGTGGAAATTTTCAATTTCTCATTTCCTGACACTGAAGCTTAGCTGAGGAGGGGGTGGAACTAGGAATAATTGTATTTTCATTCTGCTCTCCAATGGTGCAGCTAGAGGGGTTTTTAGACCCTAAAAACCAGGTAATTTTAGACCCTGGGTTTAATGGTGCTATTGGAGTCCACCTTTAGATGGCTTTGTATATTAACTTCAGTTGTGAAGAAGTACACAACTAACATTTCTCTTCTTCGCCCTCCACTATGCCATGCTTCTACATTCCTGAAAGAGCAAACAAATGGGACTTCTGGTGTGGTGAATGGCAGACTGAGCACCTTCACAATAGCTGAAGGCACAGCGCGGCTTGAAAAACCGGCTGGGAGTGATCCCAGCCAGTGTACAGTAATACCTTGGATTGCAAGCATAATTCGTTCCGGAACCGTGCTTGTAATCCAAAACACTTGTATATCAAAGCGAAATACCCCATAAGAAATTTGTACACATATTTTTAATGTAAGCTGCAATAAAGAATGATAGTGTGAAGTCTTCATTTTTCTTGACCATACTCATCATCATCAGGCGATCACTCGTGACCGGTAGATGTCTCCGGATAAAGAGGACATCAAGAATAACTAGCATGGGTCGAAGTACGTGGAGGCCATTGATCCACCGCTTCCACATGAGACACGGTTACCTGACCGTAAGGATCATTGACGTGCTTTCGCTTACAGTTTTCCCTTTCACCTTGCACTCGGGCTCTCAAAGTCCATGGAACCTTTGTGAAAGGCCAACCTCCAGTTAGATCGTTCATGGGCCAGAGCTTCCCAGTTTTCGATGTTTATATTGCATTTTTTTAGATTAGCCTTATGAACATCTTTAAACCTCTTATATTGACCACCGATATTCCGCTTTCCATCCTTGAGTTGGGAGTAAAGTAACTGCTTTGGGAGACGGCAGTCAGGCATTCGAACAACATGACCGGTCCACTGAAGTTGGCGTTGAAGGATCATTTTTTCAATGCTAGTAGTCTTTGCTTCTTCCAGTACACTGACATTTGTTCGCCTATCTTCCCAAGTAATTTGCAGGATTTTCCGGAGGCAACGTTGATGAAACCTTTCAAGGAGGTGGAAGTGACGTTTATAGATAGTCCATGTTTCGCAGGCATACAATAAAGTTGGTAATACAATGGCTTCATAAACCAGTGTTTTGGTCTTCTTACAAATATCCCGATCCTCGAACACTCTATGTTTCATTCGAGAAAATGCGGCACTTGCGGAGCTCAGACGATGCTGGATTTCACTGTCGATGTTAGCTGTAACAGAAAGATAGCTGCCAAGATAGAGAAAATGATCGACATTTTCCAGTATTGTCCCGCCAAGCTGGATAGATGGCATCACCAAAGGATTGGCTTGCACTTGCTGATGAAGCACTTTGGTTTTTTTGATGTTAAGTGAGAGACCAAGTTTTTCGTATGCTTCTGCAAAAGCATTTAGGATAGTTTGGAGATCATCCTCTGAATGTGCAGAGACCACATTATCATCAGCATACTGAAGTTCCACAACGGAGGTTGTAATTACCTTACTTTTTGCTTTCAGCCTGCTGAGATTAAAAAGCTTTCCATCTGTTCGATATATAATTCCCACACCGGTGGGAAGTTTCCCCTTGACAAGATGTAAAACCATGGCGATGAAAATGGCAAATAATGTTGGGGCGATAACACATCCCTGTTTAACACCTGATCCCACTTTAAATGGAGCACCATGAGAGCCGTTGTTGTCCAAAACTGTTGCCGTCATGTTGTCATGGAGAAGTCGCAAGATATTCACAAATTTATTGGGGCATCCAATTTTCATAAGGATAGTCCAGAGAGCTGTACGATCTACAGTATCAAAGGCCTTAGCCAAATCAATAAATGCCATATAAAGGGGTTGATTTTGCTCCCGGCATTTTTCTTGGAGCTGACGTGCAGTAAAAATCATGTCTACTGTCCCTCTAGAGGGGCGGAAACCATATTGAGTTTCAGGGAGGATCTCTTCTGAAATAGATAGAAGACGGTTTGCGAGAATCCTAGCAAATATTTTACCTGCGGTTGCTAAGAGAGAAATGCCCCGATAGTTTCCACAGTCTGTTCTATCACCCTTCTTAAAGAGGGTGATAATTATGGCATCCCTGAAGTCTTCTGGGATCTCTTCTCTTATCCAGATTTTTTCGATGAGTTTATGAAGATGTTGTACAAGTTCGGGGCCCCCTTCTTTAAAGATTTCAGCAGGAATCCCATCTGGTCCACTAGCTTTGTTGTTCTTCATTGATTAATGGCTTTTTTACTTCATCCAAAGTGGGGAGTATTGCAAGTTCCTCTTTAATTTGTTTTTGCGGGATTTGCGAAAAAATCTCATTATCCACCTTAGATTTACGATTTAAAAGGTCATAATAATGCTCTTTCCAACGCAGTGCAATAGACTCTTTGTCTTTTAAGAGTTTGGTGCCATCTTTTGATTGTAAAGGGTTTGTACCATAGGTTTTTGGTCCATAAATGGCCCTTGTGGCCTTAAAAAAGCCCCGTGCATCATGAGATTCTGCAAGTTGTTCTACAGTACTTGTATTGCAAGACGTCGCTTGTTTATCAAGTCAATTTTTTTTAAAAAAAAATTGCTTTTCTTGTAAAACGCTCTCAGACCAAGTTACTTGCGATCCAAGGTATTACTGTCTATTCCCCCTGGATCAAAAGGGGTTGATCTAGAAATAAGCCTTTTATACAGTAAGGGTCTTTTTTGTTTTTTGGGGGGGGTTGTGGACCTCTCTGCCGTTTTGACAGTTTGCTTGTGGGAGTGATCTGGAGTGAAGTATTTACAGCTTGCTCAAATGCTGCGGCTGGAGACCCAAAGGACATTAAAGTCTGTCTACCCCAATTTCTTTCAAGATTTATTGTTTATAATTACTTTGAAACAGAGAGAGATTTTTTCTACAGCAGATTGATATTCCTTACGATGAGATTTTCTTTTTTCTTGGGATTATTAAAAGTGGAGAGAGAGATTTGGGTAAATAGCCTCACAAAGATAAGATTTATATTTAACGGGGGGGGGGGTTAAAATGGGAAAGAGGTTTCTTTGAATTTTCTTTCTTTTTATTTTTAATTACAGTATTTTTCCATGTATAAGACTATACTTTTTCCTTAAATTGTTAGACTAAAAATTGAGGGTCGTCTTATACACGGAAGTAAGCCGAGGAGAGAACCGCACGGTTGCGAAACTGCCCAGTGGGCGGCGTCTTATACATGGGGGCGTCTTATAGACGGAAAAATACGGTACTTCTTGCCTGGCGAAACTGTTACGGAGACAGATCAGATTGCCATGGGGAGATTTTTGTTTATGAATGGGGAGGAATGCATGTAAATAAAAGATAAACTAGAGCAAAGCACAGACTGTGACTTCTGGGCTGTATTGAAATTATGGCTGATCCCGGGAAGAGGGTTGAAGGAGACAGAAGGGTTACACTTGACTTGATTTACAACTCATTTGAACAAAAAAGCTTGGATAATTGGCCTGGAATAAGAGTGGAAATGTCCTGAGAAGGTAAACTGGAGAAACAGATTAAGATGGATGATTTTGAAAATGAGATGGATGCCTTACAAGAAGTTGAAAAATTGGATAGCCACACAAAGGAGGATTCAGGAGATTTATTGGCTTACTCTGTCAGAAAGAATGCAGTGGATCAAGTTCGCCAGCAATACTTCTTTACTGCAATGGATCTGGAGGATGTTGATACAGATGAAGATCAAGTTTTTCAACAAGGTTTTTTTTTTTATTGGAATGGAGCAAGTTTTTTTTTTTTACTGGAATGGAGTTGGAGGGCAAAGTTATGGTTGTTTTGATTGGCAACCAGAGAGATTGTGTCTCTTTTATTTCAAAGCTGAAATAGAAAATGATTGTTTTTGACAGAAGAGCAAATTAAGGATTTTAATAGGAAGGAAGAATGGTTGGTGAATGCTGGACCTGGCAGAGATGGCTAAATTTATGTCATGGATGAATGAAAATATAGTTATGTTTATTGTGTAGTGGATTATTTGAGGGAAGAATATGTGTAGATAGAAGGGACCTAATAAATTGGGATGTGATGTATTAATGAAATAGTGGGAAATTATGTGGCTAAAAGGGCTGAAATTTATATTGTTTTATTTTTAAAGAGAACGTTCCTAAGATGATGTATGATTGATCTATGAATATTTTATCTTATGTTGGGATGTGTAACAAAGCTAGGAAGGATGGATAAGAAGAAGGGCGGGTGAATGCTGGATGATGTGTGCTAAAAAATAATAATAATGAAATCAGAATCTTTTCCTTCTGGGATTAATGGATAATTAGTTAGGAAGAAGTCATGGAATTGTATTAACATATATGAGTTAAATGTGTGTTATTGTCTACAACAGAAGAATGGTTAGTAAAGATGTTGGATAAACTTTCATCAATATTTAGAGAATAGTTAATATTTATGTTTAGGGTTGAATGAAAACTTCTAATAGTCTTTTTGTAGAAATTTAAAAAAAAAGATGTGTGGTTTTTTTGTGGGTTTGAAGAATAAGAAGAAAATTTTGGTACAATGGATAAAAGAGAAATTTCTTTGTAATTATAGGGTAAGAGAAACTATAGTTACTTTACTTCCTGTGGAGAAAATCGGAAGTCCGTTTTAGTTTAGTCTTGTTGTATGGTTTTTGTTGGTTTGTTTTTTTGGTAGTGTCTGTTTGTGTTTTCCTTTATTTTTAATAAAATTTAAAATTGAAAAAAAGAAAGCAAACAAACAAAAGTGTTAGCCACTTTTGGCTAAGTGGCTGGCGCAAGGCGTGTTTGTTCCTGCCCTCATCACCTGCCAGTGGTTTTTCAGAGGCTGGGACTGGGCTCCAGGGTCCTGGACTTTATTCCTGAGGTTCAGCTCTAGCTGGACCACTGCTGCTCTCAGTTGTACACCTCTTCCAAGTAGAACCTATTGTGGGACACGAACTGCAGCTCAGGACCGCTTAGTCTCCTGCTGATTCCCACAAGAGGTCTATCAATAAAACAAATGCTCCCAGGCTTAATTATCCTGGCCCTGCTGTCAGTAAAGCCATGAGTAGTAGAGGAAGCAGCAGCTGGGGAGCCATTCTGTTCCTTGTACTTTACTGTCTCTATCAGCTGAAGCAACATGGACCAGGGTTGGTGCCAGTGGTGGGCAACAGACACATCCCTAATGCTGGATATCATTGCTGAGACCACAAGGGGGGAAAGGAAAGGGGGAATATCCCATCACAGGTATACCCCAAACACATCTGATTTTATCTGCTAGGTCAACGCAAAAGTTGGAAGCAGGTTTCAAGAGTTGCAAAAAACAGCAAGGTTCAAACTGATTTTCAAACCATGCAGACTTCAGCAATATCCCTTCAGTATTTACCCTGGCATGTAAATCCATTCAGCTCCACTGTTTTCACAAACAGTGAAACTTTTAAGTTAGAGGGCAGTTTGCACAGGAGAGAAGACTACAGGGGAAAGCGAGAGAGAGATTCATTATGGATACACTTGGGATGTAGCCACACTCCAAATAGGACTTTGGAAGCCACTAAGCTCACAAATCATCAGAATCCATGGGATAAAGATGTATTGTGTTCCATGACCTCATTGCCCTTTAGCAGCACTGTTCCAGAAGGAGACCAGCTGTCACTGGCTAGGTTCCCACTAAACTGCTCAGTAGCAGCTGCAGACAGCACAACAACGGCTTAATGGGGCTTCAAGTATTAATTCCCATTTTTATATTTTCTAGGATATCTATTTTTTCCTAGGATACTATGTAAGGATATGCTTAGCCTCTTGAAATGTAATTGCATGGAGCCAACCCCATGTGGCAAGCTGTTTTCTTTTTATTTTATTTATTTATTATATTTATACCCCGCCTTTTTTCCTGAAAGGAACCCAAGGCGGCTTACATAATCCTCCTCCTCCTCTCCATTTTATCCTCACAACAACCCTGTGAGGTAGGTTAGGCTAAGAGTCAGTGACTGGCCCAAAGTCACCCAGTGAGTTTCACGGCCGAGCGGGAAATAGAACCCGGATCTCCCGAGTCTCAGTCCAACCCTCTCACCACTTGAAGCAGCTTTACACTAGAGTCACCTATTGATGGGGGTGGGGAGCCCAGCCTTTTTACATATGCCTGAGATATCTGTTGGAAGACAAGAGGAGTAAAAGCCAGTTCCCCCACATTGGTTTGAATTTTTAAAACATTTTTGTAAATTTTTAAAAGCATTTTCTTAATGTTGTGCACATGTACACCTACCAAATTAGAAATGGCTGTACATTGTCCCTGGTCATTGTCTGAATCTTTGCCAAGGCCTCCCACTGGGATAGCAGCAGAAGCAGCAAGAAGCCTAGTTCACTGCCTGAAACACTCATTCACTCAGTGGCAACCTTCCTCATTCCCAGGCATGGTGAGTGGCAGTGCTGCAAGAGTGTTATGTGGGAGGAGGAGGATGGGTGGAGATGAGAGTGGCGATTCAGAGCCACACTGGTTGGCTGACTGGCAAACAAGCCAGCATACTCACTTCAAGAAGGTGAGGGGTTTTGAGCAGGAGCCACTGCCTTCAGCAGCAAAAGAGTGATGGGCAGGCAGAGAGCAAGTGGCAACAAGGAGACAGCTGTGGTGGTGTTGTGGGGCCTCTGGCCCAGTCTTTGGCCAGGCTGTTGATAAGCCAGAAGCAGAGATGGCTGATAGGCAGGTTTTGCAAATTTGGAATAAGGATGTGGAAATTAGCAAAGCTCAAGCTGATTGTGGTTCTCCAATTTCCACCCCCAGCATATCAACATGAATTCTGCTTGAAATGCAAAATGTTTTTCTGAACATGTGCAGCAACTTTCATTCTGATGTTTCAGGGAGATTGTGTAGATTAATATGTGGGTTCCGCTTCACTTTTTGAAGTGCAAAACCTTGCCCTGAATATGCTTAACTGTAATGCTGATGACTTTGTCTTTGTAATATTCTTATTTGGGTCCCTTGTGCATCTACTCACATGATTGAGCATCTCCTTGTTGACCATGCACCATAGCAGACTCCTGGAGAACAGCTGAACAGTTGCTTTATTAAACAGGTTACAAACAGGTCTGACCCTGAGGCTCCCCACACATGGGGAAGAGCACAAAACATATGTCCCACCTGCTGAGTCATAGGAGGAGTGGTGGCTACAGCCAATCTCCTTTTAATCCTTTACACACCATATACTATAGTCTTCAAGGAAGATGTGGCACTGTGTTGTATTTTGCATTTCCTTCTCTTGCTTTGAAAATAGGTGCAGCGGTTGAGATGGTATTCTAATTTGAAATTTAGAATTGTGTACCTATTTCATTCTGTTAACTCAGTGTTCAATAAAGTTTGCACATTTCAAACAAACTGACAAGCAAATGGAATGGCAACTCTGTCAGTAGTTATATCAAAGGGTGCATTTCACTCAGACCATTATTTTTTAAATATAATCACCAATCCTGTGGGGTAATAAAGTTAGTTGTGCTACCATTAGACAGAAGCCTCTTTGCTCAGAGGCTTCTGAAAATCCAGTGCCCGACCAGGCTGTTGCCAGCAGGGTGGGAGGAGGATGGAGGTGTATTCGCCTCCGTTCCACCTCCTCCTCAACCCCCCTGGTTAGATGGGCCTCTGAGTCCGTCTAGCTGACTTACCAGTGGTGGGTGGGGATGCGCAGTGGAGAGGCCACAGGATAATTCCATTCTCAACCTCTCCCTGCCCATCATCCTGCCCCCCTTTTGCCTTCTCTGAAGCCATTCTTTTTTTCCCCTCCTTCTTTTTTTTTTGCAACCTTGGAAGCAAATGCTGTGGTTCTTTCCATGGTGGCGAGGGGGCAGGGGGAGGGATCAGATCTCAGACTCTCCCTACCGAGGTTGGAGCCTTAGGAGAGGGCTCTAAAATATCCTGTGGTCCCTGGGATACTCGCCTGGATTGCGCTCTAAATGTCCTAAGAGTATATAATTTCTTTAACAGGGAAATATGAAAAAAGGTGACTAGAAGAAGGCCCTGATTTATATAGTACAACAATTGAACTATATAATTGTTTTGCATCAATTCTTAATCCTGTATTATACTGTAGGTGGTAGCAAAATCAAGATGCATTATGCAAAGAGAGCCTATATACATGCCAACAAAATCCACGTTTTCAATGGTTTCAAAGATAGAGCCAGGAGAAAACGGAAAACAACTGTTTCCGCTTTCTCCAAATGATTTTTGCTGTTCCAGCTCCATGAAAAGTGAAAAAAGAAAAATCTTAGGATTAAAAAACCCAGCAAGGCTGATGTATCGTTCATATAAGAGTCAAGCAATGAAACTATTAAAATATGCCGTACTATCTTACGTTAAGTTTATTGCAGCCTAAATGGTTCACATTGAGGTTAACTTTGGAAGACTATTCAATCGTGCTAGGAAGTTGAGACTGTAGAAGGTCAATAGCTTTATAAAACTGGGCTTACCGAAAGGGACACCTGGGCTCTTTGAATTTGTTTTTCTACTAGTCATGTCAAAACCAGAAAGAATTCTACTGAGACTACCCCTGTTTCTGTATTGATTTAACCAGCAGCTGAAGGCAATAAGAACTGAGAGTTTCTAATTTAACAAGAGGTTTGACTGAGTACAAAGACAAATAATACAAACTCACTGTTACTAGAGAAATTATAGCTTCCGTGTCATGAAAAAGTCATAAGAACAAAAAGGACAAGACAGAAACACTGTATTACAGTACTTTAAAAACAACCTAGAATTGTTGTGGGGGAGAGGGGTTGGGCAAATTTAGACTCCATTGAGCCTAAACAGCTGAAGGGAAAACTGGAGCAGCACTAATTTTTTAAAGAGAGCACACTGGAGATCAGAGACAATACAAGTTAAGCTTGTACATTTTTGGCAAGCGTACCACCATAGCACTTCTCTACTGTAATATAATGTAAACTATGTAAATAATTTAAATTATAGGCACAGCCCACTTGGACGTTCTCTTGTACAAACCCCACTGAAATGCATTAGAGCTGCACAAGAGCTGAGAGAGGGAAGAGATAGAGGAGAGAAGAGAAAGAACAGAGAGAGAGAGAGAGAGAGAGACCGACAGATAGATAGGAGAATACAGGAAGAGAGGAAGAAACAGAGATAGGGGCAAGCCAAGAGAGGTGTAACGAAAGAGGCAAGGAAGATGGAGATGCCAACAAACAGGGTGGAAATGAGAGACCCTGAAGACAAGGTGAGAAGAGGTGGGTGTGCTTAGCTCTAACTATCCCAAAGGAGACTAACAGGAGAGAGAATGATATTGTAACAGGGCATCTGGTAGGGTAAGAGAAAGCCTGAAGGCTGGTAACTAGGGATGAATGAATCTGTCAATTTTGCTATCTCCCACATTCAATTTTGTTTTTATTCTCAAGTTCTTTCCAAACGTAAAGACAAAAAGATAATGCACATTTTGGTAAATTCTTATTTTAAGAAATGAACCAAATGAAATTCTCAACCAACTGCACCAGCCAAATTCAATAGGTACAGTTATTCCCAACATGGAAAGGACCATGCTGTGCTTGCCTGCCATCTAGCTGTTAAAGATAAGGAGCCTGCTAGGAAAAAAAAGAGAGGTGGAAACCCTAGTTGATCATCACAAATATGGTTGAATATACAGAGATGCAAACCCAGATTTTAAAAGCTAAGCACTCAAAGCACTCTGCCCAGATGGACAAATCTCTCCATTTTGCTTTCTCTCACATTCAAATTTGTTTCAACCTCACATTCTTTCCATCCCGTTTATGAAGAAATTTGAAAATCTTATCAAAAAATGAACCCAAAATTTTCACCCATCCCTACTGGTAACAAGAACACATGGTGAGGCTGGGGGCACAGGCTGATGTCCCGGGAAGTGTGGGAGCTTCAGCCCTGGACAAAGCCTGCTTTTAGGGAAGAAACAAGAGGCAAAGTGTTCTAAGAAACTTGAAGGATGCAGCAAGAGTGGGCAAGGCAAGGGGCCTTTCATGTTTGCACCACCAGGAGATGGACCCTGGCCAGCCACACTTCCCTGATGGAAGGGTTTCCTACCCAGTGCTCCAACTTGTTTGTCAGTAAAAAGGACTGGAGCTTATGCCATAAAATAGGACTTGTCTAAGTTTGCACTTGGAAGATGGAGGGGGTCTGCTTTGATACCCAGGCTCCATTCTCCCCATATTTAAAATGGAAACATTAACTATCTTTCTTATAAGACTTTTCTAAGGGCTAATAAAGACAATGGAGCACTTTATACATTAAAACTGCCACCAAAGCGATGTTCAGAATGTTTTCCTGTGACATTCCAAGAGTTACAAAAAACGTTATGTATAATATAAAACTTACATGATTATACCGTATTTTTCTGTGTATAAGAGGATACTTTTCCCTAAAATCGTTAGACTAAAAATTGAGGGTCGTCTTATACACGGAAGTACGGTAAGCCGAGGAGAGAATCAGGAACAAGTCCTGCAACTCCCAGCATCCCTGGGGAATGCTGAGAATTGTAGGGCTTTAAAAAAAAACAAACATGAACAGGTCTGCGCCCTAAACCCCTTTAAAATGAGGACAATTTGCGTGTACGGCCTTGGGTGTATGTATGGGGGGGATAATGAACGGAGGAGGGGAACATGTGTAACAGTGAGCCAATCTCCCTTGACTTCGCCTCCGGTCCGGGCCCCTTCCCAGCCTCCCTCACTGGGTCTCCCTCTGACTGCCACGTCAGGGGGAGAAGCAGAGGAGAGCCCGGCGCACCCCTTTTCCCTTTACAGGTTGCTGCTCACCATGGGGCGAAGAACATGATGAAGTGTGGTGTGCTCTGGGCGCCATGGCGAAGCATCTTGGTGTGGTAGAGGTGCAGCGCATGAGGGTCCGTCTTGGTGCCTGCTGCCGCCATCTCTTCTGTCTCCTGCCGCTGCCTCTTCCATCTCCTCGGCCCGCGCGGGAGCCCCGCGTAAGGCCAGGGAGCCAAGCAGCAGAGCCAGGCAGGCGGCATGAGAGGCCCCGGGAAGGAGAGCGGCAACCATGGTGGCGGTGCAAAGGAAGAAAGAACCAAGAAGCCGGCCCGGACCATGTCGCCGCTCCTGCCCCTCCTGGTGCTGCCCGGGCGGTGTCTCTTCCAGCCTCCGCCCCCCAGCCCACCTCGGAGAGTCAAAGGGTGACGGGGAGGGGGTGGAAGGAAAAGGCCGGCGATGCTAAGGCGAGTCTTGTCTCGCTTTCTTCCCTCAAGCTCAGCTTAGGCTGAAGAGGGGCTTGGACTGAGGAAGCGGCCCATTGTTCCCTTGTGATGCATACCGTAATATCATAGTACTGGTATGTAAATGTTGCCTAATCACTAAATAAAAATGTATTCTGTTTAATGTTTAAAATAATGATTTCTGAATTTTGGGTCAGAAATGTGGGGGGGCGTCTTATACATGGTGTCGTCTTATACACGGAAAAATACGGTACTTAAAGCTCATAGGAAATGTTTACCAAAATGTAGCCGACATTACTAAAGCATATGCCTGCGATCCCTAATGCCTTCCGTTACCTCTGAAATGTAGTCTCAAATCCAATCTGTGTCCAATAAACTTGTGGAATATCATAAACTTCATCAGCCCTCATCATTCAGCTCTTTCTCCAGTCCAATTAATTAAATTCTGGTTATATATATTGCATTTCTCTCGTAGATTTGGAAATAGCATCATGAGAACGTGACCTAATTTCATTTATCTGCCTTATTTTATTTGTTTATTAACTATATTGATTAAAAACTATCTCAAATATTTATCTCAGACCTTATACACTGCTCCTCAGGACTAAATGGATCTGCCACAGACTGGCCTTCTCCTTGTCCCTTCAGCCAGAGCAGCTAGACTGGTCGGGACGAGGAAGAGGGCCTTCTCTGTGGCAGCCCCCATACTATGGAACTCTCTCCCAAGTGACCTCCGCCATGCCCCCTCTCTGCTGAGCTTCCGCCGCTCATTAAAAACTTGGTTATTCAGGCGGAAATATGGGGTGGGCTAAGATTTTAAAATTTTATACTGTTTTAATGTATTTTAATGGAGAAAAATGTTTTAATGTATTTTGTTCTGTTTTATTTTCTGTACATCGCCCAGGGTGGCCGGTTTGCCGGCCAGATGGGCGATAGATAAATGCAAATAATAATAATAATAATAATAATAATAAATGCTGCTACTGTGGTTCTATAGTAAACCTGGTTTTGTTTGAAATTGTAATGTTTCTCAACATCTCCTTGTAATAAGAACCTTGGCACTGGGTAAAATTATTCCCTGCAGTTCTTTCAATATAATACTGCTTGACCTTTTATTTTTAATGGTAAATTTCCCCAGGTATGTGCCTCATACTTTCCTGGATTTGATTTTTATGTATGATGAGTTTCTGTCTACACTATCTACTGTAGTCTAGTTATTGGTTTTGTTGATTGTGAAGTTTACTGTTAGTATTAAGAGAGTCTCCCCAGGGTTGCTAGCTTCTGTGATGAAGTTTTCTTTCCTTGCCTAAAGCATTAATTTTTCATGTTTGCTCTGTACTGTTATATGCTACAGTGAAATCCATTTACTGTATTCTCAGACTGGCTAACCAATAATCTATGGTTTTTTAAGGGACTCTTCCAATTCCCATTGAAGTGAAATTATGTCTTTCAGCTAATAACAATTGGAGTTAGATCTGGTCTTCATAAGAATAAATGCAAGATCATTTAATCTCCCTGCTTTTAGTAAGTAGCAACTTCTAAATTATTATCTCAGTGACATACATTTTCTTTTAAAATAACTACTTAATAGTTGTACACAGCATATCAACCACCATTCCCTTTAGCTGTAACAGAATGCACATATAAACTGTCAGCAGTCACTGGAGATATTAAAGGAAGGAGAAAGCGCAAAAAAATGGGAGTCTTTTCTCAGTCTCATTTCCATGTTGGGTCCCAGTTTTCCCAAACCACATTTATGGCCTAGAAATCTATCATCCATACCCCATTAAATCAGCCCTTTGATCATGCGATGACAACAAACACACATAGCCAACAGATTATAGTCTGATTCATGCATACAGAGATCCACATGAGGATGTTCATAATGCAATAATTAGTCTGGATCTTCCACGGTAAAGAATTTGTTGAGCAATTCTGGAAGCCAGTAGGTATGCACTTTAAGTTAACCATGCCAGTGCAAATTTTAGCCATAACATTGCTGTGACTAAAATATCTCCACACCGTGTGGTGTAGCCGTATTTAATTGTATTTTGTACACAGTTATGTAAGCCTAAATGCTACTAATCTTTGGGACTTTTCACAGCATAAGAATGTGCAGGATTCAAGTCCAGGTGACTAACATAGACCCATTTTCCAATGCTGGTGCTATAACAACTGTTGGAAGCATAACTTTGTGGGAAAAGTCACACTTTTGAAACTGAAATGTTTTCTCTCACTCTCCCTTTTTAATTGCTTTACAAGCCAAAAAAGGGGGGGGGAGCAGCACCCTTTTAAAAAAGTTGTGAATGGCATAATTGAAATAGACTTCTCAAACTTGTGTCACAGTAAATGACTATTTTGCCATCCTGTTTCTACCCTGATTGAGAGTATGACAGGATTATTAAATGGCGTAAAAAAATCTGCATTATGTATGTATTGACTTTTTAGTGACTATGTTTACTGAGCTCTGGAAGAAAATTGTACAAGGAAATGGAAAGTGATAAGGACCAGATTAATTTCTTGTACTGGGCTTTAATGTTCCCAGGAAAAGGGAAGCAAAACGTCTATGACAAATATAGGGTTACTCTACTGGCAGCTCAAGTAGGGCATTCAGCCATTTATGTTATAGTGGCTGGGAAAAGTCAGAATGGACACTCCACTTCTTGACCCAATCAACAATAACTCAAAAGTGGATGTGGAAAAGTGGATGAGGCTTTCGCATTGGCCCTGTAATGCTTAGTTTCTCTTTTAAGGAGGTCTGTTTCAGATTTTGAGAATGGTAGAGAAAAGAAAGGAACTGCTTTCATAAAATTGATCTGTGACTTCGCTCCCTTTCTTTTGTTCAGTAACAACTTAAGCTAACCAAATACAGGTTGTAGGTCACTTTCATATTGATGATAAGTGACTGTTTTCTCTAATTCATTTGTTTTTAACTTGTGAAAATGGTTGATGTGGCAAGTAGCATCAGAAAAATCCATTTTCAGTGCAAATGATACTCCCTAGTAATGTAGCTATTAAATCTGAAACATCTGGTGAATGTGCATTCATCTGTTTCTATTAATAGACATGATATGATCACAGTCCTTACAACAGAGACATACTCCCTCATTCATTGCTCTCTGCTTGCAGATATGTGTATTTTCCCTCCCACTTGAACAGATTATCAGAAGAGGAGCCTGGACCACGCTTTCTTTCCAACATAGAGGACAATGCTGGGACTGGGAGTGGGATGAGGAGAGAATCCACAAAAGCAGAAGCAAGTAGCTGCTTTCTGGATTGTGGAATTTTGTGCACAGCTGCTGGATATGGGCATTTACAAATTGACAGAATTGCCATGCATGAGAAGACAGCAACCTCTGTGTGGGAATTTTATCTGGTTTTGTGTACAGATCATCACTCACCAATGTGGAGCCAGAATGTCCTCCTGTGGACGTGAGATCTCCAGCATTAAAAAACACAGTGTGCAAAATATTTTTAGGATGTAAAAATACTGGGATTTAAGTATTTCTAATTCAGATGAGTGTATGATATCAATGCTAAATGTGGGAAATTCAAACACTGATGGAAGGATTTATTTGTGGAAAACAGATGGAGAGTGTGCCAAGTATAAATATCAATGGAGTGAAATTAAATGCCTTTATTGATTTAATATTATAAATTTGTATTTTTTTCTTTTGAGGACCAAGGTAGATGATGGTATGTGATAAGTACTCCAGTCCTATCTGTTCTGCATTTGTTCCACCATAATTTTGAAAATTACCTCCTCTCTGATCAATTCTAATTGTTTTTCATGAGTCTCGAGTTGGAAATAATCTGATTTTAATTGGGTATGTCAAAACCCACAGTAGCAATCCTGGGGGTGGGGGCAGCAGCATTGTTGCTTGTTTTTATTTTACTTAAATGCTAGGAGAATGATATGGGCATCACCCACTGACAACAAGAATGAGTAATTGGATTAGCTGGTGTTCAGCATCTTGCAAAGCCTTTGCCTAGCTTTTGAACCTTCAGACATGGATTTCTGCATTCCATTAAATTAAATCAGAGATGATAAAATAAAATACCAAATAGTCCTCAACCAGACAGTACTGCTGTAAATTATAGGTTATCCGATGTTGGTAACTATGTTCATTATTGTATTTCTGCTTACTTCAGTTACACAGTTCAATGAAAGCCTACTCCTTAAAGCACAGGGACAAAATAGTGTTCTTCTTTGTTGTCTCTGTGCATCACACACATATGGGCTCTCTACGCTTGCGCGGAGTTCGTTCAGAAGATTGTATAGCTGAGGAGAAAGCGGGCAGGAGCCCCTCCCCTTCGTGCATGCTGCTTGGCACGGCTCCCACCCGTTCCCTCAGTTCCTCTTTGACCACTCTCGTGGACAGTCGTCTAGGAAATTTCTCTGTCTTTCAGAGTTTGTTCTTGCTGAGGCCTTATTCAAGAAGAAGAAGAAGAAGAAGAAGAAGAAGAAGAAGAAAGTAAATAGGAGGACACCAGATTTCCCCCTCTACTCCTCTTATCTACGCACGCTCCCCACTCCTTCCACATGGAGCCGAAGGCGGTGTTCCGAAAATGTGTGAAATGCGGAGCCAAGCTCCCGCCAGCAGACAGCCACTCCTTATGCCTATTCTGCCTGGGAGAGGGCCACATGGTCGATGCTTGCCACCACTGCCAAACTTTTACCCGCCAGGCTCGAAAGCATAGAGTGGATAAACTCAAAGCTGGCCTCTGGCACGAAGCCCTGGAGGCGGTTCAGGCCCCGCCAATATCAACCGCCTGCTTCACGGCCTAAAACCCCTCCCTCCCATACGGCCACTAGGGAGGCCCCGCTGACTCCTGGGAAATCTATGGAGGCCCTTCTAACAAAAAAGAAATCTCATAAGACAAAAACGGACACCGAGCATAGAAAGAAGCATAAAGATCTTAAGAGGTCGAAGGACGCGAAAAGCCATTCTCCCACTACACTCGACAAGCTGGCTGAGTGAAATTCCGTCAAACTCAACCGACCGCTATCTATAGCGGTGCTATCTATGAGCTCGTCCCATTGAGGGCGACTGCGTGAGACCGAGGCTTGCTCGACCAGGTCTTGATCTCGAACACCGAGAAAGTCCCCAAACCCGGTGGCGCTGCACGCGTCAGTATCGTTAGGTGAAATAGTAGAATCTCCCACAGCAGAAGAACCATAGACTGCTGGATTGCCAATGGCTGCACAGGTGTCTCAACTGATCGAACTCCAAGGACACTTGCTACATGGGATTGAGACTCCCTGAGTCGATGCCATCATACGTACAGATCCAGATCACCCCGATATAGAGAGGGATCAGTATATTCTTACACATCCATGGCTCGCTCTCAATACACCGAGTACCATGACGACTTTGGATATACTTACAGGCGAGAATGCTCTCCATGGGAAGACTGGCAATACACCTCTCGTCACTACCATCGATACCAAGTAGTGTTGGACTCACCTCCTCCGGTTCCGCCCAGGATGGCAGCCCTTTGGCCACTTCCCATCAAACCAATGGCACCTCCTCAAACTTGTCACCCACCAACCCCACCACCTCACTTCTTCCGTCGTTCTGTTCCAAGTCCTTCTCCCTCATCTGTAGACTACGGGTCTGACTCTGATTCTGTTGTCTCACCGTCACCGGATTCCTCATCCCCCGACATGCAGACCTCTTCTCAGGCGGCCATATCCCTGTCCGAGGACCTCGGCCGCTTTACAGACCACATCCAACGCATGGCCCAAGCCTTCAGGATCGAGGCTAAAGTAGAAGAGCTGAAAGTGCGTGATCCAATATACAATGTCATCACCACTACTGAATCAGTACTGACACGTCTTCCATTCCCCCTCACGCTTATGGACACAGTCAAAGGCAATTGGAAGAAGCCAGCTTTGACCCCCGCAACAGCCAGGAAGCTCGAATCCATGTATCAAGTGTGGGAGGAAGACACAAAGTTCCTTTTCTCCCACCCAGTCCCAAATTCCATTATGGTGGAATCGGCGCAATCGGGTTCGGATAGAAGCCATTCGACCCCGGCAGACAAGGAAGGCAAAAAGCGAGACGCCTTTGGGAGATAGGTCCACACCTCGAGTTCACTCAGCCTTTGAGTAGAGCACGTTACCAGCTTTTCCTCTGGGAAAAGATTGGTGTTCGTAGGGTTGTGCCTAACAGCTGTTTCCTTGCTCACCGGAGGCATGTCGAGCTGTCCCTCCTCCCTCGTCTCATTGGCATTGTAATTCCGGACCAAGCATTTGTCCAGATGTGCCCTCTTTTTAAAGGAATGGAGTTTATTGCATCTAATTGTATAATCTTATCCAATCCTATATTGCTTCTTCTACCACATCACAGACACTCCCCACCACACACACAGAGCATAAAATCAGCATTTCAAGCCTGAGGGATATGCATATTTGTATGATTCAAGGGGTTATCATATAATATTAGTAGGAAAGAGACATAGCATGAGGCAAATGGCATTTATGCTCTGATATCAACCCTGTAAAAAAAAAAAAAAAAAAAAAAAAAAAGGAAAAGGCAATGATTGTTCCATAGTTGTTATCACATTGATTTTATTACTATACTAACTAGGAAATTTCTTATGATTGGGGAAGAAATCTCCTCTTGCAAGGAATGTCATCTGTCAAAACTATATTCTGATTGATGTGACAATTTGACTAACACCTATGTAGACATTCTGGTCAAAAGTGGAGTAGCACTGGTGCTATAAATATAAAGTGACGCGCCATATAGCTAACATGTTCGTGCATCTTGTCTTGGTGATTTAATGCTTGCATATGACCTTGCCTTAGATAAGCTGCTTGCTGAATGCTGAAAGTATTTAGCAATTTTCATGATATGTGACTTGAACTAGATGAACATGACATTAAGTTGTCAACAGCTTAACTTGTGAAATTTTACAGTGTTTTCCCTCTCATTGCTTTTTTAAAAAATATATGTGTATGTGTGTGTATATACGTATATACTGTATATAAGAGTGAAGAGCAGCAGTGTAGGATTGTCCAGATCAGTGAGTTTTGACGTGCCAACTGCACACAAAACCACTATTTATTCAAGTGCCACACGAAATAAATACGGTTTTAGTTTAGAAAACAACTCTCGTGTCCAACTATTCATCTTTTGTCTTAAAAAAAAACAATACGAATTTCATGATTTTTTGTGGAAAAATCACTAAAAAATATTTAGTCTACTTACACTGACCTGGGAATATACAACTTAAAATTAGGCACATATTTTGGAGAGAATTCTCAACTTGCTGATTATGACTGAAATTGTATGGGCAACTTTCAATCCTTCACAGTGATATAAAAGTAAAGTCACTGACTAGATGAAGATCAACAATAACTAACGTGCTAACATTAAGTCGTGACTGCAAACACGCATTGGTAACTTGGGCTGCATTTGCACATTAATGTGATTTTGCTTTGCCTGTGAAATCAACCTGGCTCATACTCGTTATTTGAGACAACACTTCACACTCAGTCAATGTTAGGGCTTTACATCCAGCCTGCTCTGTGCATCATTCTTCAAATCTTTAATGTGATAACATTAGAAAAGATTCTGTACAGGATTCAGAGTTCACACTGTGAAAGAAAGGGTTTGCGAGCATCGGTACCAATGGCTCGAGGATTTCCTGTGTGCCCTGTGCACTAGTGGCTACCCATATTAATCGCTCCGCTCTCTGTTCTACTCTTGCCGTTCAGCTCCTGCTTTTGCTGTTCTGATTGGCCCCATATTTCCAGAAACCACTGAATTTAATTTTTTTTTTGGCAGGTTCTAGTCCCCGCTCAGCCATGAAACTCACTGGGTGATTTTGGGGCAGTCACTGACTCTCAGCCTAACCTACCTCACAGGGTTGTTGTGAGGATAAAACAGAGAGGAGGAGGAGGATTATGTAAGCCGCCTTGGGTTCCTTACAGGAAAAAAGGCGGGGTATAAATATAATAAATAAATAAATTGACCAGCAGTTCACTTGTAGGGCATATAACTGTCCCTTACACAGAGAGATTTTGTGGAGAATCCTGCATAGAAGTTCCACACAGAGTCTATCCATCCAGACCTGGGGCATGGCTTGCTACTTAGATAATGAAGGGATGAATGAGAAGCTGCCCTCCCCCCGGGAAATTTGAGTTGTTTTCTTGAACATCCTATAGGCAAATTAACTTGACATTATCCTGGGAGGCGGATGCTTTTGGAAGCCATTTCTGCAGTCTCACTTTCTTTTACTTCATCACCGCCACTGAAGTTGCTGCCACTTCAGTGAAAACTTGCCTGCAGTTGTAACACCACTGACCACCAGCAGCAGCAGCAGCAGCAGCAGCGGACTGTAGCAATTTGAATGATTCTACCATCTCCCTGCCATCGTACCATCTCCTTACCACACTGCTGCTGATGGTGGTGTTACCACTGCAGGCAGGTTTCCACTTTGTAGCTAGGTTCGCCTCACTCCTGTTCTCTCATTTACAACCTGTTTTTCTTTTCATTGGAACAGGAAAAGTACACATTTTCATGAACATTTTTCAAAAGTGTGCACTTTCCCTCCATTGACTAAAGCATGAACATATGTATTTTTAAAATACACATTTAAAAGTGAACATTTTCGAAATATGCATTTTTTTCAATTGAAACCCCCCCCCCCCATTTTTTCAGGAATTTGTGAACTTTTTTTTGAAAAAAATATGTTCGCATTTGGGATTGCAAGAGGGGCAAGTTCAAATGATCTGTGAACTGAAATGACATTTTTGTACATCCCTAATTTGGGGAGGGTACTCTGGCCTAAAGGGCAAAAGACCTCAACTTCAGACTTTGACAGAGTGAATTGTCTGAGTTAGTTATCCATGGTCCTGCAATTCCAGCCTGATGCTACCTGTTATCAGACAGACCAAGCATCCCTCAAGAGTCCATTGTGCCCGATTGGCTCTTACTTGTGGTCGGGTCAGACTCAGGAGAGGCTCGAAAAAGCCTGTGTCAAAACAGAGACCACCTTTAAAGTCCCGCTTAGTAAGAATCAAATCTAAGCAGGATAAGAATTGCCAGCTTCCCTGGCAGACAAATGCATGGTCTGGTCAAAAAGCCTTTGTCAGCCAGGTATCCTGGTAGCTTTGGCAGCTGACACTGACATTGCTTTGGCTGCTAAAGTCCCCACAAGCCTCTTAAAGTTGGCCCTATACAATATAGTAGATCCAAGTTGCTCCATTACATTACATAGGGCCTGTTTTAAGAAACATGGGGTGAAATATGAGGGCAGGAGGAGGCCAGTCCCTGTGGAGAACTAATGGGAGTGGTCTTCCCCCTCACCCATCAGTTTCACCTTGCAGCATCTTCCCCCACCCCAATAGGAACAAATGGCTCCATTAGGTGATGAAAACACCTGCAGGGTTGAAATCAGAAGGTGAGTGTCCAAAGCGGGGGTTCCCTATGGATGACAGGAAAAAGGAAAAAAAATATGTTATTTATTTATTTCATTTCATTTCTATACTGCCCCTATTGCTGAAGCTCTCTGGGTGGTTTACAACAATGAAAAGGCTCCTGAGATAGGATTGTCTCAGAAAAATTAGCTGAGTTCTTCCAGGTTTGGTAGGGAGAAGAATCTGGGTAATTTCCGAGTTAATTGAAGGGGAGCTTAGGGAAACTTGCTCACTTCTAGTGTTTTACCACTCACATTGCTATAACTAAATTATGGCTCTGTTTGTATATTTCTGGATCCAGATTGCTGGGATGCCTTTTCCATTTATTTCATTATCTGTCAGGGCACTTAATTCTGCCATTTCAAATCTTGTGAGAGAAACAGAACTCCTTGCAGCTATGTTAACTATAGGATTGCATCTGTAACCATAGTTAGAGCCAGATTCTTGAAGTATAATTGGAGAATTTCAAAGTATGTACTGTAGGGTTTGAAGAGCTATAAGTATAAGATCTGAAACTACTATTTAGTTGCATTGTATGTTCCAGTCCATCACTGAGGTGATTGTAGTCTTATTATGTTTACTGAAAATGCAAAGCTGTGTATGGAAATATTCTAAATTGAAATAGAGAGGCTTTTCTAAACATAGAAAACCCAGATGTTGCATGATAAATTCCAAATGAAAATTCACAGTAATTACATTTAACTATGTATTACATCACATAAAAGGCTATACAAGTTGTGATCCACCAAGTCAAATGCAGCCCACCACCCATGCATCCTGGCCTACCAAAGTGCTTGACAGCACTCCTATTTTTCAGTCCCAAGCAAGCAGCAAGAACAGGTGGTTCTGTAAAGCTTCCTTAATACACTATATATGACTTGCTGGCTGTTTGACAGTGTGGTGTCAGAGCAAACCATAGGGAAATTGTTGAATGAGAGCCAGGAGCTGCCAAGGGTCAAGTCAAGGGTCAGAGCTGGGAAGCTGGAGCCAGAAAACAAGCTCAAAATCAGAAACGGAGAACAAGCCAGAGCCAGCAAACACTACCATTGCCCAGGCAAGTTCCCAGCCAGCACAGGAAGCTTTTGTAGCTCTTCCTTGTGAGGATAGCTGTGATGTCTCTCCCCTCACCCCCATCTTGTGATTCGCACCCCAAGCTTTTTCAAAGGTCAAATCCCAACTCTGCCACCACCTGTGACACCCGTCACCTCTGCTCACTACCACCTGTCAGATCCCACCTCCACACTCTCTTAATCTCCTCAGCTGCCACCAACCCCCTTCAGGGTAACCAACTCAGACCACTCCTTTTAAGTTTTTTTTTAAAAAGAAACAATTTTATTTATGTACAGTCAGGGTAGGGAAACAGATTCTAAATGTTGAAAACTCTCTCTCTCTCTCTCTCTCTCTCTCTCAGACAAGACTCCAGCTCCCAACTCCACTCAGACTTCTCTCCCCACTCTCCCACTCTCTCTTCAGACTTCCCTCAGACTCCCTTCCACAGCTCCCGCAGATCACTTCCACAGTTCTCTTCAAATTACACTCAGACCTCTCTCTCTCCCTCTCTCTACAGACAGCCCTCTGCGACTTTCCGCCTGAACAGCACCGCCCACTGTTTATATAACAGGCTTCACCCCCCTTCTCACTCTCTCAGCCAATCAGCAGACATCTCAACATTCCACACTCCTCTCACACTCCCCCCTTCCCTCACATACTAACAGATATAACGCTTTGCCCATGGGCAGGGGCATGACAATAGCCAATGGTCAGCCTGGCTGGACAAGGTCACTCTTGAACCTGGGAGCCTTTTACTGCCTAGAGAAATCTTCCAATCTGTAGCCCTGGTGGCTTACTACATCATGGGGCAGCATTGTGTTTTATTTAAAATGTGCATGCCTTGCATTTCCACTCCATTTAAGGGTCTTTCAAGGTGGATGTATAATTTCCAATTAGCTATCCATATCAGTAGACATACTCAAGAATAGTGGCAACAAATATCAACTTGTAGTGGCACCTGATTTATTGTAACGTGTGCTTTTATACGTAATGGACTGCTTTTCTTGGCTATTAAGTGATACCAAATCAACAATCTTTCTAAGCTGCATGATACAGTGGTACTTAGGAAGACATTCCTCCTGTTCCTTCCTTTGAAGTCAGGAATTTTTCTCTGTCTTTTGAATAAGTTGTCAAACTGATACAGTCCCTGAAGTCCTACAGGAAACCAGTCCCATTTTGGGCATTCCCACTGGTTGTAGAATTAAGAACTGACAGCTCTTTCGCTCAGCTGTGCTGACTCTTCTGATCTAGTGCTGCCAACCTCAAGTGCTCCTAATTCAATGTGTTTTCTTAATATTAGACTCTCTTGGAGTCCTTGGACTGTCTCAATGCCACTTCACATATCACTTTTTCCAAAATAGAGATTAATCTCCATGTTAAAAAAAAAATAACATTCTTTATAATCTATGGGTTGGATCCAGATTTACTCTGGATCAACTGCACTAGCAGAAGAGGACTCCCCCACCCTCTCCTTCTCACTGCAGTCCCTCCAGGCTCCTGAAAATGCTACACAGAGAGTCAGGATACTCTGCTGAATGGGGTGAGTTGTGATGTGTGGTGGGGAGGGCGATTCCCAAAAATCAGGTGGAGGGAGGGACCTTATGCAAGCATAGCCCTTCCTCTCACGGAAGGCAGATTCTGGATCCAAACCTAAGAAAATTAGCACAAATGTGTGTTAGGTTCAGAATATTCATTAGAATAATTTAATATGTATTGGCTTCCCAATGCCTCCACCCAAGTAGAAAGACACTATTTTTGTCACCATTAATATGTTATAAGATTAATTGCCATGGCCCCAGTCCAGCAAAAGGTAAATTCATCCAAGTCCTGTTGCCATCAGTGAATCCAGCTTTTTAACTATGCTGTAACATGTGAAACAGATCTTAGGTACAATTACAGGTACCTCTTTTTCATAATCAGTAGACATGTTTTGTTTTGTTTTTCTAAAATATTTGAAAGGCACATGTGTGTTAAAACACATCTGGGAGCTACATGTTTTCAGATATGCACATGCTTTTCAAATGATACTGATGTAGTCAACCAGTGGTAGAGACATGGCCCCTGTCTTTTTCCGTCATGCATGAAGTAGCACACAGACCACCATAAAGTCATGCTGATTTCAATAAGACTTAAGAAAATAAGAATTGCCCTGCTACATCAGACCAAGTATCCATCTAGCCTGCCATCCTGTTCTCACAGTGGCCAACCTGATGCCTCTAGGAAACCTACAAGTAGGACACTTAAATCACATTTGCAAGCTGTTTTTCTTCTCTAAAGTCAAATCAAATAATTCATTGTTATAATCAATGTTGTGATTCTAACTAAGTAAAAAAAATATAGAGGCAGTCCCCAGATTGCATGTAGTAGGCATTCTGAGCAATGACCACATAACCCTAGAAACTGAATAATTCCTGATAATCAGTAATGAAAAAGGGCTGGGTGTAAGATTTTCATTCACCTACTTATGGGTTTCATGATCAATGCCAGGAAGCAAATTTGATTCAGTGGTTTGTTAATAATCATAACTGGACAGTTTATCATTTTCATATATCACAAGTTTTAATGGGGAAAAAAATCAATTCAACAGCAGGGATAAAAGACAGGTATTTAAATTTATAATTTCTCAAGGAAATAACTACAGCCAGTAACTTAGTTCCTCACCTTATGTAGCAAAAAGTCCAAAATGTATTGTTTTGACATCTATATCATTGGCAATGACTGTCTTATTAAGAAAAAGTATGGTGATAATTTAGCAAAGAACATGGCATACATAAAAAGAAAATATTCAGCACATTTAATGTTTTGAATGGAAAATAGAGTAATAAAAATTAAATTGAAATTTGGCCTGTCTCCTTAATTGCTGTGCAATGCACAATAATTGATAGCTAAAGTGCTAATCATTTTAAATGTAATTACTTTTAATGACTGTAATTGCCACTCGTATCTTCTGTCCTAATAGAGGTCTTATTCACAAAACTGTTATCATCTTGTCATATAAAAATGTGAATTAGAAATTTACAACAGTTTATTCAAAACGGACTGTTAGTTCTATTTTGCAGAGGCTAGAATCACAGCATGACAATAAGGGTAGCATTTTTATATTGTGCAGTGCCTACAGCTTTGTGCATGCACTGGATACTCACGAATGCCAATTGTACATGATAATTTCTTTAGGGTAAAGGGATAGGTGGCCCAATGCTCAATCCATTGTTGCATGTTCTCAAAAGGGTAGTAGTACAGCAAGTGTTGTGCAGTGGTTAGCATGTCACACTTGGATCAGGGAGACCTGGGTTCAAATCCCGACTCAGCTATGAAGCTCGTTGTGTCATCTTGGGCTTGTCATTATCACTTACTGTCACCCACCTCACAGGGTTGTTCTACAGATAAAATATAGAAGGGGATCTTGAGCTCTTTGGGGGAAGGGAAGAATAAAATGTAAAATAAATTAAGCAGTCGTTAGAGGCTTAGCGTTTTAGTTACAGATTTGGACAATTTATAAATAACTGGCTTTTGCCACATGTGGATCTTCCACATGAATCATACTACTAGTGCAGTGCTGCACCAATTCACAACTCTAGTCCTTCTAGAACCATCACTGGGATTTCAAACTGCCGGCGTGAGGCTCCTTGGTGAAGAAAGATGAGGGAGGCCAATAGGAAGGACATTTTGTTGTTGTTGCAAATTTACATTCATCAGATTGATGTTGGCAAATTGTTCCATAGCCCCAGGGGCATAGCTGAATGGTCTCAGTGACACAGCCACGTGGAGGAATAATATCTGACCTGACATGTCCATGGATATTGCTGCTTCTTCCTAGCAGCAATTTGTGTGAACACAGCAGCATATTTTTCAGTTGCTGCCGCATTCCTATGTGTACTGCTGAGGACCATGGCTTTTCACATGGATGTGTCAGGTTAGATGTGACTCTGTCCCCAAGTGCAAAGTAGCTGCTTTGTGTGCAGTGATTTACAGACATCTGAACTGAGCTGTTTGAACATTTGTTCTAGATCTCTGGCACTTTAATCTGAAATTACTATACAACATGCAACTTGAAATTCAACACAGTGACTGGGTTCGCACAACACTGGTGAACCTCAGTAGGTTTACCGCCTGAGTAACCTACTGAGGTTTACCGTGTCATGCGAATCTGGGAAGGGTTAGTTAGGGTGGTTAAGGAGAGTCTCCTTAACCACCCAACTAAGCCATGGCTTGTAGTAGGGTTTACTTACCCTACTGAGGTTTAGTGTGTCCAAACCCCGACAACACGCAAACCCTTGTGCAAGCCAAGAAGGCACAGAGCCCTTTGGCCAGAGCGGCCAAAAATGGCTGCCACTATGGCCAAGGGGCTCTGGCCGATGACAGCCGGCCAAGTGCCCAAGCAGCACTTGGCCGACTGGCATCAGCTCCCCCCCCCCACTCCAGCCGATGCCGGAAGAGCGGGATTGCAGTGCAGGGAGACACCTCAAAGGACTGAGGCAGCAGTTGGGGGATCCAGGCTCCCGGCCTTGATTGCTCTTGAGGCCTGTGTCTCACGCTGGCTCAGCTTGTCTGAGCGTGGAAAGCTAAGCAGGGTCAGGCCTGGTTATTACTTGGATGGGAGACCCCTCCTCTAGTTTCCTGCATTGAGCAGGGCAGAGGGTTGGACTCGATGGCCTTGTAGGCCCCTTCCAACTCTATGGTCTATGAATCTGTGAATCTATGAATCCCCGCCACCATAGTCCTTTCCCCCTAAAACAGCAGGCAGGGACACAACGAAAGGGAAGAGGAGCTGATTTCTGGCCAGCTCCTCTTCCTCTTCGCTACATCCTCACCTGCCATTTCAGCTGGCACTGGAGGGGAAGAAGCTGCAGAAGTTCCTTCCTCTTCAGTGTCAGGCAGCAGGTGGGGACACAGTGGCCAGCTCCTCTTCCCCTTCAACACTTCCCTGCCTGCCGAAGGGCCTGCTGTGCTTGCCTTCTCTGCCCTGTGGAGGAGAGAGGAGTGGATTTCCCCCATGGTCTCCCTGGGAGGAGGCCATGGGGGGAAAGCACCCCCTCCCCACTGGGCAGCACAATCAGCTCACAATAGTGCTGCCCAGCAGGAGAGAAAGGAGGTGTATTTTCCTGGGCCTGCCACTAGGTGATCGGCACGGCAGGCAGGAGGGAGAGGAAGCACCCCCAGCTTGCTCCCTCCTCTCATTGGGGTGTGGCACCCGCAGGCGCCACTTCCAGCATGAGAAGGGGCGGGGGGGCATTCTCGTTGTTGTCGGTGCGCACGTGTGAGAGGAGGGGGTGCAAGGGGAGGAGGCGCCACCGCTGCAGCTCTCCCTTGCAAGGGTGGGTTAGGCCCACCCTTCCCAGGGAGAGTCGCTACCACACTGCCTGACGTGAAACCACACAGGGAGTGTGGCAGCAGCAGCTGTGACAGGTTTGCACAGCGCTGTCTTTCCATGCCTCCATTGAGGCTTGGAAAGGCAGGTGTGGGGCAAACCCCCATCATAGCTGCCGCCTGGTTAAGCGCACTGTTGCTAGGAAGCATAGCGACGGAAGTGGTGGTGGTGAGAGGTGGCAGCCACTGCCACCAGACCCCTTTGCCAACGACAATGCTGCCGCCACAAGAGCCCTGCCGCCGCCGCTGATGGGTAAGTACAAAGGCAGGGGGGGCAGGCAGGAGGGAAGGATCCTTTCCCGACACAGCCGCTGCTCAGCTGAGTGGCGGCTGCCGCTGCACCAAAAAAGGGCAAATGACAGCTGGCGGCAGTGCCGCTTGGGCATTTTTTGCCAGCTGTCATCCCTGTTCCTCTCAGTGCTCCTGCCCGGTGTCCCCTGGAATACCAGCAGGAGAACTGAGCGGAGAAGATGGGTGAGGTGGTGCCTCTGGACCCCTGCTGTGCCTGACCATTAGTCGGGCACAGCCGGGGCCCGGGGCAACTTTAAACCCACAGAGGTTTCAGAACTTCTTTGGTCTTAAAGTGCCGTGCGAACCCAGCCAGTTACTGTTGAACAGTTGAGTTGTAGCTCAACTCGTTTTTGGAAGCTTTATGGTGGTGTGGTATAGTGTGCATACAGACAGCCAACTTGCCAAGTAGTAAATGTAGGGAACTCTGCCCATTGCTTAAATGCGTGCTAAAATGTGGTAAAGTGCAGCAGTACAGGCAACCGTGGCTGGCTTTGTAGTATTCTTTTGATTTCTGTTGCTCTGTCTTTAGTTACTGACTTGTTCTGTTACTGTGTAGTGAGTGAAGACCTATCCCTCTATGCATTGTAGCAATGCTTTGTTTAGGGGCACAGCCACACAGATGAATAATATGTCTCATAATCTTAAATTAAACTGATAATGGTGTTTGCACAATGGCATTTTAAAGGGGGGGAATGTCATCTCAGGGCTTACTGCGGGCAACTCCACATCATAGGATTCCATGATCTCACCTACAAACAACTGAAGAAACAGCAGGCTGCATAAACCTGTCAGCTTCATTGCACCGTTACACTATCGGATACTGTGGTTACCTCACACCATGACCTTTATGGTTTGGAATTCCTCTGCCCCATTAGTCTCTGGGCCACTTTCCACTATTTTCCCTGTCAGAGGGCTTCCTTTCAGTATCTCTAACTCCCAGCCTGGAAACAAGGCCTTTTGCTGAGCCTCTCTCCACCTCTGGCTGCCAGCAGAGGCCTAGCTAATCTCTGCCTCCACAAAATCCACATCCCTTCATAGTTGGCGCCAAGCCTCAGCCAGGGACCCTGCTGTCTCCAGCTCCCATTCTGCTTCTTCGCGTCATCTCCTTTCCTCATCCACTTTGTCACAAAATATTTCCTTCCCTGAGCAACACCCTTCTCTTTTAACTCATCAGTCCCCTGGGCCCACCCCTTAGCCTTTTCCTTAACCCTTCAGATTTATTTCTATTGCTAGACCTGCAAGCCCACCATAGCCCTTCCTGCTCTTGCCTCTCTTCCTGTGCCATCTTTCTCTGCAATTGCTCCTTCTCAGATTTCTCAGAGGGAGCTTTTAAACATGTTACCCTTCTACCTAGAGCCTGAGGTGGTATAGTCCAGAAAAAAAATTGGTTCTGCCAAATGTAAACAGGCCTGTTAAGTTAGGCTAGGAGCCTTAGAAAAGATCAGATGTAAGCAAAGAAAGAAATAAAGCGAGAAAAATGCACTGCTCTGAAGTAGCAGTAAACATACTAGTCTTGCCTACTCTGGGGAGATCTTCTCATGCTTGCCTAGGTTTCTTAGTCATCAACAATGTAAGAAACAACTGCATCTAGTCTGCTCATTCAGCTGTGCTATGATGACTGATAATGTCTGAAAAAGTGCTTTTCATATATTTGTTATTCATTTATTATAGGTTACAGTGAGTAGTTCAAAGCCTGCAAGATGAATAATTCTGCCTGGAAATGGATCTGGAAGAATATTCTGTATAGCCTATTTTTTAAACCTCCTTTCTTGATGGTTCTTCAGCAACAATATTTGGAAAGTTTTCTTGACAAGAGAAAGTTAAAGCCTTCATGATATATTTAGAAAGTGAAATAATAATGGGGCCACGAGGTGTGACATTTTGTTCTACAGCTGTTTGATATTAATTCAACTTTGTTCAGTAACTTTGCCTTCAAAAAGAAAAAGAACAATAAGAAAATTCAATGGTCCAGATTTCCACAGGTAGCTGTGTTAATCGGTTGTAGCAGAAGCAACAAAGAGTGGCTGTTCACACAACATGACAGCCCACCTTGGGTTATTTAACCCACAGTGAGGCTGCACCGCATGCGGGGTGCATGTGGCCACCATTTTGAGTATGCAATCCCTGCTCAGGGGTTGTCACGTTGTGTAAACTGAGAATGTGGATTATGCAAGGGTTAAACAATCTTCACATAACCCATGATCTGTTTTAGGGTAATGCAGAGGTTGTTTAACCCTCGGGTAACCCATGCTCTCCAGGTTCACACAACAACCCCGAGCAGGGGTTGGATATGCAATTTGGTGCCAGTGGCTCATTGTGGGTTAAATAATCCCCAACAAGCTGCGGCGTATCATCTGAACCCAGTCAGAGTCTTGTGGCACCTTAAACACTAACATGATGGAGCGGACAGTATTTATGAAAGCTTACTGCAGAACAAAAAAATGTTAGCAATGTCTAGTTTTCAGATTAACTGTCTGTGAGCATATTTTCAGGACTGACATGAAACCACATTCCCTTAATATCCTTTAGTTTGGGCGAAGGGGGTGGGCTAGTTTCACGCCTCTTCATTCTTGAGCAACCTTTTTGCCAGGGAGCAGGGAGGAAAGAGGTTACAGTTGTTAGACTTCTCCCCAGCCATTTCTGAACTGATGGTCAATTATTGACTTATAAATTGTTGGGCAATGACAAAGTGTTTCTCACACAGACCTAAAAACTTGACTCATCAGAGCAGCAGTTAAGGGCAGTGGTGGACTGACTGGAAATTCATTCCAGGCTGTGTTGTCCTGGACAGATATATCTTGTCTCTCCCATGAGCTAACCAGACCTAATAATATCTTTGTAATGTAAAACCTAGAGATTTGTGATCATTGTACTTTTCATTTCTCATCATGATAGCATCACTGGGGAATATTTCTGGCTCTTTGCATTAGCTACATGGTGTGCTATTTGTGTGACTGTGTTATTTAGAGTAGTCACTGTTTGCCCATAGACTGAGTTGATTCACCTAAGGTGTCCTGAAACAACCCTCTGCATTCAGCCCCAAGCTTCTCTTAAGCAAAATACTAGCAATCATATTGAATTGTGCAGTAGCTTTCTGATGTGGACAAATGTCCCCCAGGGATCAGGGTTAGATAGCCTAATGCATTTTGCTTCCTTGTCACCATAAGCAAGATTTGCACACAGGCTGAGTGCTTACACATTAGCCTGCTACACTGACTGAGGCTACACATTTAGAATCTGAAATATTAAATATTTATTTCAAGCCTCCAATCCATTTCCTTGCTTTGTTTCTGTTTGATTTTTTCCCATTTATAGCAAGAGAATAAAATAAAATAATTATTTAAGTTAAATAATTGTAAAGAAACATAGAAGAAACCATACCACACATATAGTTACAGATGCTTGATAGTGGTAAATAAAGTGCTAAACAAAGACTGAATTAACAATTGTGTGGTTTTGCTTCCAATGTTTACATTACTTCCAAAAGTCCCTAAGCAGCAATTTTCAGGTACAGTCCCTATTTTTTGGCACCAGCCCCTGGCAAATTTATCTCCTTATTTTGTCTCTGGTTAGCCCTTGGGGAATTTTGGGGATGCATCTTAAAACTTTTGTTAGTGGGTGCAAAGTGCACCGGTGTTGATACTCTTGCAGTTTGAGCTCCCTCTTCCTAATCACTAGATGTCTTTGATTTGGTTGCATCTTGACTAATGCATAGTCACATGCATCCAATAGTGCTCATTTTGAGCTGTAAAGTATGAGAATGTATTGCAGGACAATCATGTGTTTTCTTAACCAAAGGAGTAAACATCCATTCTGCCTTTAAATCATGTGATCAGGCCCAAACTGTTAAGTTAGCTAGGTAATTGTTTATCGTTTGTCTAAACACAAAATATTAGTACTAATGCACTGCTTCCAATCCATAGACAGTGTTGCAGATGTGTTTTAATTGCAGCTATTCTCTAAGTATAACCACATCCATAATGAGATTAAGCATTCTATTAAACATTCTTAACTTTAAAAAGGGAAATTTAATTTATAGCAAAATCTGCTTCAGAAGCCAATACAATTATGCAGTAGGCAAAGTGTACAATAGCAGTCAGAGAAGTGTCTTCAACAATCTTTATCAGTGTTTAGTAGTATTTTGGAGCAAGGTGCTCAGGCACATCCTTGGTGTGAGAATAAATGTTTTATAATTGCATGCAAGATGATCCCTGTTTTCGTCAGTGATATATTGGGGGATATATGCAGTAATATAAAATACTCGAGTACTCCCATGCATAGTAGACTAACCATTTTTATCTATCTTAGGGATGAGGGACCTGTGTTTCTCCAGATGTTGTTGGACAGCAGAGGTAGGAGGCGGATGAGTGTGTGTGGTGGGTGACACTTGGAAAACAATTCATTTTCTTCAGTTTTGTGGTTGGGCAGGGATGCTGTGGGAGGGATTAGGGGACCGTGCCTCTGGTATTGGGCATGCTGCCCCTGGACATCCATGCTTTGGTGTGGATGTCTGCACTGCAAAAGCTTACATGTGAGCAGTTCCTCACATAGGATCATCGAGTTGTAAGGGACCTACAAGGCCATCGAGTCCAACCCCCTGCTCAATGCAGGAAACTAGAGGAGGGGTCTCCCATCCAAGTAATAACCAGACCTGACCCTGCTTAGCTTTCCACAGTGCAGACATTCACACCAATGTGCGGATATTGGGGGGTGGGTCTGGCAGTGTGGCTCTGCTCCCTGGTTATCGCATGAAGGGTGCTTTACAGTAGTTATGGCAATTTAACAAGATTTTCACTTACCATCAGTGGACCACAGCTAGTGAGCTGCATAGCTTAAAACAACTGGTGCCACAAATAACTGATAGCATCAGAAGTAAATTATAAACACCAGCAGCTTAGCACAGGTTAAAAGAAACAGCAAACTCTCTTTATTGCAGTAAGACAGCAACACAAACAATCCTTCAGAAACTGCGACCCAGAAACTTTACATAGCTTTCAGTCCCAATAAATCAGATAAACCACATAGAAGCCAAAGACAGGGACGTAAAATCCAGCATTAAGTTCCAAGGCAACAATTCAAGCAGGAGCCAGTGTTGCAAAAATGCCACTAGTTCTTTTCCCCGGAGGGTCTCAACGTCTCAGAGAAAGCGAAGCAGGACACCAGAGTGAGTTTTTCAAAGCTTTATTCTGTGCAGAAGGTTCAGCAGGGGCTAATGCCCAAGTCAGAGCTGAACAAGAAACAAACATGGGGTTCGCCTTTTTATAGCAGGGAATTATGGGAATACATCATACAAAGCACATTCCAGTAAACTTTCCGTTTTAGTGCACATGTCACTTATCACTTGGCCGCTAGTTACTGCCACGTTCATCGTTTGGCAGTTGGCCTGGAACCAGCAGAACTCTTCGCTCCCTGCTTGTACATCTTTTATCTATATTCGTTCTGTTCTCAACGTTTTAATATGTTTCAACAATCGTTACTTTCCTCCTTACAATACAGAGTTCTTTCACAAACTGAGAACAACAGAATGTAACTTGAGTTCAAACAGTAGGCAGGCAAAGTGGATTGTTTTAAAATCAATTATTATTAATACAGTTTAATATTTCTAACACCAGGAACAGGGTCATAATATCCAGCAGTTTAATCCAAGACAGAGTCCCAAAGGCACAGGATTCTAGGCTTACAAAAGTTCAGGGTTCAGGAGTATTTTCCCAGACAGGGTCCCAAGAGCATGGGAGTCTAAGCAAGCCAAAAGTTCAGGGCTCAGGTGTAGTCCAACCAAAGGAGTTTTCCGATAATACATTGTACCCTCTTCAGCTTCTGCAGCAGCTTTTAAACAGAAGTGGGGCTCCTAGAGCTCTTCACCAGTCCACGTATCCCTGCAGGAAAACCTTATCCGTAATCATGAACTACACCTAAATAGGCATCTCTCTTTAGTTGCCTTCATTGCCAAGGAGACAGGCCCGAGCCCCCAGTCTCTTTCTCAGTTGAGTTTCTGACCTCATTTCCCACAGAAAGTCTCTAAGGTCCTGTGCTTCAGGGGTCTCTCCCAAGGCCAAATCCTGCAGCTGGCAAGGAGTGTCAGACGCCTCCTCCTGGCCTCCCACTGGGAAGCCAGGCAGAACTGAGCTGCCACTCTCCTTACATTCCATAGCCTGAGCAGGCCCTAAATCAACCCCCTCCGTGTCTGAGTCTTCCTCCAAGGCCACAGCATTGGAAACAGGGAGAGACATGACAATAAGCATTTAAAATTCAAATACCTATTTTTCAAACAGCAAAGAAATTTCAGATCATAATATATTAATATAAGTTAATATCCAGTTGTTCAATTATGAAAGTATAAAGGAAATATCAATGGTAATCTGAATTAATGCATAAAGTATGTAGATACAGATTTGCATTTAATCTAGATTAATGCGTAGATTCTGTATCCTAAGGGTACTGTGACCAACCTTATGTTATTAAAACATAAAATGACCCATTTAGAGTGGGCTGTGGTTGGTGGCTCACATAGTTTGTTCATTACTTATATATTTGTAAACCAGTCCAATTACTGCTTCAAAAACAGAAATCTTCTCTTCAGAGCTGTTATGCTTTTCATTCCATTAGCTGTACTTCTCAGCTAGCTCCTGCTTTAAACAGCACATGCATTCTGTAACAAAAGGCTTGTTGAAAGCTGTTCTTATCTGGAACATTTTATCATTCCATATCATAGTGCTGAAAATTCATTAGGTATGGAAGTGTGTATCTGTTTAACGTCACATGTTTCAGAGCACCCTACTTTGTAGGTAACCTATTGCTTGAAAGCTATGCTTGCAGGTGATATGCAAATAAAGCATGAGGCTTTAAAACAAATACTTAATTTAACAGAATCCATTTAAAGTTATGCTTTATTTGGCTACAAAGTAGCTTTGATGACTGATTTATATTTATACCACTAGTGCAATATATTGTTTTCTGAAATTAAGCTTAAAGGTTAAGGGTGTAAATGAATAATCCTAAAACATATCCAGTTTGAAAAAGCACAAAGGCTGTGATCCAAAAAGCTACATTAGATGCACCGAAGCAGTGGAACATTTTTCTTTTTTCCCCTTTTTGAATGGCAGAAATACTTGCACATACAAAGCCATATCACAATCTGCTTTTTGAATCCCCCAGTCCCCTCAGCTTCAGATCAAAATAGGTTTGCTGTTTGGAATAGCAAAATACTGTTTGAGAAACTTAAGTCCAAAGCTTCCTTGGGGAGGGAGGACTTCAGCAATTTTTCATGGGGGCAGGGCCGGCGCTACCGCTAGGCAAACTAGGCGGTTGCCTAGGGCGCGTGGCTGAAGAGGGCGCAGAAACGCTGCGCTCCTCTTCGCTGACGCCGCCCCCCCACCGCCGGGCCGCCCCCCGCCGCCACCGGGCCGCCCCCCCGCCACCGCCACCACCACCACCCTGTACCCCCCCACCACCTACCTTCCCCGCGCCGCTTCCAGAGCCCCGCCCACGTTGTTTTGGCAGGAGGAACCAGGGCAACAGGGCTTAAACAGCCCTGTTGCCCTGGTTTCCCCGGCCAAAAACAGAGCACGGGGGTCCTGTTGCGTCACTTCCTCCTCGGAGGCGGCGGCAGCCAGGGCGGGGGAAGGTAGGTGGCGGGGGGAAGGTAGGTGGCGGGGGTGGCGGGGGTCCGGCGGCTGCGGGGGGTGGTGGTTTGCAGAGCAGGGCTGCTTTGCTCCGGAGCCCCCCCCACGGCACGAGAGGGGGGGGCGCTAAATATAATTTTGCCTAGGGCGCCAAACTTCCCTGCACCGGTCCTGCATGGGGGCCAAATCTGCAAACATTTTCTGTAGGATTCACTAATCACTAGTTAATGACAACATCAGCAGTGAATTTCCTCTCATTGGCCTTCTTCTGGCAGCCACCATTTTATATCCACAGTGCCCCTTGGAACAAGGCTACATCATGACATAGCATAGTTCCAAAAGGGATTGTAAGTGTGTGGAGGGGGGAGGGGCTTCAGTGAATCATATCCAATGAGTCCTTGATCAATTCAAAAGCAAGTTTCTGAAGCTGTTTTTGAAGCTATTCTGCTGCTAAAGGCAAGGGTTTAAAGTCTTGGCTTCCACCCCAAGTTTGTTACAGTATTTATTTATTTATTATTGATGCTTATATGCCACAATATAATAAAATATCTAAGTGGTTTACATAAAAATACTTTAAAAAAAAAAAACCTCCACTGTTAAAATATTTATGTAATAAAATATAACAGTTACAATTTACAACAATATAAAGAGAGAGAGAGAGAGAGAGAGAGAGAGAAAGAGAGAATAAAATGGAGCGGCATCGGGATCAGTTACAAGCCAGGCATAGTTTACACGAACAAGAAAGTTTTCAGAAGGTGTTTAAAACTCACCACATGTTCTGCCTCCTGCACCACACAGGAGAGGATGTTCCAGGATGGCTGCCACTACTGAGAAGGCCTGCTTTTGTGATGTTACATGGTGATATTCTGCTGGTTGCAGAAAGGCCAACAAAGCCACCGCTGAAGATCTTAAAGGTCACCTAAGTGTATATAGGGGGAGGTGGTCTGCTAAGTATCCTGGTCCCAAGTTATTTAGGGCTTTGTATGTCAACAACAACAAACCTTGAACTAGTGGTGGATTTCGTACCTTAATTGGGGGGGCCCGAATCGCCTCGGCTCTCCATGCTGTGGAGCGCCCCCCCGATTCTCGAATTCTCCGCGGCGCGGAGGGGTTCTCCAGCCGCTCTCTGTGCCGCTCGCACGGGCTCCCGTCGCATCACTTCTGGCTGGCCAGAGGTGACGCGACGGGCCCTGCGCCGACGTGGCTGAACCCTGTTGCTGCAGCTTTGGCGTAGAAACCAGGGCAACAGGGCTTAAAATGGCCATCGTGGCCATTTTAAGCCCTGTTGCCCTGGTTTCTATGCCAAAACTGCAGCAACAGGGTTCAGCCACGTCGGCGCAGGGCCCGTCGCATCACAGCCGGAAATGATGTGACGGGAGCCCGCGCAAGCGGTGCGGCACGACAGACCGAGCGGCGGGTGGCAAGATAGGCCCGCGAGTCACGGCGAATATCGGGGGGCTGCGAGCGGGGCCGATTTCGGCCCACTAAAGCCCCTCGATATTCTCTGTGACATCCCTACCTTGAACATGGCTCAGTAGCTAATAGGCAGCCAGTGCAGTTCTTTGTCTTTCTCACCAGGATTCAGTTACAGCTTACTGGCCCTCATCCATCCTACAGGCACTGGTTCAGAAGATGTATGGCCTCTTCTAACTTAGATGTTATAGAGAAATAGAACTGGGTGCCATCAGCATACTGATGACACTTTGCCCCAAATCTTCTATTGACCACTCCCAGCGGTTTTCTGTGTTACAGGCCCTGGAGCAGAGAGAGGGGCTGTGGGTTTATGAGTGACCCAAAAGTTCTCTTTATGCTTAGCCATCAGGGAGTGGGGCAAAGATGCCAATACCCCCTCCCGCTCCTCCTGGACCCCCCCCCCCAACTTTCAATCAGGCAAACATAGAGCCTCCAAAATTGAGCAGGGATGAGCAGCAAGGGAGGGGGCCCCTCCTGCAAGACATTTGTAAAGGGACCAGGTTGAAAAAGGTGGTTCAAGTCAATGACCAGAGTGCACCCATCATTGAGAAATCCAAGGGCAGTGGCAACTACAGCTCTGGTGCATCTCCCCTGCCACCAAAGAGGGGCCTCTTCCAAGGTGGTGTCCCCAAGCTTCGACCCGTGGGTGTAAAGGAAAGTTCAGACAGCCCCCCTGGGAAGCAGTTGCTTCAAGTTCCTGGGTCCAGTTCAGCTGCACCACGGGCCCCTGTGCCTGCCACAAGTAGTCGGCCCCAGGATGCTGCTGATACTAGTCGGGCTTCTCCCCTAGAGCTTCTATACATGCAGAGAGATCTTCTTTGCCAGATCTCTCATGGCCAAGTAGTGCCAGCAGCAGATTCCATAGATATTTGGCAGTGAACCATCTTAATGAGTCCCCAACATCTGCAGGATGTGCTACTGGTTGCACAAGCACTAGTCGAACAATTAGTGCAACTAGTAAAAGCAGACACCTAGCATATTGAAGTCATAATGAGTTGTGAAAGTGCTTGTGCAATGGCTTGCAAAAGTGCATGGGCAAGCAGAATCAAAGTATTGGATTTGACACGTCCACAAAGTTGAAAACATGGTTTCTGTGAGCGCTAGAAGCTTTGTGCGAGTAGAATGACACCATTGGATACAACTCATTATTTTTAATTGTATTAAGAAAATTAGGGTTATGCTGTACTGAATGCAATCCAATATGTTGAACATGTGTTTACATTATTTCAGTGTTGTTGTTTTAATTGTTTGCATAGGCAAGCAATTCAAATGCATGAATCCATGCAAATTCTTTGCTTAATCAGGAACCACAGGCACAAGTTGGATGTTCATGTACATGCACACTGGAATGCATATCCAAATATACCTCTGAGTTCACATGTCCATCTACTTCCGTATTTCTTTTAATTAATAAGTTCTTGAATGCACATTTGAATGTGCTTCCCGCCTTCCCCATCCTTATTCTAGCATACTTACTTATTTTTTTAATAACACAGAATTTTATTTTAAAATTTAGTTACAATACATGCAACATAGCTACACAACAATTAAGAGAGAAAGGGAAAAAATGAAATTCTCAGTTACTTTGTTTAGTTCCTAATTTCTGTCAGGCATAAATCAAATATAGCAATATGCCTATTCATGCTGATAAAGACAGATGCATAACAGGTTGCACCAACTTATTTCATTCTGGGAAGGGTATTGGAAGAGACCGTGCTCCCTGCACAGCTCTGCTAAAATAATCAGTACAGCAACGAACAGTTTCTGCCATTTCACTACTGTTCAGAGTTCTAGTATAAGTTACGCTGTGCACCTGTGTTGTCTCCATGTAGTACCATACCAAATCAGGTTATAAGATGGAAATTCTAGGTTGCTATTATTTAAATAAGTAACAAAATCTATAGCTACAATGCTTATTTCCAGATTATTGCTAAAATCTTAAGAGCCAGTAAAGCAGCTGATATGGGTGATTTGGAGACTATCCCACCGTTGTGATCAGCCAAGTGGTAAACAGTTTTAAAATGCTATGACTTCCATGTGACACACTGCCACCTGGGAGCTTCTTTAAAGAGGCCTTCTCATAGAAGATGTAATGTTTGAATTCTCCTATTCCATCTCTGACTCATTAGTTTTTGCACTGTTTATCCTGCTTTGCAAGAACTTGGATTGCCATGAATGACACTGGTATTTTCATGAAAGAACCTTTCAGAGTCCTAATGAGTAGGCAATGTTGACTGGCTGATTGAATGTTTTGCCAGAAGGGTTAAAAGGGGTTAGGGCTCTAGCGAAATGCTCATGCTTTTCTGACCTCCTGTGAATAATTAGAACTGAAAATGGTCTATGAATATTTAGAGTGCTGTTAATTAAACAGGTGAATAGTTCTAGTTCTTGTCATATATATTCTTATTGATGTTTACAAATCCCAGACATTTCTGCCTGAAACTTTGTCTGTCTTAAACAAAATCAGAGCAGTGGACTATTCCAGGGCTTTAACTCTGTCCTAGATCTCTAAAGATACTAATTTTATACTGCAGGCATAACAATGGAATGGAATATTAAGTGGTTGTTAGGCAACAGATACAAAATTCAGAAAATAGCAAAATGACACTGAGTAAATCGAAGTATGCCATGAATAGTATGTGCTGTTCTGGGTTCCACAAAAATAATGTTGTACAATGCAATAAAAAGTATATTCAAGAAAAACAAGAAACATCATCAGGGATATTGGAGACAGTTTATATAAAGAAACAGGTTTAAAGATTATTACTTTTTGGCTTATGAAAGGCAATAAATAATTAAATAAGAAGGATATAAGTAGCTTATACAATTTTCTGAAATGACAACAGAACAGTTATCTTTACCCATTCTCATTACTTGATATATTATTAAAATAATGAATGTTGTTAGTCAGTGGCATGTGTTAAATAGTAGAAAATGAAAGGTGTGGTGGTTGACCTTAAGGGGTGAAAGTTGGGTATCCCCCCCACCAGAAATGCATATACAGTGGGGATGGAGAAGGAGAATTTAGGGTGCATACAGATGTCTTTTTTCCTTATGAAATGTCATAAAGCACCATGTACAGTGATGGTCCTCTGAATATATAATATAATACCAAAATTGGGAAAGTATTGATGGCTGTGGGACATAGGGATAGATGGACCACTGATCTAGCATGTAATTCTAGTCTTACTATATATGTATTTGCCACGTTTAGGGATGGGTGGATCTGTCTATTTCCATTCTGTTTCATTCACAAATTTCCCCCATAATTCTATTCCATTTCTGCATTGATCTCTGAATTTTGCTTAAATCCTCTCCAATCCAAATATGTATTTCAATATGCATTTTCCCCTCTCAAAACATATTTTGATATGTTTAAATTGCCAAGAACAATATCACAACATTCAGAGAAGTGCGAAATCTAATAGAGAGCTGCACTTCAATCTGCACAAGTGCAGATCACTTCATTTTGTGTAAGAATTACCGAATTCCTCCAGCATCCCTAGGCCCAGCATCATATACAGCAGCTCCAGACTGCCACTTTCAACTTGCAGTTTAACAAAATATTTCCTCGTGTGAAATATTAGGATGCTTAGGATTCTAATAACGTAATTAATTCTCTTGATGTTGCAGTTGTAAATAAATTAACTCTGCACACACATCCCCAAAAATCTAAATACAGCATGTGTTACAAAAAAGTTTATAATTTGAATTGGATAAGCAGCACTTCACATTTTTATAAATGAACTGCTCCCAAAGTTGTAATTGTATGTAATATTCTTTTCATAGGATATTGTATCATAGGATATAGAGTTGGAAGGGGCCTACAAGGCCATCTAGTCCAACCCCTGCTCAATGCAGGAAACTAGAGGAGGGGTCTCCCATCCAAGTAATAACCTTGAAGTCATGTAATTGCCAAATGTAAAGTGAAGTACCTATAGTCTTCTATTTTAATAATTTTGTACTTCACTGGATTAAAAGAGGTGTGTTCTATTAATAATCAGAATGACTGATTATCTGTCTCTGCCATATTTTGCTACCACTGGACCAGGGGAGAGAAATGGCAAAAAAAAAAAAAAGAAAGAAAGAAAGAAAGAAAAGAAAAGAAAAGAAAAGAAAAGAAAGAAAGAAGCAGATTCAAACAAGATGCCTGGCCCTGATAAATATCTTATTGTTAAATATATTAACTACTTAGTTACCAGACTTCCTTGATGAAAATTTGCTTATGATAGAGGTAGCAATATTTTCACATACATTACCGTATATGATAGCTGCAATAATGTCATCAGCTATAGATATATGATGTAGCTCTTACATAAACTATACATAAACAGTGTGGGTGGAGGGAAACTATTACAAAATCATGTGCATTATTTTTGTAAAATCCAGATGCTAGAATAAATGTATTTCTTCTGAAATGTCTATTTTTCTTTCCTTGAAAGGATGTGTTAGTTTTCCCATCAACCTGCAAGCCTTGACTCCTGTGAGAAAACAGCTGTGCTGGTTTAAATGATTCAACTGGCAAGCTGGTACAATTCAGGTTTCAGCACCTGATTTTTTTTTTCCTAGACAGTATGTTACCAGTCTAGATTTTTGCATTAATTTGTATTATGTAGCTCTAAATCTTTTAAAATATGGAATCAAGGATGAATCAGGTTTATAAAGTCAGCAATACTGGATTCTGTCCCAATAATTTTCAGTATAGAGCGATTGTTTAGACTTTTTCATTAAACCAAACTAGATACATGCCTCTAAACATGCATGTTTTAGGCATTTTGATTCTTCAGACACCATGTTTAAATGGTGCCTCTTTCATTTCCTGAACTTGATTATGAAACTTCTGAATTAGCTGCTCTATTCTTTAGGGTTACCAGGTTGCAACCTGGAAGCAACCATTCACATTTAAATGCATTGATCAAGTGGGAGACAAGGTAACAATGGCTTCCTTCTGTATCATACAAAAGACAATGCAGATAGAAATAAGCTCCAATTTGTTTGTGTATAATCAGTTTGATTTATTTCTGGTGTGAAATGCAAGGCTTGGGATATTTTTCATGCTAATAATTCTATGGAAATTATGTTCCAAGCAAGCAAGTAAGAGTGAAAACAGCCATAACATATTTTTTTTAAGAGTAGTGGAAGTGGCTTGTGCACACATTTGGTACATTCTGAGGTGTTTCTTTTCAAGTAATGAATGTATTTTTATGGTACAGCTGAGCTGAAACTGCTTCCCCAACATCACCTGTGAACAGCTATAGCAATTTTTCAGGGTACTTTGCAAACAGGGTGAAGTGTTAATCTCACTTATCCGCAGTACTCCCCACACCTGCCAGGCAATGCACATGATTTTGTAATAGTTTCCCTCCACCCACACTGTTTATGTATAGTTTCTGTAAGAGCTACATCATATATCTGTAGCTGATGACATTATTGCAGCTATCATATACAGTAATGTATGTGAAAATATTGCTACCTCTATCATAAGCAAATTTTCATCAAGGAAGTCTGGTAACTAAGTAGTTAATATCTTTACCCACAAGATGCCAGGGTGAGGCAAAAAGCCTCTTTTTGTCTTCAGAGTCATCAAATCCCATTGATTGTGAGTGAGTAATAAATGCATGCTTAAATCTTCCTCATTGGAATCAATGGGACAGAAAAGTACTCAGCCTGGGCTAGATCATGCCTGTAGTAGTCATTTGTTATTAATAGAAACTATTTTTATGGAAAGTATATACAATTAGAAAGATAGGAAAAGGAGAAAATGTGCATTGGGGCTGTTTAAATAAGCCACCAAAAGAAAACCCTTTGTTATACATAGTCAGTGACCTGAAACATTAGACTGTTGATTCCTGGCTTGTTGATATGTTAATGTGAAGTAATTATTCCAGTGAATTGAAGCTGAAAGTCAACATGTATATTCATTAATTCAGTATAAGCACTCTCATTGTTAATCACAGTTGGGAGATCTATTTTCAGCAAGCAGATTGAGAACCTACCCATCATGCTTTGCCAACCATAACATTTGATCACTTTAAATGTTATCTTTAAAAGTCCCAAGGAGGAAATATTTGTGATAATGTTTTTTAAGCATTCCATATTTCAAAAAAGGAGGGAAAAAATAATTATATCACATATCTCTTGCTTTCAATCAAGAATGAATGCCATATTGCATTTATTATAAACTGCAGAGTGTAATTTCAAACCACTGTACCATTTGGGGAATTATACTAAACAGTGGAATAATTCTCAATTTTGTAATCAGAAAACATTACTTTAATTAAACCTTTAATGCATTATGAAAATCTCATTTCTGCTTTCCATAGGGAAAGGCTATGATTTCAGGGTTCATCTGCATAAACAAAAGTTAATGGGTGTGCTTCTCTGGAAGAGAACTCTGTTAGCATGTATATATACTTCTCCATTGTACTATAATAATATGGTGGTCTTGCTGACCAGCACCGATTTTGCCATTTTTCCTTAACAAATTTCTCCTTCCAAATAGAGCAAAATGCACAAAGATAAGCAAGCATTCCTTTTTTCTTAACGTGTGTGGACACGGCCATATATATTATTTTCCTATCTCAACATAACCTGTCATGTATATCATTATCAAGTCTTTCTCAAAAGGTGACATTCATTAGAGTATAATTAAGGTTGTTTTTCAGTTAAAATTGAGTTCCTTGGTAATCAGCAACTATTGCAAAACAGAACTCTAAGGCAGAGATCTCCAGTTTACCCTGTCCCATATTTTCAAGGATTCACATGATCCCACAGATATTAGTGACTTCTTTAATTTTGAGCTCCTAATGGCAAGGCAGTTCTGCCAAAAACAGCCACCAGATGTAGAATCACATTGTCTGCATCCCACCACCAAATGACATACGTATAAGTTTGTGTTGGGATGTAAAATAGTCCAGTTTTGCATATGTCTGTTGTGTCACGCAACCAGCTAGCCATGCGCTGGGCATCAAACAAATTTCTCCTACCAAATAGAGCGAATTTTAAAGTGGCCACTAAATAACTAGGGATGCCTCTGTTTTTTACCGTGTTTGCCTTTGGCGTATGGAACTGAGATACAGATAGTTCCATTTAAAAAATGTTCTCTATTGGCCTTACAGCCCCTGTGTATAGCAACAGTGCATGTGCCATGCCTTCACTTTTGAACTACAGTTCAAGTGTTTATATTTGATCCTAAAATTGCAGATGAGACAGCACAGCAACCTTCAAATCAACACTAGTGCTGTACTTTATAAATGATTGTTTACAGGGTTTGTGTGTCAGGGTTTCGAACACAAATGATTATTCCTCAGAAGCTCCTATATTTTCAGTGCTTATGGGATATAAAAAGCCTTCACAACAAACATACTTCAAATACTTCTTTTTAAAACCAGTTTCATCTTGAATATATCTAAAAATAGGCCTGTGATTAACTTGCTAGTTGAAGTCAATGGGGATTTCAAGCCAAATTCACAGTCATAATCAATTTATTTGTATACCACTTTGAACATTGTGGAAAATGTGCTGTACAAATAAGGGTGCAATCCTATGCATGTTTAGACTGAAAAAAGTCCTACAACTCCCAGCATCCCCCAGCAAGCATGGCTGCCTAGAGAACGCTGGGAGCTGTAGGACATTTTCTGTCTAAACATGCAAAGGAATGTGCCCTAAATGGACTATGACTATAAATTTGGCTGGTGGGTGCCCATGTGTAAAGCAACTCCACAGTTACACAAAGATCAGCGTTTCCTATTTAGGTGCCTGCTGATTAATTTGTATGTTGATGTAGATGCACACATATTTGCATCAGGTTGGAAGTAATGTGGTGTGGGAGTTCTTTATTCCTTTCTGTGTAACTGTTTGAACAGTGGAAAATCCAAATCTTTTAAATACAGTCAGTGCCAAGCTTGTTCTTGCAACACACAGTGTCACAATAAATCTCACATACTCTATATACAGCTTAATTTGTTCTTGGACTTATAAAGTGTAAATTATTCTCCTCAGTGTGTCCATTTTCTGAAGTGCATATTGTTTTCATCCTATAGCAATTATGCAGACGACTTATTTCAGTGGGACTTATATTATTGCAGCACTTTGAGGATTGGCTTGCCCATGACACTATTTGAAGTATTCTTTTTCTAACCCAACCAAGCCTAATGCTATGGTTTTCAATTACTGAGTCCGTAGCTTAATGAATCTTTCAACTCATGTTAAGCCTGTTCCTTTGCCACCTGCTCCCAGCTGTGTTACCAGATTCCTTTGCACATCACAGGAATGCTAATGAGGGCATGGGCCAGGGCTTTTGTCAGGCTTTGACTGGTGAATAACTATGATCTAGCTGAAGTAATATTTTGCATTACATTCTGCAGAATAGTTTTCTTCAAAAACAAAACAAAACAAAACCCTACTACTACTACTACTACTAACAACAACAAATTTCCAGTGAAATCTATTTCAAATCCACTACTAAAAGAAAATATTACCTTTGCTGGCAACTTTGTTTTCCTCTTAATTTGTTTATTCAGAGTCAAAAGAATTTCACAATAGTTGACCACAGTTTGTGTTCACAAATCTCTTGCATTAAGTCAGCCATCTGAAACTCAGGTTGCCCCTGTTTTCCCTCCAGCCATCAGAATTAATGTAAATTAGATTACATATTAAGATCAATTTAGCAACAAAATCTAAATTGTTATGAGGAATTCATGCAGAAGACCCCTATATAGCCAGGGTGTGACCTCACAATTAGATTTGTATGGTTCTTTACTCAGTCTTTGAAAATATCAAGTGGCTTTTCTATAAGCTTCCTCCCCTTTTATTAAGCAGTGTTAACTCAAGAACAATGCCCCCCCCCACCGCCGAATTCAGAGACTAGCAGAGAGGTTGTCTAATTCAGTGCAGCACCCACCAGCAGTCGATATCAATTATCTTCACTATTTTTAAAGCAGGGGCCACTTAGGCTGTAGGTACCTCTGCCAAGACCACTTGGAAGCCCTTCCCTAGGCCATGGGAGCCTCTCCTCTTCCTCTCCACAACCTGGTCTAATGGTGAGGCTGTGCACCAGGTTTGGTTGCAGGCCTTTTTAGGCCTCTCCTCCCCATTCCCCCCCCCATTCCGCCCCATCACACACACTGTCCAAGCCACTGTCCTCATCAGTCATTCACCAATTCACCAGGTAGGCAAATTCCAACAGGCTCATTCTTGGTTTTTGGATTGGGATGGATCTTTTTCTCAACACTGAGTGCACTCAGCTCTCAGGGCCGGATTAACATAGGGGCTATTGGAGCTGCAGCTCCAGGCCCCTACCATCAAACAGGCCCACAGCCGGCCCGGCAGTGCGCGGTGTGCACGCCCACTCACCCGAGCCGCGCCGCCGACTGCTGGCTGCTGCCGCTGCCGCTGCCGCACTTGCCCTTGCGTCGACTCGTCGAGACGCCAGGAAGTGGCTCCCTCGCGGCGGCGGCGGCCGCGGCAGCCAGCAGTCGGCGGCGTGGCTCGGGTGAGTGGGCGCGCGCACCACGCGCTGCCGGGCCAGGCTGTGGGCTTGTGGGCTCCGCTAGCCCCCCCCGGCCCACTATCCATCCTGGCGCTGGCGTTTCCCATTGGCTGCCCTGCGCGCCTTGGCTCCGCCCCAGCCAGGCTGTCCCTCTGCCGCTGCCAGCCCCCCCCATCCCGCCGACCCCCGCCTTGCCTCGCCGCCGCACTCGAGCCTCGGGGCCGACGGAGACAGCGCCCGGGGGGCATCACACGGCCGTGCGCGCCGCCCGGAGCAGCATCGCCCTGCTCCCTGCGTGCCGCCGCCGCCGCCTCATCGTCGTCGTGGTCCCTCCTCCCGTGCCGCCTGGCTGCCTGGCTCGGTCCCTCCCTCGCCTTTCTCTCGCCAGCCGCCGCCGCAGTGGCGAGGAGGGACCAGCTCCGGACCCGACCGCGAGGAACAGTGGTCGGGTCCGCTGCAGCAGCAGAAGGTTTTTTTCTTTTATTTTTTCAGAGCGGAGCAGCGTTTTAAAAATTATTTTTATTTTATTTTTTGAAGAGAAGGCTGCAAGAGCGAGCAAGCACCGTCTTTTCTCCCCACCCCCCACTGAGGAGCCCGCCAGGCAAGGACTCGCGTTCACGGGTGGGGTGGGGTGGGGGGTGCTTTGGCGGTGGGGGGTGCTTTGGCACAAGCAACCCTTAGAACTTCTAGCCCAGGCTTAGGCAACCTGGTGCCCTCCAGATGTTTGGACTACAACTCCCAAATCCCTTTCCACTAACCATGCTGACTGGGGCTGATGGAAGCTGTGGTCTAAAACATCAGGAGGGCACCATATTGCTTACCCCTGGCTTAGAGGATACACACTCCGTATTGCACCTTCTCCAAGTCCAATTCCCCTCCCTGGGTATCTTTTCAGGATCGAGGTATGCCTATGCACACCAGTTGCCTACTCATGTTCTAGCCTATAAGTGAGATGTCTGTTTGTGGAGATTAAATTGGGGGGTGGGGGATAGAATAAGAACAGTCATGCTGGATCAGACCAAGGGTCTATCTAGTCCAGCATTCTGTTCGCACGGTGGCCAACCAGCTGCCCACGGGAAAGTTAGCCCACAAGCAAGACAGGAGTGCAAAAGCACCCTCTTACCCAAATAAAGTTTCTACCGATGGTCAAGACCCCTTAGGAATACAGAAAATTATCAAGGATTTTTATGACGGGGATGTTTATACCACAACCACCAAGGGTTCAACACGGCTGTTGCCATCCATATTGTCCACAGAAAACAGCCGGGGTATGCAAGTGTAACAAATCATCATCCTTACGAAGAATCACTTCTGCCACCCTCCCCTCCTCCCAAAGGAGCTCAGGACAGCACAGATGGTTCTGCCCCCTCTCCTTCCACCACATTTTGTCCACACAACAACCTCCATCTCCCCCAATTCCCATGATCCCTGACCATTGGCCATGCTGGCTGGGGCTGGTGGGAGTTGTAGTCCAAAACATTTGGAGGGCACCATAAACATCTGGAGGGCACCTCTGGCTTAGGAGATATACACCCTGTGTTGTACATTCTCCAAGCCCAATTCTCCTCCCTGGGTATCTTTTCAGGATCAAGGTATGCCAGTTACTGAGGAACATGGGTGGGAGGGTGCCGTGGGGCAGCTTGGAGGTGGCGTGATCTAAGCTGTGGTGGCTTGTGCGACTAAACTAGGATTTCGCTGACCCGAAGTGGGCCCGCGTGGCCTCCGGGCCTCTTTCTGCTCATCCCAGAGCTTAGAGGCGGGGTCGTTTCTTATGTTTTCTGTGCAAGATGTGGGAGTTGTGGGTCATTTTGAATTTATTGGAGCAAGATGTGGTGGTTGTGGGCCGTGTTTTTAAAAACAGAATCTGAGCAAGACGTGGTGTGGTGTTTGTGGGGCAGTAGCATTTCCTCTGAGTAAAATATTTGCAGGGTGCTTGGGGACTTTAATCATACGCCTTTCCCAAGCCCACTGCAGTATCCTGCTCAGGAGACAGGCTGGGGCCCATCGAGGTTGGTGCTGGTTGCTGCAGCACCTTTCTTCCTTATTTTTTTAAAAAATATGTTATACTCTGCGAGCACCTGTATGGGCAGGTGCACGGTTATAGATGCTCATCTTTTATTTTTTAAAGACTTATTTCAAACTAATTATTTACTAAATTTATTTAGAGTATTGTTATCCCGCTCCTCAGTCAAATAGACTCCTGGCGGGGCTTACATATGATCAGTAAAGGAAGACAGTCCCTGCCTGCAGGCTTACAGTCTAAAAAGACACAGCACACAAGGAAAAAGGAATAGGGAGGGATGAGGGATGAAAAAATAACAATGCAATCCTGTGCATCTTTAGCCAGAAGTAGTAAGTCCTTCAAGTCTCAGCATCTGCCAGCTTCCCATGCTGGCTGAGGTATTCTGGGAGTTGTAGGCCTTATTTCTGTCTAAACCTGCATAGGACCTTTTTCTCCTTGGGGGCTAATGAGCATGAACATGTTTTTTTCAGGTGCAATTTTGACTAGGGAAAAGACTTGGATTAACTCTGTGTGTGTGTGTGTGTGTGTGTGTGTCTCTCTCTCTCTCTCACACACACACACACACACACACACACACCCCATCAAATTTATGGAGGAGAAGGATATCAATGGCTACTAGTCCTGATGGCTATGCTATCCAGTATCGGAGGCAGTATGCCTATGTACACCAGTTGCTGGTGTGAAGGCTAAATGCAGGTTGCTTGTTGCTAGTTGAAAGCGATATTTGGAGTTTGTGAATGACCTTAACTTGTTGACTGTGTAACTTCTTTGCTGACTGTTCTTCTTTGCTGACTAAAATATTTAATTTGTTTTAATATAAAATTGCGTCTTCATTTTATTTATTTCCATAAAAAGGCCCACCAAAATCCTCAGCACCAGGCCCATAATGCTCTTAATCCGGCCCTGTCAGCTCTACTTGGTGCTGCAAAATATCCCAGTGCAGGTCCACGCTGCTCTTGCCCACACATTCAATTTCCCCTCCAACTCCAGTGCCTGTGGAGTGCACCACTGCAGCTAGCAAAACATGTTGCTTTTTGCCTCTTGGGGTCCTCCCCACCACAGTTGATTGGCTGATTGCTCTGGAGTGCTCTCCTCCAGCCACCTTACAGCTGAGAAGTGGCAGGTTTTCCGACTCCCCACCCTCAAAGCCTCCTCTGGTAGCCCAGATCACAGTAGCCAGCCCACTTCTAAGCAAAAAACAAGTTAGAGAGACCCTGTTGAGAATGAGCAGCTACTGCAAAAAGAGTGTGTGTGTGTGTGTGAGTGAGTGAGTGAAAGAGAGAGACGTGGAGAGTTCCACTCGAGGTGACAGAGCTGCCAGTGGCCCTTGGGTCTAATGAAGAACACTGGTCGATATAGATCTGTAATAGTCTGCATAGCAGGTGGTACTGTGAAACAGCGTAAGTCACACTGTTCATATGGTGAGGATATGCAGAACCTCTTGCAACAGAGGTCCCACCCTCTCCTCAGCAAGCCAATAAGAGCTGTAGGTGTAGTCAAGCCTGAGCCAGGCAACTTCTGGGCATGTGTGCATGGCCCAGTTTCAGGGGAGATGCACCTAAGTGGCTGCATTTGTCCAGCAGACTGCCATGTCGTATCACAATCTGCTTTTGAAACTCTACTCTTATCAAGGCCAGTCCTGCCACTAGGTAGAGTTAGGTGGTTGCCTTGGGCCGTTGATTTTGGATATCACGAAATGGCAGCAAATTGTTATTTAATTGATTATTGTATTTTTACGCCCAGGGAGAGGTGTTTACAGGATTTGCTGCCTAAGGTGACAAAACAACAGTCATAGAGACAATTACTGGGTTCACACAACATGACAACCCCCCCGACCTATAAGCCAGGGGGCCTTGTCATGTCATGTGAACCTGCCACGGCTTCTTCAGGGTCACTTATGAGCCCAGCTTCTGGGCTTATAAGCCACCCTTATAGGCCATGGCTTGTTCTAGTTTCATAGCCACCCCCAGGCTTCCTGTGTCATCTGAACCGGACGATACAACAAGCCCAGGGGTAGCCAAAACTGCTACAGAGCCACTGCAAGAGTAGCAGAAAGGCTTGCCACTCTTGCCAAGCGGCTCTGGGCAAACACCAAAGACAGCCACTGTCAAAGCAGCACTTGGGGATGGCTGTCAGAGGCTCACTGCGCTACTGCGGCTGCCAGCCAAAAGGGGTGGCAGCTGCGGCAGCACAGGGCGATCCGTGCTCTGCTCAGCCTACTCTAGATGAGCCTAAACAGAGTGGGGCTTGGCTCGGCCCCACACCACCGCGGCTGCCAGCCAAAAGAGCATGGCTCACCCCCCCATGGCGCCGCCATTGCCACTTGACAGTGGCTCCAGATGGGGGGGGCACACTCTGCTCAGCCTCCTCTGGAGGAGGCTGAGCTGAGCACGGCTCGGCTCGACTCCCCCTGTCCGGGGACACCACCGAGCAGCTGCAGCATCAGACAGGAGGAGCCGCACTCTGCACGGCAGGATGCTGCCTATCTTGGCAGAGGCTGCTTGCAACTGCCTCTGCCAAGATTGGCAGGAGAGCCCACAGTCCTCACCGTGGCTCACCTCCTCATGAGTGGGGTGAAGGCTGTCAGTGATCTTTTCTCTCCCCCCCCCTGCTGATAAGTGGCAGCTGGGAGGGGGGAAACCTTGGTACTCCCACGCGGTGTCCCATGGAATACCTACAGGAGGACCGAGGAGGGGGAGGCACGGTGCCAGATCGTCTGTCGGGCGCATTGGGGGTAGGGTGGCTTCTAAGCCAGACTGCAGCAGTCTGGCTTAGCGTGTCGTGCGAACCCGCCCAATGAATCTTGATTGGGGGTGGGGCTGGAAATTGTTGCTCCACTTCAGGCAGCAAAACGTATTGGTCTGGCCCTGACCTTTACAGATGGTTTACTATGAAGTTTGGGGTGGGGAGAAGTGCTGCTGTTCAGAAAGCACAAGCTGCATATGGAGCTAACTGTGTGATGAGAAGGGAAGATTCTGTGTGGACAGACTTTAATTATCACTGAACACCAATCTAGGCATGGTTAGAGGCTTTTTGATACAAAGCATGCCATTTCTCATGTTTAGAAAGTAATTCTTAATTCCTGACTTATACGTGCCCCCAGCTTTCTGAAAAGGAAAAATCTCTGTTCTAATCAAGAGATCTTAACACAGGACAGCTATGCACACACTTGCTCAAAGATCTCCCTTCTCAACAAGGAATTGGCGCTGTCTTCAGTTTTGGCAGTGCTGATCATCTGTTGATGGAAGGCTGGAGAAATAAAGTGATCAGCATTGTCAAAGCTGAACACCAGCTATCTGATCAATACTGTGTGTGGAATGGAATTGCAGAACACACATGCCCCCAACACACACACACACACACACACACACATCCACATGCTTGATAAATTGTTTCTCTCCATACAGCAGCACATCATATTGTATGTTTGTTTTATTTATTTATTTATTTATTTATTTATTATATTTATACCCCACCTTTTTTCCTGAAAGGAACCCAAGGCTTATATAATCCTCCTCCTCCCCTCCTTTTTCTTCTCACAACAACACTGTCAAGTAGGTTAGGCTGAGAGTCAGTGACTGGCCCAAAGTCACCCAGTGAGTTTCATGGCTGAGCGGGGAATAGAACCCGGATCTCCCGAGTCCCAGCCCGACACTCTCACCACTACGCCACACTAGTGTGAGAGATACACTCCTTCAGACTTGGATTTCAAATAGAGGATACCTTGAAAATAGGAGGTCTGCAGGGCAGAGCTGGCTTCAGATTTGTTAGATCCAAAACTACTCTGTTCCACCGGACAGGCCCAATCCGAGCCCACCAGCCCTGGAGCTGATATAGGGCAATTCCCTCCCATTGTGACCAAGAGGAGGAAATTCGGAGAAACCCCACTCTGATGTGGGAAAATGGGGGGAAATGTCCCCCTGACACCCAGGCCTGTTCACTGTGAGCTGAAAGAGGTGGTGGTGAATCCACCTTGTCACCCCCACCCCACTTAAGATTGCTCTGCTGGTTATTAAGTGAAGGGCCATAGCTCAGTGGATACATCACATGCTTTACATGCAGAAACTCCTGTGGGCATCTCCAGGTAGGGCTGCTAAAGACTCCTGTCTGAAACTCTGGAGGGTCTGCCAGTCAGAATACAAAGTGCTAAGTTAGATGAACCAGTGGGCTGATTTGGTATAAGGCAGAGTCCTGTGTTCCTATGTTCTAATGAAATGGTGATGATGATTTCCCCGACCACAAAGATCTGCATGTTTAAAACACTTCCCAACATTCCCTCCTGTCTCTGAACATTTTGTCACACCCTAGCATGACCAAGACATGGAACCAAGGATGAGGCTATGCAGGGAAAAGCAGGTTTGATTCTTAGGCTGCAATCCTGTACACACTTACTTGGGAGTAACCCCATTAAGCACAACATGACTTACTTCTGAATAGGATTGTGCTGTTAATGACTATACTTCCTTAAAACCAGAGAACACACATCGTGTTGTCTGGACTCAGTCAATTTCAGACTATACTTCCTTTCACAAAGCAATTCTGCATATACTCAACATGTGAAGGAAAGATCAGGATCATACACACACAGGCCTTGCCCCTGACTTCTTCACATTGATCCAATCTTCTGAACAGAGCCTACGTGTGTACAAGCTGTCCAAATATAGGCTCTGCAAAAATGATGGCTCTGGGCCACCCATGTCAGTGTGGGCCAACAACATGGAACGTGTATAATATTTCCCTTTTAGTAAACAGACCCTCTCTCCACATATTCATCATAATGACAGGCATTTTGATTGTTTCAAATATTATTTACCCCTATTTGATAAGTTAAATAAGTAGATATCAAGGCATTTTTCAAACTTGGTTTATAGTCTGGCTAGGATATTATGCAAAGAGATTGTATGAATTCTGTGAAACAAGAACAACCTGTGAATCAGCTTTCCAGCACAAACAATTCTGAAGCGGGTTCAAAGTTGAAAAGAAAGACAACAGTCAGTTGTCTGTTCCAGTATTGTCCATTGACCTGTTGGTCAACTGGCAGTGATTTTACAATACTTGAAGAAATATTCTATGACAACACTTGTATAAATGGCAATGTCATAGACTGGCAACACACTGTTTATTGAGTGGAAGGGAAAACAGGCAAAATAATGTGCTCACACTCTTTCCTGTGGCCTTTTCCATTGCCACCGGGTGGAATTTTTTAAAATCTGGATGCCTTCACCAAGCCTGTCTTTAAAATGTCTGAGTCTCAGGTCTCAACTTTAGGTAGTGTGCGGGTTGGCTGTTAGATGTAGGGTAGGTACCCCCCAAAAGAACAGAGACCACAAAGTTTCAAATAACAAAGTTAAACATTTTGGTGACTAAAAATGTTAATAGGAAAATGTTTTAAAATCTGAATGGATACAGACACATGCACACAATACACACAAAAAATATGATAAATAAAACAACCAGGGATAAATGCATCCAGCTGTGGTTCATGTATGATTCTATGCTGGCTCAGCTTGTCTGAGCATGGAAAGCTAAGCAGGGTCAGGCCTGGTTATTACTTGGATGGGAGAGCCCTCCTCTAGTTTCCTGCATTGAGCAGGGGGTTGGACTCGTTGGCCTTGTAGGCTCCTTCCAACTCTATAATCCATGAATCTATTAGACTGTGCCCCTATTTTATCCAGGTCCTTTATCCAAGCAATATCTTCCTATCAATCCTCCAGCTCTCCCAATCAGTTCTTCAGCCCCCGCAGCTATGACTCTTTCTTTCTTCTAGGACTCTGGGCTTCTTTCTCTTTTTCTCTTCCTTTTCTCTCTCTCTCTCTCTCTCTCTCTCTCTCTCTCCTGCGTCTCTGTCCCTCTGCCTTTCAGCCTCAGTTTTTATCTCTTAAAATTATTTTTTTCCTCCTCAATTCCAACCAATTAGCAGGGATGGGGACTCGGACTCGAGGACTCGACTCGTGAGTCGGACTGAGTCCCACCTCTGACTCGACTCGGACTCGAGTCCCAATATTTTTAATGGGACTCGAGACTAGACTCGGGACTCGAGACCAAGGACTCGTCAACATCCCTGGGCTGTTGACGAGTCTTCTGGCTGTGCCAGAAGGAGCGCGATCACCGGTGAAGAGCGCATGGAAGCGAGGCGCGCCGCTGCTCGGCCACTATGGACAGCTACCAGGAGCGCAGCCCCAACGATGTGTTGAGATTTATTTTGATTGATGTGTTGTTGTGGGGGGTTTGGGTTAGGGTCAGACATTTTGGGTTTGGCTGCCTCTGCCTGCCTGTTTGGGGTTCCCAGCCTCCTCTGCCTGCCTGGTCTCTTCTTGACCAGTTCAACGGTTGAATTGTCCAAGACAAAGGCCTCTGCCTGCCTGCTTTGGGGTTCCCTGCCTCCTCTGCCTGCCTGGTCTGTTCTTGCCAAAATCAGTTGCAGAGTTTTGAAATAAAAAGGCACACTTGTGCCTAGAATTTATTTAAGCCACACATCTGAAGTAGCCTTATTTTGTTGGGGGGAAACCCCATTGATTTTAATAGGGACTCGTGGAGTCAGTTTTGGGAGTGACTCAGGACTCGTGACTCGTGAGTCACCATTTTGGACCAAGGACTCGGACTCGGACTCGAGACTCGGGTCCAAAGACTCGTGACTCGACTCGTGACTCGAGACCAAGGACTCTTCAACATCCCTGCCAATTAGTAGGGTAGTTTCTTGTTCATTTATTCACACCAAGTTTCTCTTTCCTGAGTTTAAAACTAAACTTTTGGCCTCTAAATTTTTAACCTTTTGGCTGAAACTAACACACACACACACACACACACACACGTATTTAACCCCATAATATCCTCAAACCAACTAACTACAAAAGGGGAGGACAGGCAGAGTTCCTTCATAGGTAGCTTGCCTTTTTAACTGCATAACCGTGTCACCTGGAAGCAAAGCCCACACCCGTCGCTCTGCACTTTTATTTTATTTATTTATTATATTTATACCCCGCCTTTTTTCCTGCAAGGAACCCAACACAGCTTACATAATCCTTCTCCTCCTCCTCTCCATTTTATCCTCACAACAACCCTGTGAGGTAGGTTAGGCTGAGGGTCAGTGACTGCCCTGTGCTGTGACCATATTTTTTAAATTCTATCTTTTATTGTTCCTAAAACTTCAAATATTCTATGCAAGAAATGCAATTGTTGATAAACCATACACTTGGATTACGTTTTAAAAGAACTGTCTCTTTATATGAATTGATGGATTTTATGTGTCATGTGCCTGACAATCAAAATGAAGCAGCAATTATACTGTTCCTATCATATACATTTCCAGCATTTATTATTAATTTTTCAGTGTAAGAGGCATCTTGCTGTATTCCCACTTAAGCTTTTGTTTTCAGCTTTCAGCATAATAAGCAGTATGTGCCATCATAGTTTTAATTTTCATGCCAAGCAGAGAGTGACAGCTGGGAAGCAATATGCAAGACATACTTGCATCTTCTATGAAACTGCTAGTGGGGGGGGGGGATGTTCAAGTTACCATGTTTTAAATATCCCTTCGAAATCTTTCTTTCCCTAACTTAAAACAATAATTTTTCCCTTACTGATTTTTCCCATAAATTTTCCAAATAAATATGCCATAGTAATCATCAGCAACAAAATGTTCACACATTTTCCTACACCTATGTAGGAAAAGTGGGACCCAGTATGGAGTGCACTTTCAGGGCATCTGTTTAACTCCTTGTTATAGAAATTTGATAAACTAGTCCAATCTAAAATGAATTCCTCTCCTGTTTATTGAATTCCTATGAGGTATAAAAACATAGAAATTAATCACAACAAATGGCCCTGCTGAACAGTAGTGGCCAAAAATTGATGGCTCCATTGCCCTTGTAGAGATAACAGGAGAGTCTTAGTCCTGAGCCTGTATTTACAAGAGGGTAAATATTTCTCCCCCATCATACATCATTTGCTCATCCAAAGAGTTCTCATCCAAAGGTTTACCAGTGTCCACACATCTTCATAAAAATATGTATTTCTCTCTTTCCTAGGGAGTGTTCCTTCTGCCCCTAAAGGCCACGAAACAGTAATTTGTTTAAATATTAATTAAAATATTGCCTCTGATTACCTTTTTCGTGCTACATTCCTGCAGCCCTGATACACCTCCTTAAATTCCTGTAAACATAAGAACATAAGGAGAGCCATACTGGATCAGACCAAGGTTCATCTAGTCCAGCATTCTTTTCACACAGTGGCCAACCAGCTGCCCAAGGGAACCCCACAAGTAGGACATAAGTGCAACAGCACCCTCCTGCCCAAGTTCCCCAGCAACTGGTTCACATAGGCATACTGCCTCTGATACTTGAGGTGGCATATAGCCTACAGGACTAGTAGCCACTGATTCATTTACAGTGCCTTGCAGAAGTATTCACACACACCCCTTTGACTTTTCTGCATTTTGTTGTGTTACTTACAACCTGGAATTGAAATGGATTTAATTGGCAGTGTTACTACTTGATGTACACAAGATACTCAATACTGTGAAGGTACAAAATATTTTTATCGTGGCACAAAAGTTAAGTAAACAAAAACAAACTGGCACTTGTTGGTTCCATAAGTCTTCACCCCCTTTGGTGTGACATGCCTAAAGAAATTCTGGTGCAACCCACTGTCTCCAGATGTCACATACGGTAGTTGAATGGAGTCCACCTGTGTGCAGTTCCAGTGCCACATGATCTCAGATTAAATACACCTGTTTCTGGAAGGCCCCAAAGTTTGTCAGAGAGCATATCTAAACAAACAGTATCATGAAAACCAAGGAGCTATCAAAACAACTCCAGGATAAAGTTGTGCAGAAGCACCAGTCAAGGTTGGGTTATAAAAAAAATATCCCAAACTATGAAGATCCCCCGGAGCACCATTAAACCCATTATAACAAAATTGTAAGAATATGGCTCAGCCGCAGCTCTGCCTAGAGAAGGCTGTCCACCAAAACTCAGTGACCAGGTAAGGAGGGCATTAGTCAGAGAAGCAACCAAGAGGCCAATGGTAACTTTGAAGGAGCTGGAGAGATCCACAGCTGAGAAGGGAGAAACTGTCCATGGGACAACTATTACCCGGATGATCCACAAAGCTGGGCTTTATGGAAGAGCAGCAAGAAGAAAGCCATTGCTGAAACAAACCCATATCGAAGCCCATTTGGAGTTTGCAAAAAGGCATGTGGGAGACACAGCAAACATGTGGGGAAAGGTTCTCTGGTCTGATGAGACCAAAACTGAACTTTTTGGTCTTGCCACAAAACGCTATGTGTGGCACAAAGCCAACAGTGCTCATTGCCTTGAGAACACCGTCCCCACAGTGAAGCATGGTCGTGGCAGCATTATGTTGTGGGGATGCTTTTCCTTCGCAGGGACTGGGAAACTGGTCAGGATTGAGGGCAAGATGGATGGAGCCAAATACAGGGCAATTCTAGATGAAAGCCTGTTTCAGTCTGCAAGGGACCTGGGACTGGGGCAGAGGTACACCTTCCAGCAGGACAATGACCCTAAACACACAGCCAAAGTAACACTGGAGTGATTTAAAAAACAAGACACTGAAAGCCTTAGAATGGCCCAGTCAAAGCCCAGACCTTACTCCAATTGAGAATCTGTGGCAAGACTTGAAAGTTGCTGTTCACCAATGGTCCCCATCTGACCTGACAGAGCTGGAGCAATTTTGCCAGGAAAAACGGGCAAACACTGCAGGATCCAGATGCACAAAGCTGATTGAGACTTATCCAAGAAGACTCGCAGCTGTCATTGCTGCCAAAGGTGTTTCTACCAAGTATTGACTCAGGCGGGTGAATACTTGTGGTGTCCACGAACCTGCTGGGGGGGGGCGCCTCACCGCCGCATCGACTCTCTGCGGTGGCAGCCCCCCGCCTCGATCTTCTGAGCGGCGCGGAGCAGTTCTCCGCGCCACTCGAGCCGCCCACGCTGGTCCCGTTGCGTCACTTCCGGCACCAGAAATGACGCAACGGGACCCTGCGCAGGCACAATACATGGTGCGGGAGTCCAGCGCATCTGCGCAGGGTCCCATCGCATCATTTCCGGTGCTGGAAGTGACGGGACCGGCGCGGGCGGCGCAGGCAGCTCGCCGCAGAGAGGAGAGCCGCCCTGGAGAAAAGGTAAGCCTGTGCGAGCGGGGCCAATTTCGGCCTGCTATGCCCGCACGAGGCGAATCAGTACATCCCTAACTAGTTTGTTAAGTGGTATAAATTTATTAAATAAAAAATAACAATATATTATCCCTTTTCTTCAACAAAATTTTATTGTTCACCACTCAGGAATTTTATTAGGTCCTTCACAGATATAGAACAATATTTAAAATCTTATAAATAAAAAAATAGAATGTTACTTATTTCCAAATAAATGTGTTTAGAGTCAGGGCAGTAGATGTTGCAACACCTAGAAGAGATCCTAGTGAGCATCTTTCTCTGACAAGATCTGAGACCAGACTGAAGTCTTTTATTGTTCAGTCCAGAAGCCCCTTCTCATACTCCACCCATTCCTACAAAGTGGAAGGTCTTTAAGGGACATGCCTCTGTCGTACAGCCTAGTGCTTCTCCATCTCTCCAAGAGCTCATGCTGGGCACACTGCCAGTGTTGGCACACAAGCCCCATAGACGGTGGAGCTCTTGGAGATGGAGGTGCTGTCCCAGTGCTGGAGCTAGACTCAGGGGCTGCAGTTGTTGGTCTCTGGCATCTTTGTCTCATAGGGGTCACCAGCATCTCGGTTGCAGGAGGGTTTCTGGCATCTCAGACTCAAAGGATCTCCAGCATCTTGGGCTCAGGGGTCTCTGGTTCTGCAGTGATGTTTGGGCCTGGGTTGTGTGTGTATGTGTGTGTTTTGCTGCCACTGCAGCAGCAATTGTCTTGGGACCCAGGCCACCATTTTGCATCCTTCCCAGTGCCCAAGACCTAATCTACAAAGTGACCTTCTTTTTTTAGAGAGAGGGGTGAGAAAAAGAAAAATCTCACATAATTTCTCCAAAAACAATATTTTAGAAAGTTTTGGCTCAGCTCTATATAACACAAAATGGGGGGGGGGAGTATTCTGATTCACTTATTCCAGATGTTTAACAACTGGGGAGTAATTAATAGTATTAATATGTTCTATACTTGATAAATATAGATATAGTCTTATAGATAGCATAGAATATATGCTTATAAACAATTTAAAATGTCTTCCACCACAAAATTATCCATGACAAAGCAGAGTAAGAGCCGTTCTGGAAACCCATAAAATAACAAATAAACTTAATCCACTTAACCTTTGAAAATCAATTCAAAGAGGACTTAATATGTCTATCACTTTAATTAAAGTTCTTCTCAGTCCTGAAATGATCTATTTGGCACTTCAGTGATGCCAGCAATTGTTAGGAAGTAAGGAAGACCAAAGTGTCCTCCCAGAAGACCAAGGTTAATATGCTCTGAGGACAAAACATCTACTGTCTCAGCGGGATTATATCATGACAGTTTATATGATGTTGCTTAATGTACTCCTGGCATGTCTGAGTTTCATAAAAGAATATCACATCTTCCTCTAATCATTAGAGTCTAACATTTACATACACAGCATTGATAGTTTTAATCCTTTCTCATTATGTAGCAGAAAATGCTTTTCAGCTTGTTCATAAATGATCTGGAATTAGGAGTGAGCAGTAAGGTGGCCATGTTTGCTGATGACATCAAATTATTTAGCATGGTTAAAACAAAAAAGTGACTGCAAAGATCTCCAAAAAGATCTCTCCCAACTTGGAGAATGGGCAACAAAATGGCAAATGTGCTTCAATATAAGCAAGTAAAGCGATGCACATGGAGGCAAAAAATCCTAATGTCACATATATGCTGATGGGATCAGAGCTAAGGGTGACTGACCAAGAAAGAGATCTTGGGGTTGTGGTGGAGAGCTCAATGAAAATGTTGACCCAGTGTCCACCTGCTTTGAAAAAGGCAAATTCCATGTTAGATATAATTAGAAAAGGAATGAAAATAAAACTGCCAATATCATATTGCCCTTCTACAAATCTATGGCGCAAACCATACTTGGAATACTGTGTACATTTCTGGTCACCACCACACCTAGAAAATATATTGTAAAGTTGGGAAAAGTGCAGAGAAGGGCAACTAAAATTACCATGGGTCTGGAGCAACTCCCCTGGAAAGGTTAAGATATCTGGGACTGTTTAGCTTGGAAAAGAGGCAAGTTAGGGGAGACATGATAGAGGTGTACAAAATTATGCAAAGGGTGGAGAATGGGGATAGGGAGACAGTTCTCTCCCTCTCTCCTAATACTAGAACCTGGGGTCCTCCCATGAAGCTGATTGGTTGGAGCTTCAGGACAGATAAAAGGAAGTACTTCTTCACACAGCACATAGTTGAACTATGGAATTCACTCCACAAGATGTAGTGATGGCCACCAATTTGGATGACTTTAAAGGGGAATTGGACAAATTTCTGGAGGATGAGGCTATCAATGGCTCCTAGTCCTGATGGCTATATGCTACCTCCAGTATCAGAGGCAGTATGGCTCTGTATACTAGTTGTTGGGGAACATGGACAGGGGGGTGCTGTTGCATCCATGTCCTGCTTTTGTGTTTCCCACGGGAAGCTGGTTGTCCACTGTGTGAACAGAATGCTGGACTAGATGGATCTTGGTCTGATCCAGCACGGCTCTTCTTTTGTTCTTATGTAAAATGTAATCAGCATAATTTAAAAATATTAACCAGTCAAATTAAGTAGCAATTTTCAATCATTAGATTATATCAATCTTGAAAAGAAACCATAACATTTAGTATTCCACAAAAGGTTTTACTAGTCCACCTGCATGCCAGTATGGCATGCACGTATATTACTTAAACACAACTTACAAATGCCCTTTAAATGCTGTTCCCTGTCACTGTGATGTAATGTCAACTCTGCTATGCCTTCTGGAGACTAGAGACCCAAGACATTTGTTCACATGCATTCTGGTACTTGTTCTGGCTATAACTGGGCCCCCAATGTCCCTGATTATTGTGCCTGTTCCTCCCTCATGCTGTCATACTTGGAGAAGAAGGTTCAGGCGTGAAAGGTGGTCTTAAGTTAATCACCCCCTTTCACTTTCTTCAACTGCTGCCACCTGTGTTTCATGGTGGGTGGTGGCAGCAGCAGTGCTGTTCCACATAGCAGCTGCTCCTTGCAATCACCAGTTTTTCCTCGGGGGGGCTATTTTTGTTTACTGAAATACCAGGCAAAAGTGTTGGGCGGGGGGGGATACACTCACAGCTAGTTTTCTGCTTCAAGGGAATAAGTAGCTGACATGCTGATTCAAACTTCCAGAGAGACTTCTTATTCAAACTGACTGTTAGGTTTAGAGGACTTAACTGATGAGAGAAACAGTGATGATGTCTTATGTAGCCGTGTCAGCTGTTAGAACTTTGGCTATGATCTTGTCCCAGAAGTGCCAAGAAGTTGTGTGATCTCATCTCTCTACTCTGGCAGTTTTGTTGTTTAATGTTCCACCAAGAAAATCCAAGCTCAGTACATCATATAAAAATAAGTTATCACAGATTTGAATATCTTCCCTTCATAACAAATAACATATTCCAATTTAAGTTTTTTTCCCCTATACTCAGAACTTTTAAATGATTGGGGTACTTAAATTCAATGGTGTATGTACATTTATATGTATGCACAAAAATATAGATGAGATACTATTCTAAAGACTAAGTAGAAGTCACAGGTGGGAAAACGTACCGTATATACTCAAGTATAAGTCGAGTTTTTCAGCACATTTTTTGTGCTGAAAAATGCCCCCTCGACTTATACTTGGGTCAGCGCACTTATACTGGAGGCAATAAGTTTTCCCAGTTTTTTGGGGTGAAATTAGGGGCCTCGACTTATATTAGGGTCCACTTATACTTGAGTATATACGGGGTATATTTTATCCTGGAAAATCCTGGTTGGCACAGTTGCTTAACACCATGATTGATAAATGCTACATACTAATCAGAATAACTACAAACACAGCCATAGGGGGTGGGGGCAGGGGGGTAGGATTCATGACATAAGCTCCAAATTGCTGAAGAGGTAATCTGATTTTGAAACTAGACAGCAGCTTACCTCTTTGGCAGTGGGAGTTGAATGCCAGAAATGACTGAGTCACAAAATCCGGTTTCACCATTTACAGCTGGGATTTAGTAGATGTCATCATTTCTGGGTAAATGATTGAAATGAGGATGACATATTTGGCTTCCTAAAAATCTTAAGAATTACCAGTAAACATTGATGCTTACCAAGCCTCTGACATCTACTATAACACATACTATTAAGCAGAATATGTTGGTAAATAGTTATGCATTGGATAGCTAAATAATAGATACATTTAGACTGCAGATGGTTTTGTTCTTAAGGATATTTTGGATATAGGAAAATAGACGTTCAGTATCGTAAATTTTTGAGCCACTGGTCTCCTATGATAAATTAAGAGGGGGGAAATGTTTGCTTCAGCAAGTAACAGTGCTCTCATATAAACGTTTGCATATATACCGTAATCTATTTAAAAGGAGACATTGAGTGCCATCTCCTGAAGCCTAGGGAGGCAGTGCAGTGCTGCTTTTCATAAGGAAAAATTCAGCCTTTGGCCATCTATGTGTATTTTGATAACCCTGCACAGCAATATAGATTTGTAAACTGCGGATGCAGAATACTTTTGCTTTTTGAGAGTATGAAAAGTCAATTTCCTAAAATCAGAGACCATTTGTTGTAATAACTTTGCATCTTCACACGTTAATACTTTGCCTAAGGTGTAAGTGGCAACATAATTCTTATCATTTTTGCCTCCTGCTGGTCCAGTAGGGAGACCCAACCCAGGTGTATGTTTGTGGCTCTTGCTTTCATTTCTGCTTCCTGCTGTGGCTACTGTATGACAGTCAAACCACAGCGGGGGACGGGGGGACGACGACACACAAAATAAAAGAGAAATCTAGAAAGTGAAAACACTACAGGCTACTGTTGTCATTTTGAATTTGACACATTCTGCAACCTCAGTCGCTGAGGGGGGAAATGGCTTTCTTTCTGAACTTCCTGATTGTAACTGCAGAGATAGTGAGAAGTGGCCACCTTTATTGCCAAAAGATGTAACAAAAAAATGTGTTTCCCACTCTGAGGATCTTAGTGCTCATTATTTTCTAAAGATGTCAAGTGGAGCCTAGAAGGGTTGTCACTGATATAACCAGGATGTGGATTTAGAAGGAATGACCTTCTGACTTGCATTCCCCTGTGACTGATGTGCAGCAGGGAACTTGTACACTTTACTCACTAAGTGTAACATGAGTAAGTCATCCAACCTTCACCTATAAAGGTGTTTTTTTGTTTGGTGTTTGTTTGTTTGTTTGTTTGCAAGAGGGGCTGACCGCATAACGTTAGGTATAAATAATAGGACTGAAACAAGGCTTTTAATAGGACAGCTTTCCCCAACCTGGTGCCCTCCAAATGTGTTGAACTGCAACTCTCATCATCATCTGGAGGGCACCAGATTGGGGAAGACTGCAATAGGACTGTGAGTTGAACTTTTCCCTTCTTTAAGAACTACCTCTCCCCACATTACTTTAAGAACTACCTCTCCCCACCTCAGGCTCCCTTTATCTCCCATCCCATCTTATATATGGAGTTGTCCATCATGGGGTTGTTGTGACCCATAGTATTAGAGGATCATACTGGACATAATCTGGGCAACAGCTGGGACCTAGAACTGATTTAATTTTAAGGATTTCCTGTTTGGGTCATATCATGTGCTTGAAGAGTCTTATTGTTCAGAAGTTCCCATGTTTTACACAGAGACCATGGGCCGGTTCACACGACCCAGGCTGCCGGCGGGGGAGGAACCATGGGGCTGTCTGCGGGGTCCAGCGAGGCGCCGCACACGACCGGCGTCCCGCGCGTGTGGGCAGACCCCTCAGTCCCTGCACCGCAGTGTGGACCTCCCGGCACTAGGGGGCGGAGCCCCGGGATGCCCAGAGGGGCCGTTTGCCCCAACAGACTGGAGCGGTGGCGGCTCCGGCCACTCTGGGCTGCCATCTCTGTGAGGACCCCGTGGGACGGCCACCCGCTGTTCGGACGGCATGGTGACCACATGCAGTAGGGGCTTACCCCTCTACCAACCATGGTCACTTTGCGTGCGTCCTGCCCGTGGCTGTCCCGCGGGGCACCCCCGGTCGGCGTGCACACGACACGGGAACCGCGGGGGACTTGCGGTTCCCGTGTCGTGCGAACAAGCCCCATATGTGTATCAGGGTCACTACCATGAAGAAGGATGCAGCTGGTTCCCTCCTTCTTTCTGTGACCTTTTTCTGTATAATGATTGAAATGTAAGAGGAACCTTCATCTCAAAGAGTGATATGGTAAAGTACTAGACTTCTGTACCTAATTCAACTGTTTTCCAAATGTTTGATACTGTAGGAACTGTCCCACCCCTCAATTAAAATTAGAGGAACATTTCATTATTTCCCTCAAAAAGATATATATTTATTTCTTCTATCTATGCCCAAAACATGAGGCAATATCCTCCTTCCAACTATGGGATAACCCAGTTATGTATGTATGTATGTATGTATTTATTTATTTTCTGTCTTTTTTTCTTGCATGGAACTGAAGGCAGCTTACATAAACCTCCTCTCCATTTTATCCTCACAACAACCCTGTGAGGTAGGTTAGGCTAAGAGTCAGTGACTGACCCAAAGTCACTCAGTGAGCTTCATGGCTGAGTGGGGACTAGTAGAACCCAGATCTCCCAAGTCCCAGTCCAACACTCTAACTGCTATACCACACTGGTATCTTGTCTCCTGGTATCCCAGCATCCCCTTTGCTGACTCAGTTAGAGCCCAGGAATGAAACCATGTTTGAGGGGCAATGGTGATGCTTCTGGCATTCCCCTATGCCTGTCAGCTGTAATGCACGCTATGGCACAGAATCCCACCATGTTCTTCCTCCTACCCTCAGGATTATGTCACTGCCTGCATTTTGGCAGTGAGGATCAATGCTGCATAGGACCTCACCACTGTGTGGGATATAAAGTGGTGGCTTAATTTTCAAAGGCATGTTTCAGCCTCTCATGTGGCACATTAGTGTGCATGTGCACACACACACACACACACACACACAGAGGGAAGTTGAGTAACACTGGGGAAAATAGCTACCGCCTAAGAATCCAGTAGCACTCCCAAATGGTGGACCTGATTTCTCAAGGGGAGTGCAACCCCATCCAAAGCAAGTTCAAACTCTATAGCTGGATCAACAATCCTATTAAGAGCATTTCTTTCTTGTCTGGATTAAATTTCAGTTTGTTAATACACTTCCAGCCCCTGGGGAAAGGCACTTAGGAAGTCATTTTGGGGTGTAACACTCTGTTAACAGACTTCTTCCAGCAATACTGAGCTGTGTCCAGGCATTTTATTACAGGCTTCAAGCGCTCCATGGCATACGGTACTTGAAATGTGGACAACATTCAGCATTATTGATAATAAAAGGTTCTCAGGGTAGCTTGACTTGTTTGCCTCAGTCTTCATCATCATCATCATCATCATCATCATCATCATCATTATTGTTATTACCTCCACTTCCAAATTCAATCCAGCTTGATATCTCCAGTCAGCCTGACATAAATGTCTTAATTATTATGCTTCCAGTATAGCTACTTAGTGTGTTGAGAGCTTCGGCCATTGGGCAGTCAGGGCCGGATTAAGAGCATTATGGGCCTGGTGCTGAGGATTTTGGTGGGCCTTTTTATGGAAATAAATAAAATGAAGACGCAATTTTATATTAAAACAAATTAAATATTTTAGTCAGCAAAGAAGAACAGTCAGCAAAGAAGTTACACAGTCAACAAAGTTAAGGTCATTCACAAACTCCAAATATCGCTTTCAACTAGCAACAAGCAACCTGCATTTAGCCTTCACACCAGCAACTGGTGTACATAGGCATACTGCCTCCGATACTGGATAGCATAGCCATCAGGACTAGTAGCCATTGATATCCTTCTCCTCCATAAATTTGATGGGGTGTGTGTGTGTGTGTGTGTGTGAGAGAGAGAGAGAGAGAGAGACACACACACACACACACAGAGTTAATCCAAGTCTTTTCCCTAGTCAAAATTGCACCTGAAAAAAACATGTTCATGCTCATTAGCCCCCAAGGAGAAAAAGGTCCTATGCAGGTTTAGACAGAAATAAGGCCTACAACTCCCAGAATACCTCAGCCAGCATGGGAAGCTGGCAGATGCTGAGACTTGAAGGACTTACTACTTCTGGCTAAAGATGCACAGGATTGCATTGTTATTTTTTCATCCCTCATCCCTCCCTATTCCTTTTTCCTTGTGTGCTGTGTCTTTTTAGACTGTAAGCCTGCAGGCAGGGACTGTCTTCCTTTACTGATCATATGTAAGCCCCGCCAGGAGTCTATTTGACTGAGGAGCGGGATAACAATACTCTAAAATAAATTTAGTAAATAATTAGTTTGAAATAAGTCTTTAAAAAATAAAAAGATGAGCATCTATAACCGTGCACCTGCCCATACAGGTGCTCGCAGAGTATAACATATTTTTTAAAAAAATAAGGAAGAAAAGGTGCTGCAGCAACCAGCACCAACCTCGATGGGCCCCAGCCTGTCTCCTGAGCAGGATACTGCAGTGGGCTTGGGAAAGGCGTATGATTAAAGTCCCCAAGCACCCTGCAAATATTTTACTCAGAGGAAATGCTACTGCCCCACAAACACCACACCACGTCTTGCTCAGATTCTGTTTTTAAAAAACACGGCCCACAACCACCACATCTTGCTCCAAGAAATTCAAAAATGACCCACAACTCCCACATCTTGCACAGAAAACATAAGAAACGACCCCGCCTCTAAGCTCTGGGATGAGCAGAAAGAGGCCCGGAGGCCACGCGGGCCCACTTCGGGTCAGCGAAATCCTAGTTTAGTCGCACAAGCCACCACAGCTTAGATCACGCCACCTCCAAGCTGCCCCACGGCACCCTCCCACCCATGTTCCTCAGTAACTGGCATACCTTGATCCTGAAAAGATACCCAGGGAGGAGAATTGGGCTTGGAGAATGTACAACACAGGGTGTATATCTCCTAAGCCAGAGGTGCCCTCCAGATGTTTATGGTGCCCTCCAAATGTTTTGGACTACAACTCCCACCAGCCCCAGCCAGCATGGCCAATGGTCAGGGATCATGGGAATTGGGGGAGATGGAGGTTGTTGTGTGGACAAAATGTGGTGGAAGGAGAGGGGGCAGAACCATCTGTGCTGTCCTGAGCTCCTTTGGGAGGAGGGGAGGGTGGCAGAAGTGATTCTTCGTAAGGATGATGATTTGTTACACTTGCATACCCCGGCTGTTTTCTGTGGACAATATGGATGGCAACAGCCGTGTTGAACCCTTGGTGGTTGTGGTATAAACATCCCCGTCATAAAAATCCTTGATAATTTTCTGTATTCCTAAGGGGTCTTGACCATCGGTAGAAACTTTATTTGGGTAAGAGGGTGCTTTTGCACTCCTGTCTTGCTTGTGGGCTAACTTTCCCGTGGGCAGCTGGTTGGCCACCGTGCGAACAGAATGCTGGACTAGATAGACCCTTGGTCTGATCCAGCATGACTGTTCTTATTCTATCCCCCACCCCCCAATTTAATCTCCACAAACAGACATCTCACTTATAGGCTAGAACATGAGTAGGCAACTGGTGTGCATAGGCATACCTCGATCCTGAAAAGATACCCAGGGAGGGGAATTGGACTTGGAGAAGGTGCAATACGGAGTGTGTATCCTCTAAGCCAGGGGTAAGCAATATGTGATGCCCCCCGGGCGCGTCTCCGTCGGCCCCGAGGCTCGAGCGCGGCGGCGAGGCAAGGCGGGGGTCGGCGGGATGGGGGGGCTGGCGGCGGCGGAGGGACAGCCTGGCTGGGGCGGAGCCAAGGCGCGCAGGGCAGCCAATGGGAAATGCCAGCGCCAGGATGGATAGTGGGCCGGGGGGGGGCTAGCGGAGCCCACAAGCCCACAGCCGGCCCGGCAGCGCGCGGTGCGCGCGCCCAGTCACCCGAGCCATGCCGCCGACTGCTGGCTGCCGCCGCCGCCGCCGCAAGAGAGCCACTTCCTGGCGTCTCGACGAGTCGACGCAAGGGCAAGTGCGGCAGCGCGGCAGCGGAGCGGCAGCAGCCAGCAGTCGGCGGCGCGGCTCGGGTGAGTGGGCGCGCACACCGCGCACTGCCGGGCCGGCTGTGGGCCTGTTTGATGGTAGGGGCCTGGAGCTGCAGCTCCAATAGCCCCTATGTTAATCCAGCCCTGTGGGCAGTATAGAAATGTAATAAATAGATAAATATGTGTCAATGGCAGAGGAAGTATCAGGGAAAGGATAGCAGAAGCCCACTGTATCTTGCAACCTGTTGATAGGTCCATCTACCTGTTGATTCATAGTGTAGGCGGCATGTTAATATTTAAGCACATTGAATGCCTATTAGTTTGAGAATTTGATGATTCATGGGATATACTAGCATATTATACATCCTGCAGTAATAACTTGACATGCATAAAAAGCTTGTATGCTACAACTGAAGCCCAGGTATCTATCAGATGCCTCACACTGCCCTATTCTATCATTTCCACTTTGATTCCTTTCCTACCCTGTGCTCCTTTGCCTTGTACTCTTCCACACTCCAAAACTATTTCCTTTTCACATGGCCAGACCACATTTTTCAGTCTTAAATGTTATTCTGTCTTCTCTGCTAACATTCACAGAAAAGAGTCCCACAGACACATGCATGTGGAGACAAGCTCCCTTCTTCCCACCAGTGTCTCAGCAATAGTAGAGTGCGTTGTTCTGGATCTTATGCTGGTACAGATACAAATATTTTATAATTCTCCCACAGATGGAAATGTGACCACAGTTGGTCTCATTATGTATAATGTGGAATTCCCACCATATTATAGTATGTAAAGAGTTTAAGGAAATTCAGTATAGGGCTAACAGAATAAGGGTGTTTATTTATTTTATTTAATACATTTTTATACCGCCCAATAGCCGAAGCTCTCTGGGCAGTTCACAACAGTTAAAATCATAAAATACAATATAAAATGTAAAATTTAAAACCACAGATTAAAAACAAACAGCAGAGCTAGCAGCAGCAGTTACAATAACGGAATTAAAAACAATTACAAGATTAAAATGTTTAAGATGATTAAGATGATTAAAATGCCTGGGAGAACAGAAAGGTCTTCACCTGGCGCCAGAAAGAATACAAAGTAGGCACCAGGTGAACCTCTTTGGGGAGCTCATTCCATAACCGGGGTGCCACAGCAGAAAAGGCCTTCCTCCTGGTAGCCACCTGCCTCACTTCATTTGGCAGGGGCTCTCGGAGAAGGACCGCTGATGCAGATCTTAGTGTCCAGGCAGGTACATATGGGAGGAGACGATCCTTCAGATACACAATGTTCAACACAATGAGGATTTCCTAGATTAATCTACCATTGTGGAATTTTCATCTGCAACCCTATGATATAATTAACAGATATACCATGCCCAAACACATTATGAAGCATGTGTGTGCGCATGCGTGTGTGTGTGTGTGTGTGTGTATGTGTATATATATATATATATATATATATATATATATATATATATAATCAGCTGCATACCTACATGGCTATTCTAGAGATTTCATTTAGATTTTACAGAGAACAGTTATTACTTTCTTATTAGTTTAGAAAATTACAACCCATTATAGAAAAAAACATGTCTTAAAAGCATGGCTGTTCATCTAGTATAGCCCTGTTCTCCTATTGTCACAGACTGCAACAAACTCCCTCTGATTTCCTCCAGAACCCAGCCCATGAGTTGTTCTTGGGTTATTTGAGGGTTGTTTAACCCTCCAACAAGCCTTGCTGCCCAGGTTCGGAGGACAGGCCAAACTGTGCCCAGGCAGTGATTATTCTAATTGCATGTCATACACCGTGATCCTGTGAACTGGCTTTATTTCCTATAATCTTCACCTTTTCAATCTATACTGGAAGTAATTAGTGACTGTCATTTGATACTGAAAGGAAGCATTAACAAGTGAGGGGCCGAATAAAAGATAATTTAAGTAATTTAAAATTATTTAATCTGTCATTAGGTAATGCTAGATTCTTTGATTGGGGGGGGGGGAAAGCATCACTTGTCATTAGAAGTGTCTCATTTTGTTTCACTTGAAGTAATGATTCAGAAATAGTAATGGGGTTTGCTCTAATCAGTAGCAGTTTCTTTCAACATACTGTTTTCTTTCATTGTACAGTAGCTAGAAGTTCTAATATACTGCTTGGCTTTCTATGAATAGAAATATCTAGCCAAAGTAGAAGAGTGGTTTAACACTAGACATATCATCAATGAGATTGCTGCTAGAATATTATATCTGTTCTGCTGTCCACTCCTCAAGACAGATAAGGACATACTGAGGGAGAAAAATCAAATAGATCCACAAAACTGATAGCAAGACTTAAACACATTTCTATAGCATAAGTGCTGGAGGGATCTGTCTTTTCCACATATTGACAATGGTTACCCTCCAACACAGAGATTTGATTTCAGTGGACTCAACCAAGTTTAACATTGGGTTGGAGTGGCCAGTATATTTAAGTGATGTCATCACTCTAGTCTGAGGCTGAAAATTTTTCTGTTAAAGATATCCGGATAACAATGTTTCTTTCATCTTTCAGGTAGAGGACTCATTTGCACTAAAAAACTAAACTGATCTGACTGTCATGGCTTTCTGCAGGGAATTTTGGGAACTGGGTGCTAAATATTCTCTGTTTGAGATTGCCAGGAGGACGTCTTCATATATATATATATATATATATATATATATATGCCATTTCAAAGTAGCTTCATCATGCATGTCTCTCTTATGCAGTGGGCTACTCTGTGCTAGCTTCATAACAAGCTAGCATAATGACTAGCTTGTTATGAATAGTCTCATCAAACTTGCCTCCTTACTGTTCTGAGGATCTTTTGCAGAGTGCAACTAAACATTTTTTTTACCATTTCAGAGTGGCAGATATTTACATGTTTATTGGATGAGCAGCATATTAGTCATAGGTTTGACCTTGGGGTACTAAAATATCCAGATCAGCAAAAGATATATTTCATAAGTGTGTGGGCCTGCACTCTTTTATAGCCACGTAACATCCCGGGTGTTGTCATTTTCTATTAGCTTTGCATTATTTAAGTCCACAAACCTATTAAGTTGGCCCAAGACTAGTCAACTTAGCATGTCTGGAGATTTCATAGATTTCATAGATCACAGAGTTGGTAGGGGCCTACAAGGCTATTGAGTCCAACCCCCTGCTCAATGCAGGAAACTAGAGGAGGGGTCTCCCATCCAAGTAACAACCAGGCCTGACCCTGCTTAGGTTTCCACACTCAGACAAGCTGAGCCTCGGGTCATGCTTTCAGTAATGGAAAAGCCTATACAGAATATGAAAAGTCCACATTTTTCTACACAAGCCTTAAAACATGTCAAGACTTTCATCTTCAAGAATATGTGTTAATCCTTGTTTCCCTCTTAAGAGATCCCCCACCCCATTATATGCAGTACTTGGGTACTGGCAAAAATGCATCCCTGTATCATTTTAAAACATTGTACCCTAGAGGCTGTTGCTTGATTTCCCGACCAACCAGGAATGAATTGTAAGTAATAAAAGTCAGGTGCAGTATTAGCCAAATCCCAAAGTAGAAGATACAATCATTATTAATATGGATCTCATTATTCAGCTGGTGGCAGTCTGGATTCTAACTCTGCAATTTAGCTTTCATGCCTTCTAAATTAACTTGTAAGGGAAAGGCACAGTTATATATCCTACTGGGGATATGGAGGGGAGAGCACAGCACTAATCTTCTGACTGATAAACAGGCAAATCTAAAATAAAAACCCTGCTAACAAATTGTTTTATTTATTTATAGAAGCACTCCAAATTCCTAACATATTTTGAGTACAGCATTCTTTTCATCAGAGACAGTGGTCTCTTCTCAACTTAATAGGGATGAGAATATAAGAAGAGTCCTGCTGGCTCAGTCCAAAGGTCCATTTAGTCCAGCATTATATTTTCAACAGTCACCAGAGAGATGTCTCTGGGAAGCCTACAAAGCAGGGCATGATGACAGGGATAGGAGGAGGGAAATGGCTCTTTTAATATTATCTGCAAGATTATTCTGAAACCATTTTGTGTAATGTTTTCCAGACACATCTCAGGAGCAAGAATTCTCTGCTTTAAAAAGCAACAACATATGAAGCAGAGTTCAAAACCCAAAGCCTAAATTAATATTGCATCTATACTATTTAAATTTTGTACATTCTGAAGAGTGACAAAAAGTAGGTGCACAAATAGACACATTTTTCACACTTCTTGGTAACCTGTGAAGGGGGCACTTTTGCATCACTTCCATGGCCTGAAGTGCAAGTTCCTCCTGTATTTGGAACTCATGAAACATCCTAGAATTGCTTTTTTTCCTACTTATTTCATAATTTTGAGATAATTAAATCTGTGGCCTTCCCAGGCTTAAAAGTTATAAATTGAGCATTAAAAAGTCCCTTTAGTTGTAGGTTTTGATCCTTCCATATTTTTTTTTAAGTAGCCCTTTTCAGTTTCGCTTTCTTGTATTCCTGTCTTCTCACATATTTTTCTGTATTAAAAGAGAATGGGACATATCTCAAATCCGCACCCTAAATTGGGACATCCCTGTAAAATACAGGACCATAGCAATCTTAAATACCGTACCACTGGTTGGTATAGCAGTAAAAGTAACTGCAAGTAAAGTTTGCTCCACTTTATTTCCACTGTAGGAGACTCTTGAAAAGGGCTCAGTATGTAAAATTATAGACCTGAAAGGTGACAAGATTTGAAGTTGCTATATACAAAATATATGAGTCAAAATATATGAGTCAATCTACAAATGCAACACTTTTGCCTTAACCACCTCATGTTTTGATTACTATAGCATACTCTACGTGGGGCTACCCTTAAAGAATAACTGGAAACTTCAGCTAGCGCAAAATGCCGTGGATTATCTGGCATGTGTTTTACAGTTCATGTAACACAGGTCTTGAAACAGAACAGCTGCACTGGCTTCCAGTTTGTTTCTAAGCTCAATTTATTGTGTTGGTTTGTACCTTTACTGCCCTAGATGCTTCGGGCCAGGGTGTCTGAAAGACTTCCTCCTCCTGTATGAGCCTATCCAAAATTTGCATTTATGATTTGAGGTCCTGTTACATGTCCCACCTCCTAGAGAGGTGATGTTGGTGGGTAGTCAGGACAGGGTCTTTTGTGTAGGAGCAGCCTGGTTGTGAACTCCCTCCCAAGGCTAGCCTCAACTTTATTTATTTATTTATTATATTTATACCCCGCCTTTTTTCCTGCAAGGAACCCAAGGCAGCTTACATAGTCCTCCTCCTCTCCATTTTATCCTCACAACAACCCTGTGAGGTAGGTTAGGCTGAGAGTCAGTGACTGGCCCAAAGTCACCCAGTGAGTTTCATGGCTGAGCGGGGACTAGAACCCGGATCTCCTGAGTCCCAGTCCAACACTCTAACCACTACGCCACACTGGCTTGTCCTTCAGATGGCTGTGAAGACAATACTGTTTTGCTGAGCTTGTAATACTTAATGCTGCTCTCTGATTTTATTATTAATCCCTAGTTTTATTGTACAAACGTTGTTCAGCTTTTTGTAGTTTATGTATTTTAAAAATTATTTTTATTTGTACATCACTTTGAGCACACATTGAGTAGTGAGGTGATCCAAAAAATTTCAAAATACATAAATGATAAATAACACTTTAACAAAGAACAAGTGTGTATTTATGGTTTTAGGTATAATAAGTGTACCCCCCCTCCAAAAGAGCCTAAGAGCATTGTTGAAGTTCCCCAAATATTCATGCCAGAGTGGTGGCATAGGCCTCAGAAACAGGCCTACATTGACCACTAACACCTGAATACAAATACCACAACAATAATACTCAGAAAGCAGCTTCGCTTGTTGGCTTTCTTTTTTTCAGAGCAAAATTCTACTACTCTGACAGCTGCCGTTATTCTCCCTGTCTTGGCTTCCCCTTCACCCGCGCAGCATGCTCTGCTGACCTTACTGGTTTTCAGCATGCTTCTACTGGCCTTTCAAAGGTCCTGCTGCTATCCAGCTCTCAAGTGGGATGCCCAAAGGACTGGAGTTACCCTAGTAGTTGCCACTCTTGGAGGATTCCAGGAGTGCCACCATATCACATTAAATATAATATATGGGACAGAATCCAATGCTTCCTGTCTGCTAGCAGAGCTGACTGCCAATTCTGGTCTGCTCTGCTGACCTGCCCCCTTCTAGAAATGAGTATATCCACTCTTTTCAGGTCACCCCCCGGAAGTGCTAAATTGCCATTGTGCAAACTGTGGGGGCAGTTTGTGCAATGGAATTGATGGGGTACAAAAGAACCGGCTGGGGGTATAAACGCCCTATTGGATACTGCCCGCAGGTATTAAAAATGTAGGGATGGGTGAATCTGTCAGTTTTCCTTTCTCCTGGAGTTCAATTTTTTCCATCCCAAATATGAAGAAAGTGCAGATTTGGGTAAATTCTTATCAAAACCAAACTGAAACAAAATTCTCATCCTTCTGCAGTGGCCAAATTCAATAGGTACAGCTATTCTCAGCATATTGTTCTTGCCTGCCATATAGCTGTTAAAGATAAGGGTCCTCTCAGAAAAAAAGAGGTGGTAACTCTAATCAGCACTAACATGGTTGAATACACAGGGATTCAAAGCCAGACTTATGAGAGCTAAGCATTCATAGCCCAGGGCCTGAAGAAATAAATCTGTCAGCATCGGTTTGGCCCTCATTCTTAAAATATGCACAGAATTTTGTAGGGAAAGTCCTGTTTGATGTCCTGATGTGGGGAGAAATCAAAATCCTGGTTTTGTTAGTATGTAATGCTAGTTGGTTGTAAAAGAATATAATGCAGGTTGTGTTTCATGTTCAGCAGCAACAAAGCATAGTTTAATAATACATTATCGGGTTAAATGTTAAAGGAAGCTTGCCCTGTTATTGTCTTGGATCTTATGTTGCAGCTTTGCTTTAGAAGCAGTTTCTGTCAAGATCTTGTCTTGTCAGCAGTGTGAATTTGTTCACTTTCTAATGCTTCATATTTCATTAAATTAACCAATCGATGGGTAAAAGAATCAATGGGTTCAGCAGCAGCTGGATTAATCACAGAAGGAAAGGAAAGCTGCCAAATTTCATGCTGCCACTTAAATTGATTCTGCCAGACTTCTCTTGATCAAGAAGCTTCAGCTGTGGAGCAAGTGAAGTATTCTTATTTTGAAACTGTTTCTGAAATTGGTCCCCTCAGTTTTATTTATTTATTTCAGACAATTTCTATACTGCTTTTAATGTTTTTTTAATCCCAAAGGAGATCACAAAATAAAATCACGATAACCTACAATAAAGCCAATCAGTAAAACAGTAATGAAACAATAAAATATTGCATTAGAATAATCAAGGGGAGCAGGCAATGCTAGCAGTCAGGAACAACCGGGCAAACAGATATCTTTTTAGTTGTCAACAGAAACACTCTGCAATAGGAGCCCACCTAAACTCAATAGGGAGATAATTCCACATGGTGCTTGCCACACTGGAGAAAGTCCCCCTCCACTCCATGACCAAGTGAGCATCAGTAGGCTGTGGTACAGTAAGTAAGGCCACTCTCTAGCAATGTAGAGACCAGGGCAGCCTATACAGGATCATAGAATTGTAGAGTTGGAAGGGGCCTACAAGGCCATCAGGTACAACGATAACCTGGACCTAAGGTGCTTAGGGCCTTATAAACTAACAGTAACACATTAGACATGGCTTGGTAGCTAATTGGCAGCCAGCACAGAGCTTTCAGCACAGAAGTCATATGTGTATGGTAGGAAGCTCCAGTGAGCAACCTAGCCACCACATTCTGCACTAGCTGCAGCTTCCAAACCAATCTCAAGGACAGCCCCACATAAAGCACATCATAATAATCCAATCTTGAGGTTACCAGTGCATAGATCACTGTGGCCATCCTACCACTGTCCAGGAATGGTCATAGTGTCATAGCCAAAGCTGATAATAGGTGTTCTTTGCCACAATGGCCACTTGGGCCTCCAGTGACAGAGATGAATCCAAGAGCACACCCAGACTACGTCCCTGTTCCTGTAGGGAAGGTGCATCCCCATACAGGACAGGTAAACCCAACTCAGGGACCTGGGAATCAGCCACACAGAGAGCCTTTGTCTTACCAAGATTCAATTTCAATTGGTTCAATTGGCCTTCATCCAGCCCACCACTACATCCAGGCACCAGTCCAAGTCATGCATGGCCACACCTGACTCAGATGTAATAGAGAAATAAAGCTGAAGAGACCTCACACCAATTCCGCCGCCCCAACACACACACACACACACACACACACAGCAGCTTCATATAGATGTTAAAAAGCACTGGTGACAGGATAATGTCCGGTGGCACCCCAAAGCACAACTGCAAAGAGGCTGAGGCACAATCCCCCAATGCCACTCTCTGGAACCAACCCTGCAATTAGGAGCAAAAAAACTGCAATAGAGTGCCCCCTACTCCAACCTTACAGAGCTGGTCTAGGAGAATACCATGATCGATGATATTAAAAGCCACTGAGATATCAAGGAGAAACAAATGGGTCACAGTATCCCTATTCTTCTCCCAATAAAGGTCATCCATGAGGGCAACCAAGGCCAATTCCATCCCAGAACCAGGCCTGAACCCAGACTGGATTGGGTCCAGATATTTGGTATCCTCTAAGAGCATCTACAGCTGTGAGGCTGCCACCCGTTCAGGCACCTTGCCCAAAAAGGGGGCATTCAAAACAGTAGTTGTCACAAACCTCTGGGACAGGGAGGGCTTTTTCATTTCATTTCATTTCATTCATTTCATTTATTTCATTTATATACCGCCCCATAGCCGAAGCTCTCTGGGCGGTTCACAACCTTCAATACATAAAAACAACATTAAAACATACAAAACAGTTTAAAAAATTAAAAACCAAATTTAAAAACACAGTTTAAAATAACAATACAAAAAGCCAATAAAACTGAGCCTACAGGTGACAGTCCCCTCCGTGCTATTCCAAGCTCCTAACTAAATGCCTTGGCATAGAGGGAAGTCTTAACCTGGCGCCGAAAAGATAGTAAGGTTGGCGCCAGGCGGGTCTCAGTGGGGAGCTGATTCCATAACTGGGGGGCTACCACCGATAAGGCCCTCCTCCTCGTTGCCACCAACCGAGCCTCTCTTGGAGGTGGCAATCGGAGGAGGGCCCCAGATGTTGAGCGTAGTGTCCGGGTAGATAACGGTTGGGAGAGACGTTCCGTCAGGTATTGTGGTCCTAAGCCGTGTAGGGCTTTATAGCTTAAAACCAGCACCTTGAATTCGGCTCGGAAGCATATTGGCAGCCAGTGCAAGTGGGCCAGAACTGGTGTAATATGCTCGGACCTTCCGGTCCCTGCAATAAGCCTGGCTGCCGCATTTTGCACTAGCTGCAGCTTCCGAACAGTCTTCAAAGGCAGCCCCACGTAGAGTGCATTGCAGTAGTCTAGTTTAGAGATCACCAGAGCGTAGATTACTGAGACCAGGCTATCCCTGTCCAGATAGGGGCGTAGCTGGGCCACCAGCTGAAGCTGGTAAAAGGCACTCCTTGCCACTGAGGCCACTTGAACCTCAAGTGACAAAGATGGCTCCAGGAGCACCCCCAAGCTACGAACCTTCTCCTTCAAGGGGAGTGCAACCCCATCCAGAACAGGTTGAACACCCTCCATCCGGTCAAAGGAACCACCCACTAACAGCATCTCAGTCTTGTCTGGATTGAGCCTCAGTTTGTTAGCCCTCATCCAGTCCATTGTCGCAGCCAGGCACCGGTTCAGCACATCCACAGCCTCACCTGCTGAAGATGAAAAGGAGAAATAGAGCTGCGTGTCATCAGCGTACTGATGGCAACGCACTCCAAAACTCCGGATGACCCCACTCAGCGGTTTCATGTAGATATTAAATAGCATGGGGGATAAGACCGACCCCTGAGGAACCCCGTACTGGAGAGTCCATGGGGCCGAGCAACATTCCCCAAGCACCACCCTCTGGAGCCGGCCATCCAAGTAGGAGCGGAACCACTGCAATGCAGTGCCCCCCACCCCCAACTCAGACAGCCGCTCCAGAAGGATACCATGGTCGATGGTATCGAAAGCCGCTGAGAGATCCAGGAGTATCAACAGGGTCACACTCCCCCTGTCTCTCTCCCGACATAGGTCATCATACAGGGCGACCAAAGCCGTTTCCGTGCCAAAACCAGGCCTGAACCCCGACTGAAATGGATCCAGATAATCAGTCTCATCCAAGAGCACCTGGAGCTGGTTGGCCACCACCCGCTCAAGGACCTTGCCCAGGAAAGGAACATTCGCCACCGGCCTAAAGTTGTTAAGATCTTCCAAGTCCAGAGAGGGTTTCTTCAGGAGTGGTCTCACCACCGCCTGTTTCAGGTGGCATGGGACCACTCCCTCTCGCAAGGAGGCATTGATCACCTCTCTGGCCCAGCCGGCCGTTCCCTCCCTGCTAGTTTTTATAAGCCAAGAGGGGCAAGGATCCAGAACAGACGTGGTTGCACGAACCCGTCCAAGCACCTTGTCAACATCCTCGAGCTGTACCAACTGAAACTCATCCAAAATAACTAGACCAGGCTGTGCTCCGGGTACCTCTCCTGATTCTACTGCTATAACATTGGAGTCTAAGTCCCTGCGGATGCAAGAGATTTTTTCCTGGAAGTGCCTAGCGAATATATCACAGCGGGCATCAGATGGGTCGATGATGTCCCTGGGGCCAGCGTATAACAGGCCCCGGACGACCCTAAAGAGCTCCGCTGGGCGGCAGAGAGATGTTTGGATAGAAGCAGTGAGATGTTGTCTCTTTGCCTCCTTCACTGCCTCTAGGTATACCTGGCTATAGGCACATACCAGGGCTCGATTGCATCCACTAGGAGTTTTCCTCCACCTGCACTCAAGCCGTCTCCTGTTTTGCTTCATCACTCTCAGCTTCGGGGTATACCACGGAGCCGTACGAGCTCTGCTACAGAGAGGGCGCTCAGGAGCGATCGTGTCAACCGCCCGGGTCATCTCCCTATTCCAGAGATTGACCAGAGATTCGACAGGACCGCCAGCCATATCAGCCGGAAAACCCCCAAGGGCCCTCTGGAAACCATCGGGATCCATCAGCCTCCGGGGGCGGACCATCTTAATAGGTCCCCCACCCTTGCAGAGGGGGAAAGCTGCCGTTAGCCTAAATCTCAGCAGGTAGTGATCTGACCATGACAAGGGGACCGATTCAAAGTCCCCCACCTTCAGATCACTATCTCCATGTCCAGCTGAAAAAACCAGGTCTAGAGTGTGCCCTGCTACATGTGTTGGGCCGATGACATGTTGGGACAGTCCCATGGTTGTCATGGAGTCCATGAATTCCTGAGCCACACCAGACAAGGTGCCCTCAGCATGGATGTTAACATCCCCCAGGACCAACAGCCTGGGGGACCTCAGCATCGCCAGCGAGACCACCTCCGTCAGCTCAGCCAGGGAGTCTGTTGAGCAGCGGGGTGGGCGGTACACCAATAGAATCCCTAATCTGTCCCGCTGGCCCAACACAAGGTGCAAACACTCCAGACCAGTAGTCAGACGGACAGGGAGCCTGGAGAGAGAGATAGAATTCCTATAGACCACGGCAACCCCCCCTCCCCGGCCCTCAGGTCTACCCTGATGCTGCACCAAGTACCCCGGTGGGCAAAGCTGGGAGAGACTAACTCCTCCCTGTTCTCCCACCCAGGTCTCGGTAATGCATGCCAGATCAGCCGCCTCATCCACTATTAGATCGTGGATGAGGGAGGTTTTATTTTGCACCGATCTGGCATTTAGAAGCAGCATCCGGAGACCCGAGGGCAGGCTGATAGGGCAACCAACAAACCTGTGGGTGCGAGGAGGGCCGGAATACGGCACAGCCATTAAGTGTCTGGGCCGTGTTCCCCTTACCTTTCAAGAGTGGTCACACAATTGCCTCTTTAAAGGCAGCTGGCACCATGCCCTTGTGCAAGGACACGTTAACCACTCCCTGGACCCTCCCAGCCCAACTTCCCTGGCTAGTCCTAATAAGCCATGATGGGCAAGGGTCGAGAGGGCATATGATTGGCCATATCACTGCAAGTGTCTTGCCCACATCCTCAGGTCACATCAATTGAAATTGATCCCACAAAACTAGATAAGATCGTGCATTGGACACCTCATTAGGACCTGTCTCAATCTTGGTGTTCAGAATGCTAAAGAGGCAAGCAATTTTGCCCTCAGAGTGCCTGGCAAATTCATCACAGCAGGCCTCTGAAGTTACCAGCATATTATTTGTTGGGGCAGATAAGGAACATGCCACTTGAAAAAGCTCAGTTGGGTGGCTACTTGAGGATGCAATGGAATCAGCAAAGTAAACCTTTTTTTGCTGAGTTCACCACCACACAGTGGACACAATTACCGGTATGTGCTCTCACTACGTCATCCTTGCAGTACTACACCATAGGCACTGTAGCCTTTTTCTGGCCTGTCTCATTTTCTCTTCTAATATATAGTTGATGCCAATGTAAAATGAGGAATATTTACACATGGCTAGTAAACACATTGGGTTGGTTCCTGAGTTCTCTTCCACGAATGGAAGCGCTCCTTCCATACACAGAAGGGAGTCAGATCCAGCAGACGCTTCCACTGGAGGAAGAGAGGAGGGAAGTGATATCAATTTCCCTTCCCCTCTGCAGCCCTTTGTGCCACCCTCACACTGTTCCAGAGGGTCTCCCAGTCCTCTGGAACAGCTTTTAGGGGGTGCAAGTAGCTACAAGGGGAGCGGGAATCATCAAATTGCCCTCCCTCCTCTTCCACTGGCAGGAACATCCCATGAGTGGAACTCCATTGAGGGTACATTCCTGCTGACACAGTGTTAGTTAGAATCCAGGCCCATAGTTCCAAAGATCACAAACACACATGTTTCTTGTAGTTGCCTTTGGAGAGTTAAAGTTCTGTGCATGTTCAGGACATGTGTGGAATATTTCCCTCCCTATATGTGACCATAGGAAATACATAGCCTTTAGAATTAGGGTTGTTTTCCATATTACATAGGAACAAACCTAGGTTTGCCACCAAGTGTACATTCTGCTGGAACATGCAGCCAATCCTGACCTCCTGTATGTATCTGTATAATATAAGCCATTTTCAGTTGTTATGGTGAGCTAAAAAAAATGCCATGTGAGGAGCAGGAGCATTATGGCAGCAGGCTCCTCCCCCAACCTATGCACATTAGGGGGATGTCAGTGGCAGAGAGAAATGAGAGGGGCATTCCTTGGGATTTGTACCCCTTCCTAAATTCTTTAGGTTAGGACATGGCCCCACCATAGCGTACAGTCCATCTTTTCTAATGAGGCACATTACACTGCAGGCCACCTCATCCATCAAGATTATGATTCCACGAGCTTATATTTTGCATCCCAGAATTTGTTATGAAATGACATCAGTGTGTTGTATTTTGTTGTAACAGAAGGGATCAAGAAAAAGCCTTGGTTATGTTAATACGTTCATCTCCTGTAGCTGCCTCTCCATAATGGCCAGAACTGCTCAGTGGCTTTTAACTATATCTCACTTCCTGAAAGTATTAAATCCTCATTCTTATAAGTATTGTAGTATCTACTAAAGTTGAATAACATATACAAATTTTCAGAGCTGATTATTGATATTTAAAATGTTCTGTGAAACCCAAAGCACTACCCCTGTAAACATTAGATTTCTCATGTCTCAGGCAATACTATTTTACATTTTTGTCAGTTATAAAGCAATATAACAGGGTTTTTTTGCAGTGAAAATACACAGCAACAGAGAATAATTGGCATTCATCATGGAGGGATCAGGAAGGCAGAACCGTCTGTAGTTCTGCACAAAGGTGGAAAGATTGCTGTTTTGATTTTGTTTTGTTCTTTCTCATTACTGGCAACAATAAGAACCCTTCTGTGTTACATGCCCAATGGCGTCTCAGTGGAATGGAAGATGGCAAGTGAAAAATGGGTCCCAATCAAATAAAGCAACTACGAATGTGCTTAGTATTAAACTGCTGCTCCGGGAATCCTTTGTCCCTCGAGTTGTTTCTAGGCCTGCCAGTCAGCAGGTTGTAGAGCTCTCTTGAGGGCCTGATGTCTCTGGCCTGGCAGCAGCCAAGTGAAACTGCTTCCAGATATAATGCCACAGTGAAGCAGAACTAATTTCATAGTTTATCAGTAACAAAATATAAAGCATCTACCACATTAACAAATGGGCGCAGAACCATCAATCAAGAAGTCAGTTCAGGTCCTTGCCTGTTGATAAAGACATATTTCACTGTGTCCCTGCCCCCTCCCTATTTTATTGACATGATAGGGAGTCATTGTGACTGAGCTGTTGTTACATGACAAGGTGGTTTGATCTTTCATTTGGATTCATTCTTGTCAGCGCTTGATATAATGTCTATGCTGAGAAGCACCTAACAACAATCTTCACTATATCATTGATTCATGCAACAATGCCAGAAATCATGCATACAAAGTAAACCACCACATGATCATCTGCTTTGCCATTTTCCTTGTTTGCATTACTAGTGTGAACAGAGATTTCTGGATATAATACTACTAACAAAGCAGTGATACAAAAGTATTTACATAGTGTGCTTAGCCGGTTATTCAATCAAAAACAACATCTGCTATAAATCATATTCACCATACCAAAAACATTGGATGCTCGCAAGAGTTCACATGGTTGTCATACATGTTCTTAGGGATGTTTAATTTTATTCAATTGTTTTTATTATGCTCTGGATGCCCTTTTCTGTGTATGCTAACTGTTCGCATACTGGGAGTATTGTGGTTACGTACTGGTGAGAATTTCTGTGAAGGTGAACATGAAAGTCTTACTGATCTAGGGCTGCAATCCTATAAAGTAATACCTTGGATTGCAAGTAACTTGGTCTGAGAGCGTTTTGCAAGACAAGCAAAACATTTTGAAAATTTTTGACTTGATAAACAAGCAAGGTCTTGCAAGACAAGTTATAGGGATGTAACCGCTCGCCTCGAGCGGGCGTAGCGGGCCGAAATCGGCCCCGCTCACACCCGCCAGAGACTCGCTTTGATATAAGAGTGTTTTGGATTACAAGCACGGTTCCAGAACGAATTATGCTTGCAATCTAAGGTATTACTGTACAAACATACAGTACTTGAGAATAAGCCACCCTGAAGTCACTGGGACTGGCATCTTAATAAACATGCATAGGATAGGACTACAAAGTATGAAAAACATTTTAGTCCATGATTTTAAGGGGTTGGATCCAGGATCTGCCTTCTGCAAGTGGGAAGGACTACACTCGCAGAAGGTCCCTCCACCCAATTTTTGGGGATCCTTTCTCCCCACACCACAGCTCACCCCACTCACTCCTCTCTGTGTAGTATTTTCAGGCAGCTTGAGAGACTGCCATGGGAAGGAGGGGACAGGGTTGACCTTGCATAACTCTGGATCCAACCCAGAAACTTTAAGAAACGTTAAGAAAAAGAGAATCTTGAAATACTGCCATTCATCTACCGGTATTTTGTTTCAGAAATCTTTAGTTCGTGATAACAGACAACTGTAGCAGTAGATAGATGGTTTTTTTCTATCCATGGGTACTGCTCACACCTTTTAGATCAGCATTTTTGGGATGGCTGTGAAGAGTTTATCCCACCACCACCACTTTATCAGGCTACCCAATTCACCTGTCACATCTTACCTCTTGAAGAGGAGGAGGACTCATAAACTACTTTTTTTTTTATTGAAAGTGGGGTGAAGGGGGGGACCAGACTGAGACCAGTAATCATTGCTTGGCCCAAGAGGGGGTATAGGTCATTGCAGCAGGCACAGACTGGGAACAATATGAATGTAAGTGCTGGCACATGCCTTTATTCAGGAAGGCATGGTCGTATCAAGGCAATCCATCAAGGGATGATAGAACTACATAGGAATTTGTTTTGAGAGGGCAATTCAACTCGCATGGCTAGATAGAACAGGGCTAGGAAGCACAGCAAGTGTACTCAGTCTGTGGGACATGGGGGTTACAGGCAAGAGAAAGGAATTATATAGAGAAACAAAGGTGAAATATGGTTTGAGCCTTTCTGCTGTGTAGGCTCTAAGATGGGAGAGTAATGTGTAAAGATACTGAGCACTACAGTACAAAATTATTTGTGGCAGTCCAATTAACATTCTGCTTTTATCTGGAGCAGTTTTGTTTCTGACTTTCTATTTAATATGTGAAAAGTGGCCATTGGCATATTCTAATACATCAAGAGCTTTACACACCATAACATCACTTGCAAACTAATTGAACTGGATAATTAATAGCAGTTCTATTTAATACATCTCAGAAGGCTCTACCAACCTACCAAGAAATAACACCTAATAATGTATTATTTATTAAAACTGATGTTTGGTTTATTGATATCAATGACTGATGCTGAATTTTGCCCTCTCAGTTTAAGAGTCTCTACACAGATATTTCTGATGTAAGCAACAAATGTAAGACTGCATGAATACAGGGATTGTAGATTGGGTTCAATAACTGGTCAGCATAGCTGTGAATTAATCATTGCTGATATCTGAGGCTGATATTCCTTGCTGATCCATATGCCCAAGCAGAAAAAAATTACATTTATGTCACACTTGAAACATTATCAAATAGACATTTTTCCAGTGCAAATATTTAGGTTGGAACCCTACAGTATGTACACTTACAGTATGTACAAAGGGGAAAGTGAATATACTTTCCCCTTTGAACATAGTGGGGCTTTCTTCCAAGTGAGCATGCATAGGATTGCACTGTTAAAAATGTTGTGTATAAACTAAGTGGCCTGTATTGGGAGCTGTTAGAATGCAATCACCATGCCTTTGATTCCACTTGTAATTCTACAGTATCTTGAAATTGAAAATGGAGCAGAAGATATTTGGGGGCCAGGGAAAACAGGATTGTCCAAATTTTGTTATTCTCATCTCTTAAAAAGGCATGCAGAAAAGGTCTTCTGTAAGTTTTTGTTCTCAAGGTGGCTTTTCAATTGAGGACAGAGTCTTCAGAGCTGTGAGCAAAGCGTTCAGGCAGTCACCGAACCAGTGCAGTGCCAAGAAACTCCTCAGATTGGTGTTTGACTATACTATCCCATACTGCACTTAGAGTGGGAGTGGGGGGATTGATGCCATATAAGGAAATGTTCTGTGCCTGCCATGTACATCCAAGGTTTAATTTATCATTTAAGAACCCCAATGTTATTTTACTGGTGAAGTGAAACAGTGGCCTTCTACTCATCTTTTGATCTCTAAAATTTGTTTAATTTGTTTATCAAAATCACCCAGCTGATGAGCTGAGCTAGTGCAATTAAACTATAAGTAGGTATGGGAATACAGGTCTATTTTGATACTTTGTATTTAATCCCTTCACAACCAATGTGCACATTCCGTTTAAAGCAGATGGTATGTAAAAGGATAGCAAATTGTACCTCTGTGTTTTTGAGTTCTGCCAATGATTCTTCAGCAAAAACCAGGGAAATAAAATCTTAATATTGCTTGTATTTTTAAGAGCATGCTGTGGTACCTAGAATAAAACATTTGAAAATATATGTGGCCTAAACATTTTCTCTTGGCATTTAGCCTTTTTACAAGATAGCTTGTAAAACAACAACAACCATGTTTTGCTTTAAAAACATACAACAACAACTGAGATAAAGCTAGAAACATAAGACAAACTGGAATGGATGTTGGGTACAAAATATCAAAATAGAAGAACAAACAGAAATATTTATAGGATTAGCAACTGAAAAAAACTCTCTTCAAACAAGTTGAACATAATGACCTAGATCGCATGATCAAAATAAGCCACAGTGGCTTAAATAAGCCATCATGACTTATTTGAATCGCAAGCACATTAAATAGGATGCATGCAGACCTATTGGTCCCTGGCAACTGTGCACAAATTAGCCTATATGCAGTCTTGTTTTGTCAGTTTCCAAGTATGCCTACTCCACCTCCCCACTCCCTTTCAATAATCATTGCCTGGATGCAGCTTGTTGTATTGTCCGAACCCAGGTGGCATGGCTTGTTGGAGGAGGAAACAACCCTACAGTAGCCCATAGTTTATTTTAATCATACAAACTAGACTAATATTTTTGTATTTACAATATTTATAGGCTGCCCTGTAACAAGAAGTTCTCTCAGTGGCTCACAGGATAACAACAACAAATTAAAAATACAACAATACAAAAAATACAGTAAAATAAGACACAACATTAAAACCATGACAGCAGTCAGTGCTCCGAAAAGGAGCTGTGAAAAAGGGGGAGGAGTTAATATCTCCCCTTTCTGGAGCAGCTGGAGGCTTGGGGAAGTGTTGAAATGGTAGGGCACTGACAAATGTCAGTTCAACACTTAAAAGTGACAGGAACACATTGCCAAGGGGGAGATAGTGCCCCCCCATTGGTGCACCTTCTTTTGCCACTCCCCCCCCCTTTTCAGTCAATAATTCAGCAATTGGTCCCTGGCAACTGTGCACAAATTAGCCTATATGCAGTCTTGTTTTGTCAGTTTCCAAGTATGCCTACTCCACCTCCCCACTCCCTTTGACAGCTGAAACATAAATGGAAATTGACCAGGCACATATATATCGGGCAGCCGTAAAAGCGCACTTGTGCACTTGTGAAAGACTGACCAAAAAAATTAAGAAAATTACATGCATAATTGCACAATTTTTCTGGGGCCAGGGGGGAAAAAACTACCCCAACTACAAATTTTTGAGGCTCCAAAAAATAAAATAAACAACCCTGTGAGGTTAGGTTAGGACTGAGAGGCAGAGGACTGGCCCAAAGTCACCCAGTGAGTTTCTATGTCCGAGCGGGGACTAGAACCTGGATCTCCCGGGTCCCAGTCCAACACTCTCACCACTACGCCACACTGGGAATCCAGCAGCAAATGAAAAGGGGTAGAGAAGACGGGTTCTGCTGCAAAGAACACTGGGATTCCAGCTGCAAGACCAAGCGGGAAGGAGGGGCAGAACAAGCCATGGTGAGCCCTATCATCTGTTGCTAGCTTCTTCGCAGGGTGGCTTAGTGTGTTGTGCAAACGCAGCCAATGATTAGATTGGTGGGTGCTTCAGCCTCATGTAACAGGGACAAGAAAACAAAATGAAATGTCATAGTAAAAATGTCAGAGCTGAGAAATTAACATTAAAAATCTAATGTATAAATCCACCAGAAGGATAATTAGCACTTAAATTATTTAGGCTATTTGTAGACCCTACTTACATTTCATGAGCTATCAGACGCTTTGTGAATTTCCTTTGTGAATTTCTTGTCCCAGGCCAAATGCTATGATTATGGTCGATAACATAAATGTGTGTTTCAGAAGAAGAATCTTTACTCCTCCTTGTCCCATTTAAACAGAGTAGTCTCTGATATTCCATCATTACAATATTTATTCCAGATCAGGGAGCGTTGCAGGGGAAAGATCAGAATGGGAGAGAAACCAAAATTGATTGCACCAAACTCTCCAACCATTTTAGACTTAAAGTAGTGGGAAGGGATTAGCATTACCAGCTTCTTTCATTACAGGTAGTTCCACCAGGCAGGAGTTTTATACTAGGTAAGCAGGGAGGAGCAATTGGAAACAAAAGCAGCCATTGCCTAGCATTCATTGTGGTTCCTGTTTATGGATTCCTGTTTTATTTTTTTAATTGTGTTTGTTTGCTTGCTTGTTTGTAATGATGTTTAGGCTGCCGTTAAGATAGAACCTTCTCAAGGCAGCATAATAGATGTGTTCCTGTTGAAAACAGTATTACAAAAGAATAGGGGGCAGGCAGGGTAATTAAAAGGGGTAGGGCATGATGGTTGGTGCTAAGGAAGGTGTCCAGGGTCACACTGGTACCCATGAGCACCACGCTGTCTGCCCCTGGCCTAGATTATCCTAGAGGGAGAACTAACAAAAATGTTTAAAAATCTTCTCCCTGCCTTACTATGATAAAAAGGTATATCTTTTGTACTATTCTTACAAAGTGGCTAAAAAGAAAATAAAGTAACTAAACATAAGTAACAAAGTCAACTAAAAATGCCTACAAATTCTCCCCTTCTATACTGGGCTTATTGGCTACCCCTTTGGAAATGTCCAGCGTGCACTGTATATTTAGAGCTTGATTCCTAAATTCAATATAAGACTCAGTTCTACTTGTTCTGTTTTCCATTTATGCTCCCAAATTTGCTCATCACTAACCTCCCTTGAACAGCAGGAACTTGTTTTAAATGCATCCTTATATCTTGTACTTTACTGTACTACACAATGAAATATTTAATTTACTCTATCACTTGGTAAGACATGATATAGCACTAATGGGTACCTCTAAGTGGGGTCACATTATGTGCTAGCAATTTACAAATTTAATCAAGCACTGATTAGTAATCTGGCTATTAATATATCAAGTAAAATGTTTTACTGATGTTATTTCTATTTTCTAGCAAGGATTTATATTAAAATGCCTCCATACTCACAAATTTATCCACCGTGTACAACTAAGTGATATGGTGAAAGAAACATAAATCCTGCTTTGATCTTTTAAAAATCAAGTTCTCAATAGCTTGATTTTCAATGAACACACATTCAGGATTTGTTCTTCTGCTGCTAACTTTGGTACATTTTAGTGGGACCTTAGGTTATTAAAGGAATATTTCAGTCTTCTGGAAAACTAATGGCATGTCCATCACAAAAATAAATATTTAAATGTGATCAGGAAAATTACACGACTGCAGGGAAAAGTGCGATAAATTCAGATAATTGGTCCATCAGTCCTCTATATTAGCATGATATGGGGTATGGACCATCCATGTATATGTTGAAACTGTTGTGATATGTATCACATTCACAAGCTGGAGCACATTGTTTACACATGGAAGGGACAGAATGGCAGGTAAACAGGTTTATTATGTCTCTCTAGAATCTTGTGCTTTCGCAGGGGTTACTAAAGTGTGAGAACAATATGAGCTGGTCACATGGTTTGTATGTTCTGGTGACATACTGACTTGTTTGTCTGTCTGGAGCCATTTTAGAGAGGAGCAGGACTGTTCTCTCTCTTCACTTTTTTCTTCTGACTATTGCTTGCTGGACTTATGCAACAATGTAGCGTCTTTGCTGAGGTGGGGTAAAGCTCAACTTGCTCCACTGGAATAAATGCTTGCTATGCATTGTACTCTGCACATGGACTGTAACTAGGAAATGTATACTCTGTAGAATATTACTTTGCTAAGTAAATAAACAGGTAGAATAGACCTGTGGAGTTACAGAGTTTTTTCCTTGCTATCTGCAAATGGGGGAGCTGGCTGCTGGAGTCGGATTACAGGCTGGAAAGCTGGCTGGCTGATTGCATCCGAAACGCTGCACGCTGCACAGAGAGAGGGGGAGAAAGATCTGGATTTCTGTGTGTGGAATTATGGGCCTCTACACACGAACAGGATTTTTAATCTCCCATCTCGCACACACGGGGCTCGGCTGTCACTCACGCGCCATCAGAAACCACCTACTCCTGAGCTGGGAATGATTTTATCCAGACGTAGGAAACTCTGTAGTTTCCAAAAGGATCCCAGTTGGGGTCATATTGATACTGAATAGCTTCCATCTGATGAGAGTGCATGAGATTCTTGCCACTCCTAAAATATTTCCTGGTGCATGCACAGTAGTTCTTGTTAACAACCCATCGGCCTTCCTTTTCTGCTCTGGCAGACTATTTGGACTTCCACTGTGGTGGTTTCCATCCATCCTCCATCTGGTCAGATCAGCCTCATTGTCTCATTAACATGAAACTTTGGGAATATCCCTGCCATGCCTTCAGTATATTAAATGGACCCAGGAGTGCTACCCATATATATTACCGTAGATCAATTTTTGTTCTATCTTATACATAATGACAAGTTGAACCTACAACAAAATGTTGCAGTATGGAGCCCTCCTGTTCAGAGGCCCAGCCAGTCAGCCATCTCCTCTTCTAGGATTCTCAGTTTGATTCCCCTTTTCTAGAAAGCCAGCATTCTGTGGCCACTGAGCATATTCAGCCCCCATTGGGCTGTTTTTTGGAGAGGATCCTTACTGTTTCTAGTAACAAGAAACAATAGAATGGAAGAAAGGACAACTGAGAAAGTGACATAAGGCCCAATCCTAAACATGTTTGTCAATAGTAATTCCTGTACCTCAATTAAATTGAACTTGTTTCATAGTTATGTATGTGCAGGATTTCAACATTATATGATCCAGTACACCATTTTGTGTCCCTGTGAGGGATTGAGGCCTACTCAGGCTTGAGTTTGTTGAAGCCTGAAGGCCCAAACACTTCCCTCGAGTAGTTGAAGCCTGAAGGCCCAAACACTTGGATGGGAGGGGGAGTTTGAGAGTTTTAGTTCGCCCAATAGAAGTTAATAATAATAATAATAATAAATTTTATTTCTTACCCGCCTCTCCGTCTAGATCGAGGCGGGGAACAACAAAAATATAAAATACACAATACATACTATTAAAACATCTTAAAACATCTTAAAAACATCATAAACAACATCATTAAAACATCATTAAAACATCATTAATTAAGAATTAGTTCTCCTGTGCAAGGTCACATGATTATAACCTTCCATTCCTGGGAAGGCTATATATGTGGGGTGTGGTCAGCTAGCAGTTAGTGTGTGCTGGGAGAGAGCTGGAAGCAGCAGCACAGAAACAGCAGAGAGAAGCAGAGAGAGTGAAAGAGAAACTGGCTGCATAGCAGATAGGTAGTCTGAAGTTAACTGGAGAACATTGGATTGTTTGTTTGTTTGTTTTGTTTTATCATACTTGCTTTTGGATTATAACCACTCTATTAAATAAAAACCCTAATATTATAAGTAAAGTGTTGTTGGTTACCCTGAGAGTTTGGAGTGACTTATTCACCACGTCTACAGCCTACACCCATGCTATTGGAAGCTGTAAAAGGACTTGATCTCCTGGAACGGGAGGGGCTTTGAGGAGAGGCAGAGATCTCCCAAAGGAAGGTTAAGGGGTCCCTGCAGTAGCGGAACCTTGACAGATGGTGGCAGCGGAGCGATCCTGAACAGTGAGATTAAGCACTCCAAACAGTGATTGGGTTTTTTTTTTACTAATAGAGCTGGCAAAAGCAGTGTATGTTTGAACTTCAGGACTGAGGAATAGGGACCCAGTGAGGCAATTAGGATGAGCCAGTATCTCTCCATGAACAAAACTGCCCTGATAGAGCAGTGTAAAAAGGACAATTTGCCATGGGAGGAGAAAACAGCAGAGGAACTGAAAGTTATGCTGATCTCCCAGGTGGCAATAGGAGGAGCTGCACCCTATAGCCCTAGTGTAGCAGGACCCCAAACAAAAGAATGGGAGCTCCGTGAACAGGAACTGCGGCGGCTAGTGGCAAAGCAGAAGGAAGAAGAGACCCGGTTAGAGTGGAAGAGGCTAAGGCTGCAGCAGGAGCAACTTAAAGCTCAGGAAGAACAACGCAAACACGAGGAAAAGGTGCGGGAAGAACAACGCAGACACGAGGAAAAGCTGCAGGAAGAACAACGCAGACATGAGGAAAAGCTGCACCAGGAGAAACTGCAAGCCCAGAAAGAGCAACTGCAAGCCCAGGAAGAGCAACGCAGACACGAGGAAAGGATGATGCAATTGAAACAGGAGCAGCCTGTCAGAGTTACCCCGAAGGACTTCACAGCATACACCCCAGGAGAAGACCCACAAGTGTTCCTGACCACTTTTGAAAGGGCAGCACAGAAGTGGGGATTGCAGGAGGGTGATTACATGAAGTTTGTGCCTAATTTAATCAAAGGGGAGCTGGCAGAGATTTATAATAGCATGCCAGAGGAGGAGGCTGTTTCCTATGCTCAGTTCAAAGAAACGGTGTTTAAAAGGTTCAGGTTAGGCCCTGAGCACTTTAGGAAAAAGTTTAGAGGGTTAACACCTCAACCTGGTAAATCTATGGTAGAGTTTGCAACAAAATTAAAAAACCTGCTATTAAAATGGGTGGAGGAAGCAAAAGCTGACAACAGGGAAAAGGTGCTAGAGCTTATGGCCCTGGATCAGTTTTATTTTCGGTTGCCCAGAGAAATAAAACTGAAGGTTAAGGATAAAGATTCTGAAACTGTAAACCAAGCTGCAGAAATGGCTGACAAATTGATTGAAAACCGGGAAGGGTTAGGCCCCAGGATTGAGTCTGAGAAGAAGGGGGGGAAATGGGAAGCCCCAAGTAAAAAGGAGTTTAAAAAACCTCCTTTTGATCCTTCTCACCCCAGAGACCGTGCCTGTTATTCGTGTGGTCAGACAGGCCACATCAGGAGTAGCTGCCCCAAGTTACAAGCAGTAACACCAGCTAACCCAGGTAGTCCTAAACCCGAACAAACCAAGCCACAAGGTGTAGCAAGCGTAAAAAAAACCTTATAATTGTGGATTTGTGATCACCAACAGGGAAGAGGTTAATAATCAGTTTAAAGAACCTGTTTATGTAAAGGATAAGACCATTATGGCAATGTTGGATTCTGGAGCTGATGTTTCTCTGATCCGAGCAGATTTGGTGACACCTGATGATTTGGTACCAGGAATGTCTATTGAGATTCAGGGAGTGAATGGTCCCTCCTTTGAAGTCCCAGTAGCAAGGTTATCCATAGAATGGAGGGGATGGAGAGGTCTGTATGAAGTTGGGGTGATGGAACCTCCAACCCAATTTGCCCCTATCATTGTGGGAAGGGATATAATGGGACCAGAAGCTCAAATATGTGTGGTAACCCGCAAGCAAAAGGAAAGGGAGGAACTTTCAAGACAGGACCAGGTACAAGCTGATGGGGTAAAAGAAAAGGTACTAGAGGTACAACCCACAGTGATTCCGGAAGGTCCAAAACCAACCCCAGACCCTCCCCAAACCGAAACAACAGAACAAGCCTCCATGCAACCTGTAGACCTGAAAGCCAGTGAAACAACCGAGGCAGGTGGTTCTGTGGAGGAAAAGGCGCTAGAGACCCCTTTTCCTGATTTAAGAGGAGTAGAGGAATTCAAGCAGGGAGTCCTCAGTGATCCTAGTTTGGAGCCTCTGAAAAGAGTTGCTCTCCCTCAAGAGAGATCCTTCTCTGAGGAAAGAAGGGAGCAGATTATTTGGGAGAAAGGATTGCTGTATAGGCTGTGGTTACCAAAAACCCAAGAGTTAACCTGGGAACCACTAAAGCAACTGGTAGTACCTAACCAATTCCGGCTAAGGTTGCTAGAACTAGCCCATGATGTGCCATGCGCAGGGCACTTGGGGAAAAACAAGACTAAACAAGGGCTCATGGCAAACTTCTTTTGGCCTGGAATTGCTAAGCAAGTAGCAGAGTACTACAGGTCTTGTGAAACCTGTCAGCGTGTGGGGAAGGCAGGGCATCACAGTAAAGCCCCTTTGCAGCCTTCTGCCTATTATAGGAGAAGCTTTCTTCAGGGTGGGCATGGATATTGTAGGGCCTTTCACTAAACCCACCCGCAAGGGAAAAAAGTACATCCTCACAGTGGTGGATTTTGCCACAAGATACCCAGAAGCTGTAGCACTAGCCTCTATAGATGCTCCATCTGTAGCTGAGGCTTTGCTAACTATATTTTGCAGAACTGGATTTCCCTCTGAAATCTTGACAGATTGTGGGTCAAATTTCCTCTCTGAGATAATGGAGTGTCTGTGGAAGTGTTGTGGGGTAAAACACTTGAAAACCACTCCTTATCACCCCCAATGCAATGGAATGGTGGAAAGATTTAATGCCACACTCAAAGGAATGATTAGAGCTTATGTAAACACACACCCAAATGACTGGGATGACAAACTGCAACACCTACTTTTTGCCTACAGGGAAGTTCCACAGGAATCAACGGGATTCTTACCTTTCGAGCTGTTGTATGGCAGAAGAGTGAGAGGCCCTCTTGATCTCCTGAGGGAAAACTGGGAAGGTAAACTCGTAGAAAACAAAACTTCTGTGGTGGATTATGTGTTAACACTTAGACAAACTCTAGATACATTCTGTAAAGTAGTTCAAGCCAATGTAACCAAAGCCCAAGAGGTGCAAAAGTTCCGGTATGATCAAAAGGCACGCTCTAGAGTATTTGAGGTAGGGGATCAGGTAATGATATTTCTTCCTCTGCGCAAAGACAAGCTTAAGGCTGCTTGGGAAGGCCCCTACACAGTCAGAGAGAAAAATGGATGATTTAACCTATGTGGTGGTTAAAGAAAAATCTGAAAAAAGACCAAAGGTAGTACATGTAAATATGATGAAGCCACACTATGAGAGGAGTAAAGTAGTTTTACAGGTGCAGAAGGTGCCAGAGGTAGTATACTTAGGGCAACAGGGTTGGAAATGGTCATATCACACCATTATGGGACAAGGTTGAAGCTATCAGAACCTGGGACATACCTACAACCAAGAAACAGGTCAGGTCATTCTTGGGATTTGCTGGGTATTACAGGAGATTTGTTCCCCATTTTGGTGAAATTGCTGGACCTTTGACTGATTTAACCAAGAAATGTAAACCTGACAAAATTGTGTGGACTGATGAATGTCAGAGAGCTTTTGATAGACTAAAGGATATTTTAAGCTCAAAGCCTGTGTTAAGAGCACCTGACTTTGAAAAAACCTTTATTGTGGCTACAGATGCCTCTGAGACTGGCATAGGTGCAGTATTGTTACAAGACTATGACTCTGTTAAACACCCAGTAGCCTACCTGAGTAGGAAGCTTCTACCCAGGGAGAGAAACCTGTCTACGATCCAAAAGGAATGTCTGGCAGTAGTGTGGGCTCTGGACAAACTCAAGCCTTATGTTTTTGGACAAGAATTTACTTTATGGACTGATCATAATGCCTTGCAATGGATACAAACAATGCAAAATACCAACTCCAAGCTTCAGAGATGGTCTTGGAAATTGCAGGAATTTCAAATGAACATTGAACATGTGCCTGGGAAGGAGAATGTGATAGCTGATGCTTTGTCTAGGAAATAACCAAAAAACAGTTGCCTTTTTGTGTAGGTTAACGTTTCACAATTCTCTTCTGTAAAAGGAAAATTGTTCCACTTGAGAAGAAGGGGGGGAAGATGTGATGGATTGAGGCCTACACCGGATTGGGTTTGTTGAGGCCTACACAGGCTTTAGTTTGTTGAAGCCTGAAGGCCCAAACACTTGGATGGGAGGGGGAGTTTGAGAGTTTTAGTTCGCCCAATAGAAGTTAAGAATTAGTTCTCCTGTGCAAGGTCACATGATTATAACCTTCCATTCCTGGGAAGGCTATATATGTGGGGTGTGGTCAGCTAGCAGTTAGTGTGTGCTGGGAGAGAGCTGGAAGCAGCAGCACAGAAACAGCAGAGAGAAGCAGAGAGAGTGAAAGAGAAACTGGCTGCATAGCAGATAGGTAGTCTGAAGTTAACTGGAGAACATTGGATTGTTTGTTTGTTTTGTTTTATCATACTTGCTTTTGGATTATAACCACTCTATTAAGTAAAAACCCTAATATTATAAGTAAAGTGTTGTTGGTTACCCTGAGAGTTTGGAGTGACTTATTCACCACGTCTACAGCCTACACCCATGCTATTGGAAGCTGTAAAAGGACTTGATCTCCTGGAACGGGAGGGGCTTTGAGGAGAGACAGAGATCTCCCAAAGGAAGGTTAAGGGGTCCCTGCAGTAGCGGAACCTTGACAGTCCCATTGAAATCAAGGGGACATGTGTGCTTTATGCTAGATTGCACCTCTTCTGTCAACTGGCAACTATGTGTATTTCATAAGGGGGGAATGTTATACTTTCCTGTATTCCTGAGCAATTTTGAAAGATTACTTTGTCAAATGTAAGGGGCACAGAAGTCATGGTGAACAGTAAATAACTAGAATCCAGTTTGGCATTTTCTCTGACCTTTTCTATGACAAATCTATCCCAGACTCTTTTAAGGAATCTAATTGCATCTCAACCTTTTTTTTTTTTTAATCCTGTTTCCAGCATGCAACTATGGAGCATATCACAGTGACCAAAAATGAAAAATAAATGAACAGTTTCCAACAGATAATTTCATTGTAAGAAGAGAAAGATAAGATCCAGAAAACCCAGAAAGGTTGAGATTCAGGGTGTTGTTGTTTTTTAATTAAAAATGGGTGTAATGGGCTCAGTGTTCGAAACTCTTCCAAAAGGATGCAGTCTGGTCAATTTTCCCTCTTCCTTCTCCATTTTTCTCTCTTCCTTCCCCATTCCCTTTTCCTTGTGTGTCATGTCTTTATAGATTGCAAAGGTCCTGCAGGCAGGAACTGTCTTGTTTAGCTGATTATACGTAAGCCACTCTGGGAGACTTTTTTGGCTAAGGAGTGGCATAAAGCACCTCAAATAAATAAACTTCAAATAAATAAACTCTCCAAGCACTTCCCTTCTTGGTTCCATTTATTTCAGTGGAAGAAAGTTGAAGAAGTATGCCTAATTCTCACATTGCTATCAATGTGATTTTACAGTGGGTACCCTGTGCTGTCTATGACATTACCTGGGTAATGTAATGTTACCTAGTGTTGTGGTTATCCTTTAATGTGTATTCTTAAATTACCACAGAATAGTACAATGATTGTGTGGTAGCTTATGTAAATCTGGTGTAAAATGGTCACAATTAATTATGTATTGAGCTTGTTCATTATGGGAACCATTTGCAACAATGTGCAGTAGAGATCAGTGAAATCTTACTGATCTCTGAATTGTTCATATATCTAATTAGATAAACAGGCAGACCACTTCCTCAGCACTCTTGTACTGAATTCCAGGAAAATAAAACCAAAAGAAAAATGTCCCATAACATAAATTGACAAGCGATGTAATGGCCAGGTTGTTTCTTCCCTCAGTCTCCTGCTACTTCCCATACTTAGCTAGTTCCCTTGATGTGTTACTTTTTTTTTCCAGGTAGTGAAATTGATGTTAGGTGATTAGATTAGATGTTAAAGGGCCAATTATATATAAAAAATGTAGCTTTCAGTAAGATATAAACATGGCTGTGAAAAACTTGATATGATCTCTTGAGTTACCTCCAATAAATAGCCCCCTGAGGGTGATTCCTGAGTGCTTCTGACAAGCAGTAAATTAAATCACTCTTTTTCCTATATGCATAGGCTAGATCTGATGTTTTTAAAAGGGGAGTGGGAATTTGTGTGATGGGAATTGCTAGGGACTACTGCTGGGGTTCCTAAACTTTTTCGGCTGGAGAACAAATTCGGAATTTTGAATGAGCATTGTGGATACTCTCTCAAAATGGCCACCATGGGGGGCTTGCCCATTCATAAAATGGCTTCCATAAAAATCAGGAGGGACAGGGAGTCTGGCAGGCACGAGACCCCAGTATACAGATAGAGTTTAGTAGAACCTGCTATTCTTAACTACAAATCCCATTCTTGGTAAACCTCTATAATCAAACTGTGTTGGCTACTTTGAATCATACTCTACTGCCAAAGAGTATGTATACTCTTATTACTGTGTTAAACAAGGATACAGCTTTAATGTAATTGATTCTTAGGGAATGTGGTTTCAAAGCCAGTCAGAGGGAGCCTAGGTTACTAGGCAGGCCTCCTTTCCTCCCTTGACCACGTGTCTATCTGGCTATTGAAGTAACAGAGGCTCATTGCATGGCTATCAGCCCAGATTTGGTGCTAGGTTAGGTCAAAAGATCAAAGCATCCTTAGGCATTAATATTGCCTCCTCATCTCTTAAAGAAGCACAGTATCCTGCTCTACCTAGTTATATGGAGTCCCTGGTCTGGATGCCTCAAGATATTGCAACATGGAAAGCACTTTGATCTCCAGACCCATGATGATGATGGTGATTGCTGTTGCTGTCATTATTATTACTGTACCATTAATGTGCATGGTGCTTTACCGAGTATAAGAGAACAGTTCCCTGCCCCAAAGAGCTTATAATCTAAAATGTAATATAGAGGCGACAACAATTTTTTTAAAAAAAAATCCAAAATCCCTGCAGAAAATCCCTAATCATTACTGTAGAGAGCTTTCTCCACTGCACTTCAGCATGTGTTAGAAAAAGACTTTCACATGGGGTACACAGGTAAAGCCAAGTAAAATTTACCACTGCTCTGAAAACAGAGCAACAGTGCAATCCTATGCATGTGTGCTCAGAAGTAAGTCCTATTACGTTCAATGGGACTTACAGGAAAGTGTGTATATTTTAAAGCAATCTACAACACTGACCATCGCATCTTGTGGCAGCAAATTGATTATGCATTGTGTGAAGAAGTATCATGTAATTTAGGGATAGTTGTGAAATGCTGCTCCTTGCTAGAAGAGGAGGTAGCAGCAGCAGCACCAATGCTAGGATTACCTTACTTAATTGTTGATATCTGGTGTTTTTCATGGGGTGGTGGTGTCAGTGCTTGCAGGGCAATCTCTTTTTGTTTTAAAATTGTCAGGATTGGCACAAATTCAACAGATGAAGCTTACCCACCCACCCGACACCCACAAACATGGAGCTTCAGAGAGAAGGGGAAGTTTCTTGCATTTCCTTCCAACACTGTAACCTCACCTGTTAGAGGCACAGAGTCAGCTCTATTAGGAAAAATCTTTGGCAATATAACGATAGGAATCATGTGATAAATTCCCTCATTCACCTCTCCATTGGTCCAGGCCAGCACGCACGCTCACGCAAACATCCTTGCGTCTGTTCTCTCCCTGCTTACTGTGGGTGGCCCTTGGAGCCTAAGCAGAGCTATCTTAAAGGGGCCATGCAGCTAAGCTAAAAGTTTTAGCCCATGGCCCCTTTAAGAGGCAGGGGAATTCGGGACTCTGCATAACAAAGTGGGAAGCCGTGATGACTTAAGGGTTTTCGGGACGGTCCCAGCATTTTTGGGGCAGTTGCAGACTATGCCTATCACATAAAGAAAATTCTCTCCACTGGAAATCTACAGTGTTGAGAGTAAATAGAGTCTTTTCCAGTTACCCTCTAGCACAGGGGTCCCCAACCTTTTTGGACCCGTGGACACATTTGGGAATTTGAGAAACTGCTGTGGGCACCACCACAAAATGCGTAATCAGTGGGTTGCTGCTTTGGCGTCTACTTGTCACACCGATGGATCTTAGACTGTGTCATATTCAGCAAAAAAAAATTGTTTCATGTCTATTGGACACCGCAACATCTCTTTAATAAGGGATTATCTAATTCAGCTAATTACTGGCAGTGTGATAAAGCTAATGCTTCTTTTAAACATATGTTTTAGCAATGTCCAGTAGTTGCTTCTTTGGGGAGGAGATTATTACATAGATGCATTTTGTACTGGAACAGTCCTTAATATCCACTGATGTTATAGGCTTGTGAAAACGCGCCTCGCCGGGCAGAAACGATGCCGAAATTGTCCCCGCTCACGCCCGGCGAGGCCTTACCTTGGTCTTTGGGACGGCTCACCCTCTCCATGGCTAGCTGCCCGCGCGGTCCGTTCCATCCCGTCGCGTCACTTCCGGGACCGGAAATGACGCGACGGAACCCTGCGCAGGTGCGCTGGACCCCTGTGGTGCGTTCTGCACCTGCGCAGGGTCCCGTTGCGTCATTTCCGGTCTCGGAAGTGACGGACGGGGCAGAAGACGCCCGATCGAGCGGCGCGGAGAATCTCTCCGCGCCGCTCAGAAGATCGGGTTGGGTCGGCGCCGCCGCAGAGAATCGGGTCGGGGGCGCGACCCAGCCTTGGAGGCAAGTCTAGATGTACACACTTTTTAAAATTATTTACCTGCTTCATGGAAATTAACAAATGGAAGAGGAAATGGATTTTCTGTGCCCTTTTGACTGCTAAAAGACTGATTTTACAAAGTTGGAAGGAAACACCTCCTATAATGCAATGGATTAAGGACATAATGCTTTTGGTATATGAACGGGTGGCATATAGGCCCCTTTTGTTGAGGGCCTCTCCACGGGTGCCATTGGAGGTGCCCATGGGTACCAGGGTTGGGGACCCCTGCTCTAGCAGCTTCATTTCTACAGTTAGGTAGTGAAGTGTCCCAGTATCTTGGCAGTGTACAGCTGATGAAAATTAAATTATCCCATTGTATTATGTGATAAATCTGCTCTGCTAGTATCAGAGTAAGGATTGGCTATCCCACCCTTTTCACAGATGGCTAGTCATTCAATCCTCTTCAGAGGATTGGCTCAGTTGGCTGCAGCTCACAATTAGCTACGTATGTAGGTACCAATCTTCAGAGATAATTGATTGTGTTTTATAGAAGTTATTTTTCTTCCTTCAATTAAATGATTTAGTGTAAGAATGGTTAATATTTATTTATTAACTCATTTATTGCTACGGGAGGAGGGTATATCCAGAATTTTTGCCAATACATATTCATCAGTCATAACCATCTCTGTAGGTATGAGGAATATACATTTACTGTTTGGAAAATAAAAGTGGGAAAATAAGTAAAACTAAGAAAATTCTACAAAATAGCCTTGGTGGTATGGGGAACATATGCGGCCAATGGACATATTTATAACAAGATTTCTGTTTTCATATGCTTTTACACTTAAATGTGAAGTGAAGAAATCTCTGAACAATGTCCAAATTCAAACTAATTTCGATGAGCTGAACTGATAATTAAAAACATGAATCCAAAGTTTTTGGTGGAGTCTTATATATATAAGACTGCCCTTTTGAAACAGAGGACACTCATAATCTTCCCCGATCATCTCGTTGTTTCTCATACATGGATGGAAGTTCCACAATCATTCAGTGCAATCCCATCAGTTTAAGTTGTTCTTTAGTCACATGCTCAATACACATAAACATACAATACTGTTATGTGCCATGCCTTTGCCCATGCTCTAGACACTAATTAATGGGCAATTAGTGCACTTCAACCAGGAGATTCTGGTGAGAGATTTGTTGGGGATTTGGGGAAACTGGATTAAGCTTGATGCATGTGAAGTTCTGTTTGCCAACATGCTTCCTAATGTTTCCCTATAATACCTGCTCAACCTCTATATTAGTGAGAAACAATTACAGAGACACCACAAGTCTCTAGTGCTCTATTTACCAAATGAAACAATGCTTTCAAAGGCTGCAACTTTCCATTGCTCAGGAAAGGGAGAGCCTGAAACCATATATTTAATTCTCTTACAATAAAGACTTACCGTAATAATTCTACTTTACTTAACATTCACTTTAAACTTACGATGGAATACATAAAATGTATTCATTTGAAATATACAATAGGCTGGCTATGATCAGTGATTTTCAGTGAATTTACATCCACTCTATTGCATATTTCAATGTTCTCTCCTTTATTCCCCTTACTAATGAACTTTTTAAACAACTTTTAAAGACCTTGGTAGTAATTCTGGTCCTCGTAAAATATCGAAGGAACCCCTTACATGTGCATATATTTCATCTGAAGGTGAAATTCTGCTATTAAAAATCGAATATACACTGCTACTACACATGGGCACTGAGATGCTTATTTCAGATTCTGATTGCATATGCATTGGCCTGTAAAAAGAACTTGCTTATTTCTTTTCATCTTGAATCTGGCAATCAGCATTCTGCACAGTTCAATTATTCCGAGCCTATGATTGTTTGGACTTTCTCAGCATGTTATAATATTATATCTATAAAGCACTGATTTTTATTTTAATGTATCCAGTAACCATGATGGTCTCATTTTATGTTTGGCCTTGGGCGTTTGCAATAGTTTTGTAAAATTAACTATAAAACTTCTGTACCTTGCATAAGGGCATATCTGGATTAGTAGCTATATTTACGCAGAGTGACTTTGTTGTGAAGAGAAATGATCTTATTCTTGAAAACATGTTATTTATGTTATATTTTCCTATCTGAATGGCTCCCTCTAAGTTAAGCTCCTGGAAAACTATATTTGTACATGTTCAGCCCATGAAGTGGGCCATACCCTTGATTTGGTTTTTACTCTGAGCTGTGAGATCAGTACTCTGAAAATTGGGGAGAGGGGTGTCCAAGTAATCCCATTGTCATGGTCAGACCACTTCCTGGTGAGATTTGAAATCATGGTGTTACTTCCCTCCTGGGGGAACCATTTGGATGGTCCACACCAGGGAATTGGTAGAATCCAATGGATTTCTCAATGCTCTTGGGGATTTTCCAGTGGAGAGAGCTGGTGATCCAGTAGAGGCCCTAATCTCACTGGGTGGGTTCACACAACACTTTAATCCCAAAGTGGTTCTGTAGCCAGCTCTTTTGGGTGGTCTGAGGATTGTTTACATTCTCTCCAGTGAATGGAGCCCTGGTCTTTTCAAGGACCTGCTCTGACCTTTCTGCATCGCACTTTGAGGACAAAATCGCTTGTCTCCACAGCAAACTTGATGCTGTTGTTAGTGCAGCTCCAGTCGAGGTGTCTGACGCCACCATCTGCCTGATTTTGTGGGATGAATTTCAGTTGCTGCAGCCTGATGACATGGACAAGGTGCTTGCATCTGTGCAACCAGCCATGTGCCCTTGCAATCCTTGCCATCCCTGGCTAATAAGAACTAGCCAAGGGAGTATGCCAAATGGGTCCAGGACTCCAGGGAGGGTAAGCATCTTTGTGTGAAGGGGTGGTTCCTTCAGGACGCACTAGTGTGACCACTCTGGAGAAACCCGCTCTGGACCCAATGATATTTGAGAGCTACCACCCAGTCTCAAATACCCTTTTCTTAGGGAAGGTATTTGAGAGGGTCATGACGGAGACGGAGCAACTGCAGGCACTCTTGGAGGATACTGGTTATCTAGACCCATTCCAGTCTGGGTTTTGACCTGGTTACGTGACCAAATCAGCCTTGGTTGCCCTGGTAGATGACTTTTATCAGGAGAGGAACAGGAAGAGTGTGTGTGACCCTGTTAATTCTGCTCAATCAACAGTTTTTGATATCATCGACCATGGAATCCTCCTGGATCGACTCTGCGGGCTGGGCATTGGTGGCACTGTGTAACAGTGGTTCTGGGTCTTACCGGACCATTCCTTGGCTCCTTGGGAATTGAGCTATGGGCTGGGGTTCCTCAGGGTACCATCTTGTCCCCAGTGTTGTTTAACATATGATGCTACTGGGGGCAGTTGTTAGGGGATTTGAAGCCAAGTGCCAACAGTATGCTGATGATACACAGCCTTATCCCCCTGTGACATCTGAATCAGGTGAGGCTGTGCAAGTCCTGGATCAATGCCTAGACTAAGTGATGGGCTGGATGAGGGCCAATAAACTGAAGCTGAATCCTGGCAAGACGGAAGCCCTGTGGGTGAGTAGTTCCCAAGTCTGGGAGATAGGTTCATTGCCTGTTCTGGATGGGGTTGCACTCCCTTTGAAAGATCAGGTTCATAGTCTGGGAGTACTTCTAGATCCATCGCTGTTGGAGGCCCAAATGGCCATAGCAACTCGGAGTGCCTATTACCAGCTTTGACCCGTATGCTAGCTATAGCCTCTCCTGGTCAGGGATAGCTTGGCCACAGTGGTACAGGTCCTAGTAACCTCAAGACTGGATTACCACAATCTGTGGCTGCCCTTAAGGCTAGTCCAAAAGCTGGAGCTAGTGCAGAATGCAGCTGCTCTGCTGTTGTCAGGTGCTGCTCCTTTTCAGCATGTAACTCCTTTGCTGAGGGAACTGCATTAGCTGTCTATTTGCTACTGGGCCAGGTTTAAGGTTTTGCTACTAGTGTATAAAGCCCTAAACAACTTGGGACCAGGATACTTGAGAGAGTGCCTTCTACCTTATCAAACTGCCCCGTCATCAAATGGGATGCTCCTGGTGGCTCTGCATGGACTTATGGCCCGATTGGAGTCCATCCGGAGTAGAGCCTTCAGTGTGGTGGCTCCCTTTCTGTGGAACTCCCTGCCTCTGGAGGTCAGGCAGGCACCAACATTGTCTTGTTTCAGTGCCTGCTGAAGACATCTTTATTTCAAGAAGTCTTCCTTGATTGACCAGCCACAGTTTTTATTGGTATTCTTTTTTTTTTAATGTTTAATATGTTGTTTTATTTTTATATGTTCTAATATGGTGTTTTCATTCTTTTTATCTTTTATTGTTCACCACTCTGGGATCTGTTTAGATGTGGAGCAGTATATAAATATTGTAAATAAAATAAATACATACATACATACATTTGTAACACTTGCATTATAACAATAATTGCCTGGTGGCAAATATCCCCTTCTTGGGCAAAGTGTTCAAGTGGATAGTGGATGTAGAACTCTAGTCACTGTTGGATGAGACTTACTGTCTGAATCCATTTCGATCTGATTTGTGACCTATTTTCAGCACAGAAACTGCATTGCTCACCCTGCTGGATGTCTTGTATCAGGAGGACAGGAGTAGTGTGGCGCTGCTAATTCTTTTGGACCTCTTTGTGGTTTCCAGTACCAATCGATCATACTTTTCTTCTTGATAGGCTGTCTGGGTTAATGATTGGGGATCACTGTACTTCAGTGCTTCTGCTCTTACTTAGATGGCTGCTTCTAAAAGGTGGTGCTGGGAATTTAGTGCTCACAGGGGCCCCATGGGATTCCATCTTGTCTCCCATGCTCTTGTATATCTACATGAAACCATTGAATTAGGACATCAATAGACTGATGACATCTAGCTCTGTTTCTCCTTTTCATCAGATTCAGGAGAGGCAATGGCAGTACTGACTCAGTGTCTGGAAGCAGTAATGGACTGAATGAGGGCTAATAAACAGAAGCTCAATCCAGACAAGATGGAGGTTGTGTTGGTAGGTGGTTTGTTTGACTAGGGAGTTGGTTTTCAACCTGCTCTAGCTGGTTACACCCCTGGGTTGTGGGCATTGTACTGCAGGCTTAATTAACTGCACACCCCATTCCATTCCATTCCATTCCACTGACTTGGCTACCCTTTTAGCCCAATCCTATGTATGTTTTCTATTTGTTTGTTTTTTGTTTTTGTATGGACTGTAGCTTCAGTAGTGAGCAAAAAACAGATTCCTTGGTAGAATCCTGGTGAAGTGTTTGCACAAATTAAGTTATGGGAATGGTGAGTCAATGAGATCTTGCCCATAACATGAAGGAGGTAGGGTAGAGTTGCAAAAAACACAACATCTGTTTTTTGAAGAGTTGCTGGAAGAAGGAAAAATGAGGAGGGACTGTTGTGTGGAGGGGAACAGAATGTATATGATCTGGTTGTAGTTTTCTAAAAAGGGAATGCTTTGGTGATATTAAAGTAAATGCTAGTAATTCTAAATTTGGAAGTGTGTATGTGTGTGCACATGCAAATTGGTGTCATGGTCCTGTGCCCCAGATCTTTTAAGTACCTAACAGCACCCTTGCTCTGTGGTTCTGTTGGTTTTATTATATCTGGGGTTTTTTAATTGAATGGCACCCTGATAGACCTGTTACTGAAAAGTGGCTTATACATTGACTAAATAAATGATGTATGCTGAGCATAATGTATGCTAAACATAACTGTGGAATACACAATACACAAAGAAGCAAGTGGTATATATTTGGTGCATTACATTTTCATGACTACCTAGAAATGATAATCACTTAGAAATGTAATCCCCAACTGAGGATAGTTGACATATTGTTTCCCTTGCCCATCTGTTCACCAATCCCAAGGTCAGTTCTCTGTGGATGAGAAAAAACTACCTAGCTGCCGCTCATTCCTATGGAGAAAAGTAAAGGGACTCATGGACAACCTACTTGTGAGGGCTGCCTGCTTCCATTGTTGACAGCGATTGAGAATCAAACCTGCACCTTTCTGTATAAACCCAGGCTGGGTTGTGTTTCTGGGTCACACTAGAGTGTGTGAGAGTGCGTTGGAGGAACTGGGCAGAATGTTGGAAACTGGTTTTTACTGTAGACAGACAGATTTACTTAAGCAACTGTTTTCCTGTTTTTACAGCTTGCAGGTCAGGATTTTATAAAGCATTTGCTGGGAATATAAAGTGTTCCAAGTGCCCTCCACACAGTCAAACCTTTGTGGAAGCAACATCTGTGTGTCAGTGTGAAAAAGGTTACTTTCGAGCTGAGAAGGATCCACCAACTATGGCATGTACCCGTAAGTCTGATCCATACTGGTGTTTGAAATTCTTCCCTTGTCCCTCTCATTATCTAAAAAGGATAAAAATAGCACTTCTTTTATATTCCTCTCACAAAAGCTAAAAGTATGGGAGCATGTTTTTGTTAATCAAGAATGCAAATCAGGTTTTCACTTATTCCCAGTACTCCTTTAAATGAGTGAAAAAAGCCCCTCAATCTGAAGTGCATTAAGCAACAACAACAACACAGTCGTAGAAAACATTGCAACAACTATTTTATTAACAGAACGACCACACATTTTGAATCTGGGTACCAGGATATATAATATAGAGAAAATAACCTTGGACAAGATATACATTGAGATTACTTGATAATAAATATCAAGTTTCTGCCCAAAGTGATATTTCCCTCCTTTCCTCGGGCTTGAACAGAGCATTATAACTATCCAGCAAATATCTTCCTGACACATTGGATAAAAAATTAAATATCCCAAAGCAGGGGGGAAAGAAGCATATAATCAGTCATTTGCAGGCATATTTGAAACCTCTAGCATGCATATCCTAATTGCTTTTTTCCTAGTTATAAAATAAAAGTTATGAAAATGAATGAACACGCACGAAAGGTGTACATGTGCTGCAATATATCTATAATATATGTATCTTGAAAATGTCCTTGAGAAGATAAATACCAGCCCCTTTTGAAATACCAAAATATAGGCACAGTGTTCAGATTTTAAAATAGGGCTATAACATTGTGGATCAGGCTCAAATGACCAATTAAACAAAATCAAGCTATTCCAATTCCCTTAAGCCATCCCTTAAGGCAGTCCTGGCTAGCAAGTAACATAATCCAACTGTATAAAAAGACATCTGGAACTTCCATTACAGAACCAAATACAAGGTTTTATAACTGCAGCCCAACATCCAAGGTGCTTCTGGTCCAAAAGAACAAGACAATACCTGACTTGGGAAGTCACTTGAAAGCTGGGACCAAAGACCACTTGTCCTGCAGCCTTTGCAACAAGAGCAATTTAGGTCATTTTATACTATGGCTTGGGACCATATCCCCTGCCCACTCTGCCCCCAAGCTATAGCTCCATCTAAGAACATACCTTCTGTTTGATAAACAGCGTGCTCTCTGTGAGGTTTGTTAGTGGGCTATTGGACGGTTTGCATCAACACAAGGCTGCGGTACCTGCAAGAATGGATAATACGAATTTCCCCCATTCCATTCCTTTAGTGTTCCTCTGATGTGCTTTATCCTCTATTCCATTATTACCACTTCTCTTTTAACTCATTTTCTTAAATGGTTTCTGAAATTGGAGCATGCGCTATTTCTACAGGGCAGGGCAGTATTCCCCTTCCCACCTTGGTCTCCCAGCAGAGGTGGGTGAAAGAATTTCTGGAGGGATGGCAGGTTGAAAGTTGCATGACTTTCTGGTGGGGGTAGTACCTACAATTCTGTGAGGTGGAGAGGGTAGTTTTCCTGTCTCCCCCATTAACTTTTTAAAAAGTTCAGCTGCTGTTCCAGGTTGTGTCAACAACCCAGCTGCTGAGATCTCTGTAAATCTCTGTAAATAGGGCCAGAATGCCTCTGCCAGAAGAGGACACATGGTCACCCTGGTTCCTTCAGTTCATTTGCATCTATTTCACCTCTGCATTATCAATGCATATGTGTATATTGATAAAACAGTGCAAAGAAGGATATTGATGGGATTGTATATGTATGATCAGATCAAGATTGCTTCTTCGTTGCTTCTTTGCAGTGTTTTATCACTGCATGATGATGTCGTGTCATTCCCAGGGTTATTCCTGGGGGAAGAAGATAGCTTACATGATAATGTAGTGTCATTCCCAGGGGCATTCTAGCCCCTTTTTTAAAGCACTCAGCAGCCAGGCTGCCAACTAACATTTGGAGAGGCAGCTTAGCTTTGCTAAGTTAAAGGGGGGAAGGCAAACAATCCTTGCCACCTCATAGAATTATAAGCAAGTATCCCACCCACCCAAATGTTCATACCACCACCCACATGAATGTTATGAAAAACATTGGGCATTTGGGCCAAATGTTCAGCCCAGCTCTGCTTTTCAGTTCTTTCTAGAGAAGCCACTTATGGATTGTCAAAAAAGAGGAAGTGCATCAGCAAAAAGAGGACAAAAGAATATAGCAATTTGCATAAAATATGCATATGTTAATTTATATGTATAGGTGCAACTTTAGAAATAATTATTATAATTTAAATAGAAATATATCATGTGGAAGACTATGACTAGGTGACCTGTGCTCACGCCTGTTCAGTCTGCTGTTCAGATGCTAACTGTTGATTGGCAACCGTTCTTATGGATCTTTATCTTTAATCTGGAGCCACTCTGGTCTGGGAGCCTTTTTTGGCTGAAGAGCGAGGTAAAAATGCTGTAAATAAATAAATAAATAAATTGGACAGGCCAGCCATTCAAATAGAGGATGCCTTCAGATAGAGGACAATCCTCTGGCAGCCCTTTAACTAGAGGACTGTCCTTGGTAAAAGAGGACACATGGTCACCCTGGTTCCTTCAGTTCATTTGCATCTATTTCACCTCTGCATTATCAATGCATACAACATCTTCATAAACTCATTGAAAAAATCTGGATAAGAGAAGAGATCCCAGAAGACTTCAGGGATGCCATAATTATCACCCTCTTTAAGAAGGGTGATAGAACAGACTGTGGAAACTATCGGGGCATTTCTCTCTTAGCAACCGCAGGTAAAATATTTGCTAGGATTCTCGCAAACCGTCTTCTATCTATTTCAGAAGAGATCCTCCCTGAAACTCAATATGGTTTCCGCCCCTCTAGAGGGACAGTAGACATGATTTTTACTGCACGTCAGCTCCAAGAAAAATGCCGGGAGCAAAATCAACCCCTTTATATGGCATTTATCGATTTGGCTAAGGCCTTTGATACTGTAGACCGTACAGCTGTCTGGACTATCCTTATGAAAATTGGATGCCCCAATAAATTTGTGAATATCTTGCGACTTCTCCATGACAACATGACGGCAACGGTTTTGGACAACAACGGCTCTCATGGTGCTCCATTTAAAGTGGGATCAGGTGTTAAACAGGGATGTGTTATCGCCCCAACATTATTTGCCATTTTCATCGCCATGGTTTTACATCTTGTCAAGGGGAAACTTCCCACCGGTGTGGGAATTATATATCGAACAGATGGAAAGCTTTTTAATCTCAGCAGGCTGAAAGCAAAAAGTAAGGTAATTACAACCTCCGTTGTGGAACTTCAGTATGCTGATGATAATGTGGTCTCCGCACATTCAGAGGATGATCTCCAAACTATCAATGCTTTTGCAGAAGCATACGAAAAACTTGGTCTCTCACTTAACATCAAAAAAACCAAAGTGCTTCATCAGCAAGTGCAAGCCAATCCTTTGGTGATGCCATCTATCCAGCTTGGCGGGACAATACTGGAAAATGTCGATCATTTTCTCTATCTTGGCAGCTATCTTTCTGTTACAGCTAACATCGACAGTGAAATCCAGCATCGTCTGAGCTCCGCAAGTGCCGCATTTTCTCGAATGAAACATAGAGTGTTCGAGGATCGGGATATTTGTAAGAAGACCAAAACACTGGTTTATGAAGCCATTGTATTACCAACTTTATTGTATGCCTGCGAAACATGGACTATCTATAAACGTCACTTCCACCTCCTTGAAAGGTTTCATCAACGTTGCCTCCGGAAAATCCTGCGAATTACTTGGGAAGATAGGCGAACAAATGTCAGTGTACTGGAAGAAGCAAAGACTACTAGCATTGAAAAAATGATCCTTCAACGCCAACTTCAGTGGACCGGTCATGTTGTTCGAATGCCTGACTGCCGTCTCCCAAAGCAGTTACTTTACTCCCAACTCAAGGATGGAAAGCGGAATATCGGTGGTCAATATAAGAGGTTTAAAGATGTTCATAAGGCTAATCTAAAAAAATGCAATATAAACATCGAAAACTGGGAAGCTCTGGCCCATGAACGATCTAAATGGAGGTTGGCCTTTCACAAAGGTTCCATGGACTTTGAAGAAGCCCGAGTGCAAGGTGAAAGGGAGAAACGTGCTAAGCGAAAAGCACGTCAAATGAATCCTTTACAGGACCATCTTCTATCTGGTAACCTGTGTCCTCACTGTGGGAAGCTGTGTGGATCTAGAATTGGCCTCCACAGTCACTTACGGACCCATCGCTAGAGCCTACACAATCTTCTTTAGAACTTCCTCCTTTTATCCCGGAAGACAATCTTACTCGGTCACGAGTGATCGCCTGATGATGATGGTATATTGATAAAACAGTGCAAAGAAGGATATTGATGGGATTGTATATGTATGATCAGATCAAGATTGCTTCTTCGTTGCTTCTTTGCAGTGTTTTATCACTGCACATCAATGTGTGGAGTGGGGAGACATAAATGAACTGAAGAAGTCCTAATAGATTGCTTCCACTTTGAAAACAAGACTAGGTAATTTGGAGCACCAAAATCTGGGAAGAAATTCAGATGAGAAGAATTTCAGAAGTGTCCCCACCTGCAGGACAAATGTAAAGAAATCGTTATATTGCTCCTAGATCCAGGGATAAAAAAATAGCTTGGTCTAAATAAGCCCACAACTTTATAAATGTGTTACGTGTAATGAACGCCACATTTACTTTCCGAATCCCTTCCTCCATTTGGGTACCTATTACGCCTTAAGTGAGAGAGCGAGCAGATCTTGTCTCCCTTGGATGGGACGCGGCCTCACCCTGGCTAAGAACCTCAAACAGTCATACACACTGCCGGTCACAACCCACCCATCTTAATGGATTGCCAATGAGAGCTTCCTGGTGATACAAAGCCCTCCACACATTCCAGTAAGACTTGGTGAATCAGGCAGGCCCCAAGGACATTCCTGCTCAAGTTGTCCTCACACTGAAAACCATGTCATGACTTATCAGCCTGAGGACTCTTCACATGCCTTGGGATATTCATCATGATCCCAGACTTTCTCCCTCAGTTCCTCCACATTATGGGCCACCTGTTGTGAGTTCAATTCAGGTAAGGTAGCAGAAAGATCCTGCTCAGCCTCAAAGTGACAAGCTAATTTCATAGTGCTATGATCTGGGGAGGATGGGTTGTTATACTTCCATGAGACTGTGACCACAACAACAACTACTACTTTACTATTACTTCCATATTATTGTTATTATTGTTGCTGTGCACTTAAAAATAGACTTACATACTCAAATACTTAAGAAGTGTATCTTCTCCAACACCAGCCCGTCAAAAGCAAGACATTTTTGAAACTCAAAGGAGTTTCAAAAGGAGTGCAAGATATAGCATGGGCATCTGCTGTTCAGAAATAAACATCATAAACACCTTGGGGTATACCATGTTCCCTGAATGTGTCCAATATAGCTTTCTGGATCCTGGACCGTATATAATGCTTTTCAATAAAATAAATTAGTCAGGTGTTAGTCTAATTATTAGATCCTTACTGCACAAAACTGGAATAGTAGTTGAAATGCATTAATCATTTAAAATCATTGCTGTACTTCGTTGCCTAAACAAAATATATAGCATAAGGAAATTCCTGAGCGTATTGCTCACAGATGTCTGCAAAAAGGTTGTGGCTGCCAGTTTTTTTTTCCAATGTGACATATAATCTATGCATAATTTATACATGATAACAAAGCAATCAGGCCACATTCATAAAAATCCCAATGACACATAATTTAGCAGAATCTGAGGATTAGAATTAATTGTCTCTCTTTGTTCCAAGTTCTAAATCTTAGTAAATGATTCACTGCATGTCATTACAGCTTAATATTTGCATGAAATCACAGTTTAGATTGCATAATTTAATGGCAATTAAAAACCTATTTAGTCATCATGCAAATTGGCACAAGGGCCCTTGAGTATGAAGGGTGTCTATTTCTTCAGTATCTGCAGGCGGACATTTATAAACTTTTAAACATTCCTACCACAATTGATAACAATTTTCCTGTTCATAGCATAATGAATACACAATAAATCATATTTGTTATAAATCAAGTCTCAGGTCCTCTGTACCTCACCTTGCTGCAAAAAAATATTATCATTAGCAAATTGCAAAAAAACCCAAAAACTTTTGCATCATTTTTCACTTCAGATACTATGTAGGAATATACATCTACACACTAATAAGGATAGTATAAAGCCATGTTGGCACTGATTGAAGTTAGTATAACTTTGACCTCACTTAAATCCTGTAATGCATTAAATTGAAGACTGATTCACACAATACATTTCTTATTCATGAAAGTAGTCCCGGCCATATCCAGGTACATGTGTACAATAGCAAAAATAATTGCACTGGTTAGCTAAAGACACAACATGTGTGGTAGCAGTCTTCCATGTATATATCCCTAGCTTTTGGGGAACTAGGTGTGCAACCAGGATCTGCACATGGTTCCTTCTCCAATCCAAAGCCCTTTTGAAAAAAGCTAAGATCCTGGAGACTGGTTAATCAGGAGGGTCTGGGCTAAATTAAGCTCCCTAATTCCCCTCCCCCTTCACAACAGATTGTTTCAAATTTTCATTTTAAAAAAAGCTTTTAAAAAGTTCTCTGTTTACACAGTTACATCTGCTCCATGCTTACTCCATGGAATTAGAAGAAAGTGTCAATTGGGCAATCATAGATAAAAGTTATGGGTGAGAATTGTGGTATTTTAATGTAACTTGGTCCTGAGGGTTTAAAATCATCTATCTTTTCGTCACACAATCTAGATCCAGTTCTTCAATAGTGCATGCCAGTTTTGTATTTTATAATAGTTAAGAATCTTGCTTCATCAGGTATCCAAATCTTGCAAGCCCCAACCTGAATCTTCTTAAGTTCTGTTCTTTATCATGGGTTTGTCTTTGTTTTCGGACTTGTTCTGTTCTGATTTTGTCCTCAGTTCCTATACAACATTTTACATGTTCCATAATAGTGGTGAGAGGAAGCATTAGTGAAATATGTTTCTACATGGTTCTAGGTTGTGCAAAAAGGGGAAGGGGAAAAATATTTCCCATTGTTCTAAATTGTTTCATTATAGTCTAAGTTATATGTTACATTTACACTACAACCTTCTAAATGTCTACTCAGAAGTAAGTCCCATTGAGTTCATCAGAACATACTCCTAGGTAAGTTGTGTATAAGATTGCTGCCTTAATTTGTTTTTATAAATCAAGAAAGGGTCCGGGTTATGTGGATTTAAAAAAAACTATTATGCACTAGCTCTTATACAAACTATTTTCCTTTTCTTAGGGCCTCCTTCTGCTCCAAGGAATGTTATTTTTAACATAAATGAAACAGCTCTCATGTTGGAATGGAGCCCACCAAGTGACACAGGAGGGAGAAAGGACCTCACCTATAGTGTAATCTGTAAGAAATGTGGTTCTGATGCCAGCCAGTGTGAGATATGCGGAGGAGGGATCCGATTCATTCCAAGACATAGCGGGCTAATCAATTCCTCAGTGACGGTGCTTGATTTTATATCCCATGTGAACTACACTTTTGAAATAGAAGCCATGAACTGGAGTCTCCGAATTAAGTTTTTCACCCAAGCAGTTCACAGCTATCACAATTACCACAGACCAAGATGGTAAGTGTGTATTATTTGTGTATCAGTTAAAGCTTATGCAATCAAATATAATTAATAGTATTTTGTAAGTTATTAAAAGTAGATATAAGCACATCATGCTTATATAAACACTAAATGCTCTTCCATGGTACTATTTTTTGGGAAATGATTTCAGAAAAACTGGTAAGACTTCACAGTGTTCGTTAAAAACAGATTAACTGAAATTAATACAAAGCTGATGTATGCTTAATTTTCTTTAGGTATACCTGAAGCGCTATACATTTTTTCCATTTTTCCTTGTGGAGTTACTAATGGCACAAACCACTGAGGTTTCCTTCTGTGCAAGCTCCATTCGATTCAATAGCATTTATGCCACAGTACTTCTCGGTTGATTTCATCTTAAATATGCAGCTGTCAACCTATTGGGGTAAATCGTAACATTTCCATTGATTTCAGTGCCCGGAGTCTCCATGCTTATGTATATAAGACATGTACTTCAAATATTAAATATTAATATAGATAAGTGATACATGGTCCATGAATTTAATTTCACAAAATTTACCACTCTACCTGCATTGGTAGGTACAAATTAACGGCTCTCCTTAAGTAGAGCACATTATAATATTTTCACCAAAGTGTTGATGATATTAGTAATGTAATTCTCAGAAGTATTCAAAGGTATATACTAGATGCTGTACCAGTCCCTGTACAGATGGGCCTTGTAATATTTTGCACAACTCTGTGTTGATATAACTTGTTCCTTGTTATAGTGTTCCTAATATACTATAGCATTTTCTATATGAAATGCCCATGTAGAATTTGTGATATTATGGTGTGTCTCTGATCATTTTTATGTGAGAATATTGTCAAAACGTTTACTGCATGAATTTAAGAAGCTATTGATCTAATTAAGCAAGCAAGGTCTGGGATAGAAGCATTTTTCTGTATGTGTGCTAATATGCCTGTGGATATACATCCACACACACACTATGTTTCTTACCTGGACCCTATTAAACAGAATAGATGCACTTTTGCAGTAATTCCAGTAATTAGCTATAAGCTTTTACAGTTCCAATAAAGATCCACAGTTAACAGATTACAATGTTATTCCTTGACAAGAATCAGTTCATGAGCATCATGACAAAAGACCCAACCATTCTTGGTTTCAGCACACAGAATAAGTCCCAATGAGTTCACAAGTCCAGAAGAAGCAGGAACCCTACAGGTTACCACTGCATTGTTCCCAGAAAAAGTGTACTGCTGGTTGTTCTGGCTTAAATACAGGGGAGTGGCCGCTAAAGATCACTATTTGACATTCGATCCTGGAAGGCAAACCTTGCTCTCAGGCAGTTGCTACGCCTCACTGGACACCTCTGACCCACCCTCTTCAGTTGTCAATGCACCAAAGGAGACATCCCCAAAACACCCTTTCCCACAGAGACCTTCTGCTGCTGCCCTGCTCCCATGGAAGACATCCCTCATCAAGAAGCAGGGGCCTCTGTCAAAGTCAGGTCTCCCAGCTGTAGAAGATAGGCCATATCAGCATCTTGACTGAGTCTCACATTGTCCCAGCTCATAAGCCAGTGGGAAGAACTGAGTTGTCAGGCATCTGGCTTCCCACGGCTGGGCCTGACTCTACAGCTTCCCCTTCTGACTCAGAATCAGTGTCATAGGCTATAGCTCCCCTCCACCAGACTGGGGCAAGGTCCCACAGGAAGGGTGAAATTAGTATTGGGGAAGTGCACCATGTGTTATGCATCCCATGATCCCAATTTCCCCTCCAATTCCTCCAGGCAGCATTGGGAGGGAAAGGTCAACTACTCCCTCCTTCGCACTGTGCCAGTCAAGTCCAGGGCTGGATTAACAGCTTCCTGCTCACGTAGCCTCAAACCTCAGGAGTCAAAGTTTGTTAGTCTCGTGCTATGGTGCCGTGTGTGTGTTTGGGGTGGGGGTTCCAGCCATTTGTCCCCTATCCCCATGGTTCCTTGTGTGCCTTCAGCTTTACACAATATAGCTCCAAATTACCAATACTGGGAATAATAATTAAATGTTATAATAATTAAATATTATAAAAGGTAGAAAAATCATAATGGTAAGTGAAATGAACAGTAATAATTAGATGGAGTTTACATGAGCCTCCTTCTTTAATATATTTCCCTATTGCCCTCCTATACCAGCTGCTTTTGGTGGGGAGGGCTTCTATGGACATTTATTTTGTCCTCCAAGTCCTTATATTAACTGTGTTTCAATTTACTTCACATCTTATCCTCTACCTTGCATTTCCCCAGATTTCTGTTGCACTTTCATCGTTAAAACATGTTAATGTGTAGCCCACAGTTTTAGAATATCTGTTGTACTTCCTATATAATTTCTACAACAGCCCAAAAATCTTCTCCACCAGGACACTTGCATACTTTTCCTTTGATCTTTTAACTATATTGTCTTCAGTGTTTCGTCTTCTGCAAAATGTCTTAGTAACAAACATGGTGCTAGCTTCATAAATGTGTTTTATGGAGGCTTGCCATTTCATTTATCACCATATGTTTTTCTGCAAAACTCTTTCTTTATGTCCAAATAAACTGACTGAAACTCTGAAAAGTGATCCTTAAATTCTCTGAAGCTTTACCAGTAACATTTTAGTAATGTAAGAATTATTGTGGGGAATGCAAGCAATGTACACACTTGGGTTTTACTGTCAAGCTATCATAGATTACAAAGGCATAGGCCTTTCCCTGTTTGGATAAACTACAGTGAAAATCAACATGGTTATACAAAAACCAGACAGTAGTAAATATATATATATATATATATATACACACACACACACACACACACACCTTTTTTTTAAAAAAAGGTACATGTACATCTCATGTCATCTCTGCCCATACACATTTGCACAGAATTCCTAAGCATTTGTGCCAGCTTATATTTCTCTCTGTTGCTATCATAAACCGTGGTAAAGGAATGAAGAGATGTAGGTACTTTGGATAGGTTTAGGGATTTTTGGAACTTTGGTTTGGTCAAGGAACTTTGGAACTAGGTCTACTATGTGAGTTGATCCTAAAGCAGGGGAGAGGAACCCTTTTTGGCCTGAGAGCTGAATTGGCTACGAGCAAGCATGCCAGAGGGTGTATGTCAGCAGTGGGCAGGGCCACACCACAAAGTGGATGGAGAAACACCAGTCCTGCTGTTTGGCTCCCCAACGTTGTGCTTGCCCAGACCCACTTGTACACACGCACACTCACATACACAACCTTCCCCAACCCCCGAGGTTGATCACAGCGGGTTCCCCCAGCCCCAACCGGCATCCTGATGCTCCCCTCTCCCCTCCCTGCTGGCTTCACTGACCCTTCTCCCCAAACTGGCTTACTTCTGTTCATCCTAGTTTTCCCCACTGCTCTCCCATGCGCCCCACCCCACTCTCTTTATTTAGCTCCCCCCAGCTCCAGTTTACTCTTTTTGTTTCCTCCCTTCTTTGGGGTGATGGGGAGCACCCCAAAAGGAAGCATTGTCTTGCACCTGTCCACCATCTACATTTCCTAAGATTGTCTCTGAGCCTCATGTGTGGCCCAGAGGCATTCATTGGAAATGAAGATTGCAGCAGCTGGAGGCCCTCACTTTGCTTTGTTGCAATCCCAGTTGATGGAAAGAAAATTGGTTAAAAAAATTTTAAAATTGGGAGGTGTAGGGCACCTTGATGGGTATTTAAAAGTTATCTGGGGGCACATTGATGTATATGAGCACCATGTTACCAACCCCTGGTCTACGCTGACTGGCAATGACCCTCTGTGATTTCAGATAATTTCTGACCATTTCTATGCCTGGTCTACACTCACTGGCAGTGGCTCTCTGCGATTTTGTTCACAGTTCTACCAGGAGATGCCTACCCCTGCCACTCCCCCCGCTAGAAGAGAGTTTGGAATGAGGAGACCTCCAAGCCTCTTTGTGAAATGTTATTGGACGTGAAACAGGGTTTGAGCTCAGAATGGGATGAAGCTTAAATTAGTAGATTTGAGTGCAATTCAAACTGACCCAAATTAGCTCAGATGAGAGATGACCTCATTCTGACTCAAGCCATTCTGACTCAAGCCATTCTGACTCAAGTCATTCTGACTCTCATTAGAGATAGTAACTTTCAAATTATCATGTTAAGTTACTATGGAAAACTGGATGCAACTAGTTTTCATTCTATCCAGTATCATATCCATCCTTAGCCCCTGAGATCGAGTGAGCTGTGTATCTATATTAAATGTAGTACTATGTGGAGAATTTATTGAGCAAAGCATTGTATATAAATGACATCTATAGAAATGAAAACATAGATCTGGTTTTTGCAATTTGGTCCGGCATTGTACAGAAATCTTTGTGAAGTTGATACACTGAACCTTGTGAAGCTGTTGAAATTGTTCTGCACCTTGAGTGTTTTTCCACCTCAAGAATGAGCCACCTTGTGTTATATATTTCCACCACTGCAAAGAGCCAAATTAAAGTAATCAGGTTCACTTCATTTAGTTGGAATCTTTATGACTGACTGATACAGTTAGAAGAGTCATTACTGAATGATCTAGCCTCAGTTCAGTACAAGATATTCCCAAGATAAGATTGTGACTTCAATACTATAATTAGAAACCTTTGCCACAATACTTAATTGACCGACTGCTTCAGTCACATTAGCAGCCTTCTGTTTTCCGAGTTTACCTAAACATTTCTGAAAGGGATTTCAATTAAAACACGATCGCTGGTGTTCTGACAAGCAAACTGAAGGCTTCTTTCCCGTTCCTAGCAAGAGGAATTAGTTTGGTCAAAAGCAGTAAAAGAAGCCATTAATCATGGCTAGTCAGTCTGGAAAAAATTGTGCATGTAGGTGTAGGTGTCATGACTTTCACACAAACCTTTAGGGAGCATGTTCAAAGTGAAGGACATGGTAAATTACAAACCAATTCTGCTGATGTTTGCTGTGGGGTCTTTAAAGCAATTATGCCCATAACAGGTTGCTTCAGTTCACTTGCTTCTTAAAATGTAGTTCCTTCATTATGCTTCATAACCCCTTCTCCCTCTATGAATATGTGTCCCTTCAATATAGATTTGCCTAAGGCTTTTGGCCCTGTGACAGATTTCATTTATATACTCCAATGGCATTAAGCTGTGCATGTTAGAATAGTGTTGAAAACAGATTTAAAATTACCTAAAGTTTTCATATCTTTGCAGCCTTTAGAAATCTATTTGTTTTACAGCTGAGTTAGCTTCAAAATGGTATTTCTAATAACAAACGCTCACCTACTCCTGACCAGATTTTATAATGAAGAATGCTCATCTTCCAGCTCCAGTTTTAGATTACATTTTTGAATATGCTTTCACCCCTAAGTAAAATGCAAGCCTGCCTCCTAGGAAACAATAACAGAAAGAGATTGTTGCTGTGAAAAGATTAACTTCATTTGGGAAATATATAGTAAACTTTCCATTTTGAAATGTGTACAGCATGCTTTCCATGCTCATGCACAAGTATACCTTAATATTTTCCCCCAGCACAGACATTATGCCATAAGGACATAAAAGAGTCATGCTGGATCAGACCAAAGTCCATCTAGTCAAGCATTCTGTTCACACGGGAGTCAACCAGCTGCCCACAGAACACCCACAAGCAGGATATGAGTGCAACAGCACCAACCCGCCCAAGTTCCCCAGGAACTGGTGTACCCAGGCATTCTGCTTCCGATATTGGAGGTAGCATATAGCCATCAGGACTAGTAGCCATTGATAGCCTCATCCTCCATGAATTTGTCCAAACCCCTTTTAAAGCCATCCAGATTGGTGGCCATCTTGTGGAATTCCATAGTTTAACTATCTGCTATATGAAGATGTATGAAGATTTTATCTGTCCTGAATCTCCCACTAATCAGCTTCATGGGATGACCCAGGGTTCTAGTATTATGAGAGAGGGAGAAAAATATCTCCCTATCCACTTTCTCCACATCATGCATAATTTTGTACATCTCTATCATGTCTCTCCTTACTCACCTTTTTTCTAAGCTAAATAATATCAGCTGTTGTAACCTTTCCTCATAGGGGAGTTGCTCCAGCCTCTTGATCATTTGAGTTGCCTTTTTCTGCACTTTTTCCAACTGCAATACGCTTTTTTAGGTATGGTGACCAGAACTATACCCTGTATTCTAAGTGTGGTCACACCATGGATTTGTATAAGGAGAGTATGATCTTGGCACTTTTATTTTCAGTTCCTTTCCTAATTATGCCTAACATGGAATTTGCCTTTTTCCTAGGGATGTGCGCAGAGCTTGATCAGTGGAAGCGGGGTGAACTCGCCCCACGCAACCCCCTTGAGCTCCACGCGACTTACCTTTCCCCGGCTCGGCTCATGTCCTCGCGAGACGAGCCGGGGAAAGGAAGTTCCGGGTCCCTGGCGCTAAGTTATTTATGTGAAAAACAGGGGAAACTTCCTTAAAACGGCCACGTTTTGCGTAAGCGGCGCTTTGTTTTTCATTTTAAAAACAGCATAAAATACATTACACCTAACGTATTTTATGCTGTTTTTAAAATGAAAAATAAAGTGCCGCTTACGCAAAATGTGGCCGTTTTAAGGAAGTTTCCCGTTTTTCACGTAAACAACGTAGCGCCGGGGACCCGGAAGTATAGCGCCAGGGACCCAGAAGTCCACCAAGCGCCTCAGCGTGCGCCTCAGCTGTCGCTCGCGGGGGTGCGAAATGGATCACGCGGCGGGGGTGCTCACTGAGCACCACGGTAAGTGCACAGCCCTATCACAGCAGCTACACACAGAGTTGACATTTTCATCAAGCTATCTACCACCACCCCAATATCTCTTTCTTGGTCAGTCAAAGCTAGCTGAGATCCCATCAGTTTATACTTGAAGTTGGGATTTTTTGCCCCAACATGCATCACTTGGCACTACGTTGAACCGCATTTGCGATTTTGATGTCCATTCTCCCACTGTGCAGAGATCCATTTGGAGCTCCTTGCAATCCCTTTTTGTTTTAACCACCCTAAATAATTTGGTGTCATACGCAAACTTTGCCACTTCATTGCTCACTCCTAATTCCAGATCATTTTTTAATAAGTTGCAAAGCATTGGTTCCAATAAAGATCCCTGTGAGATCCCACTGTTTGCATCGCTCCATTGGGATAATTTACCATTCATTCCTACTGTCTGCTTTCTGTTGTTTAACCAGTTACTGATCCATATGAGGACCTCTCTCTTATTCAATGACTGCTAAGTTTCTCAGGAGTCTTTGTTGAGGGAGTTTGTCAAAAGCCTTTTGGGAGTCCAAATAAACAATGTCTACATGTCCACATCTATTTTATTTATTTATTTATTATATTTATACCCCGCCTTTTTTCCTGCAAGGAACCCAAGGCGGCTTACATTATCCTCACCCTCCTCTCCATTTTATCCTCACAACAACCCTGTGAGGTAGGTTAGGCTGAGAGTCAGTGACTGGCCCAAAGTCACCCAGTGAGTCACATGTTTATTGACATTCTCAAATAATATAAAGGGTTAGTGAGACAGGACTTACCTTTGTGGAAGGCATGTTGATTCTTTCTCAGCAGGGCTTGTCCTTCTATATGCTTACAAATTTTATCTTTAATAATGCTTTCAACCAATTTACCCAGAACAGATGTTAAGCTAACTGGCCTGTAATTTTCTGGATCCCCCTTGGATCCCTTTTTAAAAATTGTTGTTACATTGGCCATTCTCCAGTCCTCCAGTACAGAAGCTTATCTTAGGGACATGTTACATATTTTTCTTAGATCAGCAATTTCATATTTGAGTTCTTTAAGAACTCTAGGATGGATACCATCTGAGCCTAGTGAAGTTATGGGATGGCAAACAGTATCAAAATTTCAAAAGGCTTGTCAAATAGGTACAGGCAGTCCCCAAGTTAAGAACGTCCTACAGACAACCCATACTTAAGAACGGACTTCTGGGTTCCCCGGCGCTACATTGTTTACGTAGAGTACATAGTGTAGCATACTACGCAATTTGTGTAATTTACGCAATTTGCATAAATGCTGATTTTAACGTATAGAACGCTATGCTGTTCCGTCTTACATACAAATTCGACTTAAAGACATTCTTAAGAATGGAACTCATTCGTAAACTGGGGACTACCTGTATTTAAAAATGAGTAATTGTTTTGCTTACCTTGGGGTAGTCCCATTAAATGGTAACTATTCACTGGGGGATTGTTCACACCAGGAGTAGGCAGAAGATAGATTGGAATCTACTGGTAAATGCCTGGGTGATTTTCTGTAGATTGGCAAGGTTTTCTGTCTCCCAGTAGTTTAAAAATAGCAAGTAAAATTGAATATATATACACGTGAAAGGGTTTTCTCCTGTGCAGCACCCAAACTGTGGAATGCACTCCCTCAAGAACTATGATTGGCTCCCACTCTCTTGGCTTTTAGAAAGGGTGTGAAGACACGTCTTTTTAATTAAGCCTTTTCAATTATGTAGTTGTTTTAAAAGTTCTAATGTTTTATTGTTTTAATTGTCCTTATTTTTTATTGTTTTAAGGTGTTATTGTTTTAAATTGTTGTGTACTACCTTGATGGCTTTTAAACAAATAGGGTAGCACATAAATGTTTGATGATGATGATGATGATGATGATGATGATGATGATGATAATGATAATTGTGTTAATCACTTCTTAGCCTCAAGCCTCAGTGTTCCTCACCTGTAAAATGGGAGTATAGGCAGTCCCCATGTTACGAACTAGTACCATTCCTAAGAATGTCCTTAAATTGAATTTGTATGTAAGTCGGAACACCATAGCATTCTAGGGGGGGGGGGTAATCGCCATTTACGCAAATTGCGTAGCTTACACAAATTGCGTAGTATACTACGCTATGTATGCTACGTAAATGACGTAGCACTGGGGGACCTGGAGGTCCATTCTTAAGTATGAGTCATCTATATAAGTCAGATGTACTTAACTCAGGGACTGCCTGTATTAATTAATTGCCTTTGACCAGGACTTTGTGCAGTTCCACTGGCCTCTTTGTGAATTTTTGTGTTAGAATCCCTGATCTATAGTAACTCAGCAGTGTATTTGTATTTGTATATACAGTGTACGGCTCATACGGTGCAGTAGGTAATTGACTTCACTGCCCGCCCTTTAAAGTTTAAGGGGTTAACCGTAAAGTTTTGTCTAACCATTCTCCTTCTTCCTGTCCTCAGAGCAATCTCAATTTCGGTATACCATATTTTCATTCTCTTTATATCTGTTGAAAACCCTGGCCTTTAAAGATTTATTAATATCATTCACTGTATATTGAAATAACAGAAATCCTACTTGCAAAGTTGTATAGTTGAATACCATGGTCTTTTCCACCTCCTTCAAAGATTTCATCAACGTTGCCTCCGGAAAATCCTGCAAATTACTTGGGAAGATAGGTGAACAAATGTCAGTGTACTGGAAGAAGCAAAGACTACTAGCATTGAAAAATGATCCTTCAATGCCAACTTCAATGGACCAGTCATGTTGTTCGAATGTCTGACTGCTGTGTCCCAAAGCAGTTACTTTATTCCCAACTCAAGGATGGAAAGTGGAATATCGGTGGTCAGTATAAGAGGTTTAAAGATGTTCTTAAGGCTAATCTAAAAAAATGCAATATAAACATTGAGAACTGGGAAGCTCTGGCCCATGAACGCTTTAACTGGAGATTGGCCTTTCACAAAGGTTCTATGGACTTTGAAGAAGCCCACATGCAAGGATGATAAAGGGGCTGGAAACAAGGCCCTATGAGGAGAGACTGAAAGAACTGGGCATGTTTAGCCTTCAGAAGAGGAGACTGAGGGGAGATATGATAGCACTCTTCCAGTACTTAAAGGGTTGTCACACAGAGGAGGGCCAGGATCTCTTCTCGATCATCCCAGTTTGCAGGACACAGAATAATGGGCTCAAGTTACAGGAACCCAGATTCTACCTAAACATCAGGAAAAATTTCCATACTGCAAACAGAGCAATAAGACAATGGAACCAACTACCTAGGGAGGTGGTGGGCTCTCCCACTCTGGAGACATTCAAGGTGCAGCTGGACAGCCATCTGTCAGGGATGCTTTGACCTGGATTCCTGCACTGAGCAGGGGGTTGGACTCGATGGCCTGGTAGGCCCTTTCCAACCCTACTTTTCTATGATTCTATGATTCTACATCAAATGAATCCTTTACAGGACCATCTTCCATCTGGTAACCTGTGTCCACACTGTGGGAAGCTGTGTGGATCTAGAATTGGCCTCCACAGTCACTTACGGACCCATCGCTAGAGTCTACACAATTTTTTACAATTTCCTCTTTATACAATTTTCTTTTGTAATTTTATCCTGGAAGACAATCTTACTCAGTCACGAGTGATTGCCTACTACTACTACTTTGCCTACTATGAAGTCTAACTGTAAAACCATAGGGAAACCAATCTGTATATACTAGAATATATAAAGAAAGCTATCAATTGTTTTTTCTTATTCCAGCTTATTGTCATGTCAATTGTTTTGTTGTATGAATTGGCACTCCACAAATACACACCTGCTGAGATTTCCTCAAAACTGGATTGGTTATTTCTCTGGATTGGTTATTTATTTACTTAAAATATTTCTAAACCGCCCTTCATCCAAATTGATTCCAGAGCCATGTACAAATGGCATAAAAATTATTATAGCAAATACAATACAATAAAAACAAACTTCATACAAACAATGACTGGAGAAGCAATAAAACTATAAAGCAGATGGAGGGAATATGACCATTTAAAATGCCATCCTCAAATGAAACCCTCAAGGCACTGCTTCTAAACCTGATAGATAGATCCTTGCACAGAACAATGGGCTGCATGCATACTGTTCTTTAAAAACATGTGCAAGCATACAGCAGCTGAACTGATGACTAGGGTTTTTAGCTGTCAGTTTTATCATGTGCACAAATCTACATAGTGCTTGCTCTCTTTGAAGACAAAATTAATGAAAATGTGGGGAAGGTATAGTCAAGGTCCAAGGAAACAAGTTTTTGATTAAAATTGGAAACTTAAGGCTTGAATTAAAGCTGGTAGGGTTAACTGAACAGTAGCACACCATTGCATAGTAGTATCAAAAGTTCTGCAATTGTGCTTCTGGCTGGAAGAAGAATAGAATTAAGATGTTATGAGAACTAAATAATACACAAAAGGATTACAGAATAAACTGGGTCAGCAGTCAGCAGGTTCTTCATTAGAATTAGGAAATTGATAATTGTCTTGAGAAATGAATCATCATTAAGTGTCAGGCATCAGCAAAAATAATTAGGTAATTAATTGAGTAATGTACTAATCGTATGATTGGTTAACAAGATTACATATGCATTATGTATGTATTTGGCTATAGAATGAAATTTGATGAAAATGGATCATAGGCAAACAAGGGAAATCATATGCTAGATATGTTATTCTGTTTGCAGTATGGAAGGGAAGAGCCACAATCCGAACCATTTCTACATAAATAAGAAACAGAACCTCACTTATTCATAATACCTTGTGTGCAAAAGAGAGAAGGAAGGGCAGTAGGGAAAGAGCAATTCCCTCAGATTTACTGATCACATGGAGGTTTGGGGGCAAGGGTGACAGCTGGATTCAGTCCCCTAGTCCTTCCAAAAGGCAATTGGCACTAAAAGTGACCACACCAACTGTAAGTATTCATGTACAATTATAACCCAGGAAGGATCACCATTTACAAAGGTGCTGAGTGCATAGCTTATTATGCACACAGTGGCAGTACCACTTTGTGGGCTTATATTGCATCAGGCTTCTTTGCTGGTTTCGAACATGTGACTTTTACGTACAATTGAACCACATTTAATCTCTCATTCTGATTAACACATTGTGTGACCTGTTATGCAATTCAGGGACCTGAAATCTGATCACATGAGGTACTAACAAGCTGTGTTGACAGTTTCTGATTTTTGATAGTTTACTATTTGGAAATATATGACCATTTTCTTACATGTATCCAAGTCAGTCAGGAAAAAACAACGGAGTGATCAAGGTGGCTAGTTCTTAGGTATATGCACTCTTCTCTTATTTTTCAAAATCAGATTGATTCAGTTATATTAATTAATGCTGACTTTCTGCTGAAGTCAAAGATCTATAAAAAGCTGATTTAATATTCTAAAAAAAAATACTTGGTCCAATATTTCAGCATTATATTGACTCATAGAATTCACATTTCTTCCTGAATAATTCACATTTCTTCCTGAATATTTCTTAATACACAGTCCATAGTACTGTTTATGTTTGATTAGTATAAATTAATCTATACTGTCATTGCCATATTTCAGGCTGCTATATTTATAATAGTACCCATGCCTTTAATAACTGCAGCATAATATGACATTCAGGATATGTGTCTCCTTCAGCCAGAGTGCTGTAGTGATAGAGACCCTATCAAACAGCTGTATACAGTATAATCACATCTCTTATGAGATGAGGTATTGGCAACTCTGATGGATAGCAATGAAAAGGGTGACCCATGTGCAGAAGCAGGCTGCTGTGCTTGCTTCTGTTCACAGACAATCTTAGTGGATGTCATTCTCACATGCTATCTGGATATTGCACCCCTGATCAAGAAGTCTGAGTTTCTTCCATATGTATAAGGGTAATCCAAAATGGATCATTGGGCCAGCCGTCCATCAGGATTTAATTACAACATTGGGAGACCACGAGTGCCTACATTCAGGGGCTTTTGAGCAACATGGATTACATTTTCTCATTTTTATATTTTGATACTGATTAAATCTTTTATGTAGAATTTGTGTTTTATGTTTGATTGTATCATGTAGAATCTTAGAAGTTATGTTCTTGTTATTTCTCATTTTGATTAAGATGTTTTATATTGTCTCCAAATCTATTGTGATTCGTACTTTTTTCTCCCTAGTTCATTCACATAGGCGTTGGGGCTGGACCTCTTCATACTTCAAATAAACTAAAATATGCCTATTCCCATTATAGTTAAGTCCTTTCTGTTCATCCATAAGTCCCCCAACATCTCAAATTGCAAATTTATACTATAAATGTTCTTGTTCAAACAAGGTCAAGAAGAACCAGTGTAATTTTAAGGGATTGGATTGATCACAAACTGATTGCTTATGATCAAAAGAAAAATCTAGTACCATCCAATCCAGAGTTAGACAGTGATTATCTTCATTTGTACTCAGAGACTGGGGGAAATAAACTAATATTGGCATCTTTAATTGCAGAAGTAGAACAAAATCATTGTGCCAATGTCATGGAAATTTTCTTTGTTTAGGAAAAAGCTCTGAGAAAATCATTCTGCTTCCCCTATAAATGATATTAAGCGATACTTAATTTTCTCTTGATGTCTTGTCATTATTCATATGCTTGATGGCATGAGTTATGTCTTACGGCAGAACATCAGGTACCTTCAAGGTGTTTTTTTTTTTAATGTGTTTCATATTATTCCAGACTTTTGTGAAGACTAGCGTAAAACTATGACTTATTAAACAATGAGAATCTGATTTCTAATAATTGTTCACTGAGATAGTATGGCATTTGAAATAATTTTAAGCGAACAGTCTTCATAATTATTTTCCTTAACAAAACAGCATTCAATTTGTTTTCAGATTTTTTAATACATCCATCTGTATCCAAAAGGGACAAATTGGGAGCATGAAGAGAATATCAACTTTCCCTTAAGATGAATCTAGTAATTCTGTAAGCATTTTTACAAGACTACCCATTGAATCACAGAGGTCACTGGATTCCATAGTCAATTATAAGTCATTCTTGCTCAGCCACCCTGTTTCGGAGTCTGGGATTACATCCATGTTTCAGACTCCAGCTTGTGACAGTGGCCATGAGTTCTTTTCATCAGTAATAATTGATTAGAGGAATCTAATCCTTGTGCTCTTCCCATCCAGAGTTGACAAACATGCCATTGTAACCTTGATGTTAGGCTATTATATTGTGTTACATATTGGGCTGCCTTTGAAAACTCTACTCAGAGGTTATGACATATGCAGAATGAAGCAGCCTACCTCCAGTGCTCTAGATCAGGGGTCCAAAAAGCATGGCCTGCTGCAGGCCATAGGTGGCACCCCAAGCCCTGTTTGGGTGGTGCCCAAGACCCCCAGCCTCTGTTGCCAGAAGAAACATGGTGGCAGACTAGCAGCATAATGCATTGATGGGATTGCTGCTTTCCTGCTAAAAGTGGTGGTAAAGTAGCTGGGGTGAACGGGGGGACTGCACCCCCCTGAAGCCTCCTGGATCACTGTTTTACCACCACCAATAGCAGTGATAAAGCAACAATCGGGTCAGGGTGGCTAGGGTGGAGAGAGGGCTGCAGCCTTCTCCCAGCCACCCTGATGCAGCCTGGATGGTTTCTATGTCAATAGCTAAGTCAGTATTTCAGTCAATAGCTGAAACATTTGTGCGCCCCTGCTCTCAACTCTAACATCTAGAGATTCCACTGGGATGAATCCTATATCCCTCTGAGCACAATTCAAACTACATTTTTCAAATCTACTAATCAGTCCATGTCTATTTATAATAGCCATGTTCTATCATTTATTATCCATCATTTATTATCTTTGAGCAAGGATATGGTGCGCTCTAAATTGTGCAATCTCTCTCCCCTTTGAAAGTCATGTGGACATATTCTGGACAATTGTTTTCAGACCTCATTTCAGTGACTGGATTTATTTGGGATTGACTTTAGAAGAGGCATTGGCTTGTTCTTTAAATCTTGTTGGAGTCTGTGGGGTTTTAGATATTTTTTATTGCTTTAAGCCCATTGTAACCTATCCTAAGCCTTAGGGGAAAGGGAGAAATGTACATTTATGTAAATAAAGATAGCTGAATCCAAACCATTTAGGCTTTCCAACAGCTCAGTAGATGTAATTTCCAAATAAGGGTGCTTACAACTGCAGTCTTAGTTAAATGTTAAAGTCATACACTTGTAAGATGTATTATGCTACATTAAGCTCAAAGCAGAATGTGTTTATCCAAAAAAGGGAGATGCCAGTTATGTAGTAATTCATTCCCTGGAGTAACTTAGCATTATTACAAGAACTTTAATTCTGCCCCATGTGCATCTTTATTCATGAATCATAATCAGAGACTTAATTATATGATTGAGTACTTCTGTTTCCCCACTGGTCCAGCAGTTGTTCAATAAGTCCTGTTGTTCTTATCTTTTTCATGTATGTTGCTATATTTAGAACATATCTTCTGGATCTTGGATATAAGCCATTAAAAACTACTGTGCAGAAATAGTGAATTCACTTGGTGAATTATGCCTCTTATTTTGATTTTTTAAAAATGCTTCATTTTATTTTGTTGCACTTTTTTCATTTCAGGAATATGAAACTGGCATTATGGAGTATAATGAGTACAGTCTAAGTTTAGTACATCATGCACACTTAATCTATCTTTGTAACAGGGGCTTTCAAACTTGGTTTGAGTCAGTCTCCCTGTCATGGAAGTTTTAGAAGACATACCAGTGAGAAAGCTAGACAAAAACTTTATTGTCTCTCTTAAACAAGAACAGAACAGACACAGGAAACTCAAGGCTTCACCCAGATACAACTAGGTTCAGTGCCTAAACTGTGTAAACTATATACTATATAATGACACTATCCATAGACTGCCTTAATTAAAAGTTAGAAATATATTTGAGCATTCCTTCGGTTAATTAACATGATGAACAACAAAAATCAGCTGCTAGTGCTTACTTCCATCTTATATTTGCAGACAGGCAAATTAAAAGAAATGGAAAGGAAAGCTATCTGCATCCATGAGAGAAGAAACCAAGTAGCATCTCCACTTCCTGGTCTTATCAGCTCAGACAGCTAAACTGTTTGTAGAGAGGTTCCCTTACTTTAACAACAAACTCCGCAACTGCTGCAAATGCGGGTCTTGGGACAGGATGGCCACATACCATGAAACTGGGAAATAGTCCCTTAGAAGTCGCCCACCACTCAGTTAATTCATCCTTATCCTCTTGCACTGAGGATACACTTCTGGGAATGGATTATGGAGTCCTTGCAGTCAGGACTGGTGCTACCATTAGGCCAACTAGGCAGCTGCCTAGGGCGCAAGGCTAAAGGGGGCGCCAGAAACGCCTTGGGAAAAAAATACAGCACTAAAATGCATATTTTACCAAGTTTGTTTTACCAATCATATCTTGACTTAGGTAAATGTGCAGCAGCCATGATGTGAATCGCCAGTCACCCCCTCCAGCAGTGGAGCCGCTGCCTGCTAGAAAGGCCGGAGCCAACATTCTCCTGCCCGCGGGAGCACAAGCCACCTGCGAGCTCCTTACGTTCCTCGGAGCGAGCGAGGCAGCGAGCGTAGGCATAGCAAACACGGGCTCTTCTGCCTGGGATCAGCTGACTGCAGCGAGGAACTGCGCCCCCCGAGGGCTTTAATTGCAGGCACGGAGAAGCGGGGAGGGCGCTTGCAGCCCGGGAAGCTCCGCTCTCCTTTCCCCCCGAGTAACGAAGCCCACACACCTGGCCACTGGTTAACACTCCCCATCCCTCAGCCCCAAGCGATTGTAAGCTAGGAGGACCACCAAAAGCTCCCTCAGTCCCTCCCCTTGCGAGTGCATTGCAGAGATGGCAGGGGTCGTGGTAAATGGAACGCAAGCAAGTGCCTTCTCCCCCCCCCTCCCGCCTACCCACCATCTGTTTGCAACATTTACCAGAAGCACTTGAGGTGGGGAGAGGATCCCCCTCGCCCTCCTTTGGACGCATGCAATTTTGCAGTCTTATTTCTCTTTCATTACTTTTTTTTTTTGGCCTCTGGTTGCTTATAGAATTACACTTGTGCTCCTAAACTCTTTAAAACTTCTCGTTTTTCTTAACCCGCGCTTCCTTTGTCTCAGCTCCACCCATCTAGCGTTGGGTGGAGCTGAGCAAGGGAAAGCTCTCTCAAACTAGACTCCTTGCATTTTAATGGGGGATGAATGCAAGCCTGTATTGCAGGGGTAATGTCACCTAACTGTTGCTTCAAAGTTTACACTTTGTCGTGGGCCTTAATTATAAAGCATAGGGCTGGCTGGAGGGAGGGCTCAAGTGGGGGGGGGTGCTAAATATCTGATCTTGCCTAGGGCACCAAACTGCCTTGCACCAGCCCTGCTTGCAGTACATATTTGATTCTTAAGAACCAAGAGAGATGGATTTTGCCACACAGGCATTGCACACCATCTAGATCAGATGGTAGATAGTACAGGAGAGGAGTCAGTGGTTGTAGTACACATCAATCCCAGTGAAAATGGGAAACATAGTTAAGAGGTCCTGGAAGCCAAATATAGGTTGCTATGCAAGATTTTGGAACCTTCAGGGTAGCATTTTCAGAAAATGTTCCATGAAGTCAGAGTCTTCATGGAAGTTAGGATGTTTCCATAGTCAGTCTTAAGATGATTTGGAGGAGGGGGTTTTCAGACATTCAAATTGGACTTTTTCAGGTGATGTGATGGTTCCAGGTTTCAATGCCACTAGGACCATTGGGAACAAGAAAGTAGCAGACAATTGTTGACGCTCCATTTTTGAAACTATAAAATCCAGCTGCTGACTCAAATCTATCTCTATCCTGGGCAACCCAGACAGGTTCCTTGGTTGATGGAAAACAGAAGCATCCTACATGACTGCCTTTGTTTTTCATTTGATGCAAACATCCTAATTTCAATATCCAGTCAGCTTTTCTTTTCCCTCCTGTTCCCCACCACCACCACCACTGGTGTGCCAACCTAGTTTTTGTAATATCTTGCCAGATGAAGAGATCTGGAGATCTCAAAACGTTGCACTTTTTTTTGTTGTGATCTTTGAGTTGGCCTAATAAAGGTATTATATGGATTTTGGAATTGTTCTTATGGCCAACATGGCTGCCTTTGTTCATCATCATCATCATCATCATCATCATCATCATCATCATCATCATGAAGAAGAAATATGTTGTGCAGACGCATGCAGATTCTGGATACTCACAGATTGACCAGCTGCCTGCACTCTACTGACACTGCAATCTTATGTATTTATACTTAAAGTAAGTCCCACTGTGCTCAATAAGGCTTACTCCCTATAAGACTGCTTAGGATTGAGGTTTAACATGCCTGCCTTTATGCTTCCAGCTGCAACATACGGATGCAACCTATGCAAGCCAAACGCAGCAACTAAAAGGTGTACTGCAAATGACTCAAGTAAGAGCACAATCCAGTGGGGGTGCCTGTAACCCTCCAAACTCAGAGGATTATAGGCATCCTATGCAGGGCAGGGGCAGCATGGAGGCCATCTTCACCTCTGTGCTCCTCACTCCCTGCAAGTGCTTCGGTCGGGGAGGGAAGGAGGCTGGATACATCATATCCCGGCAACCCTGGTCTCCTCCCCTCTCCGCCCCCCAGATTTCCCCCTTTACCCCTTCTCTGAGGTTGGTTTTATGATCTCAGAGAAGCAGCCAGTGTTCTTTCTGCAACATCTGTGATGGGGGGAGGACACTCCGAGCATAGATCCCTAGCTACAAAGTCGGAGCTCTTTTCCAACCTCGGATCTGGGAATCCGAAGAATCCTATGTCCCTCTAGAGAGACACTGTCTAGGGGCCATAGGATTGCTCTGTAAGTGAACTAAATTATTAATTTTCATATTCCTTTGCTGTTGGAAAATGACATTACTTTCCTTGCTAAATTCTCTTGCCCTTCTGCTAGAAATCATTTTTTAAAGTTAAATTATCTGTTTCATTAACACTCCATTACATATTTTTTTAAAAAAATCAAAATATAAATAATGACCTAAGAGAAATAAGTTCCTCCATGGAAGTTAGTTGGCAGAGATTTAGCATGCTTCTCATTTTATGAACCATCTGCCCTAGCCTTCTTGTTTCAATACATACCCAAGACATACTTTAATGTCCTCCCTAGGCCTACCCTGAAGTGGCTTACTACTGTAATGAAAATTTGTTTCAGAGGGGAAGAAATTGTTTGGAACACTAAACTTCTTCTTTCAGGCCACTGGGATTTAACTAGAGTACATCCAGTTATAAAACAGCTTTTCATTGTATATTTTCGGATTAGATTTTTTTAAAAAAAAATCTATAACTGTCATAGCTTTTAAGGACTAAAATCATTGGCATGAAAGTGTAAATGACAAGTGATAAATTGTGGCTGCTGCTGGCAACATCAAACAAGCACAATCACCATGACTATGGCGCAAACCATCAGTGCATGCTTTATTTCTGTGAAGGACCTCCGCAGGTCTTTTGCAAGAGTTCGGGATGGAAAGGGTTAACTGGCATGGAGAAAACCCTTCCCTTGCGGTTCTAGCCGAAGCTAAATCCAACCATGACCTGAATTGACATGGGAAACAGACTAAGCAAGGAATTTACGTTTGTTTACAACACATTTAATGGAGCAGAACTAATAAACTACAGGAATTTCACAGCATAAACAGATGAGTCACAATGGGGATCAATTGCGTGTAGGATAGGCTATGTAACAGGCTTGCTAGACACAAAGTCACAGAACACCAGAGAACCTACCTTACTAGTCTCGGTCTCTCCTGCGGGCAATCACCGGCGTCGCCCCCGGGGCTGGAAGGCTACTTGCTGACCGAGGTCAGGGGCTTGATCCGTGCAGAGCATGCACCAGCTTCCAACAACCTTGACGGTCAGAGATTTTCCCAGACCCCTTCTCCAGACCCCTCCCAGTCCCAAGTGATTCGCCAGGTGGATTCCCGCCCACGGAGGGGTGGCACTGGATGGGTGTTCCTAGGGTGCATCTTGCAGTTCTTTGAGACTGCAAGATGTTTTGCACCTCCTCGGGTAACTTGTAAATGTGCCCTTTGTGTGAAATGCAGATGTGACCTGTTATGGCTATGTCTTCCTGGCCCAGGGTGAGGATTATGCAGAGAGGCTTATGCAGAGGGATTGTGACTTTAAAGACCAAAAGATGTTGTAAATTACATGTCTCCTTAAGGACATTCTCACTCATTTTTCTCTCTCTCACTAGACTCTTAGGTAAAAGGAAGCTCTATAGCAGGGCTGTGCGACATGTGGCTATGTATTCTGAATCAGGAACATTTCATCATTTAATATTCTCTGGGAATATTGTTGGAAATTTCCAATACTTTAACTATGCCATTTTCTAGATATATACCCACTAAGGCGACAATCCTGTACACAGTTACCTGGGAGTAAGTTTATTTAAACTCAGTGGAGCTAACATCTAAGTACATACGCATAGGATTTCACCGAAAATCATGTATGTAGATATGGGTATGTAGAGTTGTAAAAATAATTCATTATTTTTTAAAAAATGTATCTTCTCTGGATGCTGTCAGGCTATAGTCAAACAGTGAACTATACAAAAATAAATAAAAGGAAGGTGAAATGTCCTTATGACCTATGATGGTGTAAGAAAAATTCTTTTCCATCCCCAAAAAAATGAATGCCAGAGCAGCCAACTGTGTCAGGTTAAAGTGTGTATAGGCAAAGATGCTTGGCACCCCTATCTTGCCTTCCATCCTTGTATGGGTAGGATTCTTTTTATAACAATAATTCTCATACCAAAGTTCCACGCCCATTCTCCATGGTCCTCCTTTATCCATCTCCCGGTGGTTTGTCTAACTAGCTCATAGATTTGAATTTTTGCTGCTCTGGAAAGAATATTGTCCCTGTTAGGGCTCACAGGTATACTGCCCATTACATATAAAGAGAGAGCTTCTGATTCCTCTGCATTATGTTTAGTTTCCATTTCCTTTTGCTTCATATCTTGCAGCTGCCATGTTTTTCCATGGTGTTCTATCTACCAGGATCATTGTCCCTTGATAAAGAATTATGCGCTCTTGTCTACAGGCCACAGGGTAGGTTATCCTGAGTCCATGACTGCACATGCTAGAGGTGAAATCCTAATGCAGTCTTGGAATTCCAGGAAGTGGGCTAGCAACCACCACTCAGGACTTCAGTTGGCTTTTACATGGCCCACTGGATAGTAGCTTGTGTTGCGGAGGTTTGGTGGCAGGTTTTGGCAATCAGCAGAATGTCAGTAAACAATGGAGCCCTTGCAGCCAGCAGAAAAGAGATGCACTCTTCCAGGAGGCTCAGAATGGCTCTGCTTTTTACTGTTGCAAATTCCTGCTCTGCCTCAAGTAGTTAACTCTAGCAGGGATTATTAATTCAGGGAAGATAGAGAAGGGCTGACAAAATAATCCAGGACATGTCTACTCAGAAGTAAGTCCCACTGAGTTCAATTAAACTTCCTGCAAGGTAAGCATGTATAGGATTACAGCCTAAGAGGCTAATGGACTAAATGTTCACAGTGACAGTTTCTTTTACCATTCTTGCCAGGTTTGCATAAGGACTCCTATTAAAATCTTAATGCTCCTCCTTTGTCTTTGGGGAACAGTGCCCAAGGGTCTGGAGTGTTAGGTCCCTAAGGAAGGGGTTGAGGTTGTCCAACAACAATAATTTTATCCACCCTTAAAATGCAGCTAATATATTTCTAGTGGTTAAACTGTAGCATAGGTATCGTTTAGTGCCTTCAGATTGCAGGGTGTCTGGTATTTACTACTTCACAGCTCTTTTTGCATTTTGATTGATATTATCAGTAGCTTTACATTTCTATTATATTTGCTCAGGTGGAATAAAAGATATTTGCCATTTTTCCAATATACTTCTTTAATATACTGCATATATTTTGAGATAGTTTGTAATTTGGCCATAACCATTTTCTGAAATGCCATATTATATGATAGCCTCGATGACTAGAAGGTGATCTTTTTAGGTATACAAATCTTTAAAAACTGCAGTTATATAACCATGTGCAAAGAACCATATCAGTTAACAAAATATTTTATTTGTGCATGACTTACAGCCTAGTAGTCTTTTAACAAATATGTTGCTTTAGGGCTTTAGTCTATATAGAAAATGGATGAGTACTAGTGCTTTAGAAATAAATAACTTAGAGGTTATATTCTGCTTTGAGGTTGTGTTCAAAGTGGAACTGGGTGCAAAAATCCAATCTATGCTGACCTGAGCAGAGATGGTCAGCAGCCACACGACCAGCAGAGTTCAGCTGAACCTAAAAACAACAATAACAACAAAAAGGTGGGTGGCACAGGCTCAGATGTTCATGCAAACAGCTGCTAAAAAGAGAGAGCATTTTGAACTTGTGTCTCAGGAAAGATACCTCCTGCTGCCCCCAGATCGTTTTGAATAATCTTACACAGTGTGTACCAGTTCTGGTGAAATTCTACACCTATTTCCCCCACCAAAAACATAGCACGGGGGTCCAGCGCGCCGGAGCAACCGGAAGTGATGAGCCGGGCGCTGGCGGCTCGAGCGGTGTGGAGGACACTCCGCGCTCCTCAGAAGAACAAGGCAGGGGGCGCCACCGCAGAGAATTGCAGCAGCGGAGAAGCGAGCCCCCCCCCAGGTACGTGAACCTATAGACTCTCAGGATTAACCTGATTTTATGGGGGGTACACGAACCTGTCTTGAGCTCGAAGTTCTCCGCGGCTCGTCCCTCCGTGCCACCACTGCTGATCGAGCCGCCAGCGCCCACCGCATCACTTCCGGCTGCTCCGGCGCACTGGCCCCCCATGCTATGTTTTTGGCAGGGGGAATCAGGGCAACAGGACAGGATCCCATCGTGCCACTTCCGCCGTGCCGGAAGTGACACGATAGGACCAGTGCAGGCAGCGCAGCCGACTCTCCGCACAGAGCCGAGTCGAGGAGCTGCCGGGACACCTGCAGGTAGGTCCGCAAGCTTCGCACGGGTGCGAGTGGGGCCGAGTTTGGTCCCACTCATGCCCACGCGAGCCACCGGTTACATCCCTACCTGATTTTTCTTTAAGATCAGATATTTCTGTCAGATATTTATGAACTTCCACAGGGGCCCAATCAGGAGCAGATATGCAAATCTCTCCTACGTCAAAACAGAATGTTCATATGACCTGCAGCCAGGGCTTACATGGGGTTGGGGGGGAGCTGGGATTTCATTGTTGGGTAGTCCCGGGGGGGGGAGAGAGCAGGGATTTCATTGTTGGGTAGTCCCAGGGGGGAGAGCAGGGATTTCATTGTGTAGTCTCGGGGGGGGGGGGAGCAGAGATTTCATTGTCACGTAGTCCCGGTGGGGAGGGAAGCAGGGATTTCATTGTGTAGTCCTGGTGGGGGAGCTGGGATTTCATTGTGTAGTCCCAGAGGGGAGCAGGGATTTCATTGTGTAGTCCCGGGGGGGGGAGCTGGGATTTTATTGTTGTGTAGTCCCGGGGGGGGGGGGAAGCTGGGATTTCATTGTGTAGTCCTGGGGGGGGAGCAGGGACTTCATTGTGCAGTCCGGGGGGGAGCAGGGATTTCACTGTGTAGTCCCAGGGGAGCAGGGATTTCACTGTGTAGTCCTGGGGGAGCAGAGATTTCATTGTGCAGTCCCGGGGGAGCAAGTATTTCATTGTGTAGTCCGGGGGAAAGCAGAGATTTCATTGTGCAGTCCGGGGGGGGGGACGACACAGGGATTTCACTGTGTAGTCCTGGGGGAGCTGGGATTTCATTGTGTAGTCCCGATGGCAGGGAGCAGGGATTTCATTGTGTAGTCCCGGGGGAGCAGGTAGTCCCGGGGGAACTGGGATTTCATTGCGCAGTCCCGGGGGAGCTGGTAGTCCCAGGGGAGCTGGGATTCCATTATGTAGTCCCAGGGGACCTTTCCTATGGAGTGATTCAAAACAGCGGTCAGCTACCTTGAGGAATTTTGAACAAATAGTGCCTATAGGAAAATGACGACCTGTGCAACGATAAAAAAAGCTACCAATAGTAAAAAAGCCCCATTGGCACCAATGGGGACTTTTTTACTATGGGTAACTGCCATGCAGGGGTGCAATTTGGTGAGGGGGGGGTTGCAGCTTGGGAGGGGAAAATTAACCTCGCTTCTCTGTGTCGTGCATTCCTAGTCCAGATGAGGGATTGGCAACACTTAACTTTGAGTAAGAGAAAAACAGAAACCAGCATGCTATATATTGAACATTATGTGTAGCCTGATCCTTAATTCTGTGATTATTCACATAAGCACTGTTTGGCTGCTGCTATAGTTTTCTTTCTGACATTTTGGGAACAGATCTGTCATTTGTCTTTATAAAAACGTGGTGGATTTGATCCTGCCCATGAAAGAAAGAACCTGCTCTGTGAGTCTTCTTAATTATTGGCATGTTAAAAAGAGGTATTTTGAAAATGTCATTTATGTAGAATAACTGTTATTGGTGAATATTTTTTTTTCCATTTGTCCCCCAAAGAGGACTAGAAATGTCCTTCTCTTGTAGAAGAAGCTTTCTTTTAGTAAAGCAAACCCTTTGATCAAGCAAGTGTTGTACAGGGGAAGACAGGAAAAAAATGTGCACACCCACGCTTTAATAGATGGGAGAAAAGTGCATACTTTTCGAAAATGCACACAATTTATACATACATTTGGAAATTTTTGTATGAACAACAACAACAAAAACCCCTCACAACTTGATGTGGACATGAGTTGGGATGAGCATCAAGGTGGAAATTGGAGTACCTTGATGAGCTTGGGTTTTACAGATTTTCACATCACTACATAAACATTATCCTTTCAGTGTGTGGTGGGCTGGCTGTCATTCAAAGGATGTTATTTTGGGGATAGGGTTCAGCACCATGGATAGCTCCTTAAAAGTTCAGCGTAAACCCGGAGTGGATACACTACCCCGCTGATATTGGAGCCACCAGCCTCCACCGATGATAGACCTAGTACAGAGACCGGAATTTTAAAAACTAACATCTCACCCATGCATAAAAAATATGTCAGAGCTTGATCAAGTCCCAAAGCAACCCTCTTGGCAGTGATCAGATGAAGACTATTTTATAGGATGAGATGTGAGGCATTATTCATACCTGAATTGTAGGAAGGAAGTTATTGTGGGACCTGTTTGGGGATTTTTCAGTGAAGCCCTTACAGTGACAATTTAATGACACACTTTCAAGCTAAAATACTTTGTCCACATCAATTTTTCATATGTAAGGCAGGCACTGGGCAATTTCATATCTCTGAGCAAAGTGAAGTGAAAAAACTGCTGATTCTGTTCATTATGTCACTTTTTATTTAACACATTTTGGAGTGGGTTTATTTTTTACTTTGAATATATTCACCAGATAACTAAACTCTGATCTAAATAATAAAAAACAAAATGTTGCTTAACAAAATTTCCTCTGCTTAATTTATCATGTGAAATTTTAATGCTCTTTCATAGGGACAGATTCTTAATTTAAAATGAACTAATTCAATAACACTTTTAAAGCAATAATAAACAAATACCGTAATTCTGCATCAAGCCAATAGCTAGTGATGTCATTCATTGACAGTACATACAGGAAATTAAAACCCATACAAGCCTTTAGCTAATATTTTCCTTTTCTTTGTTATCACTAGCAATATTGTGACAGATTGCACTCTGTTTTTGGTATATTTATGGGCCTGTTTTCATAAGATTCTAGTAGGACATGGTGTTTCCATGGATTTCTAGTTTCTTACTGGGACAATTAAACTACTTTTCCTCTCCTTTGAAAGTGTATTTATTAGTTTTGCTACTCATTCGAATATATTCTTAATAGGAAGCTGTACAATTTCTCAGATCGAGTATTCCTTTGAAAACCGATGTCTCCACTATTTCTAGTGAAGAGTTAATATTGATCTCCTCTTCCACAGGATTTGTCTTTTCATCAAGGTGTAATAGGTGATTGACCCCCACTTTAAGAGAAAGAGACATGGAAGAATGGCATGCAGAACAATGGGCTTGTTGAGTGAATTTCAGCCCTCCACACTTTACTGGGTGTGGTAAATAATTTCTGCCATTCCAACATCTCCTGATTTTCACTGCTGAACTAGTTAGTGTATAGTCTATGGAAGTTAGGAGGTGGAAGTGGTCCCCTATCTGGGGCAACCCAAGAACTGAAGGAGAAAGGGACAGCAGCACTTTTGCAATGGGGCATTGAGAGCATTCCATTATTGCCTTTTTCTCTTTATTATCCCTTTCTGTCCCCCAGGGCAGCCCTCCTCTTCTTTAATAGAAGTTGCTTCCTGCTAGATCACAAGGCTGGTCCAAGATATTTCGCTGCCTTAGGGAAGCATTACTTTGCATTGCAAAAGCAGCAGCATCTCAATGTGATTGTAATAGGGGTTATCAACACCTACTGTAGGGAGACAAATTTTAACCAAGAAGAAAGAAAAAATTAAGACATGCAACTAGGCAACATGCAACAAGGACCTCCCTGCCTCAGAGGGACTTTCTGCCAGATAGTAGAGACTCCACCCCTGTCCTGCCCCTTGCCCTGAAGGGAAAGGACCTTGCAGAGTCAGACTGGTATAAGAACCCCAACTCCAAAAAGCCTTTTCCTCAACACAGGCAAAGGTTAAGGATTTACCTAACCCACAACTGCAGCAGCCACAGCAGACAAGCACAGAGAGCTCCACGGACAGCTTTGCTTATTTGCTCTCTGTGATAGGAGGGAGGCATTTGCAGGCCAGTGAGCTCCCACTTGCTCTGCTCTCCCTCTCCCTGCCAGCAGTGCAGTCAGAACATTGACAGACCCTGGAAAGTGGCAGCTGTGGTGGCCGGAACCCAGCTGATCTGGGCCCTGCCTCAATCCAACATAGAGAAAGCCAATTGAAGCAGGACCCAGGCTGGTTCCAGCCACTGCCGCTTTTCAGGCTCTGTTGGCAAAGCTACACACACAGCTTTCTTTTAGCTGCTCCCTGCAATCTGTCACCTGAGGCGAGTGGTTCACTTTGCTTTATGGTAGGGTTGGAACTGCCAGATCATGTTCTGCGGGGGGGGGGGGGGGCAACAGCTCTTTTTTTAGTTTTTGATATGCTAACTCCTCACAAAAAAATGTTAATAAGTACTCTTTCAAGTATTACAGATATTCTTTCTACCTTTCTATTCACATTGGGATGTCTAGTAATCAAAGTATGTCAGGAGAAAAAAGCACCTAAACTACAAATGTAAACTGATTTGACTGTCATGGCTTCCTACAAGGAACTGTGGGGACTGTAGTTTTAAGAATAAGCTACTGATGTTGGGCAGAGCAATCCTAAAGGGAGTAGGCAAGAAGTGAAGTGGTGGATCGTCCATCACTTTTACAGCCTGCCAGCTTGCGCAGGAGTACAGTGGTGGCGGGGGGACCCTACCTATTTTCCTTCTATGGGTTCCCCCCCCCCCCGGTTGGTTTCAACAGGAGGAAAAATTCCTATGCCAGTTGCAAACCTCAGGGGAATTAAGTGCCCTTTAAATTCCCCCTCCACTCTGGAATGCCCCATTTTGAGGCCTACCACCAGCAGAAGCATCACCAACAGTAGATCTATAACCATGGAATTTTCCTTGGGCATAATGGGGACCAATTGAGCAGATGTGCCCCCCACCAGCAGAGCTCCTTTCTGCCAGCAGAGGGCACATTTCATCCCCAGCAAGTAGATCAGGATTGCTATTTTAGGGTACTATATACATGAGGCTTAAAAATTGCCTTGGAGCCTGTGACAAACTGATGTCTGTACTTCCAACCTTGTGAGGTTGGACAGGCTGCAAGACACCCTTTTGTTTATATTCCTCAGAGGTAGGCTGCTGCTACTGACTTATTAACTCCTATTGAATATTAATATTTAATCACTCATAACCTGGATAGGTGGGACTCCAGGCTTTACAGCTTTTATATATAGGCTCCTTAAAACCCTATTTTGCCAAGCAGTGCAGTGCATGGATAAGGCCAACTCCAGGCTAGGCAAAAAATTTAATCAACTCTATGTTCCAACTGAGCATATCTATTAAAGAACCGAGCAGAGAGGCGTGCAGAAATATTCAGTTGCTTTCTGAACCTGTAGACCTGGTTTGGATGACAGCATAACCCAGGGTCCGTTTTAAGGTTATGCAATGGTTATTTAACCCTCAAATAACCCCTGCCACCCAGGTTTGGATGACAGGACAGGCCAAATCACACCACCACCCTAGCTGGGGCTTGCATATTCATAATGGTGGCGGGCATGTGCCACTGCTCCTCACAGGTAAATTAACCCATGATGAGTTGTTGTGTCATGCAAACTGGCCCATAATTAGCTATGTAAAACTGATCAGGATCCTAAGAATAATTTACCACGGCAGTTTACAGGGTAAGGACCCCGGAACTCTGTAGCATGGCTTAGGCCAGACTTGACTCTTTGTCAGCCACACAAAGGCAAAGAAAGATCATAAAGGCAAATGCATTTCAATGGGGGCTCAGCAGCTCCCATAGAGGGAAATTCAAATTGATAAATTAAAAGCATGCATCATCCAGGTGATTTCTGTAAGAATAAGTCATAATGTGGGGATTTTGTTGTCTCTACATGTCTGGACATGTCCTTTCTTTAAAGACATTTCTGAAAAGGAAGGGGAAAGTATGGTTCATCACAGAGACCTGTTCACACATCCCAACTAACTATTGGTTAAACAAGCCATAGTTAGCTGTGGCTGTACCAAGGCAAGCACTCTGCCTCCTGTGCATTCGTCACTTCCACTTTACATCTGGCTTTGTAAACCTGGAACCCTGGGTTGTTTAGGGTTAAACAACTCAGAATTTTAACCCCCAAATCACTCACTCACTCCTGCTGTACCCTCGCAATTCATGGGTTAAACAACCCATGAGTCGCCATTATGTGCAAATCAGGTCAGAGCCTTTCTTGCACTATTTGTGTCAATGCCTCACATGGAAAACAAAACAGTGGAGAGATATTTGAAATATCAACAAGCATTCTACCCAATTTCCACATTGTAAACCCAGTTAAAGCAAGATGCACTTTAAGCTTCAAATGTGAACTTTTCATTGTGGAGGCAAGGTGAGCAGACCCCTCTTCTTTCTCTGCCTTACCTCCCCGCAGTCCATCACTCCAGGCACTTTTCTCCCAGCTGAGCTTATTTCCAATATTGGAGCTAGTCTGAAGAAAAAGCATGGACAACTGACCTCGTGAAGGGGAGAAGATCTGGCTCCTCTCACTTGCACACTCCTTTTGAACCCCTTGCTATATACAACAACTGCAGCGATCACCGCATTATATCTAGTTTGTCTACCAAACATTATTACTTGTACATCCAGGTTTTGTAATATAAAACAAGTAGGATTTTAAATAGAGCACTGAATAATTTTTTTTTTACTCAGTATGCCCTTCCCTCCAGCACTTTGCTCAGATTTGCTGTAGTATGTGTGGTTATGTGTGTTGTGTATTCTTGACAGGCTTGATTCAGTCGCAAGTATATTAAAATATCAATATCTATTTTTTAAAATCTTTCAATGCATTTTAGACAGAGGAACTACAATATTAGACCTTTGACTGTTTCACCTTTCTAGGTGCACATGATGCACATATTGTTAACAACATACAGCTGAATCTATATTAAAAATCTTATTGGCATGGAATTACTATGTCAGTTATGTTCTGTTCACATGCTTTCCCCTAAATTTAATACCATGTAATATCTTTTGGGATGCCTTTGCTAAGACTTTGAATGATATTTGTCAAGGATTTGTTTTACTTGAAATATTGAAATATAGATAGCATCAGAGGTACCAATGCATGGAAAAGTGAATTTCTAGTGCTTAAAGGAACAAAGCTAAGAGATGGATTTTCCCTTTGACAGCACTAGTATAGAACCCTTGAAAGCCAGACACTAATAATGTACCATATTGTATAGTTAATCAGTCAGTCAGACAATTTTCACTTGACTGTATAGGAGTAACTGAAACTCCTATCTATATATATAAAAGAAGGTGTCCTGACTGACTGACTGACTGACTGACTGGCTCATCAATGCCCAACTCAAACCGCTTAATCTAGGAACGTGAAATTTTGAAGGGACATTACTTTTATGACGTAGACCCCCACTAAGGAAGGATTTGGGGAAATTCCGTCCCTAAGGGGGTGAAAAAAGGGGGCAAAATCGCCCCACTCTCATATCTACAGTTCTGCAAATAGGCCTCACCTCATAATTGCTGCAGGAACCAACTTGCTGCAGGAGCCAATAGCAGCAGTTATGCAAATAGCCCATACGACACTTAGAATGTTCGTATGAATTCCTGCAGGGGCCAATAGGGGTGGGTATGCAAATCTCCCCTAGGCCATTTAGAATGTTCTCTGAGGGGGTGGAAAGGGAGGGAAACTTTTTACATGACTGACTGACTGTTGTGTGGGGGGCATCGTCGCATAGGCTCCATCACGTTTAGACGGATCTACCCCAAACTTGGCATGCTCACTCTTCATCACCTGTAGACTCTCAGGATTAACCTGATTTTTCTTTAAGAACTGATATTTCTGTCACAAAAGATTTCTGCTGCCAGCACACAGCCTAAATGTTACACTTTCAGTCAGAGACACTGCATCTTTTCCATACATGTTTCTTTTAAAAACAATTATACCAAATCCTAAAATCCACACGAGCACAGCCATGGGCAACAGCTAATAATAATATATTTGAGGGTACTCAATGGATCTATTCCAATGCCATGCACTATGATCATATATCAATCAGATTAATACCCAACCTTTTGTTTTTCATCATACGCTTGTACACATTGGATCATGGGTGCGGGATAGGGATATCGGCATAAATGGTCTCAAGCTGAATGAAATGTGGTGACAGTTAACCCAAATATTGTCATAAAATAAGCATAAGAATGTAAGAAGAGCCATGCTGGATCAGACCAAAGGTCCATCCAGTCCAGCATTCTGTTCACACAGTGGCCAACCAGCTGCCCGCAGAAAACCCACAAGCAGGACATGAGTGCATGGTCCCAATAAAGATCCCTGTGAGTCCCCAGTGCTTACATCCTTCTGTTGGGGTAATTTACCATTTATTCATACTCTCTGCTTTCTGTTCTTTAACCAATTACTGATCTATAAGAAGACCTCTCCTCCTATTCCATGACTGCTTAGTTTGCTCCGGAGTGAGGGCCTTTATCAAAGGCCTTTTGAATGTCCCAGTAAAGTCCAAGTATAATGTAGTAACTAGAGATCTGGCTATAATAATGTCTTGGAGTGCTTCTAGATGAGGCTTTTATCGTGTAATCACCCTGCCTCACTCAGAATTTAACAGGGAGCTCTGATGATGTAACCTTCCACTTGTCACCCTCCTGTGTTTTCCCACTCCTTTCATCTTTTTTATTTCAACAAAATATCTGCTAAAGAGGAAAAGATGGCATTGCTGCACAATGTCTAGGAGCTGAGTGAAAACACCTTCAATCTAAGAGTGTGCACAGACATGTTTGTTGGTTTGGAACTCACTTCAGAGCTTTGGATGGGGATCACTTCAGGTTGGAGCTTTGGACAGGCATGCTTTGGTTCAGATCCAAAGCACAGCCTCTCGTCAGTTCATTTTCTGAAGGTTTGGATGCCCCCCCCCCAATTGACTATAAAAGCATGTGTCAACTCACATGGATGATGAGTTCACAGGAAGATTCCCTTAGTGATACAGCAAGGCTCAACATTTTGCAGCTCCTCAGTCTGTGCTGGCATTCATTTTTAAGCTGAACATTTCATATGAAAAGGCAGTACTATTTAGAGGAGATAATAGAGGCAATCTACTCAATATTGTTGACATAGAGTGATAACTACAGGAGTCTTGTTTCCCAGTACTCCAGCACGTAATTTCAGTCAACAAGCCCTTATGATGATAAATCAGAACATTTAAAATCACTATGTGTCAAAGAGATTACGCAATAGATTTGCTATTTAAAGACATTGAAGTCAGTAACAATATTTAGACCCTGTTTATATGGGTTTCTAACTGTTGTCAAAAAATTTCCCATCCTGGCCAAATGAAGGCTTGACATTTTCAACAATTATGTAACCTTTTAGTGTCAGTCATTACCTAAACAAAGCTTGGCACTTAGTGGCTGATCTTTTACAGAAGCAGTCATCGACTAATGCAGAAACCTAATGTTCATGTTCCTTTTGCTTTACTTGGAAAGCAGAATGGTTTCCTTTAATATAATAAAAATATAATAGAAAATATATAAAGAGAAATGCATTATAGAAATGCATCTAATTTTCTACTTCAGGTGACACTTCTTTTTCTACTTCTGTTTCACTTATATTTAACCTTGTTCTCTATAGTTTAAGAAACCCTAGGTATTCTGCATTGTAGATTCAATTTAAAATGACAGGGAATGGGGCCCAGTAACTACCTATGGTGTCTTATACACTCATCCCAACACTGACAGTCAGAGAAGTCACCAAACCAGCCTCTGCTCAACCTCCTTATCCTGTGCTGGACTATATGATAGAATTAGTATTGTTTCTCAAAATCTATGACACATCTTTTTCAGGCTCTTGGGAAGAAGAGGTAATTTGCAACCTTCTTTAGTTGAATTAACTATCTTTTGTTCATAAACTGGCAAATTCTGAATGCATTCTCCTTCAGCCATGTTCTAAAAGAAAGTGGTAGCACATAATTTCTATGGGTTACTTGAGGAAGAAATGACAAGGCTCGCCTTTTGAATGTGGTAAGAGTGTGGAATGGAGATTTCATTCATATATATATATATATATATATATATATATGGCTTTTTTTCTGGTGGAACTCACCGGAACTGAGTTCCAGCACCTTTTCTTCTATTAATTGCATTACAATTTAATCGCCATCTACTCCCGAGGAAATGTAATCCAAGAGTTCCGGTACCCTTTTCTCCAGAAAAAAAGCACTGTATATATATATATATATATATATATATCTACACACACACACACTTAGAAATAAGTCCCAATGTGTTCAGTGGAGCTTACTCCTGTGTAAGTTGTACAGAGGACTACGGCCCTAGAAATACAAAGTGATTGTGAATGGTCAATAAGAATGTAGTTGAAACAACTTTAAATTCCTTGCCTGCACAGAGAGAGATTCTTATCTCAGACTAATAACCCCAAGATATTATTAACGTCTACTAAATTTTTGACTGGTGATTAATCAGCTATAATGACGATGGGAAGGAATTGCAACCCAAGAGAGATAAAGAGGTGAAACAGCAATCAGGACCAGACAAATTGCATCTTACGGTACTAAAGTAACTTGCAGGTGTAATCTCAGAGACTATCCCTATATTTTTTGAAAATTCTTGGAAAACAAGTGAAGTGCCATGAGAATGGAGTTTGGCAAATGTTGTACCATCTTTAAAAGGGGCAAAAAAGAGGATTCACACCACTATCAACCAGTCAACTTGACATCAATACCTAGAAAGGTTTTAGAACAACTCTTTAAGCTCACACAGCCTATGGGCATTTAGGGGGATAAACCCACTGTGATCACAAAGAATCAGCACAGGTTTCTTAACAAGTCATGCCAGGATACCTGATCTCCTCTTTTTTTTTAGTTACCAGCCTGATAGATCAGATCAGGAGAATGCTGTGGATCTAGTATATCTTGATTTCAGCAAGGTTTTCTACAAGGTATGATGATCTGTGTGTGTTGCCAAGCTGGTGAAATTTGGACTATATGATTCTATTGTTAGGTAGATTTGTAGTTGGTTAATGTACCATACTTGAAGAATGTTCATCAATTGTTCTTTGCCAACCTGGAGAGAAGTGACAAGTGGAGTGCTGCAGGGTTCTGTCTTGGGCCCAGTGTTGTTTAAATTATTTATAAATGACTTGGACAAAGGAGTAGAGGGGATGTTCATCAGATTTGTAGATGATACTAAACTGGGTGGAGTAACTAATACCTTGGAAAACAGAAACAGAATTTAAGATTATCTTGGAAAAAATGGTGTACTGGGCCAAGCTGACAAACTGAATTTCAACAGAAATAAATATAAAAGTTCTGCATTTAAGTAAGAAGAATCAGATGAAGGAAGGGTGATACCCAGCTTCACAATAGTACATGCAAAAAGGATCTAGGGATTTCAGTAAGCCACAAGCTAAACATAAGCCAGCAGTGCAAGGCAGCAGTTAAAAAGGCTAATGCAATTCAGTAGAAGTATAGTGACCAGATTGTGGGAAGTAATGGTACTGCTCTATTTTGGTTTGGTCAGACTTCAACTGGTGAACTGTTACCATTTCTGGGCACCTCAGTTTTTGAAGGTTATTGACAAACTGAAACATGTCTAGGAGGAAATAGGAGACCAAGTCCTATGAGGTGTTATGTCCGGCTCCCTTGAAATACCAGTAACCAAACATGAGTTAAAGAAGCAGCAAACTCCTTTATTTCATGAGAACATAAGCACAGGCTCCCTGCGAGAGTTCACGAATCAGAGTTCTTAGTGAGTTCAAATAAACTCAGATAATCCAAATTATAGTCCAGCAGTATATTACAAGACAGGGTCCCAAGCTTGAGATTCAAGGCATGCACTAGTTCAGGGTTCAGGAGGAGCCCAAGCAAAGGGGTGACCATTACCAATGTCATTGTATCCACAAACCTCTTTTGCCTCTGTACCTTCATTTATGTGGAGGCGGGGTGATTAGAGTTTTTCGCTTGTCAATCTAGCCCTATGGGAAATCTTAACCCGGAGTCTGTCTAAATGGATGTTTTTCCTTTTGCGTTTTCATCTGTCTACATTGTCTAGGTGATAACCTTGGGCCTCCCCCCTCCCTGGTCTTCCACTTGACCACTTATCAAGGAATGTTTCTCAGACTTTGGCAACCCAGGTGCTCCTTCCCGAGCTAGTTCTGGTTGTAGTTGGGAAGGAATAGCTGCCTTCCCCAGGCTGCATTCTTCTGAGAAACCAGACAGACAAATTCCCGTCACCCCGACTAGGCCTCAAACCAGATTCTTCTATCTCTGAATCAGATTCTTCCTCTGAGACCGCAACATCAGGGGAAAGCATGACATGAGGAAAAGTTGAAGAAGCTGGGTATGTTTAGCTGGTGAAGAGAAATTAAGAGGCAATATGATTGCCACCTTCAAATATCTGAAGGACTGTTACATAGAGAATGGATCAAAGTTGTTTGTTGCTGCAAGGGGTAGGATCCAAACTAGTGGGTTCAAAGTACAAGTAAAGATTAGGAAGAACTTCAACTTCGTGATGGTACAAGCTGTTCGGCAATGAAACACACTGCCTCAGAAGGTGGTGGACTTCCTTTTGTTAGAGGCTTTGAAGCAGAGACTGGATGACCACTTATCAAGAATGCTTTCAGTAGTGGATTTCCTGCATCAGCAGGAGGTTGGACTAGATTACTTTTGAGATTTGCAATATGAGATTTTTACAAGATTTTTTAATCAAGTGACAGCAATCCTGATTTACTATTTACAGTGCCATCCTATACATGTCTCCTCAAAAATACCATTGAGTTCAGTGGGACTTACCCCAGGTAAGTGACATAGGATTGTAGCCTAAATCTATAAACAAGTCATAAACCACAAAGATACTTGCTCACAAAAATTAAAAGTAAATGTACTTCATAAATGCAACAATGAAATCTTCTGACAAGTAAAATTGATAGCATAACCACTGTCCAAACAAGCAAGGTGGTAATATGTTACAAATTCTATTTTTAGATAATAAACAAATATGTGGATTTAACCAACAAATAGCTGCAAGGCTTCAGCAGTTTATTTCTTAGAGAAATCTAAAAGCTAACAGTGCAGAAGATGGAAGCAGTCTTGGACTTATAAGTATACATACTTTTGTGTCTTCCCTTCCATAAAATAGGCTGAAAGGCCTTGAAATCTGAGGGTTGTAAAAGCCCCAGCAAAATTGCTGTAATTTACAGTTTCAAGGTGATTTACAAAAAATATGTGTGGTTTTTCCAGAAAGATACCTTGGAGACATCTTAAACTGTGTTGAGGTTCATTTGCCTGGTAATATCTTCTGCTCTGAGCTTGATCTGGGATGTAACTTTCTTTGTTAATGACACACTCAGGCCTAGTTCTGAGAAACCTCTAGAGTTCAAGTAAGTGGCAAATGTGTAAGTCACAATTGGCTTTTGTCTCTGGAATTTAGCAAGTTGTTCCTCAAGGCATAATATTGGCAACTTATTTGAATTTCTGCTTAGTGACTGGTACTAGGAGCTAATGGTGCGGCATTGTGTTTTAGTCACAATACAAAATTTCTGTTCTTCAACCTAAACAATACAGTAGAAGTTGGCTCTAGTGTCCTGTATACGTTCTTAACTCAGTTTTCTCATTGATCCACTCTTGTAGAAGATCCCATATAATGATAAGAATAATCATGGAGAATATACCAGTCTGCTTAGGTGGTGGTGGTGGTGGTGGTGGTGGTAATTGATTTCTATACTATACAAAGCTATCGAAATATTCCATCACCATCTAAATGTCAAAGGTTTGTTCATATTTGTTTGTGTCTATTCCCTTTTCTCTAAGAAGCTCAAGGTGCTATATATGGTCCTTCCCCTATTTTATACTCACAACAACTCTGTGGGATGGTTTGCAGGACACAATAAGCTATGCTGTGTAGAAAGCTACTCAGTGTGGCTTATAAGCCACCCGCCAGACGATCGGGCACATTGGGATAGGGTACATCTTCCTCCCTGCTCGGTTCTCCTGCATGAATCCCAGGGGAGCCTGTGGGAGCAGCAAGGCTTCTTCCCCTTCCCAGGGAATTTGAGCCACTGAGCCCAGTGGTGGCTTATAAACCCTACTACAAGCCATAGCTTCCTGCAGGTGGCTTATAAACCCAGCTTCTGGGTTTATACGCCATCCCACGGGAAGCGTGCCAAGTTCAGACAGTACACTAAGCCATCTGGGCTTAGGAGCCCAGGTGGCCTGCTATGTCGTGTGAACCCAGTCTCTGAGGTAGGTTAGGTTGAGAATTAATGACTGGCCCAAGGTCACCCAATGATATTATATTCTAAAAAAAAATGTATTCAATAGAATTTTGAGAATAACATTTCTTCTCTAAGGAAAATATCTGTAGCTATGTACTTTCAGTTGGCCCTACAGTTTGTGAAATACAACCTCATCTATAAATAACTACATTGGTAGAAAAATTGCCATATTTATTTGAATGGAAACTAATATGTGTATGTAAGGCCTTTGAACTGGAAGTGGTCAGAAAAGCCTAATAGATACCTAGGCCATTTCACTTCAGTCCTAATATTTAAACAGTATTACAGAGGGATGGAATTGGGGGATGAGAGTGTATTCTGGAAATGAACCAAGCTGGGGCAGGGCTGCCTCCTATTGGCCACACATACCCTAAGGCTGCAATTCTATACATGCTAACCAAGCAGTAAGGTTTCATTTGGATTGGACTTAGTACTTGGAACTCAAAATAGCACAGAGAAGTGGCTTAGATTTGAATGTTTTCAATAGATAATTTTTGCCATATCTAACTTCCTTATTAATTTAAAGCATAAAGGGTAACATGGTAAGTAAAATATTGCACACCTGTCTTTTGTTTAGCAGGTTCTGCTTAAAGGATAAAATATCATTTGCATTTTCTCCCCATTAACAAGCCAATCCCTTGGTGACAAATGAAACCTGCAATACAATAAAATTTACATGAAACAAGCTGTCATATGAGAGCTATGTGGTTGGAATGGTGCCAGTCAATAATAGATTGCATACCTTTGGTTAATTTATTAGCCACCTGTTCCTGAATTCCATTACAGCAGCACATTAAGAAGCTATCTTGAGAGTAACATTTGGAGTTTTGGACCTTTGAGGTATCTTTTCTTAATAACAATACCAATCAGAGAGGTGAATTTAAAGAATACTGCAATATACATGGAGGAGCAGGAAAAACAAAACGCCAAAGCTCAACCTTTTTATTTAATATCAAGGAATTCCCTTAATTAATTTGGCTTTCTTTTTCCTTTGAAATTAATAAGCTTTCCTGAGATTATACATTGTTTCTCATTTGAGTAAAGAGGAAAGTTTTATGAAATAATAATTTAAAACCTATCTACACTGTGCAGTACTATTTGTAATTATATTATATTATTTATATAGCTTTTCGTGAAGCCATAAAGAGAATTTGTTGAATTATAAAAATATCAGTTCCTCAAATAACACTAAGACTTTCCAAAGAATGAAGGTAGTGGAGTTTTCTGTTTTTGCACTTGGATCAGTTTTTTTATTTTGAATAGCTTGGCTTCCATGAAGCAGCTCACAAAAACCTTTATAGGAGCAAACAATGATAAATCCCAGAAATTAGAGGCATTTTTAGATGCAATCCACAATCAGCAACATTAATGGAAGATTTGGCATTGATTTCAAGAGTAGCTAGATTCCACTCAGTGAGATGGGGAACATATTTTTAAAAGATTTTCACGAGTTCAACAGTCAATTGGGTCCATGCAGCAGATGAAAGGAACAAACCAGACGTGCAGACTTAAGAAGAGAAGCCCAGGCTGGGGAACTTGTGTTGGAAATTTGAGCCGCCGGGGGAAAACAAAGTTAAACAACCTTGTCCCAGCGGCTGCAGAATTTGTAGTGGAGAGATATGGTGGCGTGAGAAGCGGGTGCCAGGCCAGTAGGTGAAAAGCAAAACAACAAGTCTGTTTCTTTAAACACAGAGGTTTACTAAACTAAGACTTGCAAAATATGAACACAGAGTGCTATTGTACAAAAAGTGAAAGAGAATAGTATGTCAGACAAAACAGATACAGTCTAGACACACAAACTATCTCTTTACTTACAGAATGCTTTCTAATCAATTATTCCTAATCCAATTAACTCCTTTTTCCCCCAACAAGAACACAAAGACTTTGCACACCTTTTATACAATTCTGTACAGTCACATGCTAGATGATGCAATGCCAGCTGCACCCATGGCATGATGTCATCCCAGCTGAAAGCAATCTAGCATGACCCCTGCTCCAGATCCCCTGAAGACAAAAAACTGTACACCCACTACACTGGGCCAAAGGTGACATTTAGCTCAGGCATGACCTTGATCATGTCTGCCGGTTCTGTTGCTTCTTTGCCCGAAGGCAAACCTGAATATGAGACTCCATATTCCAACAACTTGTGCCATCAGCTCCTGAAGAAACCTTCAACTGGTCTGAGAGAACTGGTGTTTGTTTGGGTTTCAGTATTTAAACACTGTAAACCGCCTTGGGTGCCTTAGCAGAAAGGCAGTACAGAAATGTATTAAATGAATGAATGAATGGGTTATTCAACTGGCCACCCCTTTATTGGTGTTGCCTGGATAGGATTGGTGGAGGCACAGGGCATAGATCCTGTCATCGGACATCGGACACCCCCCCCCTGCTGTCTGATTCCCCTTCCTGGCCCACCTCCCAGGGTCAGGGCCCACCAAGGTGCAGACCAGTAACGTGAACCACTTTCTTGCCACCCTGCATGTGGAAAGCTCACAGCCAGCAAGCTGGCCCGGTCTTGATGCCACATTCCCAAGATCCCTTAAGGAGATTCCTACTGAGGAGGAGCAGGGAGCCCAAAACCTGCTCCCCCCCCCAATTGATCCAGCCCAATGCCTATCACACCCACATAGTTGTGACATAAAGCAAAGTAGAATACCATGTCTGTACATGATCTCCTAACTGCACAGCTCAACTTATTTACAGGGGAGATAATCTTGCAATGAAGAACCCTGCCCCACCTCCACCGTTGCCAGTTGGAGAGCAGGTAAAATTCCTTCCCAGCCCCAATAACCGGTGACTCTGTCCACTGCCAGATCTTTTACTGGTGGGTGGGGAAATCAGCAATGGTAATGGCTGTGCTGCAACGGAGGCCCCTCTTTTATGGGCCTTAGGCAAACCAGAGTTGTTGTCCCATGGACAGTTTCTCCCTTTTCAGCTGCAGATCTCTCCTGCTCCTTCAGAGTTACCATTGGCCTCTTGGTTGCTTCTCTGACTAATGCCCTCCTTACCTGGTCACTGAGTTTTGGTGGACAGCCTTCTCTAGGCAGAGTCGCAGTTGAGCCATATTCTGTCTGTTTTGTAACTGATGGCAGAGCACAATAGCAGCAGCAAACTTCACCCAGACAAACACGTGCACACACAGGCTTATTTCTAAAGTAGATGCTTTTTAAGTAAATAACAGTAGCATAAGATTACTCAGGTACTTTAACCTTGATGGTTACAGACTTTGTAAGTTCAGTTTCTTAAATGTTACTTATTCTGTGAGGTAAGGAAAACACAGGTCAACTCTTCTTGCTAAACCCCAGCAAGCATCAGTTAAGTCAGTTAACTGTAGGACTAGTCTGTCAGTGAGAGGGAGAATGGAATTTCTAACTTGTTGCTAGGCAATGTCCAGCATTCCCTCCCCTGATACCACTAAGTGGTTTGCTCCACTGAACCCTGTCCTGCCCCCTGCCTTCTTAGAGAAGCTTGGTTTCTGCCTTTGCCCTTTAACTAAACTATAACAGTCTATCTTAACCCTTTAGTGGGCAGTCAACTTAAAAACCCTCCCTGCAGAGTTGATATCTTTGTGTCACATATTCCAACAGTAATAATGGATTTAACAGTGCTCTGCGGGATGTTCATAGTTTGGGATATTTTTTTATAACCCAACCCTGATTGGTGCTTCTGCACAGCTTTCTTCCAGAGTTGTTTTGATAGCTTCTTGGTATTCATGATCTATTGTTTAGATATGCTCTCCAGCAAACTCTGGGGTCTTCCAGAAACAGCTGTATTTAATCTGAGATCATGTGGCACTGGAAATGCACACAGGTGGACTTCATTCAACTACTTACAGTACAGTATGTGACTTCTGGAGGCAGTGGGTTGCACCAGAGCTCATTTAGGCATGTCACAGGCAGCAAAGGAGGTGAATATTTATGCAATCAACAAGTGCTAGTTTGTTTTTGTTTACTTAACTTTTGTGCCACAATAAAAAATATATTGCACCTTCACAGTGTTGAGTATCTTGTGTACATCAAGTACACAATGCCAATTAAATCCATTTCAATGCCAGGTTGTAACACAACAAAATGTGGAAAAGTCAAAGGGGGATGAATACTTCTGCAAGGCAATGTATGTGCACAGGAAACTCAACAGGTGTAAATCCACCGCTGATAGTGTTCCCACCTATGGTAGGCTTTCTTAGTGTGGCTTTCTGAGTGTGGGGTGGTGGCAGCCTCGGATCCATTAGATTCCAAACCCCTCTTCATTCCCCTCATAGGCCTTAGCATTGGGCCCCTAGCCTATAACTGCCTAAGGCTGTCATGGGCATTTCTCTACCACTGAAACCAATGGGAGGAGCAATCTTAAAAAAAGAAGAAGAGAGGTAAGTCCATTGACCAACCGCCCTGGCCAGAAAGAGCCAGGAAATGGTGGAAGATCTGCCACTTCACTCCCTTCATCCCACCCCACTTAGGACTGGTCTGTAAATTATTTTGTACAACTTATTATTGTACATGTATGCCTCGCTTCCTCACCATAGGACAGAATGGCAGAGATTTAGTGATGTAGCTTTATTGAAAGGTGAATCAGGTGACAGATCACACTTCAGAAGTCACAGCACTTAATCTTACAGCCTAGAAATCAGTTAACTTTGCAGATAAAATTGATTGGATTAGGAGTGGGATTTCGTGTGTCGTGGACACAGGGAGTGAGTGGGAGGAGGCCAATGGCAGACCGGTTTTGTGGGATCGGTTCCAGCTTCTTCCTTCTGATGAAGTGGACAAGGTGCTCTCATCTGTGAGGCCGACCACCTGCTTGTTTGATCCTTGCCCGCCCTGGCTCATTATGAGCTGCAGGGAGAGACTGGGTGAGGGGATCAGGGCGGTGGTGAATGCCTCCCTCGAGGAGGGAGTGATGTCACCAGCCCTTAAGGAGGCAGCAATAAGACCACTTCTAAAGAAGCCCTCCTTGGATCCCCAAGATCTGAACAACTTCCGCCCAGTCTCTAATTTGCCATTTCTGGACAAGTTGATTGAGCGAGTGGTGGGGGCTCAGTTGAAGGCACACTTGGATGAAGTCGATTACTTAGATCCATGCCAGTCGGGCTTCAGGCCTGGACATGGGACGGAAACGGCCTTGGTCGCCTTGGTGGATGATATGAGGAGGGCTTTGGATAGGGGCGAATGCTCCTTTCTAGTCCTCCTCAATCTCTCAGCGGCTTTTGATACTGTTGACCACGGTATCCTCCTGGACCGCCTGGAGGGGTTGGGCATAGGAGCCACTGTATTGCAGTGGTTCTGTTCCTTCCTCTCTGGAAGGTACCAGAGGGTAGTTCTTGGGGAGTAGGCTTTGGACCCTTGGCCACTCACTTGTGGGGTGCCACAGGGTTCCATCCTCTCCCTGATGTTATTTAACATCTACCTAAAGCCGCTGGGAGCTATCATCAGGAGGTTTGGGGTGCGGTGTCATCAGTATGCGAATGACATGCAGCTCTACCTCTCCTTCAAGTCCTCACCAAGGTTGGCCGTTGAGACCCTGTCCAAGTCCCTGGAGTCAGTGGGTGCCTGGATGGGAAGGAACATGCTGAAACTGAACCCCGACAAGACCGAGGTACTTGGGAGGTTAGGGGATGTTGATCTGGTGCTGAATGGGGTACATTCATTTGCCCCTGAAGGACCAGGTTTGCAGCTTGGGGGTCATTTTAGATTCCCAGCTATCCATGGAGGCTCAGGTGTCAGCTGTGAGCCAGGCAGCGCTGTATCAGCTCCATCTGATACGGCAGTTGCGCCCCTACCTTCCTAATCATCTGCTCCCATCAGTGGTTCATGCCTTGGTCTCCTCTCACCTAGACTACTGTAATGCGCTCTACGTGGGGTTACCCTGGAAGACGGTTCAGAAGCTACAGCTGGTACAGAACGCGGCGGCTCGCCTGGTTAAAGGCAGCCGCCAGCGGGATCACATCACTTCTGTGCTCAAGGAGCTGCACTGGCTACCAGTTACTTGCCAAGCCGAATTCAAGGTGTTGGTTTTGACCTTTAAAACCCTATATGGCTCCGGTCCAGTTTATCTCAAGGAGTGTCTCCAGCAACACCAAGTAGGCCGCTCAACAAGATCTGCCACAGACGGCCTTCTCCTTGTCCCTTCAGCCAGAGCAGCTAGACTGGTGGGGACTAGGAAGAGGGCCTTTTCTGTGGCGGCCCCCATACTGTGGAACTCTCTCCCTAGTGACCTCCGCCATGACCCCTCTCTGCTGAGCTTCCGCCGCTCACTAAAAACATGGCCGTTCAGGCGGGAATATGGGGTGGGTTAAGATTTTAACATTTTAAACTGTTTTAAATGTATTTTATTCTGTATTTTATCGTGTGTACATCGCCCAGGGTGGCCGGTTTGCTGGCCAGATGGGTGATCCATAAATGTAACAAATAAATAAATAACTGGAGAGCTAACAGCCCATGGCTTAAATTTAGGAGCAGTCCAGCAGCAAGTACATAGTCAGTGTCAGGGGCCCGGTCCTGCAATCACACATTCTAGCACTCTGACACCAGAGACTTCCAAATCAGTGAGATCCTTTTATTACAGCAAATACCACCGCATATGCTTAATAGCTACTGTCTTCAGAAATCATATAGCTGATGGCATTTTGCTACAGGCTCTTGAAATTGTTCCACATCAAGGTAGGGGACTGGAATGTCTCTTAGGGACCAAATTCCCCAACATTCCGCAGAAAAGGGAAGGATCAGAGCCAATTCCAGATGCTCCTGCAACAAGGGAAGGGGTCCTAGAAACAGGCCTGACTATCCACACACACCCATAGAGAGCTGAGCCAACTTTGCCACTGTCTTGGAACCTCCAGAGTACTGTGTGTTTTGGCATTAGGATTTGAGCAACTCCGAGTCCTAGCTGCTCCTCTGACAGGGGAAGGATCTGAGCCCAGTTGCTCATGAGACAAGGGAAGGGATTCTCAAAGAGGACCTGAACCAGCATGCATACCTCCACAGAGGTCAAGACCAACCCTGCCACTTGGCTTGGCCTCTCTGGGTACTGTGAGTCCAGGCCTCTCGACAATAAGGGTCCAAAACAAGATGAGACTTCAGTCCAAAGTACTTCCCCACATGCATAGATACCAAAGCTCCCAGCTTTGGGATCTCTTCACCACATAGGTCGAGGCATAGGAATGTCCAGAAGTTAAGAATTAGCCCCAAGCCAGCCAGGCTCTGGACTCCTTGACAAAGACACATCCATAGCCACAAGAATGCACAGTCTATGAAAAGTACAACAGACCTTTTCATGGCGGGTTCTTGACAGTAAAAGTCCAAATTAGGTAGAGTCCATGTGCAGAGTGCTCCCAATAGCTCAGTCAGTGATAGATCCAAAGAAAAAGACGCAGACAGGGAAGACGAGAGAGATTTCCTAGCAAAGGCTCTGGAGGCTAAGCACTGACTTAAAAGCGAAGGTGTGGCCCTCTTAACCCTCCTTCCAAACCACTAATTGGCAAGGGAAGTGGCCTATCCATGAGGCCCCTATCCCACCTGGGTGTCTCCCTTCTGCCCTTCAGGGGTGAAGCTTCAACCAGAGTAACATCTCTGCAAACCACCCCTCCCCTCTCCTGAAGTTCCCAGAGAAGGCTGCCAGCTTCTATCTCTGCAAGGTCGAAGTTGCAGCTGGACAGGGAAGACAACTCAACTCCCCTGCCTGCTTTCTCCTGAGAACTCTGACAGTGATGAGCTCACATTCCACAGACTGACTAGGCCCCAAACCTTTCCAAACTACTGCTGACCAGTTTCTGGCTGTGAACTAGAAGGCCCAATGTATTACTGAAACTGAACCCCTACAGTAAAGAGACTTAACTTTTAGAACAACATTAGAGGTTATAAGAGCATTTATAGATCCAGGTTCATGATACAAGATCCAATAACAGGCTATGGTTCACAGTTCAAGAGGAGTCACGGCTAGAGTCCCAGGCAAAAATGGAGATGTTCCTAAAAGTCTCCACGTTTAGCAGCCCTCAGCTGACTCAGGTTCAGGGTCAAGAATAGTTGCAGCTAGGCAAATTACGGGTAGATCCTTTGACAGGATTGCTATATGGCAGGGCAGGGGTCCTGGCTGAACTAAATGCAGAGGTTCAAGAATAAACTAGCCCAAAGAGCCCTAGGTGATGGAAACAGTCCCAAATGCAGAATTTCCATGCACAGTAGCCCCAAGTTGACTCGGGATTGAGGATACAAGAATAAGTTATGACAAGGCAGAGTCCAAGACTTATTGGGAGTTGTTCCATATTTCAGGATCTTGCATTGCTGGGCTCCAAGTCAAATTGGATCCAGCAATTCAGGAATTAACTAGACAAGGAGTTCCGAGCAGTAGAGAAGTTTTTGCCTCAAAACTTCTACTGAAAAGGGCTCTTTGAATATCTTGGTTCAAGAGACAAGGAATTTAAGAAGGCTAGACATACATGCACACAAGCAGAGATCAGGTCCAACAACAGAGTCCACATTGGAAATCTCTGATGTATAGTCATCCAGGCAAAGCAATAGCCTTAAAAGTCACTAATAGTCCAAACCAGAAGGCATTCTGGGCAATCGAAGACAACGGTACTAGGTTCATAACAAACATTAATCCATGGTCCCTGCGACCATCATTATATTCCACAACAGGTTTTAACAATACAAGGTTCAACAGATGAGATTCCAGAGTGGATAGCAAGTCCAGGGGAAAGAGCATTTCATTAGTCCACTTGATGCAAAGTTCAGACAGAAGGTATACCAGGCAGTAAAAGACAGAGTGACTGTTCCCTTGCAGGGAGCCAGACAGAGTCCCCGAGTCCTTGTGCAGCATTAGTTGCCAGTGTGGAGTTTTCAGGTTACAAGATTCCCTCGAAGAAGCACAAACAGACCAGGTGGAAACTGTTCGGCAAAGAAAAACCACTGTAGATGAGAAAGAATAAAAGTGATAAAAGACATTGTTGGTACCAGCAAGGTGTGCATCAGCTTATAAACGGGTGTAGCTGCTAAGCTCATTAATAATTACTCTGTTCCAACACTTGCACCTGTTCCTTAATACATCAAACCGGGCCGCCTCTGCTCTGTCCTTTTGGGCTGACACTGTGAGCTGAAATACACCCCTAAACAACTCTCCTCATGCTCAGTTCCCATGAAACATTTCCTAGGTAATAACTCAGAAATCAGCTTAAGGCCAAAAATGCAGCTGGCTGACAATGCATACTGACTCTTTTGGATTTTACCCCTCCTTTCACCCATAATTAGCTGAGAAATTGAACAGTGATACACTCCCAGGGCGGCCACCTTCCCACAGATGTATTGAATTCTACATTATGCTTATTACAAGCTGAATCAGATTTTGGTTCAGAGGCGACAAAACCCACTAGCCAGGGCAAAATCCCAACAATCCCAACATTTTCCTTTACTCTATACAGTCTACACTTGTGGGTAAGTAAAATGGAAAACTGTCTTCCTGCATAAATGCACAGTGGACCAGTTTTATACTGCTGTATATCTACAAGGTTGCTACAATTAATTGGGCTACACATATGCAAATGAGGACTAAAGTTCTCATTGTGTTCGCATTCCTGTTACTCCGGTTCTAATTATTTAGTATATCATTATAAATCCATATTTGTTTCCGCTCCCATTGCAATACTAATTGGCTGTGTTTCATGCCTGCAAAATACTTCTAAATTGAACAATCCCGGTTCTTGAATACATGAATTTCTATTAATGTAGATAACACAGTATTGAAATAACTGGTACTGAATTAAAAAAACAAAACAAAAACAGCCCAATGTAGTAATCTAATATTGTTTCTACTTTTATTTAGTATTCTGTTCTGTTTAGAATGCAATATAATAATTAATTGCTTTTAGACTCAAAATCCTAGGGCCTAACTTTACTAGTGCCAATGGGAGATTTTTTCCTAAAGTTAATTGCTGCACAGGAGAGGGCAATTTTTATTGAGATTGTGGCTGGGAAGGGAAGGTTTAAACTTCTTCTCTTCTTCTCACATTGTGGTGCCAATGACTACCCACACTGCACAGCTGGTATTTAATTTTTAAAAAACCAATGATAGCCTACAACAGACTTTGTAGTTACTGTTATGATAGGTAGCAGCTCATTCCTGCAAAGGAACTGGATGTTAACCTCTAGTTGAGAGGTCAAAAGGGGAGGAGCCTGTGAGCTCAGCAGGCTAGGAGAAGTACAGTAATACCTTGGATTGCAAGTTACTTGGTCTGAGAGCGTTTTGCAAGACAAGCAAAAAATTGTTTAAAATTTTTACTTGATAAACGAGCAAGGTCTAGCAAGACAAGTCGTAGGGATGTAACCGCTCGCCTCGAGCAGGCGGAGTGGGCCGAAATCGGCCCTGCTCACACCCGCCAGAGACTCGCTTTGATATAAGAGTGTTTTGGATTACAAGCATGGTTCCGGAACGCATTATGCTTGCAAATCAATCCAAGGTATTACTGTACACAATAAAGCCTTAGTCACTACTGCCAGGCTTCTGTCTTCTTTGGGCATAGAATCAACTGCCAAAAGAGTTATGCCCCCAGTCTATTATCTATGGGGAAAGGCCTACTCATGCTGAAACCATGCTTGAAACCATTTCAAAAGTCCTCGGCAGTTTTAATCTGTCACTGTTATATGACATGGCCAGCTTGAACAATGAATGTTTTCCGATTTCAAAATGTAAATCAATTTCTCAGATGTAAACCAACTTCGATATGCTGTGCAATACTATATCAGGCATTCCACCCTCCTCCTCATATTCCCCTACAACTGAGCAGTAGGATACCAAAATTACATAATAAGTGTCAAGTTTAATAATAAGGCACTTTGAAGTCCACAAGGAAAGAACTCTATTAAAAATTGACTTTGACAAATGACATCACATGTTTGTTTAAAGGTTTTTTCAGCAAACTTCTTTGTCTTTTAATGCAGTCCTGTGGGTTATGGATTAATTTTCTTCCAGTTAATGAAGAAAATTGATCAACTACCAAACAGGAGATGGAAGTTGACTGGCTGCTGTTATTTGTTCTCAGGCAGCTGAAATATCAATTTTCAAGCATTAAAAAAGGTGTGACCAGCTCAAACAACAAATATTTTTAAAGGCACTAGTCAAAGAGGTATTAGTAACAGAAAGGGTGTTACCAAACACGTTTTCTTTTAATAAGAGTGATTTGTGTAGTTAAGACTGCTACAACTGTTTCCATTGTTTAAATGCTGGCTAACCCTTAGACAGAATCTCCCCATGGCATTGTATTATATGCAGCTTGGCATCCTAAAATGTGCAAATTATTTCAATCATAGGATTTTAGTTTTTAGGTGTAGAATTTTTGGGGGGGGGAATTCATGGAACCATTTGTAGCGGACGGGACCCCTCGCTCCAAAGCCCACACCCTCGAAGTGTACTTCGTTCTCACCAAGTGCCCCCTTGTATGGGTCACTTTAACTGTCTTTTAAAGTTGCATTAGCCGATTATGTGTCTTAGGTCTTATATGTAGCTGTTCACCCACGTTTGTTTGTCTTTATTAAGCAGTTTGTTTTATTTGATTACTTGAAGTAGGGTGCCCCTCCGTTAATTCACTTCTTACTTTCCTGTCACCAGTCAGACTCTGGAGAATTAGAACTTTGAATAAAAAAGGTTGATTTATTGTTCTAACAAAGTCTCTAAACTGACATTCAACTCAGGAACAGATAACTTGGAATTTTCAACAGTTACATTCAAACTTGTTCTTTGCTTAGATTCAGGTTAAAGGCAGGCAGATGTTATACAGTGCTCTTTGTATCAATTTGGCTTGGTTACTTGAAAGTTACAGTATCAGACCAGGGAACTGTCCCTCACACTAGTCCAGAGTTTCTCCTTCCTCAGACAGAAGGTCCTTCACTCCCTAAACGGAAATGCCTGTGAATTGTTCTACACTAACACCTTCACATTTGCTTTCTCACAACTTAGTACTAGATTTCCTGTCTGAACTCTTCTCTTCAGTACCACTTTTCCCTGCCTACTCTACTAACCTTCCACTCCCTCTCTCACTCCAACCCACTCTCTTCCTCAACTGACAACCAACTCCCTTAATTGTCAACTCCCTGGGGTTCTATGCTCTGGGCTTCGCCAATCAGAGCCTCTGGAATGTTCAGCTTGGCCCCTCCCTGGGCTTCTGCCTGTCACTCCGCCACACCATTCACCTCAGGTTATATTGGCATTATTATCATAAACCAATTTAAAATAAGGCAATAGTTCCCCAGAGCTTGAGTTCCCCAGAGATGCCTTCAGAACTACAGTTCTCAGGGGTTCATGACAGAGATAGGGGAGGAGCATTAAAAAAATTAAAATGTCTTTTGGCTGCATTTCTAAAAGCGCCCCAAAGGTTTTTACTATTACTACTAATAAAATCAAAACAATATTAACCCAAAATAAGGTCAAAGAATAATTTTTTCTAACCCTTACAAAAAGTGAATAGAGACAAACAGCTCCTTACTTTGATAGTTAAGGCGTTCCAAAGCCAAGGAATATAGAAGTAACGGCCTGATTCCTAGCTGTTATTATTTAATCTCCTCTGTTTACATTGTTGTTCTTACAGTGATGACCCATGGTTATAGGCAATAAATTTGATTTGACTTAACTTGCTGTTGCAGTTCTAATAGGTAACAGTGCAATCCTATCCATGTCTACTCAGAAGTAACTTCTATTCAATTCAGTGGGCTTTACTTCCAGGTATATTTGTATAGAATTGCAGTGTAAACCATTTTATTTCTGGTTTAACTCTGGTGTACCAATGTGGCCTCTGTTTAGCTCACTCCTACATCCAAACCCTGTTTGTGGTTTAAATTCAGATATCTTGGTCCATATATTTGGAGATTACTATTCCAAATATACTGTCAGAGTTTGAGGTATCAGAATCTGTATTTTTTAGTGTTTATTTTGATTGGTGTTAAATGCTTTCACCTCGTGATGTGGAGGACATGCTCTAGACCAGTGTATTCCAACCTTGGGTCCCCAGATGTTTTTGGCCTATAACTCCCAGCATGCCCCAAAACATCTGGGGACCCAAGGTTGGAGAACACTGGTCTAGACTCTAGAACATGAGAAAAACTTGTGACCTGAGAACTGATGAAAGCCAAACAGAAGATTGGATCCTTCTGGACTTATAACAGTTTGGGGCCCTACATAAGCCAAAGAGCAACTCCTTTCCTTTATACCACCACCACAGCCCTTATGGTCAATTGGGAGTGCCTTTTTGTGCACCAAACTGTAACTGTGTACCAAATTCAAACACTGAAAGCGCGTAGCGTACCATTCCCACTGGCTACCTCACAATTGTGAAACTCTGTATTCCTAGAGATCCATTTAGGTCTAAGTCTGAATCCTTTCTAGAAGAGCATCTCTTGGCCGACATTTTATAGATAATCTTTTTTTTATTATTGTGTAGGGTTTTTTGTTCTTGTTTTTGCATGCTGCCTTGAATATTTTATAGAAAGGTAGGGTATATAAATGTCCAAAACAAACAAACAGCACAGGTTAAGCAGACGTAAGTCTTGGAGCTGCCCAAGGGCTGGGTTGCTGTTCCCTTTTTTAACAGAAATGTTTGCTTCCACCTGAACCAATGGCAGCAATAGACCTTTCAGCAGCCTGAGCAGTTTTTCACCCTTCCAACCCTCTGTATTTTAAACTTTTCACTGCTTGGCATTGGTAGCAGATATTGGGCCCCCATCTCAGTAACTTTCCAGCCACCATCTTGGTTTCCCCACAATGCACAATTCCCCCCACAATGCTCTAGGAATTCCAGATGTTTTGAAAAGAAACATCAGAAGGTAAGAAAGGAGAGCCCAGGGCAGCAGCCATCAGTGGTGGCCTCCAAGGGATGCTGGGACCTCTAACACTGACATCACTCACAATATGAAATACTTTGGATACCTTAGAAAAAATAGATCTATATAGTCAGGGGATATGCAAAAGCTTTGGCTTGTCACTCTAAGAAGTTCAAAGTTTGCAGCTGTTTATTTTGATATGATGTTCGTCAATACTGCAATCATAACACTTCATCCTGAAGCAAGCACATCAATAAGCTTCCAAAAACCATTTTCTGTGTAAACGCAGCTACAGCACTATCACTAATGGTTTCCCATTGAATTGGGAACATCTGAATTGTACTAACCACACTGAAATATGATACTAATAAGAACAATCATGAAATTAAATACAAGTTTTGCATTCTGTGGTGAAAATATTTCTGGTTAGGATAGGTTCAGTAAACTAGGTAGGATAGATAATTCATTGATGCTTTGTCAAAACATTGATTTCAAGCACCATTATCTTAAAATTGCAATATAAAAGGCCAGCATAGTACTTAGCAATCTTAGGCACCTGCCAACTTTTGTCAAAGTAAGAAACAGAATAGACCTATCCTGTTCTGTACCATTTGTGCTCATGCTGGCCAGGAACAACAGAAAGAAAAATGAAAACTGAATACCTGGGTAGGCCAGGAAAATTATCCTACTGTGGTGTGGTTGATTTGGTGTCAGTAGCCTGTCAGGGCCTGAGTATCATGTCTGATTTGGCCACAGTGACACATGCCTTAGTTACATCCCATTTGGATTACTGTAACGCACTCTACGCGGGGCTGCCTCTGAAGAGTGTTTGGAAACTTCAGCTGGTTCAAAGAGCTGCTGCCAGACTGCTGACTGGGGCTGGTTACAGGGAGCACACAACTCCTCTGTTACAACAGCTTCGCTGGCTCCCAGTCTGTTTCCAGGCACAATTCAAAGTGATGGTTATGACCTATAAAGCTCTATATGGCTCAGGTCCAGGTTATCTGAAAGACTGTATTCACCCCTACGAGCCTGCCCACACTTTGAGATCCTCAGGGGACCACCATCAGAGGCTCACCTGGTGGGAACACGGGAGAGGGCCTTCTCGGTGGCTGCTCCAGCGCTCTGGAATTCCCTCCCCAGGGAGGCTAGAGTGGTGCACTCCCTGGTAAGCTTCCGGATGCAGGGAAAGACCTTCCTGTTCCAGCAGGCATTTGGGACTAGCCTGTGATGCAATGGAATGCTATGCTATATATAATTTTTAATATTATTGATTCATAGATTCATAGATCATAGAGTTGGAAGGAGCCTTCAAGGCTATCGAGTCCAACCCCCTGCTCAATGCAGGAAACTAGAGGAGGGGTCTCCCATCCAAGTAATAACTAGGCTTGACCCTGCTTAGCTTTCCACACTCAGACAAGCTGAGCCAGCGTGATGAGCCACAAGCCTGTTGATTTAATTCTATTTTTAACTTTTGTATTTTTCTATTTCTGTTTTAATTGTATGAGTTTTAAAGGTTGTGAGCTGTCTTGGGTCACAGTGTTGGGAAAAAGGCGGATGATGATGATGATGATGATGATGATGATGATGATGATGATCTCACAAAAGTAGGGAATAAGCTGTTATCTGTAGCAGGTTCTGGCTGCCTGATAGAGCTTTAAGAGTAGAAGCTACATGACAAACTACATGGTTACGAGGGTCTCTGATCAACTGTTGCCAGGCTCAGGAACATTGTTTTCCAGTATTAGGTATAAGCAGGAAGAAACTCTTTGTACTAACTTACATGGGATGGCTACAAACATGAGGTTCTTCTTTGTGTCTCACCGTGTTTATCTGCTGGCGGGAGAACAGCATGGCCTCACTTTGGAAAAGTTTTTCCCCGAGGCAACTTTAAACCCACAGAGGCTACAGAGCCCAGCCAATCCATTTTCTATAGAATCTATTCATTTTTTGTTTTTACTTGGCATGTGTGCCCCAACCCATGTGCATTCTGGAATGGTACATCCCAGGATAGGTTTAGTATCTCCATAAACCAAGACCTCTGTCTATATATGCTCATCTATGCGTATGTCCTTTCATAAAGAGGGGATCGCGGAGTGTTGAGCTGGACAACCTGATAATCTGCCACTCAATATTTGAAGCTTAATTTGCCTAAGATGTTTCTAGTGTCCCTCCTGCTTCTGGTTAATTAATTCCTTCTGCTTCATTATCTAGTGCTGATGTATCTGTTTCTTTTGCTGCAGCTAGAAATCTGAGTATTCTCTTTCCTCCTCCCCACCCGCATCTTCACATTCTTTGGCTGCTAGGCCTTGTCATTATCAGCTTTTAAATCTTTCCAAAATCTGCTCTCTAGTTAATCTTTTCTAATGTTTCCTAAGGCCTTAACTCATGATTCACTGGGGGGCAGGTATTTTTCTTAGCTAACAAATATAAATACTGAAAAGAGGGAAATTTCATAAAGAAGGAACACAGTCCAGTCAAAGTTAAACATTTAACTGTGTCCCATTTACTTCAGTGGGACAGTTAGGCACATAATAAACCACCTTGCCACTGATACCATTGGAAGCTAAAACTGCTTAATTTTAACTGGATGGTGAAGCCCTTTAAACAAATTATTTAGATACAACTATGGCTTTAATGTATGTTGGTAAGAAAACGTTTAGTTCTTTCTTTGTGCATATTGATTTCTGAAATTTCTAGTTGCATAAACTAAAAGAGCATTAAAGAAAAAATGATGAAAGAAAACACAAATTACTATACAAATGTATTGATTTATGTAGAAAGATTAACAACTACCGTATTTTTTTTTGTCTCAAGTAGTTGGCAAACATTCCTAGAACACAATAATTCCCAAAGGTAGTAGTAGGCGATCACTCGTGACCGAGTAACTTGGAGTAAGATTGTCTTCCAGGATAAAATTACAAAAAGAAAATTATGAAAAGAGGAAATTCTAAAAAAATTGTGTAGACTCTAGCGATGCGTCCGTAAGCGACTGTGGAGGCCAATTCTAGATCCACACAGCTTCCCACAGTGAGGACACAGGTTACCAGATGGAAGATGGTCCTGTAAAGGATTCGTTTGACGTGCTTTTCGCTTAGCACGTTTCTCCCTTTCACCTTGCACTCGGGCTTCTTCAAAGTCCATAGAACCTTTGTGAAAGGCCGACCTCCAGTTAGATCATTCATGGGCCAGAGTTTCCCAGTTTTCGATGTTTATATTGCATTTTTTTTAGATTAGCCTTAAGAACATCTTTAAACCTCTTATACTGACCACCGATATTCCGCTTTCCATCCTTGAGTTGGGAATAAAGTAACTGCTTTGGAAGAAAGGTACTAATCCACAAACAAAACAGATTGTAAAATAGAAGTAGATTAAGGGAATCCTTTAAAATTATCACTGAACTTTATACTTTGGCTATAAAAAAAAACACTTGGGAAATTTTCATGACTCTTGAATGAAACCAGAGACATGAAGTTAACCTCATAAGAACAACTGAGCAGAAGAGAAGCCCAGGCTGGGGAGCAAATGCCATCAGCTCCTGAAACAACCATCACCGGCCTGAGAGGACTGTTGGGGCAGCCCCTCCCCCACCTTCCCTGGGACTATTTAAGACCTGTGTGCCCTGAGGGAAGGCAGGAGAGAAGCCCAGGCCGGGGGAGGCGGAGCTAGCACGCCTAAGAGATGGCGGCGTAGAGGGAGAGCTCCTCACCCTAAAACTAAAAAGGAGGACTCTACAACATTTTAAAAAGCCCAACAAGCAACAAAAACTTAAAGTTCTGATGGGGAATGACAGAGGAATCTAGCAAAACGAAAAACAGCGAGATTACACACTACTTTCCCTACAAAGAAAGAAAAACACTGCACAAGGCAGTACAGCATACTCAGAGAATAAAAATGGCTACTGGAGAAGACAGAGAACACACAGAAGAGCCAGGATCAAGCGCACAGATATCGAATAACGAAATGAAGGAGGCAATATTACAACAATTAAAAACATTAAAACAAGAACTGATGAACCATTGGGCAGAACTGCTGGACACCAAATTGAAGGAAATAACAGAAACGGTGGAGGCAGTAAAAACAACAGCAAATAAAGCTGCAGAAAAAGCTCAGCAACAGGAGGAAAAAATAAAAACCCTACAAAGAGCGGTAGCGGAAAATAAATCAAAGATTGAAGACCAAGAAAATCGCAACCGAAGGTGTAATCTGAGAATAAAAAACTTGGAAGAAGAAGCAGAAGGTGAAAACATTAAGGTTTTTATAGCAAAATGGCTGACCTCATTAACTCCAGACTGCCCGATAGAAGCTGATGACTTAGAAAGAGCTCACAGGGCACTAGGACCCAGAAGAAAAAACTCCAGCTTTCCAAGAGACTTGGTAATATGTTTCAGCAGATACAACAAGAAAGACGAATTCTTTAAAAAGCTAAGACTTTTAAAAGAAATAAAATATAATGACAAACCTGTAATGATTATGCAAGACCTGGCACCAGAGACGCTGCAGAAAAGAAGACTCCTCAAGCCCTACACATTGAAACTACGAGAACTGGGGCTTAAATATCACTGGGGATTCCCCTTCAAGATAATAATCCCCAACAAGGGACACACGCTGATTGCAGCCTCCCCCCTGGAAATGACTGAGCTATTCAGAACACTAAGCATCGAACTCCCGGCAGAGGCTACTCAGGAAGAAACAGATAATGGAGAAGAAGCAGCAGGCCAAGAGCCACAAGGAGATGGCTGGAACACTGTAAGACACCGAAAAAACAGGCGGGAAAGAAATGACTATGAAAATCCACAGACCCCAAGAATCCTGAGAACTCTGCCACAAAGGAAGAGATGAGAGAAACTGAGTAACAGTGAACCACAGGAGGTGACAAAAACAAAGTGAAAGACAACTGAAGTGTAAATATTCAAATGCATAGCAAAGGGAAGGGGGAGGAAAAGGGAGGAGGGAGACTAGCCCCAAAGGGGAGAGAAAATATTCTTTGTTTGTAGAGTCACGCTGTTTTAAACTATTGATAAAATGGGGGGGGGGATTCTTGCCTCTATGTAGTCAATCTATGAAGGAATAGATTGACCTGCTCAGTTATAGTTTTAAGGAATCTGAAAAGAACAAACCATAGCCTCAAGGCAGGGTGAAGAACACGTGAATCACTCTCTCTGTAAGGGGAGGGGAGGATCTCACCTGCATTCGCAGCTTTAGTTATGCTAAGAGAGAGCTGCAAAGGAGTTTTAAAGTTAGGGAAAATGAGAAGGTTGGGGAATGACAGGGGAGGGAGGGAGGACACGACTGAGCTGGGTGCGATAATGGGCAAGGCAGACAGAAATTGGCATATACCATGGGAGACCTTAAGGTGCTAACTCTAAACATTAAAGGCATGGGGAATCAGTTAAAAAGGGCGAGGCTTCATAAACTAATAAGAGATCTAAAACCAAAAATACTATTTCTACAAGAGACACACAAAGCCCAAAAAAGGGAAGGAATTTTTAACAGTAGTCAATGGAAAACTGTACATATAGCAAAAGGAACAAACAAATCCAGGGGAGTAGCAATATTAATACATAACACAGTGGACTTTGCAATACGGCAAGTACAGAAAGACCCCAATGGCAGATACGTATTTGTAGAGGGAACACTAAATCAAAACAAACAAATAGTATTAGCCTCATTATACAGTCCAAACGAAAGACAGCTAGACTTCCTACATAAAGTTTTGAAAAAGTTGAGAACCTTTTCAAAAGCAGAGGCAATAATTGGAGCAGACACTAATTGGAACATGCAAGGAGCTGAACCTAGAAAAGTACAAAAAGATATAAGATTATATAATAAAACAGACTCACATAGCACACGAGCAGGAAAACTTTTAAACATAATTCACAAATTTAATTTAAGGGAGGTATGGGCAGAACTTAACAACAATGACTACACACACACATTTTGTTCCAGGGTACATGGAACTTTCTCAAGGCTAGACACAATTATGCTAACTAGTACACTGATGCAAAACGTCACAGTGGCAGATATAGGACCCATAAAAGTGACAGACCATGCACCGGTATCTGTCCAACTCACAGTAAACAACTATACCAAGAGCAATTATATATGGCGATTCAATCCCATCCTTTTAACAAACAAAGAAAGCAGAGAAAATTTACAAAAGGGAATAGACAACTACTTCACAGAAAATAAAGCAGGGGACACAACAGAAAGGACCAGATGGGAAGCAATGAAAGCGGTTCTTAGAGGACTGAGTATCAAAGAGATGAGCCACATAAATAAAAGAGACGGACGCGAAAATCAGAAACAGAATTAGAACTGGAAAGACTTACTGTACAATATAAACGAACAGGGGAACAAAAGATCAGACAACAAATGGAGAAGAAAAGGACAGAATTAAATTTATTGGAATTAGATCAAACCATGATAAATTTACTATATATTAAACAAAAACATTATGAATTTGATGGAAAGGGATCCAAACTCTTGGCAAACAGGGTAAAAAAAAGGAGGGACAAAAACAAAATAAATGCTCTTAAAAACAAACAGGGGAATAAAACATATGACATAGAAGAGATGGGTGACATTTTTGTAGACTATTTTGAAAAACTATACAAAGGGGAAGAAAAAGACAGGAACACAATTAGAAAGTATCAGAGCAAAACAAACATCCCAGGACTAACTGAAGCAAGTAAACAAATCCTAGAACAAAGGATTACGATAGAAGAAATAACAGAAGCCATTAAAACACAAAAACCCAACAAGTCACCGGGACCCGATGGTTTTACAAGTGAATTTTATAAAGCATATACAGAATTATTAGCCCCAAGACTATTGTCATTATATAATGAAATTCTAGATGGAGCCTCACTTCCTAACACATGGACACAATCCAGAATCATCTTGATATTAAAACCAGGGAAAAATCCTGAGCTCCCAGAATCATACAGACCCATCTCTTTATTAAATATAGATTATAAAATATTTACCACCATATGGGCTAATAGATTAAAATTTGTGATAGGAGAAATAATACATGAAGATCAACATGGTTTTATTCCAAAAAGATATATAGCAGACCCTGTACGCAGGCTATATAGCATAATAAAATACAGTAAAAAAACAAACACCCCGCTAGCCATAATTGCTCTAGACTTGTTCAAAGCATTTGACAGTGTTAATTTACAGTTCTTACTGGAGAGCACATCTGTGTACAACTTTGGCCCAAATTTCTCTCACATTCTCAATGCCATATATAACAAAACAACAGCAAATATACGATTCAATTCTTATGATTCACGCCCTTTTCAACTAAATGCAGGAACCAAACAGGGTTGCCCCCTATCCCCTCTGTTATTCAATTTAGTTATAGAATTTCTAGCAGACAGACTCAGACATAATGACGCTATACAAGGTATACAAATTCAAGATCAACCATACTTACTCAGCATGTATGCTGATGATTTGATATTAACAATACAAAACCCAATAGAGGCACTGCAACCACTACGTCAAGAACTGCAAGATTTTCAAGCAGCGTCTAGCTTAAAAGTAAATTACGACAAATCTGACTTCATGAGTTATAATATAGGGGCAAACAATCAACTTGACATTTTTAAAAATCTACAAATTCCTATAGTTCACAAAGCCTTTAGATATCTAGGAGTTCAAGTTGCAAAAAACCCAAACAAAACCTTCACACTAAACTATTCCAAAGTATGGGAAAATATCAAGAAAGACCTCAAAAGATGGAAAAGATTGAACTTAACTACAATGAACAAATTAGCCACCATCAAAATGATAGTTATACCTAAATTCACATACTTATTTTATGTTCTACCCATAGAAGTACCTATGAGATGGCTTAAATCATGGCAAGACACCCTAGAAAAATTTATATTTAATGGTAAGAAACCACGTATGGCAAGAAATCTCAGATACAGACCCACCATTGATGGAGGGTGGGGAATTCCATCACTAAAATTATACTATGAAGCTTACCAACTGAGACATCTATTATCATTCATGGCAGATAATAAAAATAAACATTGGGTCAAAATAGAAAATTTTTTGTTAGCACAAGATAATCCACACACAATACCCTTTGTCAAAAAACGAATAACACAAGGTATACAAAATCAACACTCCAATATGGAAATAATATTAAAGATATGGAAACGAAGAAAGGAGACACTGATGCCAGGAATTTCACCATTAATACCACTCTATGCACACCCAAATTTTCCAGTTAAAGACATACAGATATCTAGAGAATCACTGAAAAATAATAACCTATTGATATTACGAGACTTATATAATAACTCACAACCACTACCAAGAGACACATGGAGAAACACATTACGAAATACAGCAATTACTTGGTTACAATGGTACCAAATAAGCTCATTCATTAGACTAGAGAATGTGAAAAAACAAGGCACCAGAGATCTGACACAATTTGAAAAGATATTATTAACTTTTACAGATCAGGAAAAAGGATTAATGTCAGATTTATATGCACTTCTGATAAAAACAGACATGGGAAATAGCCTTCCTCTTAAAAGAAAATGGGAAAGAGAATGGGGAATGCAAATAGAAGATGAAGAATGGGAAAATATATGGGATGAATTCCCGTTTAAAGCGATTTCAACAAAATTCAAAGAACTCTCACTGAAAATAATACAGAAATGGCACTGGACTCCTCACAAAATATCTCATATTAATAAAAACTACTCTCCCCTATGCTGGAGAGCCTGTGGAGAAATCGGATCACACAAACATATGTGGTGGTCCTGTAAGCAAGTATCCCGCTTCTGGACAATAGTTTTCAAAGAAATATCTAAAATTGTAGGGACAGAGATAAATAAAACTCCAGAATTAGCAATATTAAACATTTTTCAAAGAGATAATAAAAATTTATTATACAAGAACCTAATAAGATTTCTATTACAAGCTGCTAAATTACTAATAGCAAGAGGATGGAAAGATGCCAAAGGGCTAACCATCAATCACTGGTATAATGTGGTATGGGAAATTGCATTAATTGAAAAATTAACTCAAAAATTGAGAATTGCAGGGGGGAAAAAGAAAACAAACTCTTTTGAAGCAGAATGGTGGCCTTTTATCCAATTTTCATACAGAACATCTACAACAAAAATACCTCAAGCCTTCCAGTACATTTGGATGCAATAAACTTACAAATATCCACCTATCACAAAACTGACTACTTTATGGCCGAAAAAGACTCCGGAAAAGGTGCCCAGCCAGATTTGTTCCTTTGAATGTTGGTTCGGGGGGGGGGGATTTACTTTGTGCTGATCTAATACAATTTCTGTAATGGATTAGATGTTTTGTTGGTTGTTCGGTTGTTTTGTATATGTTAAAATTCAAATAAACAAATTAAAAAAAAAAAAAAAAAAAAAAGAAGAAGCCCAGGCCGGGGAGCAAATGCCATCAGCTCCTGAAATGACCATCACCAGCCTGAGAGGTGATGCGCAAAGGAGGTTGGCCGGACTCCCACCTACAACTCTGTTTAGCTCTAGAATGTATGTTCTTCATGACTGTTCTGTGCAGAATATAACCCATATGTGTGAGTTCACAGATGACCACTCGAAGAACATCAGTTAAAGGTAGGCAACATGCCCTTTTTGAGAAATCCAGTCTCAGACCTCCAGCATAAAATGTGGTTTGGCCCTTGTTCATGGACATGGGTGATGCAAAATCCAATTATGACACATCCCTCTTAACCTTACCTGAGATGCCCAAGACAGAAGGAACGACGAAATAGTATGTAATGAGTGTTCCAATTACATGCCTGGTATAAGACAATGGCATAGCAATTTGGGAGGGCTCTCACTACATCCCTGCACATAGGGAGAGGAAAGCCATATCTTGGATTTCCATGAGTCCCAAAGTGGCTTCTTCCTGCTTGTTCTAATTTGTGTTTCTATATATTCAGTCACATGATGCATATTTTCTTGAAAAGGCGAAATCTTAGAAGGGAGCCTATGTTTATACAAGTATTTATTCTAGCTTCTGAGTGGATATATTTATAGACACAGGTTGGGAATAATTTTCTTCAACAAGGAAAACCAATTATCTCAGTGAAAAATGAAGCATTACCAATGTATTGTTCTCATTGTTTTTAAAAGAAATATACATGTTTTGAGTAAATGCATTTTTACACTTTTCAACAAAACCCATTGTTAAATTCTCTCCTGTAGGTCTCTAGTCATATGTTGTAAGAAACTGCTGTCACTCTATAAAAATGAGTTCTGTTGTCAAATAGCTCATACCATCAGAAAGTTCATCCTAGTCCAGGGATGGGGAACTTCTGGCCCATGAGCCAAATGTGGCCCACCGAGGTTCTCCATCTGGCCCACCAACTCTTTTGGCAGGCCCCACTCCTTCCCCCCAAAGCCCTACCCACATTGATTTCCCCCCAGCTCAGAGCTGTGGAAAGGCCGTGGTTTAGTCAAAATCCCCTTGTACTTTGAACTTTTTGGTGTGGGTCCTACCCTCTGGAGCAACAGAAAACAAATTTCCTCCATCAACTGATAGCCCTTTAAATATTTGAAGATGGCTGTCGTATTCCCTCTTAATCATCTCTTCTCCAGGCTAAACATCCTATCTGTGCTTACTTGGGACATTTAACTCTGATATTGAGTTTCTGTGGGACTTACTTCCAAGAAAACACATAGGATTGGCCTGTAAGTATATTTAAGTTTATGGTCTAGAGAGAAAGAATTAGGAATCCAGAATAGATTGGTACCTTTTTAGTGACCTTTTGTTGGCCGTGCTCTTGACATCTCTTCTAATGCAAAGCTTGCCCTACTGCTTTCCATGTCTTGATAGAAGCCTCAATAGCTTTGCGAAAAGCTTACACTTTCCACTGGAATGTTCCTATAAAAATTATGTTTGGAAGAATTGATGGACAAGTTTACCCTTGAGGTTTTGTCCGTTCTCATTTTCTTGGGTTAAGTGTTGTCCAAAAGCATTTTTGTGGCTTTGCAGGCTTTCAAGCCTGCCCTGTTCTCTGCTAGAAGAATGCACCCCCCCCTGTTTTCTTATAATTGCCTGAATTCTGATGTTTGTGTAAAGCTTAGAGAAGTGAATGATGCCCAATCACCACAGTGTGTGGTTTTCATAGTTTCTTATATTTGCTTTTCACCCCAGAGCCTAATTCCTGCATTACAGTTGTTTTGAGGAAATCAATTTGCATTCACATCTCAATTTATTTGCTAATGGCATTTTTAAAATTCTTGTCTGCGAATCAATTGCCACAGCAAAAGCCAAAGTATTCTTAAGGAAAGTATTGAACTATGAGCTCTTCAAAGATAATGAATGTTACCTCATTTTGAATTTTATTGACCATGTTCAGTTGAATAAAAATCCCACCAGGTCTGGGAAGAGCTGCAGTCTATCTGTCATACTGCAAGTACCCTAGTTGGCTCAGGCATTAATGACAGAATTGACACAGACTGGAATGGCTTAACACTATGATTGTGCTGGAGCTGGAGCGGGCGGCTGAATGAAAGATTTCATTTTGAAAGCTGGATTACTTTTTACTAGCTGTAAGTAATGCCCTAAAATAAAGACTGCTTCTGGTTCATCCTATTTTTCACAGTGTGGTCCCACTCCCTTCCACTTTCCTGATAAACAGCACTAAAGGAAAGATGAATGTTAAACATGCTGCCAACCCTAAGAGGGGAAAATAAACCTCCTGCATATTCAGTAACCCATCTGTTGTATTATGTACCAGGCCTGTATACATTTATTAGATTTAGGCTGTATACTTACTTGTAAGTAAGTGTCTTTGAAGTCAATTATACTTCCTTTTGGATAAAGAGATTTAGGACTGGGGTATCAATGTGATAGATCAATCAATAGACAGATAAATAGAAATAAGTAAGGCTGCAGAGACCTTTAAAGCCCTTCGCAGCTTGAGTCCAGGGTACTTGATAGACCACCTTTCTCCATATGAACCTACCAATGCCTTAAGGTCATATTCAGAGGACCTTCTTCAGTGCCCCTTGCTGTTATAGATCTGGCAGGTGACCACTAAGGAAAGGCCACCTGTAGAACATTCTCCCCATGTCATGCCTCTACTGCACTGGAATAAAATAAAATACAAACATTTCAGTGTAAAAAACAAAAACAGAAATGGTCTTCCAATACCACTGAAGATTTTCTACTTTAAAAATATTTGTGGATACATTTTTTTTAATTCACCATCTCTTTTAAGCCTGCAAAGGAGTATTTTATACTCATTGTGAGGTTCTTACTAACTTTTCAAATTTCCCTAGCATATAAGATGGATAATATTGTAGGTCCATAATTCCATGCTCTAGTTGTAAAAACATTGTTCATTCTCTTCCTTGGTAGAGTGTTTAACAAAATAATTGAGAACAGTAACAGGAGTTGATTAAATCTTCACAGCCCAATGAAAATTGACCGTTCTAAGTGTCCATCTAAGTGTCTAAGCATAAATTGCTTGTTTGCTCGGCCTTGAAACTGCAGTGTGAAAAAGTTGCTGCTGCTGGACCCTGCTAAAATTCCATAGTAACATTAGTTTACATCCACAAAATGGCAATAACCGGTCATGATCTGGCTGTTCATTGTGCACCCTTGCAAAGCATTGATTTCACTGGCACTTTTTGTAAGACTGAAGTCCAGAAGTTTTTTTCATAGTTAGTAAATCCAAGTTCACCAATTCCCACATGAACTGAGGCCTAGTTGTAGTAATCCTGTATATTGACTGTGCCTCTTCAGACTGCAGGTAAGTTCTCACATGACTGGTCTTTCATACAAAAAAATAAATCTCTGCACATAGAAAATCACATGCAGGAGAAAGATCCTAACCTCCTTGACATGCTAGTTTTCTAAATTGTTTTGGGAATTGTTATGTTGGAGAGAGCTTTTAATTATGTGAGCTTCACCCCTTACATTCTGAAGTGATATAGCTTAGACACAGTTTTAAACTCCTTAGGGATATGGTCTGCATCCCTGTTGCATAGCCAAGTAAATCAATGCTCCATCCTCATTCAGTGCAAATGTTCACCAGTACAGACCTGGATCAGGGTGAGGGAGCATTGGCTCATTTGTTTTGGTAACAGTGACACTCACTCTTCTCCACGGCACTCTTATCTCTGAGAATCATTTTGTACCCTTTCACAACTGGGCTGGGAAAAAATAATGAAATAGGGGAAGCATTTGGGAGGAAAGTTTGGGAAATGCCCCCCCCCTTTAACACAGTACTATATTGAATGGCAGTTGTATAATTTAGCATTCATACTGTACAGTTGTGGAGAACTAGATGTGAAATTGGCAACAGTGAATGAAGTAATTATTTAGAAGCTTTAAAGCTCCATGAAATTTGCTCCCCCCCTCCCCACGACAGCTTTGTAGAGCTCTCAAAAATACAGCATAATAAATAACTAACATCTGTCAATAGGCTGTTCAATCTAAACAAAATAATATTTGAAACATGTTTTGTACATTGCACATTTAAAAACTATTTCCATTAAAAAGACATGGGGCTGAGACTTGTAGCATGAGATGACTGACCTCACATAGCTTTGTGTCTATACCTATTGATTCCCCTGCCCCTTCATTTTGACCTTTCACATGATTTAATTTAAGATTTATCACTTTGGAAATGTCAAGTTTAAGGCTTGGTTCTCATTGTTTGGATAGAGTTATGTTTGAAATCGTTTACTTATCTTTTTGAAACACTAGGCAGGATGTATTTGGTGCTGAACTGAGCCTTGAGTCAATAGAATGTTTTTTTAGTTCCTTAGAATTTTCCAATATGTCATTTTTTAAAAAGAGAAAAGTTAATGGACTCAATTTTTGAGATATCGGGAACATCCCAAATAGATTTTCTGCATCTCCACATATTCAATCAACAAAACAACTTTTTGCAAGGAGCCCTTTATCCTTCATCATGACTGTGAGCAAGCTGGTGGGTGTAAAGCACATCATTATGTCCACAAGTCAATGAGAGATATAATGGATTTCAACTCTGATTTCCTCAGCCCAATTGATACGATTTATTCTCTTCAGGTGGAGGGGGGAAGTGTTATGGGCAGAGTGGGTGGTCTGTTTGTTTTTTAAGTACACTAGACAGTGTACACTAGACAGTGATTTGCCTAAGGCCACTGAGAGAACTTCATAGCTGAGTGATGATCTGAATCTGGATTTCAGATCTTCAAGATCAACACTCTAGCCACTGACCCTGAGGCCTGATTTAGATGTGACATGGCTATATGGAAAACATTTTCCCATATAGGTGTTTGTTCTGCCAAAGGCAGTGGTTCTTTTTAGGATCCAGAAACAATGAGCACACTTATGGGTGAAGGTTGAAAAGCTTTATTAGCAAACCACAGAAAAGAGATTATAGAAGTGAGATAGATGCAGAGCACAATGCTTATGCCCCTTCTGTTGTCCGGAACCCCTCAAAGATGGGCTCCTTGGCTGGCACACACCACCTTCTGCACAGCTAGGTCTGTGTCGAGGTTCTCCCCTCCTAAGGATTCCCTAATCTTATATAGGTTTTTTCTGTTTCCTAATCACACCTGATCTTATTAAATTGGACAAGATTAATGTGCTTTGTCCCAATAGACAATAGTCCCAATAGAATCCATACCGGATTCTCAGACTAACTATAAACACTCCTTTCAAGTTGACTATGAAGCCATCTGGAGCCACTCAGTTTCCAGGTCATCTTGACCCTTCCATTGATGAATCTCCGCTTACCAAAGTCATTGAAATCTGGCCAGCTGATAACCAAGTTCCTTCCTATTATGTGCCATGGGAGTCTGGCCCATGGATGACTGAAGTGCTTATAATCGTCAGCCAACATCCTTGCCAAGTTTAAGCCTGTCCAAGGACAGACTTTAATTGGGAATCTTCTCACAACAAACTCTAAACTTTATGAGCTCACTCACTGGTATTACACGCTAAATATCAAGAGTCAGCATAAACAGTAGGGAATTCAGGCCTACTAAAGACACAAAGAGCAGGTATGTTCATACAACAGAGACCCAGACACAGGTACAACAATGGTCATACACCACTGTTTCCTCCAGATCACAATGGTCTTCCGGCTTTTTCCACTACAGTGTTCCACATCACTGCCACCTCATTTAAAAGGGCATTTACTTACTGCATGTGCTAGGCCATCAGTAACAAGATATTCAGGGGTAATATGGTTGAGAGGGGAAGAAGAAGGAACAAAATTATCCACAATGTTCAGCAAACATGTTTGTGGGATCCTAGAAAACACAATTGTTCTCACTTTTTGTACAAATAGTACAAAAGCACTCCCTGCCCATCATCCCTCTGTGTATCACAAAACAGCAAAACACCCAATGCAAATTCTTTACTCTCTAACTGTAGAGCTGCTACCAACATTGCTTAAAGCAAAATTCAAAGCAATTTGGGGAGGGGGGAATCTTACTTAGGCGAATTTTGAGGGAAGCCCAAAGAGGTACCAAAGAGAGCCACAAATTGTGACCTGGTTCACATGTAATGTTGAAGTTTGGTTTTCTTTAATTAACCATGGTATGTCGAATTGCGGGTTGTCATTATGTGCAAACCCAGAACTATGAGCTAACTATGGGTTGTTAACCATGAACAACTCACAAAGAGAACCCATGGTTTGTAGTTGGGTTGTTAACTGTGGGTTATTTAAACCATGAGTTGTCATTACATGCGAACCCAGAATTGTAGGTTGTTCATGGGCTGCTTTGCCAGGCTACAGAGGCAGCAGACAAGAGCAGTACACACTGCTCACACGCGCGCACACGCGCACACACACACACACACACAGAGCGGGCACTTGGGATACCGGAGAGTGGGTGAAAGAGAAGGGAAACAAACAACCCAGGGACTGCAAAAATAAACTATGGTTTGTCTGATCTGCTAGACAAAACCTGGATAGGGGAACAAACCATGGTTTAAATAAACCATGACATTGCGGCAACCTACAGTTTTAAGCAATAAAGTCGGACACACAAATAAACTATGGGTTAGCATTATGTGCAAATCAGACCTGTATCTAGCATCCAGCAGCTTGTTTTGTAGGCTGCTGTTCCCCATGTAATGATTTTCCAACATGTTAGTCAATCCAACATTGACCAAGGAAAACTTGGGGAGCTTGATATCACCCATGGGTCTTGCATTGCTTACCCCTGTTAGGTCCAATAGACTCATGTGACTTGAGGCAGGGATGGGGACTCGGACTCGAGGACTTGACACGTGAGTTGGACTGAGTCCCCCCTCTGACTCGACTCGGACTCGAGTCCCAATATTTTTAATGGGACTCGAGACTCGACTCGAGACTAAGGACTCGTCAACATCCCTGCTTGATGCCACCTACAGGTGCTGTCTGGACCTAGTTGCAGTAACAATCCAAGTTTATTTTTTTAAATCATTTTACTAATGTAACCTTTCAGGCATTTTGGGTTTGGCTGCCTCTGCCTGCCTGTTTGGGGTTCCCTGCCTCCTCTGCCTGCCTGGTCTCTTCTTAACCAGTTCCACAGTTTGAATTGTCCAAGACAAAGGCCTCTGCCTGCCTGTTTTGGGGTTCCCTGCCTGGTTATTTTGGGTTTGTCTGCCTGGTCTGTTCTTGTCAAAATCAGTGGCAGAGTTTTGAGATAAAAAGGCACGCTTGTGCCTAGAATTTATTTAAGCCACACATCTGAAGTAGCCTTATTTTGTTGGGAAAAAATCCCATTGATTTTAATAGGGACTCGTGGATTCAGCTTTGGGAGTGACTCGGGACTCGTGAGTCACCATTTTGGACCAAGGACTTGGACTCGGACTCGAGACTCGGGTCCAAAGACTCGTGACTCGACTTGTGACTCGAGACCAAGGACTCTTCAACATCCCTGACTTGAGGAATGGAATTCTGCAGTGAAACCTGAAGGTAGAATTCAGTGGGTGTCACTCTAAATGCAAGCCATTTATGTGAAAGAACTCCCTGTATTCCCAGTTGTGACAACTATTACTACAGTTGTAACAATAGCAAACACACTACCAAAATAGTTATTTTGGAGGGATGAGAAGAGGACTGCACCAGTGCAGCTGAAGTCACAGCTTCTTTACAGGGATCATTGTCCATGCAATTGTAATTTCAAATACATATTGCACTGCAAGTTTCATGTATGAATCAGCTCTGCTTAAAATTAAATTCATGTGTAAATTTAAGCTCTGCTTAAAATTAAACCCTCAAGATTTAGTTTTCAGTTGCTACTCAGTTTGCTTCAAGCATTCATCATCTACATTAGATTTTCCATTCTTCCTTCAAATGAATTTCCACAATTCTGCCGTGTGGTGTTTTTCTAATTCTGAAAATGTGTCCTTTGAAATGATGGTGAAAGATGCTGTGCAACTGATTCATATCTCATGGTGATCTATTTAAATATTGACCTTTGCAAGAATATTTTTGAATACATCCATTTAGAATATTTTCTGTGGATTTTTTTCTCTTAGTAAATCTGCCAAGGGATTAGACTAGCCAAATTTTCCACTTAAAAAAAATAATCCTATAAATATTTACAAATTCCTGAGGGATAGCCATGTTAGTCTGTTGAAGCAAAACAACAAGAGTCTTGTGGCACCTTAAAGACTAACAGATTTATTATGGCATAAGATTTCATGGATTAGAGCCTACTTCATGCAGTTGACAGAGTGGGCTCTAGTCCACGAAAGCTTACGCCACAATACATCTGTTGTTCTGTTAATGGGTTCTATTAATCATAGAGGACTTGGAGAGTGATAATGTCATTGTTTTACTAAATGGGCCTTTGTGAAAGTCATCTAACTGCACAGTACATTTTAAGTTTTAAGGTAGGCTAGCCAGCAGACGTCTGATTACATTATTTCTTTTCATACGTTATTGATGCCTTTAATACTTCAAAATGTCAGTGCAAAGTGAAGACTGAAGGATAATATGAAAGGTAGCTGATGGGAATAAGGTAGCCATTCTCTACTTCATTGATAATCTGTTATGTGAGAATGTTTATCATTTTAACAATTGTTTTCAGGCACGTAGTGCTACAGTTTAACAGTGTCTAGGGCAGAAACTATAATTAATCATAGGACTGTACAGCCATCAGCAGCCCAGATTGTTCTCGCAGTGTCTAGTCAAGGTGTTTCTACCCTAAGCTTGGCGAGGGGAATCTCCTGAAGTAAAAAGGAGTTATTTCACTTTCTTCCTACCCAGTTCTTACCACTTGATAAGAATACCAATCCAAAACACTATTTATAGAGAAGTTGGTAACCGTAAATGAGGAATGGAAGTGAGATTTCCGAAGTATTCCAGTCCTGTGTTCTTTGCTATTTGTTTGGTTGTTATTCAGGCCATCATGTACTCCATGTACTCTTGTTTCTGAAGCATGATTCTTAAATGTACGTAGATATACAGTTAATAAATTAGTACTGTAGTTTTGAAATCAGGTGGATCTTTCCTTGAAATTGATGGGATTAATAATTAGCTGTTGCTGTGTACCTGTTTTATTTTTATTGTTTTGCACTACTTTGATTTGTACCTGTACTTATTCAGTCTCTCACCAACTCAGTACCCAAATTCACCTACACAGAAACACAACTGTTTCTGTATAGGTGAATTTGAGGTGGGTGGCTACTAAGGAGAAGGCATTTTCAGTGGTGGCACCCTAGTTGTGGAATGCCCTCCCAGAGAGGCTCACCTGGCACCTACGTTGTGGTATTTTTGGTGCCAGGTGAAGACCTTTTTATTTTCCCAGACTCTTTAGCCCTTCAATTTTAAATAATTGCATTAGTGCAATTTTAGATTTTTGCACTGTTGCTGGTTTTCATCTTGGTTCCTAGTATGGCTTAATCCTGTTTTAAACTTATGATTTTTATATTCATAAAAAATGAATATAAAAATAAAAAAAAGGGTGGCCGGGTGACCAGCCAGATGGGCGATTAATAAATATAATAAATAAATAAATAAAATAAATAAATAAATATTGTTTTATTATGTTATTGTATTTTATGTTTTTAAGTTTGTTTGCAAACTGCTCAGAGAGCTTCAGCTAATTGGCATAGCAATGTAATAAATAAATAGATATAGCAATTTAATAAATAAATAAATAAATAACAGCTTTCTTACACTGTTCCTCCAATCCCTGGTATTGTTTGTTCACTAAACTAGAGCTTCAGCCTTCACACATCTCACAACACAGACTCACAGAATATACACACACAGTAAGAGCAGCAACAGAGCTGCCTCCTGTTCTGAGCTTTATGAACTCCAAAACTGAACAGGTTTGGTAGGTATCATCATACCTTATTTATGTATTTATTTATTTCAATGTATTAGTCACCCTATAACAATTTTTTCTCAGGATGACTTAAGTAAATACAGATAGAACACAGATTAAAATAGAATAAAATCCACATACATAAGATCAACATCCAAAGCTGCACAAAAATCCATTTAAAACCAGCAGATACTAAAATATAACAGGCAGCAACCACTAGAAGATGTAAAAAGTTTCACAGAAATAAAGACAAATTGAGCAGAAAGAATGTACAACAATTTAAAAAGTCTGTGAGAATAAAAAGGTATGTGCTTGGTGCCTAAAAGACATTAGGGTAAGCGCCAGGTGGACCTCTCTTTCGAGGACATTCTAGAACTGGAGAGCTACCACTGAGAAGGCCTCTTCACAAGTAGCCACTTGCTGCAACTCATTATGAGAAGATATTTGGAGCACAGCCTCTGATGATCTCAGAGCATGGATAGCAATATATGGGAGGAGGTGGTCTTTCAGATAGTGTGTGGCCTCAAGCTGTAAAGGCCTCAATTGGTTAAAACCAGCACTTTGAATTGGGCCCAGAAAAGAACTGGGAGCCAGTAAAGATGGTACTATACTGGAGTAAAATTATTGTAATGCCTGGTTCCTGGTTTGCAAAACACCAGTTACTACATAATTTCAAAGAAATACACAGTTCATTTATACCATTGGTGCACTGCTGATAGACAAATATATTTGATCTTGTTGCAATAACCTTACATCTGTCACTTTATTTATTTATTTATTTATTATATTTATACCCCACCTTTTTTCCTGAAAGGAACCCAAGGCAGCTTACATAATCCTCCTCCTCCTCTCCATTTTATCCTCACAACAACCCTGTGAGGTAGGTTAGGCTGAGAGTCAGTGACTGGCCCAAAGTCACCCAGTGAGTTTCATGACCGAGCGGGGACTAGAACCCAGATCTCCCGAGTTCCAGTCCAACACTCTCACCACTACACCACACTGGCTCTAACACTGTGACATTAATTGAATGAATGGCAACATGCTGTGTTGTGTGTGTGTGTGTGTGTGTGTGTGTACGTACATATGAGTACAATTTAGCAGGTTTCTGATGTTCTAAATTACAGGACCATAATTCAGGAATGAAGGATGTCATGGTAGCAGGCTGTTTTCTGAATTGAAATACTCAGGTTCCTTGAATGTTCTGTTGCAGATGTCTTGTGTGACCTTGATCAAATCATTAGATTTCTCTCTAAGTATCAGTTCCTGATTTGTATGAAATCTTTACCACACAAAGGATGTCAGTGGTATAAATAGTTTAAAGAGTGTGAGGAGCCAGATACTGCAAGACTAGTAGACATGAAAACCTAAAAAGAACCTCTGTTGTTAACAGATTTAAACCTCGTAATACATACGCAAAGTGTATATTTCCATATTATTATTTTCTAGCAGATAAGCAGAAAAGCTGGTCTGGATCTATGCAAAAACATTTTATAACCCTTTTGGCAGCCAGCTCTCCTGTTAATATGATCTCAACCAGTGTTCGTACAATTTGGCTAGCTAAATCCTATTTAAAATGGCAATAGATTTCTTGTAAATTTAGGCAACTGGTTTTAATTGGGCCATGTTAACAGCAAGAAGAGAAAGACAGCCTCTGGGGCAAAACTGAAAGATGAGATGTCAGTGAAAGAACTCCATCCTGGCATAGACCATAGTTTCTCCTCGAGGGTAGTAATTTGAAGTAATGAGTAGTCCTTGTTGAATGACCTTCTACATCTGTTGCACTGCCTATCCAATCTGTAACTCACTTTCCATCAATTGCACTTTTAGTACAATTAACTGTGCCATCAAAAGACCCTGAAAATGAACAGCACACTTTCTGCATATGTTCATAGCTATTTAGCCCGAGACTGTGAGGATGGCACAAGTCCATTCAAAACCTTCTGCTTGTGCCAAAGTGCAATTTGTTGATTGAAGAATGTGCATTGATATAGTTGGAAAAGGATGGCATGGTTTGCTTGGTATGCCACTGTAGTTCACAGAAAATGATTAGAGATTAGAAAGCATGCTTGAGTCAACTTGCTGCTGGAGTGCCACCTGGACTATGCATGGAGGGAGGAACTAAAAGCCTCCTTCACCACAAGCAATTGTCAGTCCCTGAACATCATGCTAAAGAATAAATCTGCTATCCTGCTGGCTACAAAGAGAAATGACTGTTTTGTTGACCCCAAAATTTTATTTTTCATTTTCACTTATTTTGTTTCCATACTTCCTTTGCTATGGTCCGGGCTTTTTATTTCTTTGTATTTTGTTTTTGATGCTGGTTATAAAAATGTTGATGTTCCTTCTGTAAAATTGTATATTTATTAATCATGGCATAGTCCTGCAAAGGGAGTTAATGTGCTTGGATTTGTAGTGAATTTTGAGTATGAATCTGAAATCAAAGCTTATGAAGTTTAGGCTGAAGTAGTAAGTTTGTCCAGCAGCTACAAAAAAAACCCCACTGGCTTTTCATAATTCACAATGAAAGCAAGATGATGTCGAAAGCTACACAGATGTCGATTGGGCAGGAGACAGAACAGACCACAGATCCATGCATGGACACTTGTTCTTTTATGGTGGAGAACTAGTCTCCTGGTTCGGCAAAAGGCAAACCGTTGTTGCACAGTCTTCAACTGAATCTGAGTATGTTGGAGCAGCCTGCGAATGCAAAGAAGCCCTATGACTGGACAAGTTGCTCAGAGATCTTGGCATAGAAGAGCAAAAGTCCATCCAGCTTCATGAGGACAACCAGAGCTGTATTCACATAGCTCAAACCCAAGGCTTCATCGCAAATCTGAAGCACATAGATGTGAAGTACCATGTCATTTCCGAAATGACTGAGAGGCAACAGATCCAGATGGTGTACTGCCCTACCAAGAAGATGCCAGCAGACATCTTGATGAAACCGCTTCCTCGAGACCATTTCCAAGAACTAAGAGACAGACTAGGTTTAGTTGATTAATGCATGCAGTATTAAGAAGGGGTGATGGAAACTGTAATATTGCCTGCTTAAATCAATAAGGTAATGTAACCACTAGAGTGGGAGGAAAGGGTTAATCGAACAGTCCCCAGGGTACATGTTTTCTAACCCCTTCTCCCTACTTCCTGTCTCTCGGTTGCCAGTCTCTCTCCCTCTCTCCCTCTCCAACCTCAATGGACACATGGTGGGAGCTGGCTTCCAGCCACTGTTCTCCAATGAAGCAGACTGTTAACACCAAAGACTCTAATCTACCTATATGCATCCTGCATATATGAATAAACTAATTGTAAATAAAAACTAATAACTGTCTTTGCTAGTTTTAAACCTTGTTTGTACAATCCATTTCTTTTTAAGAGCCTTTTAGCAGGGTTTAGCAACCCACATGGTGATAACCAGTTTCGGTAACAAGGCTGCGCATAAGGGGGAAACTCTGCTTTGTCCTAACCAGTATAGGACTGATGCCTTTCCATATCCTCGAACAGATCACCTGTAAGCAGGTGCCCCTTGAATCAGTCTTCCACTCCCCAAACAAGTAAGTGGTATTCTCAAAGTTGAACCAATCTTCTGTCAAGCAATTCATGCGTGAAATGGGAGCAGTTGGCAGATGTGGGCCTCTCCACACTTGCTAGGTAACTACCTATTTCTTTTTACACTATTGTCTCTCTTCCTACAGTGTAACAGGACTGTCCAAGAGGGAATACTATTTTTTCCCCATCTGATATGAGACAATTAGGGCCTTTGCATGGTGGGGGACTGGCACCAGACCACAGGAGCATGCACACCTTCCCTACATGAATGCCATCTTGTGTGAATCAGGATATTGTACATACAAATATATGCACAATTCACCCAATTTACTTGATCCTTCCACTCCTTTTGGGAGGGAGAAGAATCTACACATAATTTGTCTGGCCAAACAAGATGTCATTAATGTGGTGCTTGGTATGCATTCTCCTGAGGTCCAGCCAGTCCTCACCATGCAAAGGGTGGTTCTTCAGGCCCAAATGTTTAAGTGTCAATAAGAAGTTAACACATTTTTGGACCTGCTATAGAAGAAAGAAGGGTTCCCTGGATGCATTTTTTCCTCTCAGTTCATAACCTCATAATCATCCATTCTAAAAAGTAGGGTTGTGCATTTGTTTCAGGCAAAGCCCAAACTGAAGCTGCCTGCTTTAGAAAGATTCAGGTCTTGTCTGAAGTGACTTGGGGGTCTTTTCCGAAGTGGTCCAAAGCATATCGGGCTGGATTCTAAAACTTTGGACCCACTTTGGGGCTTCACAGGGGGACACACGCAGTGACAGTCAGTTTAAAATGGATAAATTTCCTCCACCCCCCACAAGCCTGAGCTCTATATAAAAGAAGAATGTCAGGTGGGGGGGAGAGGAGGGGGTGTAGTTTTGTGACTGACAGTTCTAGCTTCCAACCAGAAATGACCTCATGAGGGATGTCTCCAACAACAGTGCTTTTAGGAGATACTGTATGTTAAAGTAATTTATCAGAACTGTACCACTGTTTGCCATTGCTCATTGCTAGTTCACTCTCTTAGGAGCAGGAAAGCTGAGTTTGTGCTAGAGTGTTGGTGGTTGTTGTTTATAACTGTGTTACACACACACACACACACACACACACACACGGCCGGTTCACACCATCACTGCAGCCCACCATGGCTTATTTAAGCCACGGTGGGTTGTGGTGCATGCCAGGGGCTATTTTAAATATTCAGCCCCCAGGAGTGGTTGCCATGGATTGTTGTGTCATCCAAACCCGGGCAGCAGGGGTTGTTTGAAGGTTAAACAACTCTCAAATAACCCTACAACAGACCATGAGTTATTTGAGGATTGTTTAATCCTCAAACAACCCCTGCTGCCTGGTTTCAGATGACAGAACGAGCCATGACAACCCACTGGTGGGGTTGAATATTCAAAATGGCCACCAGCATGCACCACAACCCACTGTGGCTTAAATAATCCACAGTGGGCTGCTGGTCACAGTGTTATAATGTGCACAAGTGCTACATTAGGGTACACTTTCAAATTCCAATCAAGTGTCATCTATTCCATCAAGAATGAAGCAGGAGTTTGGCCATGCTTGTGTTGACCCCAAGGTAGTCTGGGAGAAGGGGCAGAGGTAGAAGAAGTGGGATGATCATTTTTTCCCACCACAAATAAATTTTAAATTGCCTAGCATAAACAACCCTGTACCTTTATGCCTGAAACTTGGCAGGCTTCATCCACTCAGAAGGGAATACTGTACTATGCTTGCACATTTCATCAAATTCTGCCCCAAAATACAAAAGTTGTAGGAGGTTCCCTTTAAAAAAAAAACACAGTCTCAATCTATAAAGGCTTCCATTGCACAACAACCCCAGCACGTATCTATCTGCAATTAGCTGGCTTCATTCTCTCAGAAGGGGCTATTATGTCTGCAAATTTCATCCAATTCCGCCAAGAATAAAAAAGTTATAGACATTAAGATTTTAAAATTTTATACTGTTTTAAATATATTTTATATTTTATCACGTTGTACATCGCCCAGAGTGGCCGGTTTGCCGGCCAGATTGGCGATTCATAAATACAACAAATAAATAAATAAATAAACCTCAAATTTCATCCAATTCTGACAATAAATTAAAAAAGCTCTAGCCATTTGTTGATTCCTCCATTATATCAATGGGGAATCATCCAGAGCTTTGGATTTTCTGAATCTGAGGTGGAACAGGTATTTCTCGAAGTGGTCTAAGGTGAATTGGACTCTTATCCAAAGCATCAAACCAGGATCCAAAGCAAAAATATAAAATAAAAAAATGCACACATATGCTAACAAGCATCCAAGCTTCTTTCTTCTTTTCATGTGTATTGGAGCTCTAATAACTGGTGGAGCTCTGTATACTGTGTTTCTTGCTCTTCACAATCTTAATATCTGTTGGGACAAAAAGAACAACCCAGATCCTTCAAACAAGCCGGGACCCAATGACCACTACAGCAAGCTAAACAGGGATGGCCCAAACTACTAAAGAACCAACTTTCTCTCTTTTCAAGCTGCACAGAGTAAAGGTCTTTAGGTCTTTCAGAAGCTGTCCAGACAACTAATTAATAATTTAGGAAATACTACATTGTGTTGTACATCACATTTAAATCATGTTTTGTAAAATAGCTTGTTGGGACTTAATTGAAGCTTGAAATATTAAAGTAGTAGTAGTATTAGTAAATGCATTTTCAAATCTGCTGTCCAAAATCCAAAAGACCAGTTCACAATTTCCATCCTTTTAAATTGGGGGCTGCTTTGTTTTAAAGTAGCTTTTGTTACGGCAGATAATTCTGGGTGTTAGATTCCCTCTGAGTAGAGAGAGGCTAACCCCACACTCTTACGAAAGGTTTGGGATCTTTGGCTGGAGTAAAGACATGCTGCTGGGTGGAGTATGTGCTTTTCTCTTTTTACACTAAACAGATAAACACACACACTGACATCAGAAACAAAAGACTTGTTTTACTAAAGATGATATATAGAGTAGGTACAGCATCTTACTTGCTGGTACAGTAAACCCAGAGCAAAATATCCTTACGCTATTGTCCAAACATACTCTATATTTTAGAGAGGAAAAAGTCCCTGTTTGCCCTAGTAGCCTAGATAGGGAGGGGGTAGAAGAAAGGCTTCTATCTAGAAGGATAGTAGAAGAAAGAAGTCCCAGTTACTACCTTGTCCGCTGATGGCTCCCTGCAGTGAATTCTCAGTTGTAGTCCCATGGAGGCGGGGGTGATCAAGAGGTCTGCGTCTCGAACAAACTTGGACGGCTTATGGAGGATTCTCTTGACCCTCTCCCGACACACCTTCTATTACAGAAATCTTCTGTTACCTTTCTCCTGCATTCCTGGCGACCTAGAGCAGGGGTGGTGGTTTCTTTTCACCTCATGTTATTAATCCCTGCTAATCACCCTATCCTTTGTGTGCTGATGGCCCTTGCTGGATGACATAAGGAAAACATTTTGTGGGTTTGCCTTACCTGATGAGGCCTTACCTAGATAAATCTAAGGTGGATAATGAGATTTTTTCGCAAATCCCGCAAAAACAAATTAAAGAGGAACTTGCAATACTCCCCACTTTGGATGAAGTAAAAAAAGCCATTAATCAAATGAAGAACAACAAAGCTAGTGGACCAGATGGGATTCCTGCTGAAATCTTTAAAGAAGGGGCCCCCGAACTTGTACAACATCTTCATAAACTCATCGAAAAAATCTGGATAAGAGAAGAGATCCCAGAAGACTTCAGGGATGCCATAATTATCACCCTCTTTAAGAAGGGTGATAGAACAGACTGTGGAAACTATCGGGGCATTTCTCTCTTAGCAACCGCAGGTAAAATATTTGCTAGGATTCTCGCAAACCGTCTTCTATCTATTTCAGAAGAGATCCTCCCTGAAACTCAATATGGTTTCCGCCCCTCTAGAGGGACAGTAGACATGATTTTTACTGCACGTCAGCTCCAAGAAAAATGCCGGGAGCAAAATCAACCCCTTTATATGGCATTTATCGATTTGGCTAAGGCCTTTGATACTGTAGACCGTACAGCTCTCTGGACTATCCTTATGAAAATTGGATGCCCCAATAAATTTGTGAATATCTTGCGACTTCTCCATGACAACATGACGGCAACGGTTTTGGACAACAACGGCTCTCATGGTGCTCCATTTAAAGTGGGATCAGGTGTTAAACAGGGATGTGTTATCGCCCCAACATTATTTGCCATTTTCATTGCCATGGTTTTACATCTTGTCAAGGGGAAACTTCCCACCGGTGTGGGAATTATATATCGAACAGATGGAAAGCTTTTTAATCTCAGCAGGCTGAAAGCAAAAAGTAAGGTAATTACAACCTCCGTTGTGGAACTTCAGTATGCTGATGATAATGTGGTCTCCGCACATTCAGAGGATGATCTCCAAACTATCCTAAATGCTTTTGCAGAAGCATACGGAAAACTTGGTCTCTCACTTAACATCAAAAAACCCAAAGGGCTTCATCAGCAAGTGCAAGCCAATCCTTTGGTGATGCCATCTATCCAGCTTGGCGGGACAATACTGGAAAATGTCGATCATTTTCTCTATCTTGGCAGCTATCTTTCTGTTACAGCTAACATCGACAGTGAAATCCAGCATCGTCTGAGCTCCGCAAGTGCCGCATTTTCTCGAATGAAACATAGAGTGTTCGAGGATCGGGATATTTGTAAGAAGACCAAAACACTGGTTTATGAAGCCATTGTATTACCAACTTTATTGTATGCCTGCGAAACATGGACTATCTATAAACGTCACTTCCACCTCCTTGAAAGGTTTCATCAACGTTGCCTCCGGAAAATCCTGCAAATTACTTGGGAAGATAGGCGAACAAATGTCAGTGTACTGGAAGAAGCAAAGACTACTAGCATTGAAAAAATGATCCTTCAACGCCAACTTCAGTGGACCGGTCATGTTGTTCGAATGCCTGACTGCCGTCTCCCAAAGCAGTTACTTTACTCCCAACTCAAGGATGGAAAGCGGAATATCGGTGGTCAATATAAGAGGTTTAAAGATGTTCATAAGGCTAATCTAAAAAAATGCAATATAAACATCGAAAACTGGGAAGCTCTGGCCCATGAACGATCTAAATGGAGGTTGGCCTTTCACAAAGGTTCCATGGACTTTGAAGAAGCCCGAGTGCAAGGTGAAAGGGAGAAACGTGCTAAGCGAAAAGCACGTCAAATGAATCCTTTACAGGACCATCTTCTATCTGGTAACCTGTGTCCTCACTGTGGGAAGCTGTGTGGATCTAGAATTGGCCTCCACAGTCACTTACGGACCCATCGCTAGAGTCTACACAATCTTCTTTAGAATTTCCTCATTTTATCCCGGAAGACAATCTTACTCGGTCACGAGTGATCGCCTGATGACCTGATGAGTTTAAGTTTCTGGTTGAGTCCTTCTATTGGGGGGGAGCCATCCCCTTGCAGGACTATTGTTAGTTCCTTTCTCCTGTGCCTTGAGGCTTTGTGTCTAATCAGTGCAAGACTCTCGGCCACTGCCTATTCATTCATCAGGCTCTCAATCACGCTCCATTCAAACCTTCACTTGCATCCTGTGCACCAGTCCAGTGGCTTGTTCATTTCCCATGAACCCAAGCTTACCCAGCTCCTATTGGGGCCTGCTGTGGTCTTCCTCGTGAGCCATAGCCATAACCAAATGATTATAACTATATCCACTCGTAACACTTTAATGACACTACTTTATGTGAATGTGTTGTGGTTATAATCAATGATTTTGTAATTTTCATATAGTTGAGTGCTTTAGTAAACAAAAGGACTTAAAATAATCCTAGTGCCTCAATCATTCCCAAAGTATGTAAATTTTTTAGTAATATTTCGTTATTTTCTAAAACACATTTTTATCCCTGGAGTGTGTCTGGATAATCCTTGTTTTATGTGGTGCAGAATGTAAGTGGTGAATCAAGATTTCATGATTTACTTGCCACTTCAGTGCACAGTGCAAGATTTATTAAGTAATAAGTCTCTTCATAAGAACACAATGACTTGCAGGCCATTTTTAATTCAGTAAAATGGTAGCTGTTTTGATGGTGATGATACTTCAGGTGCCATTGGGTTCATTAAAAATAAATCATCATAAGGCATATAGAACATAATTTTAACAACAATGTTGCAACCACTCTACAAATTTAGGAGTACATTCATCTCTGAATGTTAATCTCTGGCACATGCTTTGGGATGGTGTCATGTGATAATGAAACATTTCCAAGTCATATAGTTTTTTTTCTAGCTATGGACTATAATCAAAACTACATTGAGAGAATGTAATTTTAAAAAGAAAGGTCTACAAATAGTTACAAATACAAGATGATTTAAAATATACATAATAAAAAGAAAACACTGTACTTTTAATACTTCAGTTGCCTGTGAAGGGTCTAAGTAGTCTAAGTGGTTATTTGGAAATATAAAAGCAATTGGTAATGAGGACAGAGGTGAGATTTGCTTTCATGTCTAAGCCACTCCACACCATATTTGTGAGTGTTTTTTCTTCTAACTAAAGTCAGTCAGTCAAGTGAGCAACATGACATGTTAAGTTGTAGTGCCTAAATCTCAGGTCAGCTAAAGCTACATCTATAACTTTTGAATGTGATCTGTACACTGGATTCTGTGACTGCACAGAGCAATCTTCAGAACCTTCTAGAGCAGCCTTCTCCAGTCTGGTGCCTTCCCAATGTTTTGGACTACAACTCTCAGAATTCCTGACCTTTGGCCATGCCAGCCTGGCTGGGGTTTCTGGGAGGAAGTCCAAAACATCTGGAGGACACCAGGTTAGAGAAGGCTAGAGCAGGGGTTCTCAGCCGGGGGGGGGGGTTTTAGGGTTTCAGGGGGGAGAATTGGGATCACAGACTCAAACTGTTGGAATACAGTTGGAATGAGAGCCAGTGTGGTGTAGTGGTTAGAGTGTTGGACTGGGACTCGGGAGATCCAGGTTCTAGTCCCCGCTCAGCCATGAAACTCACTGGGTGACTTTGGGCCAGTCACTGACTCTCAGCCTAACCTACCTCACAGGGTTGTTGTGAGGATAAAATGGAGAGGAGGAGGAGGATTATGTAAGTCGCCTTGAGTTCCTTGTAGGAAAAAAGGCAGGGTATAAATGTAATAAATAAATAAAATAAATAAATAAATAAAATACTGATCTTTCTACAAATTACAATTCTACAGATTATCAAAGTCAGATAATCTTGGAAAGGGGGGAATGACATTCTGACATATGGTGAAAGGGGTGCGTGGGGCAAAAAAGGTTGAGAACCACTGTTCTAGAGCTTAGGCTACGGAGAAAGTGTTCACACTCTTCCCTTGGAGAAGGAAACCTTCACCTGTACTCTGATGTAGGGCCAGTGATCTCCCACACAGTTCTCTTCTGATCACAGAGGAAGCAGCATGTATGAAAATTGTCTCCACCTAGAATGCATTAGGACTTCATTTTTTCTACCAGTTTTATGTCTCCTTTTCGTATTTCCTATCATTATATGTGTTGTTGTTTTTAAATAAGGCTACCTGTGGTCTAGATGCCTGTGGGGCAATGGGGTCCCCTTCATAAAGTGCCAGGACTCCATGAGCAAACCCCCATATTTGATAAATATTAGCTTAGTCTCCTGTGCTTGAGCAAGGGGCATATTTTTTATTTATTCATTTATTTCTATACCGCCTTTCTGAAAAAACCACTCAAGGCAGTTTACAAAAAAAATTCACAAAACAAAAATCACAAACAAATAAAAACATAGTAAAACCCTAAAAACAATGTTTAAAAATATAACAATTTTTTTAACAAGTCAAATTAAAAAGATGTGTCATGGCCATCTTCCTAAATGCAGAGAGAGTGGGGACCAGTCAAAACTCCAAAGGGAGTGTGTTCCAGAGTCTGGGAGCAACACAGGAGAAAGCCCTTTCCCACATGCCTGACAAGTGGGCCTCTGTAAGCAAGGGTGTTGTTGAGTATTGCACCCACTGCCAAAACTGTACGAAGCAGGCCTGACCTAAGTGATCTACTTGCCTCTATGCCAGGGCTCTCCAACTTTGGGTCCCCAGATGTTGCTGGACTACAGCTCCCAGAATCCCTTGCCATTAGCCATGCTGGCTGGGTATGCTGGGAGCAACTTCTGGGGACCCAAGGTTGGAGAGCCCTGCTCTATACCTTACAATAAGAATAAATCATGAAGGCTACTTACCCTACTTACCACATTATGTCTTCTCCTGGGCAACAACTGCAAAGCCCGTCTAGCGAAAATGCAGAGTGGGAGGACAGGGAGGTGAAGGTTGCCTCCACCACTCCTCCTGCTCTACGTTGGATGCAGGGCCGGTGCTACCATTAGGCGAACTAGGCTGCTGCCTAGAGCGCCAGGCTAAATGGGGGCACCAGAAACGTGGGGAAGGGGAGGCGAAAGAAGTGCGCCCCTCCCTCTCTCTCCTCCACCTCAGGGCTCCGTCTCCAAGCCGGCGCCGCTGAAGCTTCAGGCAGGCTCCTCCTCACAACCAGCATCAAAAGAGGCAGAGAAGGCGACAGGCTGGAGGAGGCGGAGGCAGGCAGGGGCCAATGATGGGAGGCTGGTGGGCGAAGGGAAGGATGCACCTGCAAACACCTCCTTCGCCTTCCCGGGCAGGGGCCAATGATGGGAGCCTGGTGGGCAAAATCTCCCCTTCCTTCCAGCCAGTCTAATTTTTTTTCCTTCCTCTTAATCTGTTTTGTCTTTTCCCCTTCTCCAATGGTCTACTTCAGTTCATTTTGTGTTCCTCTTTCTTTCTGTCTTTCTTTCCTTTTTCATCAGTCTCCCCCCCCTCTTCCCCCCCTTAATCTTTTTAAAAAATAATCTTTCTGTGGTTTCCTTTCTCTTTTGCGTGCCGCTTTCCTCTTCCTTTCCTCCCTTCTTTCGCCGCCATCCCCCCCTTCCTTCCTCCCTTTCGCCCCCCCTCCTTCACCCACACTCCAAAACAGCTCTGGATCAGCCGGGGTGCCTCGCTTTGCCTCCAGCAGTTCCAGCTGTGCTTAACCATACAGGTCTACTCCAAAGTAAGCTCCGAGGGAGCTGGAGGGAGGGAGGGAGGGAGGGCTCAAGTGGGAAGGGGGGGTGCTAAATATCTGATTTTGCCTAGGGCACCAAACTGCCTTGCACCGGTCCTGATTGGATGCCTGTAAGCTTCATTGCCATCTGTACCACCCTTCTTGGTCTGGGTGCCTGAATGACTTCCAAAGGTTTTGTACTCAGGGCAAAGTCATGGATCAACTGAACCACCTTATTATGGATTCTAACAATGTACATCCAAAAATACATTGGTGGATACCAAAGTATCATACTTCTGTTTCCACAACCATTAAACGACAAATGTTACATCAAAATTGGCTCAGTATTTCTCAAGTTGCAGGAAGATACAAGGAGATCTATCATTCCATTACTGATTATGCACAAGAGAAGGTTATTATAATTTTAGTATGCAGTTTACTGTGCTATTGCTTTTGACTGTAGTCACAAACACAAAACAAATAATGCATTTCAAAGAAACCCCAAAATGTTGATTTTGATCTTGAATTTATGATATATGAACTTTCTCTGCCAGAGAGATGAGGTGGCAAGGGGGGGGGAAATGCTCAGTAAAGAGTAAAAAGGAAACATACCCAAACAAGTTATAGAATAAAGGGCAGGCTAGTACACTGTTAACTCGATGATTCCAGAGGGAGTGTGGGTCAGGAAAATGATCATTTGCTTGAAATAAGAGTCTACCTAAAATATTGCCTGCCTGGTTTTGATGAGACCATTTCTAAGCAAGCTTTATTACCTATTTGTTCCTATGACTCTGTGCTAATTATGCCATCAACAAGATGCTGAGTGTCTCCAAATGTGATCCACTGGTAACTAATAGCCAGGCTCTGATGTATTTATTATTTTGTATAAGCTGAATATCCAGCCTCAAGGCGCTAACACCAACTAAATCTATTCATTAATTATATCCATAAGTTGCAAAGCTATGCCTTCACTGAATGCAGGAAACTTATTCTTATCTCCGGTCATATCAGAGCTATCACTTCAGAAATGCATGTAGTATTTATCCATATGAAATTCATTAGCATTCATTAGTCACCAGGAGACAAATCTTTGACTAAAATTCTTTAATAGCTAATCAGTTTCTACTCATGAAGACTGGGCAAGAAAATAGCTTTTCAATTAACAAACCAAACTTTTCCTATGTTGTTGCATGTCTTCATTGTGCCAAATTTATATAACATATGGGCAACTGAGAAAAAGAACTTTAAAATAAATATTTGGGATGGGAGAATATTTGGCATTTATGTATATTAACAGGCCATTTTAAGTTAATTTGGCATCCCCCAATATTCAGTAGACTTACTTGCTGTTACATGTTAGAATTTCCATTGCTGTATCAAACTTAGAGCACAATCCTATCAGGATGCCCGTAACCCCCCAAACTCAGAGGCTTAGGGGCATCCAGTGCAGAGTGGGAGGAGCAGCGGAGGCAGTTTTTGCCTCCCCGTTCTCCCACTCTGCATTTTTGCTAAACTGGCCTTTTCACCCATCTATCTGGGGGTCTTCAGAAGGGAGAGATGGAAGCTGGAGCAGCTTCAGGATATCTCATATCCTTGCTGCTCTAGTCTCCTTCCCTCCTCACCCCCTTTTACCCTCCAAGGTCACATTCCTGACCTTGGAAAGCAGCCAGTGAGGTTCTTTCCACAGTGGTTGTGAGGAGGTGGGGGATCAGAGCTCCCATTCCCTGCTCCCAGGTTGGAGCACTGTCTTCAACTTTGGAGCTGGGAATCTGTACTATCCTCTAGTCTAGCCCCTCAGACAATGTCTAGGGGCCCTAGGATCGTTCCCTCCAAGATAAATCTTTTCCTCAGTTACAGTTATTACAATATAACTAGATCAATGTCTTTCAGCTATCCAGAGCACAGCCATGTCCAGTTTTCTCAGATGAGTTTCAGTTGGTACTAGGGATGGGCACCCTGCCAAGCACCCGACTCACGGGGTGTTTGGCGAGCGCATACGCATTGTGAGCCGCACCACACCTCTGGTGAGTGCCAGTTGAGGTGCTCAGTGAGGTGCTCACTGGACCTCCGGGTTCCCCAGCTCTACACCATTTACGTAAAGTATAGCATTGTATAGATAAAACACCGCAATTTCCATAAATGCCGTTTTTACTATATACTACACTATACTTTACATAAATGGCATATCATACGCCGTTTTCTACATAAATGATGTAGAGCCAGGGAATCCAGAAGTCGCATTTCCCCGGCTCGGCTTATGAGATCGCGAGTCGAGCTGGGGAAAGGTAAGTCCAGCGGAGCTCGGGGGGTCAAGCCCGGCGAGTTCGCCGAGCTTCCACCCCCCATTCAAGCTCCACGCACATCCCTAGTTGGTACAGTTCAAGGATGTTGACAAGGTGCTTGGACAGGTTTGTGCACTTCCGTGTTTAATCTTGCCCCTCTTGGCTTATGAAACTGGCAGGGAGGGAATAGCTGGCTGGGCCACAGAGGTGATCAGTGCCTTCCTTGCAAGAGGAAGTGGTCCCAGGCCACCTGAAAGAGGCAATGGTGAGACCACTCCTGAAGAAACCCTCACTGGACCCAGAAAATCTCAGTAACTTTAGTCCGGTGGCAAATGTTCCTTTCTGGGCAAGGTTCTGGTGGATAGTTGTCAACCAGCTCCAGATGCTCATGGATGAGACCGATTATCTGGATTCATTTCAGTTGGGGTCAGGTCGAGTTTTTGGCATGGAAACAACTTTGGTTGCCCTGTATGGTTGGCCAAGGAGTGTGACCTTGTTGATTCTCCTTGATTTCTCTGTGGCTTTCAATCAACCATGGATTTATTTATTTATTTTATATGTATATTCTGCCAGTTTTCCTGCAAGGAACCTAAGTCAGCTTACATAATCATCCTCCTCCTGACAACAACAACCCTGTGAGGTAGGTTAGGCTGAGAGTCTGTGACTGGCCTAAAGTCACCCAGTGAGCTTCATGGCCGACTGGGGACTAGAACCTGGATCTTCTGAGTCCCAGTCCAACACTCTAACCATTACACTACACTGGCTCTCCTGGATGATATCTTATTCTTCTGGGATGATAGTCTGAACTGGGAGTGGGAGGTACTGCATTGCAGTGGTTTCGCTTCTACTTGGATTGTTGGCTCCAGATGGTGGTGCTTGGGGATATTGCTCAGCCCCATGGATTCTCCCTATGGGGTCCCTGAGGGGTCTGTTTTAACATCTACATGAAACTGTTGAGTGCAGTCATCTGGACTTTTGAAGTGCATTGTCATCAGTATGCTGATGATACGCAACACTTTTTCTCCTTTTCATCTTCATCAGGTGAGGGTGTGGATGTGCTAGAGCAGTGCCTGACTGCAACAATTGACTGGATGAGGGCTAATAAACTGAAGCTCAATCAAGACAGGACCGAGGTGCTGTTAGTGATTCTTCTTGCCAGATGGAGGGTGCTCAACCTGTTTTTCAGTGGGCTGCACTCCCCCTGAAAGAGATTCGTAGCTTGGGGGTTCTCCTGGAGCCATCTTTGTCACTTGAGGCTCAGGTGGCCTCACAGAGTGCCTTCTACTAACTTCGGCTGGTGGCCCAGCTATGCTCCCATCTGGACAGGGATGACCTGATTTCAGTCTATGCTCTGGTAACCTCCAAATTAGATTCCTGCAATAATATGTTCTATGTGGGGTTGCCTCTGAAGACTGTTCAGAAGCTGTAGCTTGTATAAAATGTGGTGGCCGGAATGTTAACCGGGACCAGAAGGTCTGAACATATAACACCTATTATGGCTGGCTTGCACTAGCTGCTTGTATGTTTCCAAACCTATTCAAGGTGCTGGTTTAACCTATAAAGCCTTACAGGGCTTGGGACTGAAATACCTGATGGAGCACCTCTCCTGGCATGAACCTACCTGTATACTATGCTGATCATCTGAGGCCCTCCTCCAGGTGCCTTCTCCAAGGGAGGCTTGGAAGGTGGCATCAAGGGAGAGGGGGAGAGGGCCTTCTCTGTAGTGACCCCTGATTATGGAACAATCCTCCAAGTGAGGCCCACCTGGCACAAACACTATCATCTTTTCAGTGCCAGGTTAAGACCTTCCTCTACTCTCAGGCATTTGGCAGCATGTGATAAGGTTTTTAATTGGGTCCTGAGATTTCTTATTGTTTGTTAAAATTATATATATATATATATATATATATATATATTGTGTGTACGTGTGTGTGTGTGTGTGTGTGTGTGTACGTGTGTGTGTGTGTGGTCTATTTATGTTTGTTTCTAAATGGTCTTTATATTATGTACAATATTGTATTTTAAAGATTTTTAATCTTTGTAAACTGCCCAGAAAGCTTTGGTTATTGGCCAGTATAGAAATGTAATAAATGAAATAAATATACATACATAGATGCGTATGAAATGCACATTTCATACGCCACAACTCTGCAGGGGTGAGGGACCTATTAGAATGGTCCGCCCCAGGCGTCTTATGGATCCGGATGGATTCCTGAACGCGCTTGGGGAATTGGAGCACACAAACGGTAGCTCGGTCGAGACCCTGGTGAATGACTGGAATGCTGCAATCACCAGGGCATTAGACCGAGTTGCCCCGAAGCGCCCTCTTCGCCTAAACAGAGCTCGCGCGGCGCCATGGTTCACTCCGTCGCTGCGAGCTCTGAAACAAGAGGTGAGAAGGCTAGAGCGCCGATGGCGAAATTCCCGCTCCGAAGACGATCGAACACGGGTTAGAGCTGCATCTTCAGCCTACCGGGTGGCGGTGAAGGCAGCAAAAAAGAATTTCTATGCTGCCTCCATTGCGTCTGCAGAGTGCTGCCCCAGGAGGCTGTCCAAGTGGTCCGGAGTCTGGTCGGTCCAGTCGCTCCGGACCCACTGGAACAGTCAAAAGCCTCCTGTGAGGCTTTAGCGAAGCACTTCGCAGAAAAATCGATCGGATTAGGAGTGGGATATCATACGTCGTGGACACAGGGAGTGAGCAGGAGGAGGCCAATGGCAGACCGGTTTTGTGGGATCGGTTTCGGCTTCTTCCTTCTGATGAAGTGGACAAGGTGCTTTCATCTGTGAGGCCGACCACCTGCTTGCTTGACCCTTGCCCATCCTGGCTCATCATGAGCTGCAGGGAGAGACTGGGTGAGGGGATCAAGGCGGTGGTGAATGCCTCCCTCGAGGAGGGAGTGATGCCATCAGCCCTCAAGGAGGCAGTAATAAGACCGCTTCTAAAGAAGCCCTCCTTGGATCCCCAGGATTTAAACAACTTTCGCCCAGTCTCCAATTTACCATTTCTGGGCAAGGTGATCGAGCGG